>CM024602.1:54408343-55608343 GCA_014182555.1 Eucalyptus erythrocorys
CTCACCTTTGTGGCAGGTATTTGTTGTGGCTGTACTGGCTATATTCCCATTTGTGCCTCGAAATCTTTCAAACAGGGCATATCGTCTTTCATTTATGGGCACCGCGTGTTCCTCTATGTATTCTCTGTACTCATTATATGGGGTATGATCAGCCAACTCTTAATCTGCTGATCCAGACTATTACTTTATTATGCTACCATTAACGGTTCACGCAAAATGCAGAAACCTAGGGCATGGAATCTGCAAGCTCTGCAAGTATACTTTCAAACAATAATAGTGACCAAGGACTTCATCCACTTCATCTACTGCCTGACATTTGTCACTTCACATCTTTACCTTAAATGTGAGCAGAACTCGGCCTCTATTTTTTATTTTGGTTTTTCCTGACTATTTGTAGATCTGCCATGTTAGTCTCCTCATCTTATGACATTGATTTACTCCTCAGTCGCTTTAATTCCCATCATGTGCCGAGCTCTTGAGCATGTGGCCAAGTTTTTAAGGCGTAATTTCAACCGTTCTTCCTTGTACAGGTATGTGCCACTCAACTCATGTTGGAATTATTGGTTTACGAGTAATTTTGATCATCTGGGTTGAAGTGATCTTTATTGTTCATTTCCTTTTATATTTATGATGTTCTTGTCTAGTATCGTAACTATTAAAGTTGTAGTGATTTTGTAATATTCATGGTTTGCCATGACACGTCTCCTCTTATGTCAAGGTCATGTCAAGATCATTGCTACCTTAGCATATATTTGCTGTTGGATATTAAGGGCACGTTTGGTAATTATTCTGTTCTCGCAAATAATTTTTGTTAAGAATTGATTTTTTTTGATTTTGTTCTCGGGAATAATTTCTAAGTATTTCAAGGCATTTGGTAATTGTCCAGAATTTCTATTCCCAAAATAGAATTGCGTTTGGTACCATTCTGAAAATTTTTAATCTAAATCATTTTCTTTTAATTTTTAAAATAATTTTATACTTTTTCTTTTCTTTCTCTTCTTCAAGCTTTGCTGGCCCTCGGCAAGGCCACGCCTTGTCGACTGAGCCTCATCGGCAGCTTGGTTGGGCGAGTGGGCTCGCTAGGGCTCGCTCACCTGTTGGTCGAGCTTGACCTCACCGGGCCACCGTGAGGTCAGCCTCGCCTTGGCTGGGCAACGCCGACGTTGCGGTGGCCTGGCGAGGTCGAGCCCTTGCCTAGCCATGGCTTGGCTAGGCCTCGATCGGCCAGGTGAGGCTCACCAGTGATCGGGGGAGGCCCAGACGAGGCCCACCTAGCCACCGGTGAGGCTTGGCCTTGCCAAATCTGCAGGCGAGCCTCTGGCAGGCAAGCCTCTTGAGCTCGTTGGACCTCGCCCTGGCTTGGTGAGCCTGTGGTGGTCTTGCTAGACCTCGTTCAACTAGTTGCTGGCAACCGGTGGCGGTGAACAGCAGTGGCGGCCGATGGCAGCGGCAGTGGAAGAAGAAGAGAGAAGAAAGAAGAACAAGAAGAAAAGAAGAGAAAAGAGAAAAAAATGGGTTGGCTTGATTCTGAAATTATTCCTGGAAACAAAGAATCAACTTTTTTTTATTCTTGATTTTGTTCCAAATCTATTCTTGGGAACAAAAAATTTATTAAACGGATTTTTTTTCAAATCTATTCCTGGGAACAAAAGAATAGAATCAAATACTATCTGGCCAGTTGCCAAACGCATCTTAAAGTACAATGATATAGAGTGGAGAATGGATGGGTTTTTAATCGTTTGCTGTGGAGTGAGGAGAGGAATTTTCAACCCTCTTTGTTGAAGGAAACTTTTTCTTTAGAAGTGAATGTTTTCTGATGTGGACGAGTGTTTGGATGCCATACATCTGCTGCAACAGGGTCATTTGCTGTTCTTCTAGTTATCTGAGTTCTGTTTACAAGATGACATAAACAATGACCTGGGTTTCTTGCCATTGGCTTTAATTGCATATTGGGTTCTAGAGCACAAAATTACAATGTCTATAATGGATTGCCATGCTCTCCCCCCTGCATAACTGCGCTGTAGTTTGGAAGCGCAGAGTGGGTAGAATATCCTGATTCTTCTGTAATGAGCAACATGCACAAAGTTCCTTGTATACATGGTTCCTCTCAGTTGTGTTCTGTTTCAGATTCTGCCACGGTGTTGTATAAGCTCCTAATTGCTTAAATGTGATTCAGTTTGGATCCTTTTTCCCCTTTGCAACTGACTTTGCTGCTTCAATTTTCTTGAATAGAAAATACTTGGAAGAGCCTTGTGTATGGGTGGAGTCAAACACAACTACACTTAGCATATTGTCCTCCCAAGCTGAGATTGGAGTTGGCTTTTTGCTACTTGTCTCGTTGTTATCGTAAGTTGTTTATGGAATTCACTTTTCTTTCTTTTTTTTTTCTTTTTTTAAGCTCACTGAGCTGCTTGCTTTTCTCACTGTCAATTTGTACACTCACATGACGATATTTGTTTATGCATCTTCAGGTGGCAGCGCAACATCATACAGACGTTCATGTATTGGCAGGTATGTCTCATAATCCCTTTTTCTTCTACTTAATCTGATAAGGACCAGTATAGTGATGCCATTTTAGAGGAATATACTGAATGTATGAATTCGCTTATAGCATTTAAATAATGTGCTGTTGATGAGAGAATGTGGATGACACGAGACTGCTGAAAGAACCATGCTAGGATTATGTGATAGTAGTTTAGAATGTTTTGTTTTTGACACCGAAAGGACTAATAACCTTTTCTTGGTTAGTCCAAGAATCTTAGATGGAGGTGTGATGGACGGACCACATTTTGTTTTTCTAGTGCTTGAGAATTAACTTTTCATCACTCCACACATTAGGTGTTTTCTCTTCTTTTCTGATTTGAAGCCTCAATAAGAGAAGGGGATTCAGAGAATCAAAAGGCCACCTACATACAGATTTATGAGTTCTAACATGAGGATTTTTACTTTTCCCCTGCTGCAGCTTTTAAAACTCATGTATCATGCCCCTGCATCTGCGGGCTATCATCAAAGTGCATGGGCTAAGATTGGAAGCGGTGTTAATCCGCTTATTCAACGCTATGCTCCATTCTTGAACACTCCATTATCTGCTGCTCAGAGATGGTGGTTCAGGTAGTGCCTGAAAGGTAGAAAACTTCTTGGGAAGCCATTTTCTTGCTAGGACTTCTGGTGCTCATCAGAGGACACGCTGATAAATGTCTGAGAAGGCCATTTTAAACTCTAGATGGATGGTGATTAATACTTTAAAACCGTGTCTCTGTTCTTGATTCTCGATTGGTTCTGGTGGGCCATCATGTCCTGTTTTCTCGCTGATGTTGTCATAGCTTAATTAATTAGTAGTTTGATTCATCTACGTGGTAGACCAAAATGGAGGTTGGAATGTGCCCTTGGCATCATTTAAAACGGCACCTTGTCTTTCGGACTCGGAATTGACTTCTTGGTGATTGGCATGGCACCTGAAACGTACTCATGTCTTAGACCATGCCTGCGTCCCCTCGTGAATCATTTGAATGCTCGTGTACTTTGTTTGTGACGTTCTGCTTGTTAAAGCACTGCTCAACAGTGTTAAAATATATTCGTCATCAACTACAGGTTTAAAGAACTTTTGGTTTTTACTTTTGGGACCGGTTGTGTTTGTCCCCAACATTTTTCTGCGTTTCTTTATGCATGTGTATGTATCTAAGGAGAGAAAATAGCATTGAGATAATTAGAAAGCCACTATTAAGATTTAACCTTATTATGTACATTAGAATAATCAATCAATAGGCTTATTATGTACATTAGAATAATCAATCAATAGGCATTGTCTGAACATGTGGAAGTGTCTATTTTACTGCATAAAAGTGTATGTGTTGACAATTTATAATTGCTCAGTCATCTATACTCGACCATATGTTTTTGTCGATAGGTTTTGGATGGATTCATGCTCCACACGAGAAAACAGGAAAATACACATTATTGAATAGCCACATAATTGGATGAAAAATGTATCATGAGTCTCAAATATTTAATATTTTCATAGTACTCATTTTCTAATATGCGCTGTAATATGCTAGAACTTCTGAACGTGTAAGTTATACTAATTTTTGGAATGTGCCCTGTAAATGCGATAGAATCCTCTAAATATATATATATATATATATATATATATATATATATTTCTTCTATATGTATTTTTATATACTTCTATATGTATTGGCGGGTAACTTCATAATTTTTTTTCAAATTTTTTTTATAAAGCATGTTATATAATTTCTTTTTGGTGATGAGGGATATTCTTTTATTGATCTTAATTTGTCAAATATGATGTTGATTTTTTAAAATCATTGTTAGTCTTATGCCATAATAGGTATCTAAAAATATGCATAATTCTATTCTTTCTTGTACACCAATCGGGATACATGTACGGGAAGTGGAGACGCAGAATTAGAGAGGGCTAGGATTTGACATTTGCTAAGATGACTATCATTAAGTAAATTACAGGGTAACAACGTCCCCTGCGGCTTAATCTGGCGAGAGCTTTACCCACTCTAATATGTACTTTTTCTTAATCATTTCCAAATTCGAAATGAAATAATTTTCTTTTGTTACATTGACGAAATAGCCAACGAGATGACCATAAAGAAGACAGAAACTAGAGTGAGGTGAGCGGTAGGGGTCATGGAGGTGATGTTGCTTCGATTTGTGAGTGGCAAAAGTACTTTCCTAGCTCAGCACAATTTCATATAACTTAAAGAGAAATGATTGGATGACAGTTTTTAAATTATTGTGACAAAAATGGTGTGTTTTGAACTACTAAAAAAGGTGAAAGAATAGTTCTCTCTATGCTCACTACGCAACTGCTAGTGAAGGGGGAAGTGGGGGATTTGAATCCCAACATTCTCATGGGGGTCGGGATGTGGATAATTTAGTTTTAAGTGTGGGTTTTGATTCCCACGACATGCAAGGAAGTGGTGCAAAAATCTGAGAGTAAGAGTTGGAGTAGGAACGCAGTAGGATCAATTAAAAAATTATAAAAAAATCAAATAATTATTAATTATTATGAATCCATTCCTTTAAGCATTTATGGCTTATAATATAATTGTTAATTTCATAGTAATTCAAAAATTGTTATGCTAGTAAAACTCTAATCTAAATCAATAATGTGTTGCCTTCTTAAACATCCTCATACAATTGTGATTATCCTTTTAAGTGACTTTCCCTTTCACGTGTGGGAATTTTCATATGAGCTATAATTAAAAGAAGGAAACATTACACGCAGACTCAAGTCTTCCTCCAGCGACAAAACATTAAGGTTGAACGGATATAATTTCATGCTTAAGGTACAAGCTACGCTGATTTGTATCTTCTTTCATTTTTTTTTTTTTTTGAACAGATATCTTCTTTCATTTAGTGATTGGTAAAATGTGGCATAATATCTGTATGGCTCTGTTGAGAAGCAATTGTTCCTTCCCATCAAGTATAGATCCATGTGAACTACTCTAAAATAATCGTCTCGCTACAACATCCAACTTTCTGGCAGCTTCGCGCTCCAAATTTGCATTTCAACTGCCAGATCTAGCCAACAATTTTTATTTTATTTTATTAATATATGAGTTTCTTGCATGGTCATCTCTTCTAATGAGGTCAGCTTGTCTAAGAAGAAGGTTTTCACCGGGGTTAGCCCGATCACCTTCCATTAGCTGCATCACCTGTTCGATAGACCTTTCAAAAAGGGGTTATATACCCATTTCTTAATCCAATATGATGGGCTGAGTTGTTGTATAAGTAAGGTATATTCAGTAAATGAGTAATAAATGGATTTAAATATAATATAGGTCGTACTCCCACCTTAGTTTGTGTATGAATCTTTCGAAATTGGGTTAAAGATGAAAGTTTTAGCAATATGAATCGGGTTGGATTGGATTATTATATTTATATTGCATTTAAATGTGATAAAACAGATTAAATAAGTTTATTTGGATTGGACTATTTTTGCTTCGATGAAATCTCGAGTCCAATCCACTAATTAGACAAGTCTATTGTTTGGTAGTGGCTCTCAATCTTATAGGGCATGTCAAGGACACATGTCAGTCGCTTGTAAGTGTCTAATTCGTCGCTAAGGGCCTTTTTGGTAAAATCTATTTATGTTCTCGGAAACAAAAATTTCTGTTCTTTTGTTCCGGGGAACGAAAAAAAGAATAGAAATGTGTTTAGTAAAATTTTTGTTTTCGGGAATAAAAAATCCATTTTTTTATTCTCGGGATTATATTTGGAATAGAATTAAGAAGTAGAAAAAAGTAATTACTTGTTCCTGAGAACAATTTCTAAAATCAATTTTTTTCCCTTCTCTTTTATTCTTCTTCTTCTTTCTTTTGGCTGGCGTTGGCGACCTTGCCGGAGCGTCGGCGGCCCCCGGAGACACCAAGCCATGGCGAGGCTCGGCCTCCTCAGCTAGTGCGAGGCTGGGCCTCGCCTTGGCTTGGCAAGCTTGCCCGACGTCGCCTAGCCGGTTGTTGGCCACAACGGTGGTCGGCGACCGGCCAAAGAGAAAAAAAAAAAAGGAAAAAGAAAAAAGAAAAAAGAATTAAAAAATTAAAAGAAATAAAAAAATTTAAGAATCTTACCAAACGTATTTCTATTCTGAGAATAGAAATTTTAGGACAGTTACCAAACGCGTTCTTTTGCTTAGAAATTGTTTTCGAGAACAAAAATAGAAAAAATCATTTCTCCTAAAAAAATTGTTCTTCAGAACAAAATCCATACCAAACATGCTCTAATTGTCACACCCAAGATAGATCCACAGAAATGACGACTTGCCACAAGCCCCACGACCAAAACTCGAGTTGCTGTTGGAAGACAAGGTTGCATATAGACTTGTGGCAGTCCCTGGAGTCCCTGCATCAGTTGGATTTGAATTAGAGTCAAAACCGAAGGCTTTGTCGAAGGCAATCTGGAAATATTTTCGGAGAATATGATAAATGGACCACTCTCCTTTCTACCATGTTTTAATGTAGGCTGCATTGGCGCGTGCATTTATGGGAATTAATTTAGTGAAAAAATACAAATACGGCGGAAAAGGACAAATTAACTCCACTTGCTTTTAGAGCTAGTTAGATCGACCCATCACTTTTTTCACTTAAATCTAAATTTTGCAATTTACACGCTTGAAATTTTATTAAATCCAACATCCCTAAAACTTTCACAACATTCAAATATGACCAACATCATATCTTGAATTTCGGCAATGCTTTGCACATTGTATGTCCTCCATAAGAAGCTGCGGGGTGGGTGACAATATGACCTTCTCCATTGAGAATATTCCCAGAAAGTCTATTCGGAGTTTGCTTTCAAGCCTAGGTCAATTGTAAAAAACTGTGTTAATCCTATTGCGACATGTGTGGCCCATAGTGGATTTAGAGTTTTCATTTTCCCTAGTGACTTTTAGGTCCTATTTGGTAACTGGCTAAATAGTAAAAATTTCTATTCTTTTGTTTCTGGGAGTGGTTTTGAAATAGAATCGTGTTTGGTAAATTTTTTATTCCTGATAATAAATTTATATTTTTTTGTTCCCAAGTAGATTTGGAGCGAGAATCAAGAATTTTTTTTAAAAAAAGTTGATTCTTGGTCCTAGGAACAATTTTAGAATCAAGCCCATATTTTCTTTTTTCTTGTTCTTCTTCCCTTTTCTTTTTCTTCATTTACCATCATCGCCGCGGTTGCCGTTCGCTACCATCTACTGTCCGTTGCCCACTGCTACTAGTCGCCGGCAACCGGTTCGGTGAGCTTGCTGGAGGCTCACCAAGCCAGGGCAAGGTTTGACAAGCTCGCCGGAGGCAAGCCTAGCCACCGGCAAGGCTAGCCCAGCCTCGTTGGTGGCCATGTGAGCCTCACCTAGCCTCAGCTCAGTCGAGCCTCGCCGAGGGCCGACAACGCTCGGTTAGGTTGCCGATCCTCATCTAGCCGGTCGCCACCGGCTTGTCGGCAACCACTTGAAGAAGAAGAATAGGAGAAAAAAAGGGAAAAAAAGAAAAGAAGAAAAAAGAAAAGAAAGAAAAAAAGTAATAAAATTATTTAAAAATTAAAAGAAAATGATTTGGAGTAGAATTTTGAATACAATACCAAACGCAATTCTATTCCGGGAATTGAAATTTTGGAAAATTACCAAATGACTTAAAAAGCTTAAAAATCGTTCCCCGGAACATAATAAAAAAGAATAATTTCTGTTACCAAGTTATGTCTCTCCTCCCTCCACACCCCCCACAACACACCCCCCCCCAAAAAAAAAAAAAAAAAAAAACAAAAGGGTAACTATCATGTGATAAAGCTAATCTCTATTATTTGCGTCATAATTCTCTCGCAAAATCGTTACCGTGTTATGCTTTCTGCCTGCAGTTATATAACTATTACATGTACTTGTCCTTTGTAATATTCATTACCTGTCTATTATTGTTTATGTGGGATCGAGATTGCACAAATTTCCTTAGTTTCTCTTTGCTCCCCCTTCCTCTCCGAGCACTTTGATCAAAATAGTTTGTTAGGTTGACAGAAAGCATGGAATATCATTTTCATGAAAATTTTTAGATCCCCTGACAATATGATCCTATGTGGCCCATGAGATCAGCCGGGCTTGTTCGTGAAAAAAAGATAATTTCCACCAGATGATGCACATAGTCCAATTCGTAATGTGACACTTCAACGGGACAACAACACTATAAATAGCCACCTAATGGAAAGTACAGTGACCAAATACCTCTCCGAAACTAATAATAAGGAAGCCCTTCTTCTCATTTGCGCTCCTGTCATCTTGTTTGCTCTTCTTTTCCTTCCATCCACCGAAGCTCAAGCACTCCTTCAGAAAGGTGAACTCACCACTCTCTCTGTCTCTCTCTTTCTCGTAATTGATGTGTATTGATCTAAGAAAAACGATGAATCTTTTATCTGATAATGTTGGTCGTGCAGCAATCGGCGTGCGGAAGAATCGGATATACACCGTGCCTTTGGCAACGAACTTCGCCGCCAAGTTGTCGCACCTATTCTAGGGGAAGATGCCTGCCGCCAGTTGGCCTACAGGGCCTTGAGACCTGGGAGCTAAATTAAGCAGCTCATGACAGCCAAATTGCATCATAATATAAAGTTTTATTCGCAACACCGTCATCATTAATGAACAGCAAGTGAAGTCAATTACTTTGACGGAGCCTCGGTTCCACGCCCAAAAGATACTAGGGATGAACAGTGGATACTACGTAGGATGCATTTTGAGGTACAAAAGAATGAAGCAGTGAAAGAACCGTCTAGTTTAAGGTACCGAGTCTTCTGAGGACAAAGAAAGGAATGAACATGGAGCCTCCCACAGGTTCCATCTTTACTTTCAAATTCCAATGTACTGAATTATCTAGATGCATGTGCAATGAAGTGCTTTTGCTGCAATAACTACTGCTTTTTAAACTTAATAAAGTATTTGAATATTAAATCATACATTTATCTAATAATTTAAATTTTTATAACATCTGACATTGGATCTCTAAAAAGAAGATTATTTTCTACTTCCCCAGGAAAAAAGAGATAAAGATTACTATTCTTTAAAGATGCGTACATAGAGGGTGCTTTTTAATATATCCTTTTAATTTATCAGAGAAATAATTTCATCGTGCAGATGCATCCCTCTATGTCAATCTGTACAGTTGTAATAGAGAGGCGCTTTGTAATATTTCTAATGAATATGAAACTATATATTTTTGTTACGTGGAAAAGTAAAAAACGTGGTGGTAAAAGCAGACATAGCTTCTTCCTTGCACGGGGGTTTGAGGAGGTGATCAATTTCGCTTCTGGTTAACGAGGAGTGGTGCATAATCCCAACTCCTCACGATCTCAAGGAACCTAGAATCAATGAAGTCTTCCATCTTTTAAAAATTCTCGAGCAGATCGTGAACGATTCGTCTTTGAGCATATTGAAACAGTAAAATTTGTCAACAACAATCACCTGATTTGCCTGCAAATTGCCCTATATCAAAGCACTAGTCTAACCTCTGAGAATATGCAAATAGTTTATATAACCTATCCAGCTTTAATCCGTGTGAAAAGGCACTTGAACATTCATCTGTATGTCTGAACGAGAGGGTCGCTTAAACATTCGTTTGTATACCTAAAGAAGAACCTATATCAAATGTCGCTCATAATATAACATATATGGTTTCTCTTTGTCGCAAGGTCTCATGCTTTTCCTTGTAATAAATTAAGAGCGACAATAAACTCTAGGCAAATAGTCATAAGGAGAAAACGAATTCCATGATTTCCAATTTCTGAGCAATATGATTGTAAAACAAAATTTACAAAACGTTAATCATGATATAATACATACATTTCGATAAAATCGCTTTCATGATTAGCAGGGATCGTATCCTTTTGAAACTAGTGTAAGAGTAAGGGGGACTAAACGCACTTGACAAAGAATATTCTAAAAATAAGGAGAATGAATGAAATTAATACCTTTATCATGGGCGAGTTCAGAATCACTTGGTGGAGTGATAACATGCAAGATATGTAATCGCATAATCAGAAAGGCGAAACAAGCTTTATTTGCAATTCGTTTGTAAGCATACGTAAACCAAGGCTACTGAGACATAGAACAGTGGGGAAAAATCAGGTAGGATTAGCAAGGACCATAAGATGGCATGGCGGAGCGACAAAGAGGACATGACTCACCACCTCTCCGACCACACGCCGGTGCACCCTGCATGGAAGGCATGCTCCCAATGCGTCCGAGCGGCCATGGACTCGGCTCAAAGCTCCTCCCGACAGATAAAGATTGCCCTTTCAATCCCAATCTTGCACCGTAATTCCCCCACCCCGCAAGTTCCGAGGTCATCATGTCGTCCAACGGCGTCACCGTCACAACGAGGACTAGGAGACCTAGGGTGATGAGGGATTATTATTTTTTCTTTATTGATCTTAATTTCTCAATTCAATTGATATAATTTCTTTTTGGTTAAGAGGTATTTTTTTTTTATCGATCTTATTTTAATTTGTCAAATATGATATTGATTTTTTAGAATCATTCTCTGTCATGTATGTCATAATAGGTATCCATAAATGTGCAGATACTTATAACCAAAACATGTAGAAGTAGAGCTACAAAATTATAGAGGGCTAGGATTAGAGATTTGCTAAAATGACTATTACGTAAAGCTCGCAAGATAATGTGTAACATGGGTCGATGTGACAAGAACTTCAGCCACATTAATACATAATGAAGCGCTTTGCTGCAAACAGTATACTTTAAAGGGGGCACTTAGAAAACTTTGTAATGATGCGCCCATGTGACTTCGTTTTGTTAAGGTGCATGTACAAGTGAATTGTGTTATAAAAATCCCATATTACAAAATCGGTATGTTGTAAAGTAGTTAATATATCCTAGTTAGCTCAAAAGTCATTGGCTTAAGTTATTGACTGAAAGTGGATACAACTAGATATACTAATGGGCTTAGACTTGGGCTTTCTCTTGGTGATCTCCTCGAATGAAGGTATCGGGTTTCTGCTGTGAGCTTCCAACAAATGGTATTTGGATATTCGAATTAAGGGGGAATAGACCTCATATTGTGCTCATACGTGAGGGAGAGATTATTAGGATGTGTAAGTGAGTTGTGTTAGAGAAATCTCACATTTCCTAATTGGTTGTAACTCATCAGTTTAAGTTTTTGAGTAAAGATGGATCTAACAAGATATATTGACGAGTTTGGACTTGGGCTTCCTCTTGGCCATCTCCTCGGATAAAGGCATCGGGCTTCTGTTGCGCGCTCTCAACAATTTTCCTAAGTAAGACCATTCCGCTGCAAAAGGGACATGGATATTAGGGTGTGCAATTGTAATATAGGGGTCCTCTATAATTTTCCTTAATCAACTCATTATTTAAATTGAAATATATTTCTTTTGTTATACAATGAAAAAGTAAAAGGATGGCGATAAAGTGGGCAACAACTCGAGAAGGGGAAGTTGCAAGGGTCATGGAGGTGATGTTGTTTTAATTAGCGAGTGGCCAAAAAAGTTCCTATCTCGGCACCTAAACTAATGATGGATTATTTTGTTAAATGTCCTCATCCAATCGTGATTGACTTCCCTTTCAGCATATCAATAAAGTAACTAAACCTCACCTAAATCATCATGATGTCATTGCAATGCAAGAAAGTGCGAAAAAGTATCATATTGGATGGGTAGTATTTGGCCCCTCTTGTCCTAAAAGCTAACTCAATGGATGAGACTTTCCCTTACACTTATAAACCAAACACTAGCCCCTTCCACAACCTATGTGGGATGACTTCAACAATCTCCTCCTCTCACATCAGGCCTGAGTTGCAGATGCAACAACTCGTAACTCTCTCGTGTGACTTTTTTTGGGTCTAGACTTATTGGCAAGCTAGGCTTTGATACTAGTGTTGGGTGGTCTTGGGCCTTCCTCATGCCAAAAGCTATCTCAGGGATTGAGGCTCTCCTTTACACTTATAAACTGACCATTAGCCCATTCCATAGTCGATGTGGCATAATCTCAACACCCTCCCAAGGCCAACACTATAGTTGACCATATATAATTTCATGCTTAAGGAACGAGCAAAATGTGTCAATGTCTTGGGTTCAAAACCCAATTCGTCTAATATTGCAGGACTCTTGGTTGAAAAGAAATTATTCCTAGCCAGTAAGTATAGAAAACTTTTATTTGACTAGATCCAAGTGAATTGCTCTAAATATCATCTCACTACATCATCATTGATGTTCCCACAGGTTTCCAACTCCAAATTGTATTTCTAACATCTAGCTAGACAAGTTTTTTAATAGATGCATTTACTTGTCGAAATCCTAACATGATGAAACATCCTATTGGCATGCAAATTGATCCTGCAGAGTCATTCGAATCGCATATCAAGGATTCAACCTATGCCATCAATTTGCAACTCCAAATTTGTATTACTAATATCTAGCTAGACAAATTTTTTAATAGATGCATCTAATTGTGGAAATCCCAACATGATGAAACATCCTATTGGCATGCAAACTGATCCTGCAAAGTCATTTGGATCGCATATCAAGGATTCAACCTACGCCATCAATTTCCAACTCCAAATTTGTATTTCTAACATCTAGCTGGGCAAGTTTTTTAATAGATGCATCCAATTGTGGAAATCCTAACATGATGAAACATCTATTGGCATGCAAACCGATTCTACAGAGTCATTCAGATTGCATATCAAGGATTCAACCTATGCCATCAATAAGGAGTTAGCATGTTTGGCTCTATAATGCTTAAGTCTGTAATATGAGAGAGAGAGAGAGAGAGAGAGAGAGAGAGAGAGAGAGAGAGAGAGAGAGAGATGGCATTTGAAAGGGCAAGGATGTCATATGCAATTATGGAATAATGTTGGACTACTAGTCTTTTTTGTCAATTGGGTTGGAATTAGGAAAGGGATTAGGGTCAAAACTGAAGGTCTTGTAGTGACAAAATGTTGAAGAAAAATCCCTTATGAGTTTTGAAGTTAACAAAATATTCTCGTCAGTTAAGTCTGAAGAATCCAAGACTCAGTCGCTTAAGTCTGAAGAGTTCAAGACCCAAGTATTTCCATCTGAAGGTTATCAGACCCAGAAGTTATGGTCTAATGATCTCCAGACCCTATCAAAGTCTGAAGACAGTCAGACTCAGTTTTGCGATTTTGCCAAGCTGTCAGCAGTTTATTTTTACGGTTAAGGAAATCAAGAAATGTATATTATCTTCCTTAATTTATCCGTGAAAGATTTTTGGCTGTGATTCTAAGCTTGAAAGATTTTTTGGATTTGATCCTTTGAAGATCAAGCAAGTTTTGGAAGGATCCATTTTTGGAAACTCAAGATCCTGATTGTATGGGCGAGCAGGATTGACGAGCTATTTTCCACTTATTTTCGACAATGTGAAGATCACCTAAATTGATTCATTCCAACGGGTAGATTGGATGAATTCTTGGAAAGTGCTAACGGCTATGGAGGCACGAAGGGATATTTAAGGTGTGTCGAAGTTGTTTTGAAAAAAGAGGAAGCCGATAGAATATTTCGAAGTTCGAACCTCTAAAGCTCCCCGCTCGTAAAATCTCTTGAGCTCAAATTGTGTACTAAGGAGAGATACTTACAGTGTGAAATTGCGAGTAGCCGTAGAATAGACTTTCAACAAAAGAAGTTTAGATCATAGACTGTAAATCTCTCATTTGCTACATAGTGATTACAGTCAGTTGGCTGCAGCGTGGAGAGTGGACGTAAGCTTACAATAAGCCGAACCACTATAATCTTTGTGTCAAAATTCTCTTACCCTACTATATTTATTTTTATAGCTGCGTGATTCATTTATTTCTGATTTTATTTTCAAGCCAAAGGATTTTGGTTAAAGATTTGAAAAGAATTTCACGAACACCTATTCACCCCCTCTAGGTGTATTTACTAGCCTTTATCAATTGGTATCAGGGCAGGTTGCTTATTTATTAGAAGTGTTTATACTTTCTAAAGCTAAAGATCTATGGCTAATATTTTGGCTCCAGGTTTGATTGAAGGCCAAAGCAACACCAGACCTCCTTACTTCGATGGAAAGGAATACAACATATGGAAAAATAAGATGAAGGCATTCCTAAGATCCAAAAATCCTCAGGAATGGGATGTAGTAGAGAAAGGAATTGTTCCTAAAGCTGCATCAACCACAGGGAAAGAAATAGCTGATGGAGTGGGACTGTCACAAGCCGAAATTTCAAAGAGACAAGCCCTTGATGCAAAAGCTATCTATTCTCTATATTGTGCCTTATCTCCTACTTAGTATAACAGAATTTCATCTTGTGAAATAACTAAAGAAGTTTGGGATAAATTGCACGTCACTTATGAAGGAACAGACCGAGTCAAAGAAACCAAGATCAATATCCTTCTTGGACAATATGAAGCCTTCAAAATGAAGCAAGGAGAATCCATCATGGATATGTTTAGCCGGTTTACAGAAATTGTAAATGGCTTAACATACCAAGGACATCCAATCTCAGGACCAATAACGGTCAATGAGCTGTTGAGAGGACTCTCCAAAGATTGGAATCACGTAAAGACTTCCATAAGAGAAACACAGAGGATCATGCCTCTTTTTGTAGATGAGTTGGTTGGCACACTTCAATTATATGAAGTTGAGCAATTTAATGAGGACTTTGACACCAAAGGTAAGAAGTCAATTGCTTTAAAATCTAATGATGATTCTGATGTTATAGATTCATAAGAAGACTTGGATGACGAAGAGTTGGCACTTTTGATTAGAAAGTTTATAAAGTTAGATAGAAAAGGAAGAAGGTTCAATGGAAAGAGACAAAACAATCAAAGATTTCAAAAGAAATCAAATGAAGAAGATGATACCAAAAAGGATGTTGTTTGCTTTGAATGCAAAAAAAAAAGGGACACATCAAACCCAATTGTCCCTTATTAAAGAAAAAGAAAGGAAAACTAGAAAAGTTTAAGAAGGCACTTAAAGTTGAAACATGGAGTGACACAGAATATGAAGAGAGTGATGAAGAGTATGCCAATATTTGTCTTATGGTACACTCAGACTCAAACTCAGGCCTAGACTCAGACTCAGACTCAAATAGCGATGTCAAGGTTAGAAATTTAAAAATTCCTACCAAAGTGTCGAACTACATTAATGAACTTTGTCTCAGTCTTAAAGGCTCTCTTAAAAGGATTTCTGAACTAAAAAGGGAGAATTCCAAATTGAAATAACAAGAAAAAACTTTGGTTGAAAAAATTGAGGATCTAGATAAATGTTTTGCTGTTTCAAAAGAAAATGAAATTGTCCTTTCAAAAGAAAATGCCTGCTTGAAAGAAGATTTTTTGAAAGTTATAAAGAAATTTTCAATGGGATCTGAAAAATTGGACAAAATTCTTTCGATTCAAAGACCCTATTTCAATAAATCTGGTCTGGGAATGACATATGAAATCATTCCCTTGATTGATTTTCCGAAGGTAAAAGAAAGAATCAAGAACATGCCTACAAAATCTTTTTGCAAGAATCATTTTCAAAAGGTTTTTGTAAAGCCTGTTGGAAAATGCTCTTAAATGCTCAAAATGTAAAAGCTTAGAACATTTTGAGAAAGATTGTCCCAAAGTTTGGAAACTTGTTAAAGAAAGTTGGGCAAAGACTATTTATGGTACTAACAATGACGGACTCAAGAAAGTTTGGGTACCAAAGAAAACTTGAGTTTTTCATTTAAATGCAGGTCGTTATCAAGAAGAAAATCAAGTGGTATTTGGATAGTGGCTGTTTAACACACATGACGGGAGATTTAACTTGCTTCACAAAACTCTCTCAAGTAAAAGGAGGGAATGTTTCTTTTGGTGGCAATAACAAAGGAAAAATTGTTGGTCGATGAACTGTGAAGATAGGAAACCTCACAATCAACAATGTTTCTTTAGTTGAAGGGTTAAACTATAATCTTCTGAGTATTACTCAGCTGTGCGACACTGGATACAAGATCAACTTCCAAGAAGATACTTGTTCTGAAACAAGCAAAGATCTCTCAGAATCTTTTACTGGAAGAAGACATGAAAACATTTTTTTGCTGGATATAAAGTCTGACAGTTCTCAATGCTTGATATCGATTCAAGATGAAGCCATTCTCTGGCATAGAAAGCTTGGATATGTCAACTTGAAGCAAATTGCAAAAGTTTCATCCAAAAAGCTTGTCCGAGGACTTCCTAACCTGAAGTATCAAAAGCATAAATTATGCACACCTTGCATACTTGGAAAACAGGTTAAAAATTCTTATAAATCAATAAATCAGGTATCTACTAAACGTGTTTTGTAGCTATTATACCTGGATTTGTTCGGTCCAACAAGAACTCAAAGTATTGGAGGTAAAAGATATTATTTGGTAATAGTAGATGATTATTCTCATTTTACTTGGGTATTCTTTCTCTCAAACAAATCTGAAGCTTTATCTTATTTTATTAAGTTTGCTAAGAAAATTCAAATTGAGAAAATGGTATACAATTTCAAGTATTCGAACTGATCATGGTGGTGAATTTGAAAATCAAGATTTTGCTAAATTTTGTGATGATTCTGGCATTCAACATAATTTTTTATCCCCATAAACTCCACAACAAAATGAAGTTATAGAGAGGAAAAATCATTCTTTGCAAGAAATGGCAAGAACTCTTTTAATTGAAAGTAATATTTCTCCTCATTTTTGGGCTGAAGCAACTTCAACTGCTTGCTATATTATAAACATAATTTTTTTAAGATCTATTTTAGAGAAAACACCTTATGAATTGTTCAAAGGTAAGAAACCTATCATTTCTTATTTTAATGTATTTGGTTGCAAATGCTTTATCTTAAATAATTCAAGTGATTGAATTGGTAAGTTTGAAGAAAAATCAGATGAAGGAATTTTCCTTGGCTACTCAATGTCAAGTAAAGCCTTCGAGTTTTCAAGAAAAGGACTCGAGACCGTGGAAGAATCCATGAATGTGAAGTTTGAAGACTCAGTTCAAAATCAGACTCAACCTGAAGATTATGAATCTGGCCAAGTGTCTACGAATTTCCATGAAGAAAAACAAATCTCAGACGTTCAACTGCAAACCAAATCAGTGGCTCCAACTGAAACAAAGCCTCATCAAAGTGACAAACCAATTACAAATTGGAAGCATAAATCCAGTCACCCTACAGATCTCATCATTGGCAATATTAATAAAGGAGTTCGTACAAGATCCAAAAGGCATGAAGAGTCTAGCGCTCTAGCACTTGTTTCTGAGATTGAACCCAAGACAATAGAAGATGCATTGAAAGATGAAAGCTGGATTGAAGCTATGCAAGAAGAATTGAATCAATTCAAAATCAACAATGTTTGGGAACTCGTTCCTAAGCCAAAAGGTAAGTCAATTAT
The DNA here is from genome assembly GCA_014182555.1 of Eucalyptus erythrocorys. Classification (NCBI taxonomy): domain Eukaryota; kingdom Viridiplantae; phylum Streptophyta; class Magnoliopsida; order Myrtales; family Myrtaceae; genus Eucalyptus; species Eucalyptus erythrocorys. Next base: position 54,426,238 of record CM024602.1, read on the forward strand.
TGGTACTAAATGGGTTTTCAGGAACAAGCTGGATCAACAAGGAAAGGTGGTGAGGAACAAAGCAAAACTTGTGGCTAAAGATTACACACAAGAAGAAGGAATCGACTATGATGAAATCTATGCTCCAATAGTAAGGTTAGAAGCTATAAGATTACTTCTTGCTTTTGCTTGCTTTAAAACTTTCAGGTTATTCCAAATGGAAGTGAAGAGTGCATTTCTAAATGGAATTATCCAAGAAGAAGTCTATATAGAACAACCGCGAAGATTTGAAAATCCAAGAAAACCAAATCTTGTCTTCAACCTAAAGAAAGCTTTGTATGATTTAAAATAGGCACCTCAAGCTTAGTATGAAAGATTAAGTAATTTTTTAATTCAAAGTAGTTTTTCTAAAGGTAATGCAGATACTACTTTATTTATCAAAAGAGAAGGGAAGGATTTCATACTTGTTCAAATTTATGTTGATGATATAATATTTGATTCTTCTAATGAAAATCTTTGCAAGAATTTTTCGAGATGTATGTAGAATGAGTTTGAAATGAGCATGATGGGTGAATTAAACTTCTTTTTGGGACTTCAAGTCAAACAATCAAAAGAAGGAACTTTTATCCATCAAGAAAAATATGCAAAAGACCTCATCAAGAAGTTTGGAATGGAGAATTGCAAGAAGACAAAAACTCCTATGTCAAGCTCATTAAAGTTGGACAAAGATGAAGAAGGAAAGAGTGTAGACCAAAAACTATGCAAGAGCATAATTGGTTCACTTCTTTACCTTACTGCATCTAGACCTGATATTTTATTTAATGTTTGTATTTGTGCTAGATTTCAATCTAATCCTAAAGAATATCACATGACTACTGTGAAGCGTATTATCAAATATGTTGCAACCATATCTAAGCTAGATCTCTGGTATTCCAAAGAAGGAGACTTTACGTTCCTTGATATTCTGATGCTGACCTGGCTGGTTGTAAAGTGAATAGGAAAAGCACTACAGGTACATGTCAATTATTGGGAAACATGTTTTTTTTTTTTTTTTTTGTAATAGGTAAGATTATATTAAAAGCTTTGGACAAATGTACAACAACGGCGCCAAAACTTACACTCTAAAAGCAAAAGCCTAAGAGTGGAAGGGAGCCGAAAAAGCCAAAGGGCAAAAGGAAAAAGCTACAGCCAGACTATCTAACCCCGCAACCAAACCTCCACGGACGCCTGGGAAGCGAGGATGGGATAAGCGCAGGGCTGGAGCTGAAGAACCGAGCAGCTGAGAAGCAACAAAGGCAATAGAGGCACAGAGGTTAAGCAAGGATGGTTGGATCAAAGCCCCAACCTCTTTGAAGACGTCGATTCCTCGGATTATCAGGGATATCCTTGTACGTAGACGCTTTATCTTTAACCATCTTGATCAACTGGTTCTTCAAAGCCGGAAGGTCTAGAGAATCACCACGGAATATCATCGCATTCCTCTTTTTCCAGATTAAATAACATAAGGCTCCAAAGGAGTACCGAGACAGGCTATGGAAGAAATCTTTCCCCAGGAGAAATTTCATCGCCCAATTCAGATTATCCGACCAAGTACCATTCGTCCAGGGTAAATTACACCTAGTAGCCCAAAAAAACATAAGAGTAGAGGAAATATTGCACTGAAAGAACAAGTGATCAGTAGAGTCAGGCTGAGTATTACAAAAAATGCAAACCGAGTAGTCAATTCTTCCATAGGAATGAAGGAACGACTGAGTCGGCAACCGCTTCTTGGTGATGAGCCAAAGAAGAAATTGGAAGCGCGGAGCTAAATCCTTATCCCACACAAAAACATCCCAAGGAACTTTAGCCTTAGAATTTCTAATATAATTCCAAGCCGAGGCCACTGAGAAGGTACCTGAAGGATCATGCTTCCACACAAATCTATCAGAGTGATTTTGGAGAGGTGGAAAGGTGAAGCCAAGATTCTCAAGGCGAAGCTTGCAAGACCTTCCCACATACCCGTATAGAGACGCCACCGACGCTCCTTCATGAATATCAGGGTCTACCTCAAACATTTGCGGAACCTGCAGATGAAGAGGTCCCCCAGGTAACCAGTTATCAAACCAAACTGAAATTGAACGGCCATTGCCGAGAACCCACCCAAAAGATTGCCTGAACCAGCCCCGGATTTGAAGAAGTTTTTTCCACGCCCAAGAACACACCGCCGGTTTGGTGGCAATCCAGAAACTGTGCTTTCTTAAGAATAACAACTCGAACGACCATGGGAGTGTGATCAGAGATTCCAGAATTCAAGAAAGTCGCCTCAGAGTAGGAAAAATCCATCCTCCATTTAGTGTTAACAAGGACTCTATCAATTTTCCGCATTTTCCTGGACAATCCTACCGAGGTCGACCAAGTAAACCGCAGACCAGAGTATCTCAGGTCTTCAAGTTCTGTTTGATCCAGACAGAGTTTAAACTCCTCAAAACAGGGGATCCAAGAAGTAGAACCACCGAAACGGTCAGACGGGTCCATAATAGCATTGAAATCCCCAGCAACGATCCATGCAGAATCTTGAAAAAGATCATTACAAAAGATAAGATCGGACCAAAGGGGTCTCCGACGAACGAAGGTATGTTCACCATAGACGGCTGAAACACAACAGGTGAGATCGGAAGAAAGCTCCTTCAAATTCCCGTGGATGGCTTGGTCATTTGAAGAGATTAGGTCAAAACTCACGGCAGAGGGATTCCATCCAATCCATATCCTACCGCGAGGAGCTGAATCATAATTCGCAATCCAACTCCAACTCCTCAGCAGATTGGTAGAGATTGAATCAAACAGCGGCTCAGGGTTTTAGTTTCAAAAAGCCCAACCAGGCATAGATTATTAGTCAAAACAAACTTCCTAATCTCCGCCCTTCTGACGGGATTCATAATACCTCTGACATTCCAGAATCCAAAAAACATAGGCAACAAAAGGGACTTACTTCCGTTTGGAGTATTTGCGACCTGACTTAGTCGCATTCTGATCAGCAGCATTTACAGGGTCTGGCGGATCAGGCATCAATAAGAGAAGCTGATCCTGGATGGAGCGGGCGCCTCCTTTCTCCGAATGGCCGCCACGAGAAGTGGGCCTCGATATATGTCCACCATCTTCAGCCGAAGATACAGGGTTGCTTATTTCATCCTCCTGGCTAACCGTCTTTGAACTCTGGGCAGCAGCTTTGGATCTTGGCATAGCAGCAGCTTTAGCTAGAGCTTTAGGAGGCTTCTGATGCTGTCCTGTTTCAGCAGGTACAGCTTCTTTCAGTTTGAGGAACTGACCTTCCTCCGAAGGGGGTGTCGATTCAAACGAAGCAGAAGATGTTTGGGGATTTTTCTTCTTCTTCCTGCTCTTAATCTGACTCCACCCAGCATCATCAAGAGTAGGGTCATCTTCAGGAGTCACAACTTGAGTCGAAGATGCTCCTGCAGTGCTCTCAGGGCAGCTGCCCTCAATTGCCTTAGCCTTGTCCTTCGATGTAGGGACCAAAGCTGATTCAATCAAAGGTTCTAGCTGATTCTGGTTTCCCATAGCAAGGTCTAGACTGCGAGTAATGGTCTCATTAGACATTTCCTAAGGTCCTACCTCCTTAGTAGGAGTAGCCTCAACACGATCAGCCACTGATCTTAAGTTCCCATTCGGTGAAGCACACTTATGGCCAAAAATGCCACATCCAGTACAAGCAGTGGGACGCTGTGACAGCCCAAATTTCTGATTCTGTTTTCAATTAAATGAGACTGGCTTTTCATCGGCGCGCTTATAGTTCAATTCTCCGAGCTGATCACTCATGAGATAACTAGTTTATCAGGTGAAGCCGTTAAGGAATCTAAACACAATAGACTTGAGAATTCGACCAAGAAACGACTGCTCGACCGTACTAATTTGCAAGGGTCATTGCGGCACATATCGATTAGAGACCGGAGATAGGTTGACTCGACAAAGGCATGTGATTAAGTGTGGGTGATTCCACCTGATTGCACAAATCTTGTCGATCGGCACTAGACGGATTTCTCTGTCGTTTTGGTACCCTGTGTCCGTATTTGAAACTTTGAGATTTTCACGACAATCGAGAGTCGCCAATGTGTCGAAGATGTACTTTGTGGCTTGAAAATAATCAACCATGGGTCAATTGCACTGAAAATTCCTAAAAGCTACCCGGTAGATTAGGACACGCTCAAATCGCGCCAGATTGAAATTAACCATGATTTTAAACCCGAATTCAAAAATTGAAAGTTTTGGCATGTCACAATTCATTTTAGGAACGTCGACTCATCTTCAGAAGATTTTTTTACAAACCGAGATTTTTGGCGAAAAAGCAAAGTAAGGCCGTTTTTGTTCGGGATTGTCAGAGGGCCGTTTTTGATCGAATCTTTGGGATGCAAGTTGGATCATATGACGGGGAAAAGTCATACGAAGAGTGAGGACAACTTGGCTGATTTATTTGGGCTTCAATTGGATTGGTTTGCTTGAGAATTGATTGGAATTGAGTGAGAATTGAATGGATTAAAGAGAGAAATGTCCAAAATTCGTAACTCTCCTTGGCACACAACATAATGGACCATTTGGCAAGCTTCTTGAGGAAGCTAAGCAGAGGAAAAGGCTGAGGGCGAGGGCCATGGGTGGTGGGGGCAAGTCAAGGGAGAGAGAGACAAGTGTTGAGCTCTAGAGAGCCCAAGGAGACCCCCCACTCTTCAGCAGCTTCTTCTCCCTTAATCTAAGGCTTTCTCCATTGTTGTTGAAGGAGAGAAGCTCAGCAAAAACCAGAGGAACCGAGCAGCATCAGCCCTCCACCGTCGCATGCCCATCGGACCCCATTTTCCCCCTCTGTTTTCACTCATTCCAGTTTCTGCTCCAGCCGACCTTTCGTCAAAGATCGGAGTCAAAAGTGGTCTTCCCGGTTGAATCAGAAACGAGCCACCTATCATTGCGAAGAGGACATCCAGAACGTTCCAACAAGCCCAAGATCACCCCCAAAGGAGCCGCCGTTCGTCCGGTACGCCGTTTTGAAGTTACTGCTCGCTGGTCCGTCGGTCTGCTGCCCGCCTGCACTGTTTTGCGTTTTCCGGCTGTTTTGCCCCATTCCGACTGTTCCTTTGGCCGTCCCATCCACCTATAAGACCCCAAGACCCCCGGGAGTCGTTGGTTGCCAACCACTCACTCGGCGGAGCTCCGATCGGCCCGTCTCCTCGCTGTTCAGCCGCTGGTTTCTCCTCTGCAGTTCAGCCAAGAACAGAAGTAGAACATAGCAAGGTTTTGGAGACTTCGTGGCCCGTTTTCAAGCCCTTCCCGGCCTCCGTTGGTGTCGCCGCTTCGAGGTTTATCGACCGCCTTGGTATCGTGGTCGCCGTGGACTCGCCGGCTCGCAAAACCGGTGAGTTTACCCTCTAATCCTTGCTTAGTGAGTTAATTATACTTAAGGGGTGTTTAGATTAGTTTAATTATATTTAGGTGGTTAAATTAGATTATTTAATTGTTAATTAGATTAATTGTATGATTAGTTTAAGCCCTAATTAATTATTTTTAATTAATTAATTATTTCGAATTTTATAAATATTATTTTATTAAATTATATTATTATAATATAATATTTAATTATTTAATTTTCGGAATTAAATTTAATTATTTAATAATTTCGAAAATTATGCCGAGATGGCCGGTCATTAAAATTTCACGCCGATCGTAACAGTGCGATCCGTTTGTGTTAATTGTATGTTTAAATTGATAAATTGAGTGATCGATGATTATGGTTAATTATTCCAAAGTGTGGAATTGAGTGATATTGATGAAGTTGTGGTATTTGACTTGAAAATACCCGGTGTTGGCTTTTAGCACCGTAATTGGTTTGTGTGACCAGTTTGAATTGATTGGATTGATTGATTTATTGAGTTGAGGTATGAGTTGGTTTATTATTGAATTATCGGCCTTGGGCGAGCATTGGTTTATATATATGTATCAGCTTGGGCGAGCAAATATTATATACATATATATATCAGCTTGTGAGAGCAGTATATTGTATCAGCCTATGTGCTTCGATACGTCAGCTTGTGAGAGCAGTATACCTTATTAGCTTGGGTGAGCTAAGATCGTTTTATCAGCTTGTGTGAGCACGATCTATCTACAGCTTTGGTGAGCTATTATATTATCTATCAGTTACAGCTTTGGTGAGCTATCTATCTATACAGCTTTGGTGAGCTATCTATCTATACAGCTTGGGCGAGCTATCTATCTATACAGCTTGGGCGAGCTATTATCTATCTACAGCTTGAGTGAGCTACCGTCTATATATTACAGCTTTGGAGAGCATATGTCGTATTAACGACTGGTGTGATAGACGGTATTGATTGATAGATAATAATGGTTGATAGATAGTACGGATTGAAATGGAAAGATAGATAGTATGATTGAATTGAATCGTTGGATCAATTGTTTGATTGAGAATTGAATTGTACTGACGTGCAGGAATGGACTGAGGCGAGGTAAGTCCTCAATCCTCTTTGTGTGGCTAGAGTGCCCTAAGGCGTATTTTCTTCCTAATCGAGTCTTAGGGGGTAGAACTCGCTGAGACATTGTCTCACCCCGTTGTGGGCTCAACATTTTCAGGTCCTTAAATGGCGGTAGTGGAGGACTCGAAGCCACGGACATTTGTGGAGGTGGAGATCGAAGAATCGGCGAACATGTCTGACTAGTTGGTCTTAGGACAGTTCCCTTTTTGTTGAGCCGGTCTATTTTGTAGACAATCCAGTGTTGTATATAAACTTATGTGTTTATAAGAAAGTTTGTTTGGTTGTGATTGATTGCCTGCTTTTCTATCCCAAGTTAAATGTTGTCAGGGGATTTGTTTCGCTTCCGCATGTGTAATAAAATGAATGGGTTGGCGACGTGTCCTGGGAAGTCGCTTTTCTATTGACCATAGTGGGATGTGCACGTGCTCGAGGTTCGGGGCGTGACAGACGCCACTCAAACTCCACCCCCACTTCACACTTGGTACCATTATGTGTCGTCTCAATCATTTTTATATCAGGTACATCTACTGTAATTTCAATGCACACCCTAGCAAAAGTAAGGCTGCTAACCTGTTCCGTCCTCTTGTCAACATACAAAGGCTTGCCAAGCGAGCTTGCCAATCTCCCAATGAAATGAGCAGACCAGCAGGAGAAAGGAATATTAGATAATCTGACCCATACAGGGACTGTGCGATGTGCCTCTCTCCTTAATTCCAACCCAGGGGTCCATTGTTGTAGCACAAGAGGAACTCTGGCTACTGTCATCTTTCCTCCTTCCAGCACATTCCGACGGAATTCTCTATCAGGAATGCGAAACATAAACAACCCTTTCCCATTGGATAGGACTTCAACAAGGTTCGGTCCCCATACTTTTTTCATTGCGTCCTCAACAACTTTAAAAGGCATCCGAAGCCCAATGAAATAGCCCATCAAGCATTCGTGCATCTTAGGATCTGCAGCTACAAGATCCTCATCAGTAATCTCAATGACAGGTTTACCATTTACAATACTCGGTGGAGTATATACCAGATCGTATCCCTTGGCAACAGTTCTAGCCACTGCCACCCATGTTTTAGCCTGGGGATTCTTCGAATTACCCCTGCCCGAAGGCTTAACCGAACGTGACCTAGCACGCTGGCCTATTCGAAGATCAGACACCCGAGGAGCTCGCTGATTCGAAGCAGAAGGAACAGTGACCGAAGTCGGGTTTCCATCTTGATCATTCACAACCGACGCATTCTTCGAATTCGAAAGTCTACCTTGGGAACTCGTCCCTTCATCACTATTTCGGGGTTCCAACTCCTCTCGATCCATCTCACAACCCAGATCGCAGACTGCAGCAGAACGGGCAAAAAACCCTAACTGAAAACACCCGTGTGAATCATAAATAGGAGACATACCAGGAGAACGAGTAGAGGGGTTTGAAGAGTGGCCCAAGGCGCCACTTTCCCCCTAGGAAGGGGCCCAATTGTCGGTCAAAGCTCCTGGTATCAGACGAGCGAGTTGCAGAAGAAACAGTGAAAAAATCGCACAAGGAGAGAGCACCATGAACAGTGTACCGAGAAAGACCAAATGGCCAAAGCCACTATTGGGAAACATGTTAGTGTCTTGGTTCTATTGGGAAACATGTTAGTGTCTTGGTTCTCAAGAGAATAGGGTACCGTAGCTCTTTCAACCGCTGAAGTAGAATACATAGCTTTTGGGAGTTGTTGCTCTCAAATACTATGGATGTAACAACAATTGAAAGATTTTGGAGTTGAAGAATCTTGCACAGAAATCAAATGTGACAACACCAGCGCGATCAACCTTACAAAGAATCCAATACTTCATTCAAGAGCGAAGCACATCGAAATCAAGCATCATTTCATTAGAGATCATGTTCAAAATGGTGAAGTGGTGATTTAGTTCATTGATTCAAAGAACCAATTGGCAGATATATTCACAAAGCCCCTAGAGAAAGCTCACTTTGAATCAATTCGCTCAAGACTGAATATCGTAAGATTTGAAGAGGCTCAGACTCTAAAATAGAGTCTTGAAAAGCTCAGACTCAAAGGTAAAGTCTGAAGGTGTTCAGACTCAAAGGTAAGGTCTGAAAGAATTCAGACTCTGAGGTAAAGTCTGGATATTCTCAGATTCTGATGTAAAGTATGATTGCGTGTTTCGTCATTCTTTATTTTATGTAATAATTGTTTTTGAAATATTGAAATCTGCTTTTTATTCGACTTCTGACATAATTATGGCAGTTTTCTTTTTCAAAATTTGCAGTTTACTTTTTCAAAATTGGCAGTTTTTCTTTTTTTCTTTCTTGCGACGGTTCAATATCTCTTATTTATTTATTTATTTATCTTTTCTTGCTATTTATACTCTCGAATCGTCGTCTTCATCCGTCACAACGTTCAAAAGTCATCTCGTTTTCTTCTTCTTAAAACCCTAAAAGTCTAAAAATTCTCCACTAGCGTCCTTGTTTGATTTCTTTACTCAGCAAAAATCCAACCTTTTTGCGAACAAGTTGAATATTTGCTCATGATTCAAGCATGTCTTCGAGAAAGTCATCAAGACTTGCTGGAAAGGGACCACAGAGGCGACAACAGGGTCCTACCAGAGTGGACCTTACATGCGAAGAAGATTCTCCACAAAGGAAGACCCCGAGTCAACAACAGTTTGAAGAGGAAGAAATTACTGAGGCTGCATCGGTAAGAACCTTGAGACCCAAGCTTGCGTATTCTCTGTATAGAAAGTTGAAAGATGGGGGTACAGAGTTAAGGCTGATCAATGAATTCCTGAAGGAGAGAGAATATAGAAACGAATATATTTTCTTGCGAGAAATGGAAGATTTAGGTATTGTTGGCGAGGGGCTTGCAAAAAGCACTTTCGAAAATATACCTACTGACCCACGGTTTGGAACTGCCAATCAGCCTATGGATGATGATGAAAGGCTGCTATCTCAATTCCAACCACGAATGGGTATTGAAGTGAACACCATTTGTCCCCAAGGAAGTTTATTTCGATCAAGAGAACATGAGCGAATCTATACTAAGTTGCTGAAGAGAGGAGTTGTGAATCCTAAAAGTGTGGATTTTGATTTTCTTGACACAATCAAGGTAAATCTCAGGGAAAAATTCTCTAGGCTGCAACTTGAGAAGTTCTGTACAAACGTGACAAGTGCTTATCCTGAATTGACATCATATTTCTACTCTAACTTGTCGTTTTTAGATGCAAATAAGTTGTCCTTCACTTTTATGGACAAAGAATTTGTTGTGGATGTTGATACTCTTGCTGATATAATTGGGGTGGAAAGAGGGTGTTTCCAACCAATTAAAGTATTCACAGCTTATGCTACACTTGAGATTGTGCGAGATAGGAGTTTGGAGGGCAAAATATCCTACACCAGAATGAATGCCTCTAATATTCTGCTGCACAAAATTATCATCAATTGTCTCAGATCGAAGGCGACCTCAAAAACTGACGTCTCAAAAATAGAACCAAAACTTATGTTTTCTCTAAATGAAGGAAGGCCCTTTTCACTCCCCCATGTTATCCTCTTCCACATGTACAGGACAGTGGTTAAGGATAAAGGCCAATTACCTTACTCATCTCTTATCACCAGGTTGTTTAGGCACTTCAAGATACAAATTCCTGCACCTTTATGCCTGACCAACCTAAGTCTGATGCTTGTGGGATACAAAATGGTGATGAAGATGAAACTTCAAGAGTTGAACACTGCACTGGAAGGACTGAAGGAGAAGACTCCCTCCAAAGAGTTTGCTATCGTTGCTGTCGAAAGAAAGGGCAAAGAGCCCATGGCTATTCCCGAGAAAAAGAGAAGGAAAGTCATCCTACAGGATGAGGATGATGAAGAAGAGTTTGACAATGGCATGACTTTTTCTGCTCTTACAAAGTTAAGGAGCACAATTAGTTTGAGAGCTGACAATCAAGAGAGAGCAAGGAGAGAAGCAGAAGTAAAAGAAGAAGCAGAGAGAATGAAAAGAGAGGAAGAACAGAGAAAGAGAGAAGAGGAAAGGAAGAGAAGAGAAGAAGAAGAAGAAGTGAGACAGAGGAGAGAAGAGGAGCAACAAAGAAGAGAAGAGGAGAGACAGAGAAGAGAAGAAGAGGAAGATCGAAGAAGAGAAGAAGAAGAAGTCAGAAGAGAAGAGGAAGAAAGAAAAAGGAGAGATGAAGAGGAGAGTAAGGCTCAAGAGGATTTTGCTGAAGAATTTGAGCCATCCTCTGCTTAAGAACACTCTGGAAAGGAGATTGAACTGCATCACACTGCTGGAGATGAAATGGAATTTGGCGAAGAATACTCGACTCCACCCATTGACAACAAAATAGGGGGAGCTGTTGCTGATCAAGGAACTTTATCGCCACTTCATACTAGTGATGTCAGTAGGTCAGGTGCTGATGCAGAAGACATTTATGCATCACACTTTCCAGAGATTGAAGAATCCTCTCCATCTGACAGGCAAAGGGCTGAAAAAGAAGCACCTAGCTTTCAAACTCAAAGAATAGAATTTGCTGGTCCAAGTTCAGGTAATACTAATACAATAGATTTTTCTCGACTGTTGGATGTCATGCTAGACCTTAAAAAGCAGGTTTTTGGGATGGATTACGAGCTGAGAGACCTCAAGAAGGCAATGCTGGCTATTTCCTTGTCAATGCAAGACCAAATCAATGCCATCAAACTTCAAGTGGAATCGAATGTGAAGGGCACTGAGTTGGATTCAGTAAAGGAAGCTCTCACCAGCCTTAAAAGACAGTGCACTCGCTCAGTGAATACCATCTTGTTCGCATTCCCAAGGAGCCTTGAATCTTATCAACCCCATTCTTGATTCCTCTACCTCCTTTTGATGGGACAAAAAGGGGGAGAGCTTTGCAGATTTGAACTTTTATTTCGTTTGTTTTGTTTTTAGACTTTATGTTTTGTTTATGACTTTAAAATTTTGGGTTGTTTAAATATTTGAACTTATGACTTTATGCATGGGTTTGATGATTAGATCTGTAGATTTGTGAAATTGCAGGATCATTATATTTGTGAGGATAATTGTTATTGGACTAACATCTTTCTGTGCTTGCAGAAGCATTCCTCAAAATATGTATGAGTTTTTTTTTGCAGGTTATGAGTTTACAAATCGGTCGAGGTGTTTTGTCACCATCAAAAAGGGGGAGATTGCTGAAGAAAAATCCCTTATGAGTTTTGAAGTTAACAAAACATCTTCGTCAGTTAAGTCTGAAGAATCCAAGACTCAGTCGCTTAAGTCTGAAGAGTTCAAGACCCAAGCATTTCCTCTGAAGGTTATTAGACCCAAAAGTTACGGTCTAATTATCTCCAGACCCTATCAAAGTCTGAAGACAGTCAGACTCAGTTTTGCGATTTTGCCAAGCTGTCAGCAGTTTATTCTTACGGTTAAGGAAATCAAGAAATTGATATTATCTTCCTTAATTTATCCGTGAAAGATTTTTGGCTGTGATTCTAAGCTCGAAAGATTTTTTGGATTTGATCTGTTGAAGATCAAGCAAGTTTTGGAAGGATCCACTTTTGGAAACTCAAGATCCTGATTTTATGGGCGAGCAGGATTGACGAGCTATCTTTCACTTATTTTCGACAACATGAAGATCACCTAAATTGATTCATTCCAACGGGTAGATTGGATGAATTCTTGGAAAGTGCTAATGGCTATGGAGGCACGAAGGGATATTTAAGGTGTGTCGAAGTTATTTTGAAAAAAGAGGAAGCCGATAGAATATTTCGAAGTTCAAACCTCTGAAACTCTTTGTTCATAAAATCTCTTGAGCTCAAATTGTGTATTAAGGAGAGATACTTACAACGTGAAATTGCGAGTAGCTGTAGAATAGACTTTCAACAAAAGAAGTCTAGATCATAGACTGTAACGCTCTCATTTGCTACATAGTGATTACAGTCAGTTGGCTGCAGCGTGGAGAGTGGACGTAGGCTTACAATAAGCCGAACCACTATAATCTTTGTGTCAAAATTCTCTTACCCTACTCTATTTATTTTTATAGCTGCGTGATTCATTTATTTCTGATTTTATTTTCAAGCCAAAGGATTTTGGTTAAAGATTTGAAAAGAATTTCATGAACACCTATTCACCCCCCTCTAGGTGTATTTACTAGCCTTTATCACAAAATGTGGAAAATTTTAAGAGAAAATGACACATGGACCATTTTTCTTTCTACCATGTTTTCAACATGGGTAGCATATCACGTTGCTTTGTGAGGATTAATTGAGTGTAAAAATTCAAAAACTTCCCTACTGTAAAAAAGAAGAAATAACTCCATGTGACTATCATCTTTGAATTCATACTTTAACATAAATTTTGCAGCTCATGCATTTTGATCTTCTTAAAAAATAACTTTTGAAACTTTCACAAGACTCAAATATTGATGTGTAAATGTACATATAATTTTTTTCAGCAACTATTAGAAATATGAGTAATAATTCTAAAGTTGGCCAATGTTTGTCTTTTTCTATGGCAAGTTGTGCAGCTTGGTGAAGATATCGCCTTCTTCGCCTCATTAAAAATCCCCTACTCCTTGGGAGTATCCAATGAAAATATCGCGAGCCTGTCTATTCGGAGCTTGCTTTCAAGACTGTGATTGATCGTGGTGACCAGTGAGGTATAATTTTGGTCACTTGATGCTTGGACTCTTGGGTCCCGCAATACAGACAACTTGCAGTTACTTTGGAGTCTATTGAATTTGGCATTTGTAGATGATGTATCATCTGATCATGACACGTGTGGCCTATAACGTAATGACTTGGGGTCAACTTGCTAACGAGGCTTGTGCACCCCACAATCATGTAATAATGCTAATGGTGCCATTAGTTGTAGTAATGTCTATTATTTGCATCATTGTCCTGTCACAAAATCGTTATTGTGCTATATTTGGTCCTCATAGTTATAGCTATTTTATGTAGCTGGTCTTCATAATACCTATTATATGGCCATTATAATTTATGTGTGATAAAGATTTGTATAAATCTCCCTAGTTTCTCTTTTCTCCACCTTCCTCTACCTCCACTTTAATAGAAATCATTTGATAGGTCGACAGTAAAAGCATAAGCTTTGGCGAGGGCGACCCTTGCCTTTGGCTAGTCGGTTATGGGACCAGCGAAGAAAGAAAGAGAAAAAAAAAAAAAAGAAAGAAAAGAAAAAAAGAAAAAGAAAAGAAAAGAAAAGAAAAGAAAAGAAAAGAAAAGAATTTGTTTTTAAAGAAATTCAGATTTTTCAAAGAAACTATTAAAGTTGTTTATGTTAAAATTGGTCATGTTACGTAAGGCGGCTGATATCCACTTTGCAATTCCTGGTCAAAATTGACAAAAATAATTAAATTGGTAAAAAGTGAAAATGTTTAGGACACGATTGGCACAACTAACTAAAAAATTTAGGACCGAACTAGCATAAGTACAAAAATTTAGGAATTTTTTGATTATTTTCTTGATACGAAACTTATTGGTCCCACGTTGACCAGAAAAAAATACCAAAAAATTTAAACTTATTGCATTAGTACTAATTCGGTCACAAACTTACAATTGTACCAATTTAGGCATAGATCTTTTCACATTTATATCAATTTAGTCCATTTGGCCAATTTTGGCTAATTGGCGATGATGTGGATGTCAACTAATGGCCGAACACTAATATGGCAATTTTTTTAATTTTAATTTTAATTATTTTTTTCCTTTCCTTTTCCCCCTTCTTCCTCCTTAAACTCGTAGTGGCTGGTGAGCCTTTAGCGAGGGCTATGAAGCCCTCGCTGGCCATTGGCAAGGGGTCGAGGGCTTCGTAGCCCTTGCCCAGCCTCCCCCAAGGCTAGGTGTGAGGCAGCTTTGCCCATATTTGGTTGAGGCCAGCCTCACCTTGGCCTTGCCGTGGATGAAGGCATCCTCATCCGCGATTGGTGAGGCCACGGCGTCGTGGCATCCCCAGCCACTAGCGAGGCCACCTTCGCCTGTGGCAAGGTTAGGGTGAGGTTGGCCTTCCCAAGATCTAAATGAAATCGTCTTGCTTGCAGCTTTGGGCAAGGTCGGGCGAGGGGTGCGAGGTTGTGGGCGAGGGCCGCGACCCTCACTACTGGCAAGCCTAGCTAGAGGCTCATTGGCCGTTGAAAGTCCGAGAAGGAAGAAGGGAGAAAGGAATGGAAAAAGAAAAGAAAAAGGAAAGAAAAAGGAAAAAAAGAAAAAGAAAATAAAAATTAATAAAAAATTTGAAAAATAATGAAAATATTTAAATTTGCCACATTGGTGCCTTGCCATCGGCCGGCGTCCATGTTAGCATCGGCTGGACAAAATCGTTTGAATGGATTGAATTAGTACCAATGTGAAAAATTTATGATAAAATTGGTCTAATTGAAAAATTTATGACTTAATTGGTACTAATGTAATATGTTTATGACTTTTTTGGTACTTTTCCCCACGATGACGTATTCTATTTGGTCTGTGAAATCAACTAGACTTTTCTATTCAAAAGCTATTTCCACGGGATGACAAAACATAATCAAATTCATGATTTGTCAATTCAACTGGTAAAAACAAAACCTCTATAAATAGCCACCTAATGGTAGGGGTGTGCATGGTCCAGGCGGGTGGTTCCCGACCTAGAATCGGGAACCGCCTACTAAGGACCGGTTCCGAAAAATTAGAACCGGGATCCACCCGTTTGTTGCATGGATCCACCCGAGAACCGGACCGCCGGTCCAGTCTGGTTCTCGGATGGATTCATGGAACCGATCTTGACGCGAAAAATTTTGGTTTTCAACATAAAACGACTACGTGACATCAAAACAAGCCAAACAAAGAAAAATCAAATTTAAGTACGTGGAGCAAAGATTCATTTGTTGTAATTATAAATGTATCTCGTAGATAAAAAAAAAAAAAATGCGAACAGATGGAATGCAATATTCTCCCATTTCCTACTTGCAAATAATCATAGATGGTTAAATTTTCTTTGACCAAAAGTAAAGGTTCCCTAGAGAGTGAGATGAGATGTAGGTTTCTCTTAGTAATTTTTTTTTTAATATTAAAAAGGTTCCGATCCGGTCCGGGTGGGTGGGCGGGCGGATCCACCCATGGAACCGGGAACCAGACCGGTACCCACCGGTTCCAATAAATTGGAACTGGGAACCGGACCGGTTCCCTCAAGACCCGCCGATTTTGGGCAGTTCCGGTCCGGTTCCGAGCGGTCCGGGCGGATGCCGGGTATTTTGCACACCCTTACCTAATGGAAAGCTCAAAGTGCCAAGTCAGAGCTACCTAATACCTCTCCAATATTAACAATGAGGAAGGCCTTTCTTCTTATTTGCGCTTTCTTCATCTCGTTCGCTCTTCTCTTCCTTCCTTCCACCGAAGCTCGAGCACTCCTTCAGAAAGGTGAAGTCTCTCTCTCTCTCTCTCTCTCTCTCTCTCTCTCTTGTTGGTTGAAGAAATACCATGAATCTTCTATCTGATAATCTAAGCAGGACCTGTAAAGATGCCACCGTGCACACGACAGAAAGGGAGATATACACTGTGCATACCGTCACCATCTCCATCATGTAGTGTTTTTGTAAGTGGACATTGCTCTCCGCTAGTTGGCCCTATGGAGCCATGAGACCAGGAAGCTAAATTAAGCCGCTCATGATGGCCAAATTGCATCATAGTATGAAGTATATTTCACGGCACCTTCGTCGCAAAGGAATAAATAAGCGGAGTGAAATCAGTTACTTGATGGAGCCTCGTCTTCACGCCCGAAACATATTAGGGATAAATATTATGTAGGACGCATTTCAAGGTAGAAGACAATGAAGCAATGTGAGAATCGTGTAGTTTAAGGTATTGTGTCATTTAAGGAAATAAAAGGAATGGAGACAAAGTCTGTCTCTCAGGTTTCTAACTTCTTTTCAAATACCAATGTAATAGGTAATCGAAGTGTATGTGCAATGAGGTGCCTGGCTGCAATCAATTATTGATTAATTAACTTATTAGAGTATTTAAATACTATATCCTACCTTCATTAGAAATGCCTGCATAGTTTCCCTACAAGAAGAAGATTATTCTCTACTTCTCCAGGAAGAAAGAGATGACAACACTATTCTTTAAAGATGCATGTGCACATATATATTATAAGTAAAATAATTTTATTGCAAAGTCCATACTTGGAGAAAAATTATCCAAAAAATCATAAACTTATTACTTTTTTACCAATTTAATCATAAATTTTCTCACGTTTTGCTAATTAAGTCTTAAATCTTCTCATGTTTTGCCAATTTAGTATCTCCGACGCTGACGTGGCAGCTGGTGTTGACGTGAATAATTGTTAGGAAAATATTTTCAGTCATTCATACTTGTAACAATTCAAGCAATCATTTTTGGGATTATTTTTTTTCCAAATCATCTATTTTTGATCAAATAAACGGAGCCTAACGCAAAGGAAATGAGGAATAAATCCATGTGACACAGCATATCCAAAAAACAAGGGGAATAAATGGAATTAAAATCTTTAATCTTGTCACGCTCGAATTTAGAATCAGGTGGAATGACAACGTGGGGTAATCTTTGCGAGACATGTAATCGTGTAATCAGAAAAGGCGAAACAACCTTTATTCCTAATCCGTTCATAACATGAGTAAACGGAAGCTACTGATACGTGGCGGAACGACAAAGAGGACATGACTCCCTCCTCTCCGGTCACTTGCCGATGCATTCTGGATGGAAGACACGCTCCCAATGGGTCCGAGCAGCCATAGACTTGGCTCAAAACTCCTCACGACAGATCAAAGGAGCCCTTTCAATCCCAATCCTGCGCTGTAATTCCCTCACCCAGCAAGTTCGAAGGACATCACGTCATTATCTGTCATTTATGTCATAATAGACATCCAAAAATAGGCAGATACTTATATACAAAAACATGTAGAAGAAGAAGAGATGCTAAATTAGAGAGTACTAGGATTAGAGATTTGCTAAAATGACTGAAAAATAAATTGCAGAGTAAAGCTCGCGTGGCAACGGGCAACATGGCTCGGTGTGACAAGAACTTTACCCACATTAACATGCTTCGAAGCCCTTTGCTGCAGTGAAAAAATATCCCATAAAGTCACCCATGTTCTCCCAATATTCACTTTCTGCTCCTGAAAGAAGATTATTTCTCTCTCTCTCTGTGCACTTGCTCGCGATTTGGTCTTCTTAATTTGTGTCGAGGGAGTGTGGACGTTTTGTTTGGTTCTGGTAGGTTCGGAAATTCCCGGTAGGTTTCTAGGCTTGTTGAGTAGACGACGCGCTGCTCGGGTCGTTGGAGTTTGGCCTCTCGAGTTCGATGCGGAAGTTCCGAGGTTGGATTTATCGGACGGTTTTTGGTTTGCTTGTGATTTATTGATCGAAATTCGCGGTGCGGCGACTCCTGGCTCATTACGAATCCGTCTTGAAAAGCGGGCGTGTCTTGAATTCCTGTCGAATCTGTGTCTTTACTCGGTCAAGTACTCTGATTGAGGGGCTTCTTTTTGTTATTTAAGTTCATCCGCAATCGTTTTATCTTGCGGGAGGCTTTTATGCTTTCCATTTTAGTGGATTTCTGCGCGAGTACCCTCCTTTTTCGTGAACGAGGGTATTAAGGAGGAAATTTTAGATGAGCGGGCTTTTTACCACGCTTTGGGGATAATTTCGAGAGAAACCATTGTAATGATGGCGGAACATTGTGCTCAAAGCACGAACACAAATTTCTCGACCTGCAAGCGGCATCTGCTCTTTTGGGTATCGTAGTGTATGTTTTGTGTGATGACAATTTAGATCCTTGTGTGCGGGACAAGTGAATAAGACGGCATGGTGGAGCGTGGAGCGACAAAAAGGACATAACTCACCTCCTCTCCGACCACTCGCTGGCGCACTCTGCATGGAAGGGATGCTCCCAATGCGTCCGAGCGGCCATGGACTCGGCTCAAAGCTCCTCCCGACGGATAAAGATTGCCCTTTCAATTCCAATCTTGCACTGTAATTCCCCCACCCCGCAAGTCCCAAGCTCATCATGTCGTCCGACGGCGTCGTCACCGCCGCAATGAGGACTCGGAGACCCGTGGTGATGAGGGATTTTTTTTTTTTTTTTTTTTCTATTGATCATAATTTCTCAATTCAAATGATATAATTTCTTTTTGGCGATGAGGGATATTTTTCTATCGATCTTAATTTGTCAAATATGATATTGATTTTTCAAAATTATTCTCTGTCGTGTATGTCATAATAGGTGTCCAAAAATATGCGGATACTTATAACCAAAACATGTAGAAAATGAAGAGGTGCAAAATTGGAGAGTGCGAGGATTAGCGATCTGCTAAAATGACTATCAAAAGTAAATTGCTGGGTGAAGCTTGTGTGAGAATGGATCACATGGCTCAATGTGACAAAGAACTTTACCTACATTAATATGTAATGAAGCGCTTTGCTGCAATCAAATAATGTCCAACAAAGTCACCCAATGAAGTTCCGACACCTTTGTAACTCCAAATTTGTATTTCTAACATCTAGCTGGACCAGTTTTTAAATAGATGCATCTACTTGTGGAAATCCCAACATGATGAAACATCTTATTGGCATGTAAACTGATCTTGTAGAGTCATTTGGATCGCATATCAAGGATTCAACCCGCGTCGCCAATAACAAGTTAACTTGTTGGCTCTATAATGCTTAAGTCTGTAATATGTGTGAGAGAGAGAGAGAGAGAGAGAGAGAGAGAGAGAGAGAGAGAGATAGAGAGAGAGAGAGAGAGTCGGCATTTGAAAGGGCAAGGATGGCATATGCAATTATGGTTTTTTGGTCAATTGGGTTGGAATTAAAAAGGGATTGGGGTAAAATCTGAAGGCCTTGTGATGACAAAATGTGGAAAATTTCAAGAGAAAATGTCACATGGACCACTTTTCTGTTTTCAACATGTGTCTCCATATCATGTTGATTTATGTGGATTAATTGAGTGAAAAAATTCAAAAATTCTACATTGTAAAGAAAAAGGAAAAAGAAGAAGAATTAACTCCATGTTACTTTCATCTTTAATTCATACTTTAATATAAATTTTGTGGCTCTCGCACTTTGATCTTCTTAAAATATAACTTTCGAAACTTTTGTAACACTCAAATATTGATGTGTAAATATACATATAACTTTTTTTTTGACAACTATCAGAAATATGAATAATAATTCCAAAGTTGGGCAATGTTTGTCTTTTTCTATAGCAAGTTGCGCAGCTTGGTGATGATGTCGCCTTCTCCGCCTCATCAAAAATCTCCTACTCCTTGGACATATCCAGTGAAAATATCGTGAGCCTATCTATTCGGAGTTTGCTTTCAAGAGCATGACCGATCATGGTGACTGCGGGGTATAACTCTGATCACTTGATGCTTGGACTCTTGCGTCCCGCAATATTGACAACTCCTATTGACTTTGGAGTCAATTAAATTTGGCATTTATAGATAATGGATTGATGACACGTGTGGCCCATAACGTATTGAATTTAGAACTATTTTTCTTTCTCTATTGACTAGTGCATCCGATCGTTTTGTTGGAATGCACGTGTGAATGAGTTGTGTTAAAGATATTCCACTTAGGAGAATTGACATGAAACAAAATAGTTAATATATTCTAGTCGTTACATAACTTAACAGTTTAAGCTTTTGAATAAAGGTGAGTCCAATTAGATATATCAATATGCTCAGACTTGGGCTCTCTCTTGGTGATCTTCTCGAGTGAAGATATTGAGCTTCTGCTACATACTCCCAACCAATGGTATCAAAACCATTGGTTGTGATTTCCAAGTGAGTGTGCGTTGTAATGTAAAAAAGAGAGCCCATAGGGATGAAGTTGGGCATTGATGGAGATTCAATTTGAGATAAGTTAATTAGAAGTATACCTAAAAAAAAAGGGAGCGGACCTTGTATTGAGCTCACACATAAGGGGAAGACTGTTAGGACTCACGTATGAATGAATTGTATTAGAGAAATCTCACACTGGTTTGGTGTAAATAAGTTAATATATCCTAATTAGCCTATAACTATCGATTTAAGCTTTTGGATGAAGGTGGATCCAATGAGATATAATATATTGACAGGCTTGCACTTAGGCTTCCTCTTGGCAATCTCCCTTGATAAGAGTGTTAGGCTTCTGTTGCGTGCTCTTAATAATTTTTCTAGGTAAGATAAATTTCTTTTGTTGTACAATGGAAAGGTAGAAAAATGGGAATGAAGTAGACAGTTACTCGAGCGAGGGGGAGTTGCAAGGGTCATGGAGGTGATGTTGATTCAATTAGCGAGTGGCCAAAAAGGTTTCTAGCTCGGCACCTAAACTAATAATGGATTACCTTGTTAAATGTCCTCGTCCAATTTGGATTGACCTGCCTTTGGGTAGATCAATTAGGCAACGAAACCTCGCCTAAGTCATCATCATTTCATTGCAATACAAGAAAGTGTGAAGAGTATCAAATCATATGGCAAGAGTGGTAGTTGGAGCCCTTTCAAATTATATTTTCTTTTAACTCATGGGAACTTTCTTATGGAGCATGTATGGACTCAGTATCCCTCCCAAGACCAATATTATAGTTTCTTTTTTTTTTTTTTTTGGTCAGTCCTACTCTATGCCTACTCTACACTTACTCGCAGACTTTTGCCCTGCCTCTTGCAGGACGTGGGCGTCGAAACCCACTCCTGAAATTTGCGCGTCCCCATCCCATCCCTCCCTGAGAAAGGGGGTTTGAACCCCTCACCTCCCCCTTCCATGTTGGAAGGGTGGCCACTGGGGCGAATCCCAGTGGTTCAACATTATAGTTGGACAGATACATTTTCATGCTCAAGGCACAAGCTAAATACGTCAATGTCTTGGTTCAAAACCCAATTCAGCATAATATTGTATGGCTCTAGGTTAAGAAGAATTTATTTTTGACAAGCAAGTATAGATAGCTTTTATTTGACTATTATCTCACTACATCATGATCGATGTTCTAACAGCTTTGCAGCCCCAAATCTGTATTTCTAACATCTAGCTGGATAAGTTTTTCAATAGATGCATCTAATTGTAGAATCTCAACACGATGAAACGTCTTATTGGCATACAAACTAATCTTGCGGAGTCGTTCGGATTTCATATCAATGATGCGACCTACACCCTTAATAACGAGTGAAGGTGTCCGATTTGTGACCCGGTTGGCTCTATAATGCTTAAGACATACGAGAGAGAGAGAGAGAGAGAGAGAGAGAGAGAGAGAGAGAGAGAGAGAGAGAGAGAGAGAGAGAGAGAGAGAGAGAGAGAGATGGCAATTGAAAGGGCAAGGAAGGGGATGGAACATGCCATTATGCAATCATGGCGGACGCGCAGTTTCTTTTGGTCTGTGGGCCGGAATTAGGAAAGTAAGAAGAAGAAGGCTTTGTGACGACAAAATGTGGAAAATTTCCAGGCAAATTGACAAATGGGCCACTTTTCTTTCTACCATGTTTTCAACATGTGTCGCAATACCATATAGATTTATCAGGATTAATTGAATGAAAAATTGAAGTACTCCGTACCGCATAAAAAAAGAACAAGGAGGATCATCAACTCTATGTAACTTTCATCTTTTAATTCACACTTTAATCTAAATTTTGCAGCTCATGTACTTTGATCTTCCTAAAAAATTAACTCTTGAAACTTTCACAACAATCACATATTGATGTGTTAAAGTACATCTAATTTCGACCAAAAAAAAAAAAGTACATCTAATTTTTTTTTTGTAGCTATCTAAAAAATGAATCATGTCATTTAAATTTAGGCAATATATGTCATTTTCTATAGGAAGTCGTGCCACTTGGTGACGATATCACCTTCTCTTCCTCATTAAAAATCTCTTACTCCTTGGACTTATCCAATGAGAACATTCCGAGCCCATCTATTCGGAGTGGCTTTTAAGGCCATCACCAATCTTGATGAGGCACCATTGTGATCACTTGATGTTTGGACTCCAGTGTTGCACGATACAAGATAACTCGCAATGACTTTGGAGTCAGTTGAATCTAGCATTTGTAGATGATGTATCGATCTGACCGTGACATGTGTGGCCTAGACTATATTGGATTTAGAACATTTTTTTCTTTCTCTATTGACTAGTAACGTCATGGGGTTCAGCTTGCTAGCGAGGTCTGTGCACCACACAATCATGTGATGATGCTAATAGTGCCATTAACTACAGCAATGTCTATTATTTGCATCATGATCCTGTCACAAAATCGTTATTGTGCTATAGCTAGTCCTTAGGGGTTATAGCAATCATATGTAGCTGGTCTTCGTAATACCTATTGCATGCCTATTATAATTTATGCATGATAAAGATTTGTATGAATCTCCTGTAGTTTCTCTTCTCTCCCCTTCTTCTGCCTGCACTTTAATAGAAATCATTTGTTAGGTTGACCGTAAAAGCATAAGATATCATTGGGGGAAATTATCAAAAAAATTTCTAGGCCTATTGCACTTGTGTTAATTTAATTTTAAACATTTTCATTGTGTCAATTGAGTTATAAACTTTAAGAAAAATTGCCAATTTAGTTGTATGTGGTATAATTAGTGCTTATGTGAATAATTTTTACAATTTTTTTAAATTGAATTTTTTAAATTGAAAATTTTTAATAATTTTATTTTTCGCCTTTTTTTTTTTCTCTTTCCTTCTCCCTCAACTGGTCACCATGAAAGGTGATCGGCCAGAAGCGAGGGTCACCCTTGTTGAGGTGAGGCTCAAATTCGTTGGTGAGGTTGGTCGGTCCTTGCTAAATTTAGCAAGGGTGACCCTCGTCGGCCCTTGAAGAAGGAAAAAGCAAAAGAAAATAACAAATCATTAAAAAAATTCGATTTAAAAAAAAT
This sequence comes from Eucalyptus erythrocorys, assembly GCA_014182555.1. Taxonomy (NCBI): domain Eukaryota; kingdom Viridiplantae; phylum Streptophyta; class Magnoliopsida; order Myrtales; family Myrtaceae; genus Eucalyptus; species Eucalyptus erythrocorys. Next base: position 54,449,599 of record CM024602.1, read on the forward strand.
TGCAAAAATTGTTTACATCGGCACCGGCTGTGTCACGTAAGACAAATAGTATCCACATTAATAATTTTAAGTCAAAATTAGTTGGATAGACTCAATTGACAAAACATAAAAATGTTCAAAATTAAATTGATACAAGTGTAAGAGATTTAAAACTTTTTTGGTAATTTTCCCAATATCATTTACATGAAACTTATTGATCTCATGACAACGCATCCTATGTGGTCCGCGAGATCAACCAGGCTTGTTTCCTAAAAAGACAAATTACACCGGATGATAAAGCATAATCAAATTCATAATTTGTCACTTCAACGGGAGAAAAACATCATAAATAGCCACCTCTTGGAAAGCCCAAGGTACCAAGCCTAACTTACCCAAGACCTCTCACCAAAACTAATAATGAGGAAGGCTTTTGTTCTTGTTTACGCTCTCTTCATCTCCTCCGCTCTTCTCCCCTCTGCTCTTCTCCTCCTTCCTTCCACCGAAGCTCGAGCACTCCTTCCAGGTGAAGACCTTCCGGGTGATCTCTCTCTCTCTCTCTCTCTCTCTCTCTCTCTCTCATATTCAAATCGATGTGATTGGTCAAAGAAATACAATTAATCTTCTATCTGATGACGTCAGCAGCAATGGCACCTGGGGTGACAAATTGCACACGATTTCGGTATAAACCGTGCACACCGGTACGACCTCCAACATGTGGTGTTTATGGAAGACGTTGCCTGTTAAATTATGTCTCGAGTTTGAGTCTATATATAATACCCGATCCGTATAAAATACTTACATGCTGAAATGAGAAAGAACGAGCGCGGAGCATTTGATGAAAAATGGCGTGTGTCGGGAGCCGAAATGATCACGTCCTCGATCTGCTCTTCACGTTGGAAATGAAGGCTGCAAATCCGTGGAACTCTTCTCATTTGTCAGCATAAAATAAGGCCGAAGGGTGATCGTCCAATTCCACTTCTTCTACGTAATTAAATGCATGCACATGGCCATGTGCATGCATGCTTGAAGAAGAGTGAAGTTGGTCAAGAATAGTAGGCGCCGAATTCCTCTTCTACGGTTTCTCTCTTGTGTGGGCTTCTATTATTTTATTAATAAAGAAAGAAGGGAGGCATCCTTGTTGAATAAAATATTCACCCCCTCCCACATGAAGAAGGCTCCTCTTCTACGTAGCTTCTCTCGGAACAACAAATTGAAGACTTCTCACCTCATTGAATATTTTATTCACTCACATATTAAATGCCTGCCCACGCATGCACGATCCGCATGCAGACCTACAAATAAGGTGGGCGTCGGTGCCGATTGCAGGTTTGTCTTGTGGGCGCCTGTGCTGCATTTAATGAGGCCATTTGTCTTGTTTCTTGCTCTTCTCCCTATAAAAGGAGAAGACGTCCGAAGAGCTGAAGACAGAGCGAAAGAAGAGAGCTCGGCAGAGAGAGTGAAAAGAAAAGAGCTCGAGAGAGATTGAGAGGCCGTGAGCTCAGAGAGAGGTTTGTGCATCAATCGAGTCCATTTGTGTGAGTTGTTAAACACCGTGGGTATCGGATATAAAATAGGGCTGGGAAACACTTGAGTGCATTGAGTGATTGTAATCCTGTAATTCTCCGATTTATAGTGGATTGTTTTGCTGGCTCTCCCCGTGGACGTAGGTTCCGATATTCGGACCGAACCACGTAAAATTTCTGGTGTCCTTTTATTGTTTCTCGTTTTATTTCGATCGATTTCTATAGCTCCCGACATAATTGCAAAACTTCCGATCCGCTTCCGCTGTGCCGCCAATAAACAACAATTGGTATCAGAGCTAAGACTTTGCAATTATGTCTGGAGCAAAAGTAGAAATTGAGAAATTTAACGGGAGGAACAATTTCGGGTTGTGGAGCGTCAAGATGAAGGCGCTATTAACAACTCAAGGATTAGCCAAGGCATTGGAGGGCAAGGCTAGGTTGCCCGAAACAATGCGAGATGCTGAAAAGGACGAGCTAATGGAGAAGGCCATGAGCATCATCCTGTTGAACTTATCGGATGAAGTGCTAATAGAGGTGGCCGAGGAGGAGGATGCCGCAGCGTTATGGGCTAAACTTCAGGCCCTCTATGTCACGAAGGGTTTGAACAATCGCTTATATATGCTAAAGAGAATGTTCCAGTTCCGATACACCGAAGGTATGTCCATTAGATCTCACCTAGATGAGTTTAATAAACTCATGATGGACTTGAAGAATGTTGGCAAGATTTTAGATGATGAAGAACAAGGCATGATGTTGTTGGCGTCTCTACCGGAGTCATGGGAGCACTTTACTGACTCCTTGTTACAGGGGCGTACTACGATTACCTCGGAGGAGGTAAAATCTGCCCTGTTTTCAAAGGAGTGGCAAAGAAAGTTGCGTGATGACAGTCTAGCGCAAGATGTAGCGCGTGGACTGGTGATTCGAGGTAGAGACCAGCATCGAAGGCCCAGCAACAAAAGCAAAAGCAAGAGCAGGTCGAAGTCGCGACATAGAAAATTAAAAGGTCGCGTGAAATGCTTTGAATGTCACGAGGAGGGGCACATAAGGAGAGATTGCCCAAAGCTAAGAAATAAAGGCGGCTGGCAAAATGCCACAAGCAGTGTGGCGAATGTTGCCGAGGAGAGTACCAGTGATGCCGAGGCTGTCTTTTGTGTATCTACGAGTTCATCAGGAGATGAATGGGTGCTAGATTCTGGATGTTCCTATCATATGACTCCTCACAGGAACTGGTTCACTACCTACCATACTGCAGATGGTGGTAGAGTTCTTTTGGGGAATAATGCAGCCTGCAAGGTTGTCGGGATAGGAACAGTCCGGATCCGAATGCACGATGGCGTAGAACGGACGTTGACAGACGTAAGGCACGTACCGAAGCTCAAGAAGAGCCTTATTTCTTTGGGTACACTCGATGACCTCAGGTGCAAATACACAGCTGAAGGTGGAGTATTGAAGATCTCTCGAGGTGCCCTGACAGTAATGAAAGGGAAGAAGGTGAATTCTCTCTATCATTTATTGGGAGAAACCGTGACCGGAGTTGCTGCAGTTTCATCAGGTGAGTCAGACTCAAATTTGACTCAGTTATGGCACATGCGATTGGGACACATGAGTGAGGCAGGTATGACAATGCTGAGTGAGAAGGGGTTCTTTGAAAGGTCGAAGACAGGAAAGCTGGACTGTGTGAGCACCGCATCTTCGGGAAGCGGCGTCGTGTTAAGTTTGGTACAGCTCAACATTCGACCAAGCAACCGTCGAATACATTCATTCGATGTTTGGGGACCGTCTCCAGTTCCATCCAAAGGAGGTGCCAGATATATGCTGACATTCATTGACGATTACTCAAGGAAGGTATGGGTGTACTTCCTGAAGCACAAATCCGAGGTATTTGATCGGTTCAAGAATTTTAAGGCATTGATTGAGAAGCGATCAAGTAAACAAATCAAGTGCCCGAGAACCGATAATGGCATGGAGTTACGTGGTAAGGATTTTACCGAGTTCTCGCCAAAAAGAAGGGATTGTGAGACACCGCACGGTTCCCGGGACACCACAGCGAGAATGGCGTAGCGAGAACGAAAGAACGAGAACTCTACTCGAGCGAGCTCGGTGCATGCTTTCGCATGCGGGTTTAGGCAAGGAATTTTGGGCCGAAGCGAAGAATATGGCATGTTACTGGTTAATCGATCTCCATCATCTGCTATCGAGTGGAAGACTCCCGAGGAAGTATGGTCGGGAAACCCGTTGATTACTCCGGATTACGAATATTCGGATGTCCTGCGTATGCTCATGCGAGAGATGGTAAACTTGAGCCGAGGGCGAAGAAGTGCATATTTCTAGGTTATGCACAAGGGGTGAAAGGCTACCGGCTGTGGTGCATTGATCCCAGATCACCCGGTTTTCTAATCGCGAGACGTGATCTTCGACGAGACCGCAATGCTTCAAAAGAAGAGTCTTGAGACTCAACCAGCGAGAGCAAACGGATCATGGTGTCGAAGTGAGGTGGAGATTCAGGCGGAGTCTCCAAAGACCTCAGAGGTAACAGAGGAAGAGATTGTGGATGAGGCCACAATTTTTGAAGACGGTGATACTGAACAACCGGCAGAGCCACAACACAACATAGCCACGAGCAGATAAAGAAGGCAAATTAAACCACCGGTACGTTATGGTTATTCTGATATTGCCTATGCATTAATTGTAGGTGATGAGGTGGAGATGGATGAGCCTTCATCCTATTCTAAGGCGATGGCTAGTGTTGAGTCATCACAGTGGCTAGAGGCTATGAGTGAGGAAATAGAATCACTCTATCGGAATCAGACATGGGAGTTGGTCAAAGTACCAAAAAGTCAGAAAATTGTTGGATGCAAATGGGTCTACAAACGGAAAGAAGGCATTCCCGGTGTAGAGGAAGCCGGAGTTCAAGGCGAGACTTGTTGCGAGGGGGTATACTCAACGAGAGGGCATCGACTACAATGAAGTGTTCTCTCCTGTGGTAAGGCATACCTCTATTCGTGTATTACTTGCCTTGGTTGCTGCACAGGATCTTGAGTTGGAGCAGCTTGATGTGAAAACGGCATTTCTTCATGGTGAATTGGAGGAACAAATTTACATGAAGCAGCCTGAGGGATTTGCTATTCCAGGTAAGGAAGACCATGTTTGCTTATTGAAGAAATCTTTATATGGATTGAAACAATCTCCTAGACAGTGGTATAAGCGTTTTGATACTTTCATGACTAGTCAAGACTATTCGAAAAGTCAGTTTGACAGTTGTGTTTATTTTAGGAAATTGGAGGATGGGTCTTTGATTTATTTGCTATTATATGTTGATGACATGTTGATAGCAGCCAAACATATGTCTGATATTGATGTGTTGAAGCGGCGGTTGAGTGCTGAGTTTGAAATGAAAGAACTAGATGCTGCTAAGAAAATATTGGGTATGGAGATTTTGCGTGACAGACTGCAGAACGTTGCGTTTGTCTCAAAAGAAATATATTGAGAAGATTGTGGCACGTTTTAATATGTAGTCAGCAAAATCTGTAAGTACTCCTTTAGCCGCACATTTTAAACTTTCTGACAAGTTATCACCGCAAACTGAGGAGGAGGAGGAACATATGTCCCGTGTTCCTTATTCTAGTGCAGTTGGTAGTATTATGTATGCCATGGTATGTACTAGACCCGACATTTCACAGCTGTAAGTGTTGTCACTGCCGTTACATGAAGCACCCGTGGTAAGGCTCATTGGGAAGCAAAGAAATGGATCCTCAGATATCTAAAGGGGACAGCAGACGTTGGCATTACATATCGAAGGAACGTGAATGGCAACGAGACCACAGGGTACGTGGACTCGGATCACGCCGGTAACCTGGATGACCGCAGATCGTTAGCGGGGTACGTGTTTACGCTAGCGGGTGGTGCAATAAGTTGGAAAGCGTCTTTGCAAGACGATGTTGCATTGTCTTCAACTGAGGCGGAGTACATGGCACTAACCTTTGTTGCAAAGGAGTCGATATGGCTAAGGGGTTTGCTCTCGGACCTTGGACTGGAGCAGAAAAGTGTCACCATACATTGTGACAATCAAGGTGCGATATATTTGGCTTATAATCCGATATATCACGAGCGAACAAAACATATCGACATCAGGTACCATTTCATCCGAGATGTCATAGCGAAGGGTAAAATTGTTGTGAAGAAAATAGCAACAGCGGAGAACCCAGCAGATATGATGACAAAGCATGTTCCTTCAGCAAAGCTCGAGCTCGTATGAGCTCGATTGGCGTCTCAGAGTATGAGCGCCCGTCGGGCGTTGGGAGAGCCGAGCATTGAAAATAATCACTATAACCTGGCCTTAAACGTCGAGCCAAGGTGGAGAATTGTTAAATTATGTCTCGAGTTTGAGTCTATATATAATACCCGATCCGTATAAAATACTTACATGCTGAAATGAGAAAGAACGAGCGCGGAGCATTTGATGAAAAATGGCGTGTGTCGGGAGCCGAAATGATCACGTCCTCGATCTGCTCTTCACGTTGGAAATGAAGGCTGCAAATCCGTGGAACTCTTCTCATTTGTCAGCATAAAATAAGGCCGAAGGGTGATCGTCCAATTCCACTTCTTCTACGTAATTAAATGCATGCACATGGCCATGTGCATGCATGCTTGAAGAAGAGTGAAGTTGGTCAAGAATAGTAGGCGCCGAATTCCTCTTCTACGGTTTCTCTCTTGTGTGGGCTTCTATTATTTTATTAATAAAGAAAGAAGGGAGGCATCCTTGTTGAATAAAATATTCACCCCCTCCCACATGAAGAAGGCTCCTCTTCTACGTAGCTTCTCTCGGAACAACAAATTGAAGACTTCTCACCTCATTGAATATTTTATTCACTCACATATTAAATGCCTGCCCACGCATGCACGATCCGCATGCAGACCTACAAATAAGGTGGGCGTCGGTGCCGATTGCAGGTTTGTCTTGTGGGCGCCTGTGCTGCATTTAATGAGGCCATTTGTCTTGTTTCTTGCTCTTCTCCCTATAAAAGGAGAAGACGTCCGAAGAGCTGAAGACAGAGCGAAAGAAGAGAGCTCGGCAGAGAGAGTGAAAAGAAAAGAGCTCGAGAGAGATTGAGAGGCCGTGAGCTCGAGAGAGGTTTGTGCATCAATCGAGTCCATTTGTGTGAGTTGTTAAACACCGTGGGTATCGGATATAAAATAGGGCTGGGAAACACTTGAGTGCATTGAGTGATTGTAATTCTGTAATTCTCCGATTTATAGTGGATTGTTTTGCTGGCTCTCCCCGTGGACGTAGGTTCCGATATTCGGACCGAACCACGTAAAATTTCTGGTGTCCTTTTATTGTTCCTCGTTTTATTTCGATCGATTTCTATAGCTCCCGACATAATTGCAAAACTTCCGATCCACTTCCGCTGTGCCGCCAATAAACAACATTGCCCTCCGGGAGTTAGTCCTACAGAGCCATAAGACCAAGCAATTAGAGTAGGCCGGTCATGACGGCCAAACTGCATCATAATAATATGAAGTACTTTCACGACACCGTCATCGTGAATGAATAAAGAAGCTGAGTGAAGTCAGTCACTTGATGGAGCCTTGTTTCAATACCTAAAAATGAATTGAGGATGAATGCTATGTAGAGGATGCAAACTAATGTATGAAACAATAAAGCGATGAATGAATCGTCTAGTTTATGGTATGTATCTTTTGAAAGGAAAAGGGAACAGCGACAGAGCTTGTCACAGGCTTCATCTTCTCTTTCGAATTGCAATATGATGAATTATCTAGATGAAAGTGCAATGAAGTGCTTGTCTAATCTGTGAAAGTAGCTTCCAGGAGTTCCAGAATTTCTTGCCTGCCTGTGATTTTCTTCATGGAGGATGGAGAAGTATCTGTCTCATCTCTGTTTCCACCACGAATTTTTCATATCTTAGCTTATTTTGAAAACAAATAGGTGTGGCTGTTTGGAAGGGAATGGTTAATAAGGCAATCTGTAGCATTCATCGTTAAAGAGTAAAGAGTAAAGAGTATAAACTATGATACAAAAATTTTTTAGTCCGAGAAATCCTCCAGTAAAATCGAAGCAACATAAATATGGTCCTTCCATTCACAATCATATAATATAAGGTGCAAGTTCAACATCTTTGTGTTCTAACCAAAATTGAGCGTGGTCAATTGAGGAATTTCCAGCTTGAAGAAGTTAATAACAGAAAAGAACTCTCGCAGAAATGGCAGCAGACTTTCTTCGAAACCGATAACAACTTGGCGTATAATTGGTTTCGCATCAACCAATACTAGTTAAACGAAGCAGATAAATTTGCATTGCATTTGAGAGAAACCAACCACAATAAAAAGAGGTTCTCAATGTTTCAGGGCAAGCTTTCTTATTCAGTTCTAATTTCATAGAACAAAACCAATGTCAAAAGAGCCAGACCATTCCTTGCCAGAAAATGGCCAATGTGAAGTCCGTCTGGATTTTAAACAGCATATACCCCGGCATAAACGTGCAAGAGAATGAAAGCATCGTCCAACTGACCATCCTTCATTTACTTCATTTCCTTCGCAGGACTGAACAGTAGACTCATCTTGATGTTCCTCTGTACGAGCAAGTCTTGGATTAACGCGGTGAACCTGAGCCCAGCTCACATGCGTCAATCGTTGGATGAGGCGCGCCGAGTGGAACCCACATAATCCTACGGTGCATGCAAGTCGGGCTATATTATTTACATACTTGATGGTTGGACGCTTACGTTACACCCAATTTTGCCACCTCACTTACGGAGAAAATTGAGTGGGCATTGCAAGATGATGTACCTATCAGATTCTAATAGGCCTATAGTGGATGACTTAAAACCTCTCTTTCGTCAATTGACTAGGATTAACTCGATTGAGATAAGCTCTCTATGCACCCTCAATTACGTTGATATAGGGCCAAGTGAATTGATGACACTGCACAAGATATTATGTCCATATCGAGCATCCAATGACTCGTGAAAGCAACATGCCAATCTCATGGTGAACTAATGCCATTTATAGCCTAGTCAAGTTCATCCTGTTGCAAGCATCGTAACTGCCTGAGAAAAAGTTGAGTCACTGTTGGAAGTCCTATGACGGATCAGATGTGTTCATTTTGCGGAAAATAAGTGATTTGCAAAATGTTTTTCAAACAAATAATTGCTTAGATCATCTAGAAGAAAAATGAATGGATTTTTTTTTTTTTTCATTTCCTACGAAAATAGTTAACCATCGATTAATATTGATGATGAAAATATTTTTTATTTACTAATTTTTCTAAATGATATAAACAATTACTTTTCAAAAAATATTTTTCAAATCATTCATTTTCTACGAAATAAACGCGCCCCAAGTGTGTTTTGGTTAATTGGACTGGAATTAGGTAGCTATTAGCGTCAAACTTGAAGGCTTTGTGAAGACAAAATACCGGAAACTTGCAGGTAACATGATAAATGGATCATTCATCTTGCTGTTGTCTCTTTAATATTTGTTTTAATATCACGGACATTTATGGGGATTAATTGACCGGAAAAGTTCAAATACTCTGTACTTTGATAAAGAAAAATCAACTCCATATGCCTTAGAGCTTCTTTGATAGATTGTCAACTTATAATTCGTTCTTTATCGAAATTTTGCAACTCATGCACATTGAAAATTTTTCAAATCCAAAGCTACTACGATGCCCAGCAGGTTTGTCGGGGTCGAGTATTCGCCCACTTTAGAGTCTTTTAGCCTTTTTGTGAACAGTAAGCAGCAGATCTCCCCTCGTGCACCCTGAGCAGATTTGTACGAACGAAGCTTGACACTCGTATATTGATACGTATATCGTACATATAATTCTTTTTTCCATAATAATCTGAAATTTGATTTTTATGTGTTAAATTCTGGCTTTGTTTGCACGATGTATGTCCATTTCTACAATACGTTTGCCGCGTTAGTGACGGTATCTCTTTCTCCACCTCAGTAGAATCTCTTCTGCCTTGGGTTTATGCAATAACAGTATTCCCACAAAGTTTATTCGAAGTTGCTTTCCAACTAAGACCAGATCTTGAATTTGGAGTCAATTGAATTTCGCATTTGTAGATGATGTATCCATATGATATTGACATAAAGTGGCCTATACTGTATTCGATCTAAAAGTTACTCCTCCCTTGACTCATAATGACTTAGGATCAACCGGACTTGTTTATTAAGAAAAGACCAACTCCATGGAATGATACAACTCAACATAATCAAAATTCGTAATTTGTCACTTCAACCAGAGAAAAACATCATAAATAGCCACCTAATGGAAAGCAATATGTGTCAAGCCAAAACTACAAAATTCCTCTCCAATACTGAGAATGAGTAAGGCCCTTGTTCTTGATACTTGGACTCTTGCGTCCCACAATACCGACAACTCACAATGACTTTGGAGTCAATTGAATTTGGCATTTGTAGATGATGTATCAATCCGATTGTGACATGTGTGGCCTATAACGTATTGGATTTAGAACTATTTTTCTTTCTCTATTGACTAGTAATGACTTAAAGGTCAATCTACTAACGAGGTCTGTGCACCTCACAATCATGTGATAATGCTAATAGTGCCATCAATTATAGCAATGTCTATTATTTGCATCATAATCCTGTCACAAAATTGTTATTGTGCTATATTTGGTCCTCATGGTTATAACTATCATATGTAGCTGGTCTTCGTAATACCTATTACATGCCCATTATAATTTATGCATGATAAAGATTTGTATATGTCTCCCTAGTTTCTTGTTCTCCTCCTTCCTCTCCTTGCACTTTAATAGAAATCATTTGATAGGTCGATGGTAAAATCATAAGATTCGGCGAGGGTGACCCTAGCCTTTGGCTGGTCAGTCATGGGACTAGTGGAGAAAGGAGAAAAAAGAAAGATAAAAAAGGAAAAAGAAAACAAAAATAAATAATGATTAAGAAATTTGGATTTTTCAAAGAAATTGCTAAAATTATTTACATTAACGTTGGTCATGTCACGTAAGATGGCCGACATCCACATCAATAACTCCTTGCCAAAATTGACCAGAATAATTAAATTGGCAAAAAGTGAAAATGGTTGGCACAACTAAACAAATTTAGGACCGAACTAGCATAAGTGCAAAAGGTATTGGAATTTTTTGATTATTTTTTTGATATGAAACTTATTGGTCTCATGATGACACATCTTATGTGGTCCGTGAGATCAACCAGACTTGTTTATTCAAAAGGCAATTTCCACGGGATGATAAAACATAATCAAATTCATAATTCGTCATTCCAACCGGAGAAAAAAACCTAATGGAAAGCTCTACCAAATACCTCTCCAATATTAATAATGAGGAATGCCTTTCTTCTTGTTTGCGCTTTCTTCATCTCGTTTGCTCCTCTTCCCTCCTTCCACCAAAGCTCGAGAACTCCTTCAGAAAGGTGAACTCTCTCTCTCTCTCTCTCTCTCTCTCTCTCTCTCTCTCTCTCTCCATGTTGGTTGAAGAAATACGATGAATCTTCTGTTTGATAATCTAAGCAGGACCGGCAAAGTTGCAACCGTGCGAAGGAGGGAGCATATATACACGGTGCAGACCGTCACCACGTCCGCCATGTAGTGTTTTGAACGTGGACCTTACCCTAGCCTAGGGAGCCACGAGAGCAGGAAGCTAAATTAAGTCACTGATGATGGCCAAATTGCATCATAGTATGAAGTATATTTTGGGGCACCGTTGTCGTGACCGAATAAACAAGTGGAGTGAAGTCAGTTACTTGATGGAGAGTCTCCACGCCCAAAACATATCAAGGATGAATATTATGTAGGATGCATTTCAAGGTAGAAGACAATAAGGCAATGGAAGAATCGTTTAGTTTAAGGTATTGTGTCTTTTGAGGAAATAAAAGGATTGGAGACGAAGCCTGTCTCTAAGGTTTCTATCTTATTTTCAAATTCCAATGTAATAATTCATATTAATGTATGTGCAATGAGCGGCTTGTGCTGCAATCGATCACTGTTTAATGGACTTATTAGAGTATTTAAATACTAAATCGTACGTTTATTAGAAAAGATTATTCTCTATTTCTTCGGGAAGAAAGAGATGAGAACACTATTCTTTAAAGTTGCATGTGTACATATATATTATAAGTAAAATAATTTCATTCCAAAGATCCATAGCTAGAGAAAAAATATCCAAAAAATCATAAACTTATTGCACTTTTACTATTTTAATCCTAAATTTTCTCACATTTTGCCAATTAAATCCTAAATTTTCTCATATATTGCTAATTGAGTCTATTCGGAAAGCATTGATGTGAACTGGCAAAAGTGACATGGTCAGTGTTGATGTGGATGATTGTTGGGAAAATATTTTTTGTTCATTCATGTTTGAGAATTTTTTCTTCAAATCATCCATTTTCCGTAAAATAAATGGAGCCTAATGCAAAGAAAATGAGGAATAAATTCACGCGACAGAGAATATCCTAAAAACCAGGGGAATAAATGAAATTAAAATCTTTATGCTTGTCACGCGCAAATTTAGAATCAGGTAGGGTGACAACGTGGGTAATCTTTGCGAGATATGTAATTGCGTAATCAGAAAAAGCAAAACAAGCTTTATTCCTAATCCGTTCATCAGCATGGGTAAACGGAAGCTACTGATACTTGGCGGAGCGACAAAGAGGACATGACTCCCTCCTCTCCGGCCACTTGCCGATGCACTCTGCATGGAAAACATGCTCCCAATGCGTCCGAGCGGCCATAGACTCAGCTCAGAGCTCCTCACGACAGATCAAAGGAGCTCTTTCAATCCCAATCTTGCGCTGTAATTCCCCACCCAGCAAGTTCGAAGGCCATCATGTCGTCCAACGGCATCACTGCCGCAACGAGGACTCGGAGACCCGTGGTGACGACGGATATATATATATATATATATATATATATATATATATATATAGATGTGATATTGATTTTGTAAAATCATTATCTGTCATGTATGTCATAAGACATCCAAAAATATGCAGATACTTACAAACAAGACATGTGGAAGAAGAAGAAGAGATGCCGAATTAGAGAGTACTAGGATTAGAGATTTGCTAAAATGACTGAAAAATAATTTGCAGAGTAAAGCTCGCGTGGGAACAGGGAACATGGCTCGGTGTGACAAGAAATTTACCCACATTAATATGCTTTGAAGCGCTTTGCTGCAATCAAATAATGTCCAACGAAGTCACCCATGTTTATCCCAAATTCAATTTCTGTTCCCCGAAGAAGATTATGCTCTACTTCTTCGGGAAAAAATTATTAAAAACAGTATAATTTAAAGAGAACACTTAGAAAACTTCGTAATGATGCATACACATCTCGTTTTCCTTAGGAAGATCATTCTACTGCAAAGAGAGAGAAGCATTTCAGCGTGTGCAATTGTAATACAGGGTAATATTTCTTAATCATCTCGAAATTTGAAATAAAATATATTTCTTTTTTTTATATGGATGGAAAAGCAAAAAGAGGACAATAAAGCAGACAATAACTTGAGAGAGGGAGAGTCGCAAGGGGTCATGGAGGTGATGTTCCTTTAATTAGCGAGCTGCAAAATAACGTTCCTAGCTCGGCAGCTAAACTAATAATGGATTACCTTGTTAAATGTCTTTAGTCCAATTGTGATTGACTTGCCTTTGAGCAGATCAATAAGGTAACTAAACCTGACCTAAATCACCATCATTACATTGCAATACAAGAAAGTGTGAAAAGTATCAAGTCGGATGGTGAGAGTGGTGGCTGGTGCCCTTCTCAAATGACCTTATCTTTTAACTTGTGGGAACTTTCTTATGAATCATGTATAGATTCGGTATCCCTTGCAAGACCAACATTATAGTTGAACAGATAAAATTTCATGCTTAGGGCACGAGCTAGATGAGTTAATATCTCAAGTTCAAAACCTGATTTGGCGTAATATTGTATGGCTCTCGGTTGAGAAGAATTTATTCCTTACTGGTAAGTGTAGATGGCTTTTATTTGACTAGATCCAAGTGAACAGCTCTAAAATATCATCTCACCACATCATGACCCACGTTCTGATAGCTTTGTGGCTCCAAATTTGTATTTCTAACATTTAGCTGATAAATTTTTTTAATAAATGCATCTAATAGTGGAAATGCCAACACAATAAATTATCTTATTAGCATGGAAACTGATCTTGCAAAATCATTCAAATCACATGTCAAGGATTTGACCTATACCCTCACTAACAAGTGTCCAATTTTGTGATCTGGGTTGGCTCTATAATGCTTAAGTCAATAAAATATGTGTGTGAGAGAGAGAGAGAGAGAGAGAGAGAGAGAGAGACAATGTGTCACGCCCCGAACCCTGAGCATGTGCCTATCCCTCTCTGGTTGATAATATTTTGCAACTTCCTAGGATGAATCGCCGACCTTTTTCGTTTTATTATACATGCGAAAGCGAAAATAAATCCCCTGACATTAATCATCTTAGGATAGAAAAGTAGGACAACATTTTATAAAAACACACTTTTATAAACTACAGGGTTTAGGTATGAAACGAGTCTGGTCGAAAGCCTACAAAAGACCGACTCTCAAAAAGGAATTGTCCTATGACATACTAATTGGACACATACGCCGATCCTTCGAACTCCACCTCCATAGACTCCGGGGCTTCGGTCTTCCACGACCACCATCTAAGGACCTGAAAATGATTATACAATAACCAGTGAAATAATATCTCATCAAGTCCACCCCTTGATCCCTTATTAGGAAGAAAATATGCCCCAAAGGGCTACTTAAGCACAAACACGAGACATAGGGCTTACCTTAGCCTCAATTCTTTCATGCAAATCATTCAATAAATAATCATCGAATCACATCATCACATCAATCAAGAATTTAGATGGAGTCATCAATCAATCGATTTAGTCGATTACATGTCAATGAGACCATTCCTCAATCATCTCATTTACTCAATCTCAACACTGAATTACGGCTTAATTGGCACGACCTACTAAAACTTTGGTGGTAATGCTGAATTACGGCTCAACGGTACAACTGATTCCAAATTCGGTGGTAGATTATAGTCCAGTAGTAACAACCATACTTTCGTGGTAATGCTGAATTACGGCTCAACGGCACAATCGATTCCGAGTTCGGTGGTTATGTTGAATTACAGCTTAGCGGCATAACCAATTCTAAATTCGGTGGTTTTCTTGATCTGACACACAACATTACACGATTATTTACCTACCTTAACAATTTTTGGGATAAAAACCCACCATCACCAATCACACTTGAATTGCACAATATAACAATCAATTGCATAAACTAATCATGCCATGACAATTAGCACGAAATTCCGGTCTAATTTTTGGAAAATAATAAATAATTAAATAAATTGCAATTAAATAAAGAAATAAATTGTGATTAATTAAACTGATCTACTAAATTAACCTAACTATACAGGCACCTGATCAATTAGGTCAATCTTAGACTTCTTCATATAGCCAACATAGAGCAATCCCTCTCATGACCTCACACATAAGTTTTCAGCATGCCACAAGTCCACCAAATCACTAAATGCACCTTATTTAGTAAGCACAACATCAAGAACAACCACAAAACCATAACTAGTCATAATTGGTAGAAATCGAGCCACTCGTGTATCTCCAAGTTTAAATCCAGAAACCTAACCAAACGAGTTTGAAAAATTCCCACATTTGAATATGTTATAAGGAACACATAAATGAACATTTTTCATGTAGACAACTTAACCCAGATCCTTCTAGATTCGGCCCAGTAAATCACTCAATACAGCACAAAAAACTGGGTCCATTTCTAGAAAGTCTATCTTCCGAAATCAATTTGGTTCGAGGTCCAAAACATGTTCGTTTGATCTGAAATTTAAGTATATTAAATTAGAAGATGTGAAAAACAACTTCTCTGAAGAAACCATTTTGAAATTCAAACCCTAAGAGTTGATAAAAACCTAGAATCCTAAAATGTCACAAATTCCAGCACAGTCTAAGACTCTGTTTGCAAATGACGGAGCTGATATCTCATTTTTTCAAATTCCTAAAAATCTTGATAAAAATATATGTTATAGATGAAGATGTCTAAAAAATTTCTCAAGAAGGAATAACCTCAAATTCAAAACCCATTTCAATCTACAAAAATGGCAAATGGAGAGAATTCGGAGATCGAACCGCAAGGATTCTACTTTGGATTCAACTAATCCATCATCAATTGTGCTAATCTCACTAATTAGATTAACACTAATCCATTCTAGGCTAATATAACCATTCTAGATTAACACTAATCCATACTTAAGCTAATGTAAACAACCATTAAGCATAATTAACCTCTTAAGCAAGGTTTAGTAAGCAAACTTACTTGTTCGGCGACCCAGTCAGTTCAATTTGATGGGGACATGATGGGGAACGATTCTCTCCAAAGCGAGCCAAGCTTTCGAGGCCAGGAACCACCTCAAAATGGGCCAAGATCGCGCGGATGGGCGTGGTGGCACACGGACGGCGTTCCAGCGTGGTGTGGCTGCTTCTGGCAGCTTGCTGGTTGTGTCCTATGGTTTTCTAAGCTTTCTCTCCTTCAACAACAATGGAGAAAACCCCAAAACAAGGAAGAAGAAGGCTGTTGAAGAGAGGGGAACAAGATGGGGCTGGAGAGGGCCACTTGGCTCACATTTTCCTCTCCTTTGTTCCCTTGACTCAATCATAGCCAATGCTGTCTTCCATGGCTCATATTCAGCCACCAAGGTGCTTCTTAGGACATTTGAAATGGTCCAAAATGGGCTAGGCAAGACGGCATACGAATTTGCTTAGGATTTCCTCCAATTGGACACTTATTCTTGCTTGAATCAATCCAATTCGGCTCCCATAAATCCCGTTGTTGAGTCCTCAATCAAATTGATATTTTTCCTCACCAATTGATCTCACTTGCATCCCAATTACGCAATCAAAAATGGTCCCCGACATTTCTGGACAAAAACGACCCTACCTCGACTTTTTCCCAGAAAGCCTCGATGTAGAAAAATCTTCAGAAGGCGAGTTGACATTCCTAAAATGATTTGTGACGTGACAAAACTTTCAGTTTCTGAAATCAGATTCAAATTCGCGGTTTATTACAATCTGGCGTGATTTTAGCATGACCTAGGCTATCGGATAGCTTTCAGAAAATTTTAATGCAATTGACTCACGATCGATTTTTTTCAAGTCACACTGTACCACTTCGACACATCGGCAACTATCGGTAGTCGTGAAAATCTCAAGATTTCAATTATGAGCACAAGGTACCCAAAACGATAGAAAATTTGTCTAGTGCCAATCGACAAGAATTTTGCAATCAAGTGGAATCACCCACATTTTGATCACACATCTCAGTCGAATCGACCTATCCATGATCTCTGATCGATTTTGACAATATCGTAATGACCCTTGTAGACTAGCACGGTCGAGCAGTCGATTTCTAGTCGAATTCTCAAATCCATTGCATTAAAATTTCTTAATGACTTCCCCAAATAGTCTAGTTATCTCACGAGTGATTGGCTCCGAGAATAGCACTTTAGGCGCGTCGATGAAAGGCTTGATTTATTCAATTGAAAATAGGACTGAAAATCCAGGATGTCACGGAGAGAGAGAGAGAGAGAGAGAGAGAGAGAGAGGTTGGCATTTGAACGGGCAAGGATGGTACATATATGCAATTATGGAATTATGTTGGACTAGTAATCTTTTTTGGTCAGTTGGTTTGGAATTAGGAAAGGGATTAGGGTCAAAACTGAAGGCTTTGTGATGACAAAGTGTGGAAAATTTCAAGGGAAAATGACAAATGGACCACTTCTCTTTCTATCATGTTTTCAACATGTGTCGCAATACCATTTAGATTTATGAGGATTAATTGAGTGAAAAAAAATCAAATACTTCATTTAGTTAAAAAAGAAGTAAGAAGAATCAACTCCATGTGACTTTCATCTTTTAATTCATACTTTAATCTTAATTTTTGCGATTAAGATCTTCTAAAAAAATTAATTCTTAAAACTTTCACAATACTCAAGTGTTGATGTGTAAAAGCATAAATATTTTTTTTTTAACTATGTGAAATATGAATAATAATTCTAAAGTTGATAATATATGTCCTTTTCTATAGGAAGTTGTGAGGTTCGCGACGATATCACCTTCTCTGCCTCATTAAAAATCTCCTACTCCTTGGTGTTATCCAATAAGAATATTTGGAGTTGTTTCAAAGACCATGACTGATCTTGGCAAGGCACCATTATGGTCACTTGATGCTTGGATTTTTGCGTCACACGATACTCGACAACTTGCAACGACTTTGGAGTCAATTGAATTTGGCATTTGTAGATGATGTATCGATCTGATTGAGACACGTTTGGCCTAGAACATTTTGCATTTAGAACATTTTTCTTTCTTTATTGACTCGTAAGGACTTGGGGGTCAACTTGCTAACGAGGTCTATGCACCCCACAATCATGTGATAATGCTAATGGTGGCCAAGCTTGTCTATTAAAAAGACAATTTACTTCGGATGATAAAGGATAATCAAATTTAGAATTTGTTACTTCAACGGGACAAAAACAATATAAATAGCCACCTCCTGGAAAGCCCAAAGTACCGAGCCTAAACTACCAAATACCTCTCACCAAAACTAATAATGAAGAAGACCCTTGTTCTTGTTTGTGCTCTCTTCATCTCTTTCGCTCTTCTCTTCCTTCCTTCCATTGAAGCTCGGGCAATCCACACTGGTGAAGTCCTTCTAGGTGAACTCACCATCTCTCTCTCCATCATTTCAAATTGATGTGAATGTTTCGAAGAAATATGATGAATCTTCCATCTGATGACGTAAGTAGGACCGGGACGGGACCCCGCAGGTTGCCGACAAGGTAGGGGCACATATTGCAGGCCACTACCTAACCCAAAGAAGAAGTGTAATATTTATGAACGTGGACGTTGCACTCCGGGAGCTAGTCCTCCAGAGCCATGAGACCATGCAACTAAAGTAAGCCGCTCATGATGGCCAAATTGCATCATAATAAAATGAGTTCTTTTCGCGGCACCGTCGTCGTGAACGAATAAAGAAGCGAGCAAAGTCAATTACTCTAATGGAGACTTGTCGCCACGAACCAAATATATTAAGGATGAATATTATGTCGGATGCATTTTAAGGTAGGAAACAGTAGAGCAATGGAAAAATCGTTTAGTTCAAGGTATCGTGTCTTTTGAGAGAAAAAAAGGAATGGAGATGGAGCTTGTCTCTCAGGTTTCATCTTCTTCTCAGATTCCTATCTAAATGTGTGTGCCATGAAGTGCTTTCGTTGTGATCGATTATTGTTAAATGAACTTATTAGAGTATTTAAAATACTAAATCGTACCTTTATTAGAGCAGCTGGCCATAGTTTCCCCACAAGAAGAAGATATATATTTCATTGTAAAGATGCATACCTCTATATCAATCTATACAATTGTAATAGAGGGGCTACTTGATGGGAGAACGATAACAATTCGAACAATATCGAAGCAACGCAGCGAAATAAAATAATCTCCCATCTTGTGTAAACCTAACAGGAATTGATATAGTAGAATAAAATAAATACCAAGCAAGCGAACACAAGACGAATTTTTTTACGTAGAAAACCTCCTCGATGTGAGGAGATCAAAAACCACGGGACCAGAGTCCACTCAAAATTCTTCACTATCAACAAAGTTGTTCTTCTTTAGCAAATACTAGAGGTACATAGCAGCAAAGACCTCAAGAACATAATTCTTGGCAATACACATAAACTTCACAAGAGATCAAGGATAAATATGATCAAAAACGCAGGTTTTAATTAATCCACGAAAAACCTAATGTAGGCAGCTTCAAACGAAAATCAAACCGTTCAGATTCGAGAAGATTGCGCCACGAACATGCCGACAAAATTTCAGCTCAATCGGACCACGAATCGACCTCGGATGCCAGCTTGATGTAAATCAGATATTGCCTCAACCCCCAGATTTTCTGCTTTTTCTTTTTCTCTTGTTACTATTTCCTTTTGCGGTTATCACTTTATATAAATAGTGAAAAACCCTATTTCCTCATATAACTTATTACATGGGCTCAAGACATTTTTAAGCTTGCAACTCATTGGGTCTCCTCCACATAGAAGTGAACCCAGCTAACAAATCTCCCCCCTCACGACAATGTGGAGGGATTTACCATCCCTGCTATCAATCGGCAATGTTCAAACTTCTCTCTTGGTAGAGTCTTCGTCATCATATCAGAGCCACTATAATTTGTATGAATTTTCCTAAGTTCCAACAACTTTTCATCTAGAACATTCCTTATCCAATGATATCTAACATTAATATGTTTCGATCTAGAATGAAAAGATGAATTCTTACCAAGATGAATTGCGCTTTGATTATCACAAAATAGCACATACCTCTTTTGCTTGAACCCAAGTTCTTCTAAGAACTTCTTCATCCATAGCATCTCTTTACTAGCTTCAGTCGCTGCAATAAATTCAGTTTCAGTTGTAGAAAGTGCAACACACTTCCGCAATCTTGATTTCCATGACACAGCTCCACCCGCAAAAAAAATCAAATAACCAAAAGTAGATTTACGAGTATCAATATCTCCTGCCAAGTTAGAATCTATGTATCCAACTAACTCAAGTTTCCCGGTCCCAAAACCGAGTTTCAAATTTGAAGTTCCCCAAAGATACCTTATAATCCACTTCACTGCATTCCAGTGCTCTCTGCCTGGATTTGACAAATATCGACTAACAACACCAACTGCGTGCGCCAAGTCTGGGCGTGTACATACCATTGCATACATTAAGCTTCCTACAGTTGAGGCATATGGAACACTTTCCATATCTTTCTTCTCTTTATCAGTCGTAGGACTTTGCTTCATATTTACCTTAAAGTGGGTAGCAAGAGGAGTACTAACCACTTTAGCCTTGTCCATGTAAAATTTTTGAAGGATCTTCTCGATATATTTCTCTTGCGACAAGAACAACTTCGTAGCATCTCTGTCTCGGGTAATTCTAAGGCCAAGAATCTGCTTCGCCGAGCTCAAGTCTTTCATGGCAAAAGACTTGCTCAACTGTTTCTTCAATAACTTAATTCTTGAAGCATTCCTGTCAATAATCAACATATCATCAACATAAAGCAAGAGAATAATAAAGTCATCATCAGAAAATTTTTGGACAAACACACAGTTATCCAAGGAAGTCTTCTTATAGCTTTGTTCTGTCATAACCGACGCAAACTTTTTATACCACCTGTCTCGGTGCTTGTTTTAGGCCATAGAGACTTTTCTTCAATTTGCATACATAATCCTCTTTCCCTTTTACTTTAAAACCCTCAGGTTGTTCCATGTATATCTCTTCCTCCAAGTCATCCTGTATAAAGGCTGTTTTGACATCCATTTGCTCAATCTCCAAATCTAGGGAAGTTGCCAAGCCTAGTACCACACGAATAGAAGACATTTTCACTACCGGAGAAAATATATCATCAAAATTAATACCCTTTCTCTGATCGAATCTCTTAACAATCAATTTAGCTTTGTACCGTAGTTGTGAAGAATGTTCATCTTGCTTCAACCTATACACCCACTTGTTCTTCAAAGCTCTTTTACCTTTAGGTAACTTCACCAACTCAAAAGTATGATTATCATAAAATGATTGCATCTCATCTCGCGTAGCATCAAACCAGTTGCTTTTGTACTCATCTTCTCTTGCTTCTGCATAGCACTCTGGTTCACCTGCATTAGTCAATAATACATACTCATCTTCAGAATACTTGGTGGAAGGTCGTCGGTCTCTAACGGATCTTCGGACTGGAACATCCAGTGGAACATTTAATTGAGCCTCTGATTCAGGAATATCGTTATCCGTTTCAACATGTTCAGGAACATGTGCGTTATTTGGAACATTGACTTCCTGTTGCTCTTCATCAACCTGTGTAGGAATATTTGTAAGAGGAACCGGATCCAAATCAACCAAATTATCACTAACCTGTGGTGCTGAAGTCATCTCTGCTTTCTCAATATCATCTATTGTTTGATCTTCCATAAACATAACATCTCTACTTCTTACAATTTTCTTTTCAACCGGATCATAAAATTTGTAGCCAAGCATATCATGTCCATAACTAATAAATATGCATTGTCGTGTTTTCACATCAAGTTTAGACCTCTCATCTTTGGGAATATGCACAAATGCTTTGCACCCAAAGACGTGCAAATAATCATAAGAAACATCTTTGCTTGTCCAAACTCTGTTAGGAACATCAAACTCTAAAGGAACGCATGGAGTAAGATTTAATACATGCACAACTGTACTTAAAGCCTCACCCCAAAAGGATCCAGGTAGCTTTGACTGTGAAAGTAAGCATCTTACCATTTCAACCAGTGTTCAGTTCATTATCTTAGTTAAGCCATTTAACTGAGGCGTCTTGGGAGGTGTCTTTTGATGTTGAATACCTTGTTGTCTGCAATATTCATCAAAAGGTCCAATATATTCTCCCCCGTTTTCAGTTCGGATGCATTTCAATTTCTTTCTAGTCTGTCTCTCAACTAAAGCCTGAAATTGCCTAAAAGCATCTAACACTTGATCTTTAGTTTTCAAGGTATGAATCCAAATTTTCCTTGAAAAATCATCTATGAAGGTAACAAAATAAAGAGATCCACCAAGTGATTTTGTTTTCATAGGACCGCAAACATCAGAATGCACTAAATCCAGTATACTTGACTTTTTTGAAGGAGGAGAGCTTTTAAATGCAACTCTGTTCTATTTTCCTGCTAAACAATGAGCACACTTCTTTAGTGTCGAACTTTTCAATCTTGAAAGGAGTTTCTTCTTGGCCGATATTGACAAGCCCTTCTCACTAATGTGACTGAGCCTCTTATGCCACAACTCAGCTGCATCTTCGCTGTCTACTGCATTAATTTTGTCTGTGGACAACTTTGCCTACATAATGTACAACAAAGAATATTTTTCACCTCTAGCCACAACAAGAGAACCTTTGGTGAGTTTCCATCGACCATTACTGAAGGTGCTGCAATACCCCTCATCATCCAACTTGCTTGTAAAAATCAAATTCAAGTGGATATCATGTATATGTTTAACATTATTCAATACTAACCTTGTGCCATTGCTGGTTTCTAGGCACACATCATCGATGCCTACAGCTTGAGCTAGCCCATTGTTTCCTATCTTCACAGATCCGAAATCACCTGACCTATATGATGTAAAGAAATCCCTACAAGACGTAGCATGAACGGATGCACCACTATCAATTACCCAACTAGTCTCATGAGATACAAAGTTCACCATATCGGTATAAAAAATAATGAGAAAGTCTTCTTTAAGTGCAGCAACACAATTGTCATCACTGTCATTATCACTTTTCTTCTCTTTACCTTTCTCCTTTTGTTTCTCTCTTTTTAACTGACGACAAAATCTCTGAATATTTCCCTTCTGATGACAATAATGGCGCTTAACATTAGCAAATTTATCATACTTACCTCTGCTTTTATCTCGACTTTTATCTCTATTTCTCGGACCTCGACACTCACTTCTACCCCTTTTCTCAACAACCAAGGCATCAGAATGTGAAGAGGACGATCCTTGTGTCTTCCTTCTCATCTCTTCATTCAAAATACTACTCTTGGCCAAATCTATGGTAATCATACCATCCGGGGCAGAGTTAGACAAAGATGTTCGGAACGTCTCCCATGAGTCCGGCAATGTACCAAGCAGCCATAGTGCTTGTATCTCATCATCAAACTTGATTCCCATCGCAGCCAACTGATTTATAATTCCTTGAAAAGAATTTAAATGATCAGTCAAACGAGTACCATCTTGATATCTCAAAGCCATCATCTGTTTTATCAAAAATAACTTATTATTCCCAATCTTTCGAGCATATAACTATTCGAGCTTATCCCATAAACTGCGTGCATGTGTTTCCTCAATAATATGGTTCAAAACGTTATTATCCACCCACTGCCTAATATAACCACACACTTGACGATGAAATATAGACCATTCAGCATCAGTTTTATTCTCTGGTTTCTCCTCGGCAAATACGGGCAAAAAAAATCTTTCACATATAAAAGGTCTTCCATCTTCCCTTTCCAAATATGATAATTCGAACCATTCAGTATAACCATTCTACTCGTATTCGTTTCCATGTTTAACACAAGGCGGAAAAATCAAGCAATAACCAGATGCTCTGATACCACTCTGATGGAAGAACGATAACAATTTGAACAATATCGAATCAACACAGCGAATAAAATAATCTCCCCTCTTGTGTAAACCTAACAGGGAGTTGATATAGTAGAATAAAATAAATACCAAGCATGCAAACATAAGACGAATTTTTTTACATGGAAAACCTCCTCGATGTGAGAAGATCAAAAACCACGGGACCAGAGTCCACCCAAAATTTTTCACTATCAACAAAATTGTTCTTCTCTAGCAAATACTAGAGGTACATAGCAGCAAAGACCTCAAGAACATAATTCTTGGCAATACACATAAACTTCACAAGAGATCAAAGATAAATCTGATAAAAAACGCAGGTTTTGATCAATCCACGAAAAACCTGATGTAGGCAGCTTCAAACGAAAATCAAACCGTTTAGACTTGAGAAGATTGCGCCACGAACATGCTAACAAAATTTCAGCTCAATCGGACCACGAATCGACATCCGACGCCAGCTTGATGTAAATCAGATATTGCCTCAATCCCCAGATTTTTTACTTTCTCTTTTTCTCTTGTTACTATTTCTTTTTGCGGCTATCACTTTATATAGATAGTAAGAAACTCTATTTCCTTATATAATTTATTATATGGGCTCAAGCCCTTTTTGAGCTTGCAACTCATTGGGTCTCCTCCACATAGGAGTGAACCCAGCTAACAGTATTTTGTAATATTTCTAGATATTTGGAGAATATGAAATGATATATCTTGGTTACACGATGAGGAAAACATCACTTCTTATCAATCATTTTTTAAGTATCATCGATGCAACATTTCTTGGTGACTTTGCGTGATGAACATGTATTCTCTTACGATTGTTGCGGCTCTTGTCAGTAGAGCTAATAGTCTGCCGTGTTATATCATATCCAGGTTAATTTAAATATGATACTTTCGTCAAATGCATCGAAACCAGGTAAGATCCTACACAATAAATCCGTCATTTGACACGTTTAAGGAAATGATCTCACATAAAACGCGTAATATATATATATATATATATATATATATATATATATATATATTTATATGTCTAAATGAGAGGGTCACTTTGCTATGGGTATTAACATGCAGACTGTTTGTAACAAAAATGCGATTGATCTTTAACTCAACATACATAATTAACTACATCTTGTATATTTGTGTAAAATGGTCATATCGAAAATTGCTAAGCCTACTTATCAATATACCTAAATAAGAACCCATATAAAACGTAAATGATATTATAATATATATGTTCCAATTCGTAGCGAGGTTTTCATGCTTTTCCTTGTGATAAGTTAAGGGTAACTATAAACTCTTAGCAAATAGTTATGAGAAGAAGACAAATTCCATGACTTATAAATTCTGAACTTAGTGATTTAAAAAAAAAAAAGTTTTTGGCTATAAAAAAATGAAAATAATCTATCATTTTAATTCAAACACTGTACGATAAATTGTTGACGAACCATATACTTCTATGCATTTTCGTGCATAGCCCAAATATGATTCTAGTATCTTCTCCAATAGGAAAATTTATTAGAGTATGATCCATCAGGAATAGGTATGCCATAAGTCAAATTCACAGTCGCCTTTTTCATTGATGAGAGTAGTATCCTTTTAAAACAAATCCAATGGAAATGAGGAATTAATCCACGTGATAGAGAATATCCCAAAAAGAAGGAGAATAAATGAAATTAAAATCTATAACATTGTCACAAGCGAATTTAGAATCACTTGGTAGAGTGACAACATGGGCTAATCTTCTGTAAGATATGTAATCGCGTGATCGGAAAAGGCGACACAAGCTTTATTCCTGATCCGTTCATAAGCATGTGTAAACGGGAGCTACTAATACGTAGAATGGTAGGGTAGCTTGGACCATAAGACGGGATGGCGGAGCGACGAAGAGGACACGACTCGCTCCTCTCTGACCACTCGCCAATGCACTTTGTGTGGGCGGCTGCAGACACAGCTCGAAGCTCCTCCCGACAGATCCAGGATCGCCCTTTCAATCCCAATCTCGCGCTGTAACTTCCCCGCCCCGCCTGGCAAGTTCCAAGGCCATCATGTCGTCCAACGGCATCACCGCCGCAACAAGGACTCGGAGACCAGGGGCCAAACCGCTTCCATTCGGGGACGCCGCAATTTCTTTATCAAAAGAAAAGGGGAAAAAAACAAGGTCCTCTCTACTTGGAGACCCGGGGCCGGACCGCTTCCATTCAGGAAGTTGTTTTCAGGATGTAAGATGGGCATTGACGGGCTGATCTAACAACTTGGATCTTTTACTGGTGAATTTCTTCCGTTATTATTCAATCTTGCCACATAATACACGAGGGTGAAGTCTTTGTTCGCTGCTCTTAGTATTAGTCAAGTTTATAGTAGCATCTTTTATCTACAAGACAATGGATGGCAGAATGTGACCACAATAAAGATATGCAGGGCTATGGCTATGACCATATGGTGGACAAATTACTTTGAGTTTGGACAGTTAATAATTCAGAACAGAACTCTCTTCTCATTTTTTAGTAGAATTATTTGGAATTTAAAGATACTTTAAATATTTCACTGAATATTTTTTCTTTTCAGCTCTGACTTATGCTCTGTACCAAAGACAATTTATAATAGGTTGGCTTCCAGTCCACAATCAACTACGCACCTGCAACTTCGATGATTTTAGTGTTAACTCTTCAGGACATGTTTCCTCGGCCAGCTAATTTATTATCAACTTCAATTGAATGGCAAAGTTGATACTTAGTGTGACTTTTGTAGGACCGGTATAGAAAATATAACTCATTTATTCTTCCGATGCAAATGGACAGGCCGCATTTAGTATAGTATCTTTGCGCAAGATGTGATTAGGCAATCTTAAGGCGGATGAAATGAGGAACTTCAATGGATGATTTGGGCAACAAAGGGCAAAGATTTGGCTGCGAAACTCCTCAAATTATCTTTCCTAGCAATCATATATTTTATTTGGATGGAGCGCAACCATAGATGATGTCAAAACAAATCAATTGACATCTATATTATTTTGGCCAAGGTGCGTATAATGTATGAGGTAGACCTTCACTTTTTTAAAAAATTAAATCTTCCTAATCAAATGTTGCATTGGCTACTATGAGTAGACTTCCTACCTCCATATTTTTGAATTATTTGATCTAATTTGTAATGTCGGGGATGCCCCTAAGTTGTTGCACTTCATTTGCTCTATAATGCTTATGCATTAAACCCCAAAAAAAAAAAAAAAAAAAAAAAAAAAAGGACCGAATGGCTTAAGGTCAATCTTCACTTCTAATTTTTCATGGGCAAATAAAAGCTATGCACACAAAAAGATGGAAAAGATATCTTTAGAGGTTAACGGCACTTGCTTCATTTTTCTTCTCTTTTTGCTACTTCTTATAGCTGGTTTATCAAGCATGCCCTAAATTAATCTTTTGTGGTTAATTGCAATTACTTATTCTAGGATGGCAAGATTGGTTAAATGACTCTTTTTCACTACGAGGAAGGAAAACTTCGCATGTAAACTTGAGTCTTCCCGATTGGGACGAAAGATCAGAGCTGACGCGGACATATCACAGCTTGCAAGGGCCCGGAGACATCAATTACAATGGGGACATCAATAAGTAAAGGAATTTGGGTCATATGACGGTTCGGGCTGGGTTTCATTTTTTTTTCCCCTTCTTTTTCCTTCCTTCGCACTCCTTGTCGCAGCAACATCTCCAGAAAATAAAATGCCATGGACGCATCTTGGGATCCGCCGCCACAATGATGGATCCTGAAATGCTTATCTGCCGCGTACAGGTTCGCCCTTGAAATGCTTCCGGAATTTTGAGGCCATGTTGAAGAAAGTCTGTCTGATCTAACCAGCCGTCTCGATTCATCTCATTCTGCAAACAGCATTTAGCATCTCATGTGCAAGTCTGCATAATATTTTGTCACCCTAAATGTTCAATTAAAGAAGCCTTGCTCCTACACCGAGAGCATTGTTGATACATGGTTCCACCGAATTCAACCCCGCTAAATCTTCAGTACTCTGACGCCACGCATGCAACCCTTTTTAGTTGATTTTCAAATCGTGTTTATATATGTACAGAAGGTAGATACTGTTTTCATGAAGAAGGGGAAAGTAAGGTGTTTGATTTTTTCTTTTTCCTTTTTCCTTTTCTGGATGTTTCCCGTTGCATTTGCCAGAGTTTGTGGCGCTGAGAATAATAGATGAGCAATAGGTAAGAAGAACAAGCACGGAAAAGAGAAACCTGAAACCTGGCTCAACTGGAAGAACCATGGTTCGGGTCACATTTGGTTTAGGTCAAAAGATGCACACATCTCATATCATTTTTGGTTCAATTTGGGTGTCATGGAAATTCAATCCAAACCTTCACACTTCTAATACAAGCAGCTTGCAATGACTAAAGTACATTGAATTTTGCATTTGTAGATGATGAATCTATTTGTTAATGACATAAGTGGCCTACATCTCATCGTAGCATAGCTTAACTTGTAGCACACGGCACGAACAGCTTGCAATTACTTTTTTTTTTTTTTTGAAATTGTTTATAGTGACTTTGAAGTCATTGAATTTGGCATTTGTAGATGATGGATCTTTTTTGATAATGACATAAGTGGCCTACATTTCATTGGCCTATATTCATTATCTCCACTTCTTTGAGAAAAGAGAAATAAGAAAGAAAAGAGAAATAAGAACAATATTTTTAAAGATGCATACTTGTATATCCTTTTTATTTATCAGCAAGCCTATATATC
Source organism: Eucalyptus erythrocorys (assembly GCA_014182555.1). Lineage (NCBI taxonomy): Eukaryota > Viridiplantae > Streptophyta > Magnoliopsida > Myrtales > Myrtaceae > Eucalyptus > Eucalyptus erythrocorys. The sequence goes on from CM024602.1 coordinate 54,478,129, forward strand.
AACGTGCACAATTGAGGACAAAGGAATTAAAAATGCAACCCTCACTTTGATATCTGTCGTGACCTCCTTTTTTCGGGCACTTTTATTAAACGGGTGTGTGCGAAGGCTAATGACTTGCTAAGTCTACTAGGCTTGGATCGGGCTTTCTCAAGCTCACCAATTCATAACTTGTGGCTCAAAATTTGTATTTCTAACATTTAGCTGGTAAAGTTTTTTTAATAAATGCATCTAATAGTGGAAATCCCAACACAATGAAATATCTTATTAGCATGGAAACAGATCCTACAAAATTATTTAAATCACATATCAAGGATTTGACCTATACCCTCACTAACAAGTGTCCAATTTTGTGATATGGGTTGGCTCTATAATGCTTAAGTTAGTAGAATATGAGAGAGAGAGAGAGAGAGAGAGAGAGAGAGAGAGAGAGAGAGAGAGAGGTTGGCTTTTGAAATGGCAAAGATGGCACATATATGCAATTATGAAATTATGTTGGACTAGTAATTTTTTTTGGTCACTTGGGTTGGAATTAGGAAAGGGATTAGGGTCAAAACCAAAGGCTTTGTGATGACAAAGTGTGGAAAATTTCAAGGGAAAATGATAAATGGACCACTTCTCTTTCTATCATGTTTTTAACATGTGTCGCGATACCATTTAGATTTATGAGGATTAATTGAGTGAAAAAAATCAAATACTCCATACAGTTAAAAAAGAAGAAAAATTAACTCCATGTGACTTTCATCTTTTAATTCATACTTTAATCTAAATTTTTGTGATTTAGATCTTCTTAAAAAATTAATTATTGTCACAAATATGAATAAATATTTTCTAAAGTTGGCAACATATGTCCTTTTCTATAGGAAGTTGCGTAGCGACGATATCACCTTCTCTGCCTCATTAAAAATCTCTTACTTCTTGGCGTTATCCAATGAGAATATTTGGAGTTGCTTTTAAGACCATGACTGATCTTGGCAAGGTACCATAATGGTCAATTGATGCTTGGATTTTTGCGTCACACAATACTCGACAACTTGCAATGACTTTGGAGTCAATTGAATTTGGCATTTGTAGATGATGTATCGATCCGATTGAGACACGTGTGGCCTAGAACAGTTTGGATTTAGAACATTTTTCTTTCTTATTGACTCGTAAGGACGTGGGGGTCAACTTGCTAATGAGGTCTGTTAAAATATGTCTCGAGTGTGAGTCCAATGTGAAATTCTAAATATTCCGAATTGGATATGTTGCGGACGTCTGAAATAGGAAAGTCCAACTTCGACTTGGATTTGGATTTTGTTTAAAATATATAGAGATATGTTTTGGATAAAATCGTTTAAAATATGAAACATAATCCTATGAGAAGTTGGCAGGTTTCACTTATATATAGACCTGTGGCCGTGGGTGGTAGGTGTGGATCACAAATTGTCTTGAAGCGCCGCGTGAGTGCTTGGTGTTCCGCCGTTGATCATGAAGAATTGGTCTTGAAGCGCCATCTCGTCGTCGAGTGCTTGGGAGGGATTTTCTTTGTCATTCTTGTTCGTGAATTACATCCAAGAAGATTTAGTGTTCAAGCCAATTAAATCTTGTGGTAAGATTTGCGTGTAATTCCTTCGTGAGATTAAGAGATTATTTTGTGAGGAATTTTGGGGCTAAACACTGTGTGCGTTTTTGGGTGTAATTGGGGCTTGGGAAACACCGAGAGAGTATTTGAGTGACTTGAGTGTGTAATCTCCTTGTATCGCTTGATTTATAGTAAAATTCGCTGCTGCTCTCCCATGAACGTAGGTCTTTACGACTGAACCACGTAAATCCGTGTCCGATTTATTTTCTTCTTTTGTCTATATTATTGTTCGATCGCTCGCCCTATCGCAACAAGTGGTATCAGAGCTAGGCTTGGCTAAGTTGAAGTGAATCGATGGCGACAGAAGAAGTAAAAGTGAGAATCGAAAAATTTGATGGGAAGGATTTTAGTTTCTAGAAGATGCAGATTGAAGATTATCTTTACCAGATGAAACTGCACTTGCCATTGTTTGGGGAGAAACCAGAGACGATGAAGAAAGCTGATTGGGATTTGCTGGATACGAGCTATGGGTGTTATTCAGTTGACGTTGGCTCGTAACGTCGCGTTTAACATCCTGAAGGAGAAGACCACTGCTGATTTGATGCAAGCCCTGTCGGATATGTACGAGAAGCCCTCTGCGATCAACAAGGTCTATTTGATGCGACGTCTGTTTAATTTGAAGATGAGCGAAGGTGCGTCAGATGCAGATCATATCAATGAATTCAATGTGATTGTTAGTCAATTGAGTTCAGTTGAGATTGACTTTGAAGATGAGGTACGTGCTTTGATTCTGTTATTCTCATTGCCTGATAGTTGGAATACTATTGTTACTGCTGTTAGTAATTCCTCTGGGTCAACAAGTTTGACGTTTGATGGAGTTCGAGATTTGATTTTGAGCGAGAACATTCGTAGAAGAGAATCTGGCGAACATGTTTATACTGCTTTAGTAGGTGAAAATAGAGGAAGATCTAGAACATGTGTGGGTAATAGTAGTACTAATATGAACAGGCGTAGTCAGTCTAGAACTGCTAATGTTGTCTGTTGGAGCTGTGGCAAGAGGGGGCATCTTAGAAGGGATTGCCTTAAGCTGAAGAATGAGAAGGGTAAGGGAATTATGGTTGATTCTGCAGATAATGTTGCAGCTGTAGCAGATAATGCCGATTATGTCTTGTCTGTCACTAATGATTCATCACTTGATGGATGGATTATGGATTCTGGTTGTTCTTTTCATGTCACACCAAATAAAAACTGGTTTATCACTTATCAATGCATGGATAGTGGTAAAGTTCAGTTAGGGAACAACGCTGAGTGCGATGTTGTGGGTGTTGGTGATGTTAAAATCGAGTAAAGAACACCCGGAGTGCCATAACTTGGCACGGGGGGACACTTAAGTGCCATAACTTTTTTTTGGTACACTTAAGTGCTAATATCGGAGTAAAATGGAACACTTAAGTGCCACTCCGGCGAAAATCCGGCCAAACGCAATTTTCCGGCGATGGAGGTCCAAAACGGTGTCGTTTTTGCATGCTGACGTGGAAAAAAATGCAAAAACGATGCCGTTTCACGTCGACGTGTAAAAATAATAAAAAAATTAATTAAATTAAATTAAAACTTAATTTTAAATAAAAATACTCTAAAATTTTTTTTTTTTAAAAAGTGGGGACGAAGGGACGGGCGGGCGAGGGCCGAGCCCTCGCCGCCGCCGCCTCCCCGCCGTCGCCGAGAAGGGCCGGCGACGGAGGGGGGAGGGTCGGCCGACGTCGCCGTCCCCCGGCCGACCGGCGGCAAGGGCCGCGAGCCCTCGGCCGGATCGCGGTGAGGGCCCGCGAGCCCTCGCCCGGATCTGGAGAGGGCCGCGAGCCCTCGCCGCGATTTGGCGAGGGCCGCGGGCCCTCGCTGCCTCCCCACCATCGCCGGGAAGGGCCGGCGACGGAGGGGGAGGGTCGGCCGGGTCGCCGGCCCCGGCCGACCGGCGGTGAGGGCCGTGAGCCCTCGCCGGATCGCGGCAAGGGCTCGCGGCCCTCGCCAGATCTGGGCGAGGGCTCGCGGGCCCTCGCCGCGATCCGGCGAGGGCTCGCGACCCTCGCCGCCGGTCGGCCGGGGGCCGGCGACCCCGGCCGACCCTCCCCCTCCGTCGCCGGCCCTTCCCGGCGACGGTGGGGAGGCGGCAGCCGGCGAGGGCTCGGCCCTCGGCCCGCCCGCCCCTTTCGTTTTTTTTTTTTTTAGAATATTTTTTATTAAATTAAGTTTTAATTTAATTTAATTAATTTTTTATTATGTAAACGGCGTCGTTTTTCTTGAGTCGCCCGACTCGGCTCTCCGGCGAGCCACGCAAGCATTAAAAAATAATAAACACGTGCCACGTAGGATTTCCGACAAGGTCGCCGAAGGTGGCACTTAAGTGTCCCATTTGAAAAAAAAGTGGCACTTAAGTGTACCGAAAAAAAGTTATGGCACTTAAGTGTCCCCCCGTGCCAAGTTATGGCACTCCAGGTGTCCCAAACTCTGTTAAAATCAGAATGCATGATGGTATCATGAGGACATTGACTGGAGTGAGGCATGTTCTAAAGTTAAAGAAGAACTTAATTTCTTGGGTGCCCTAGATTCAGCTGGTTGCAGGTATTCTTCAAAAGGTGGAGTTTTGAAGGTTGTTCGAGGTGCCCTGGTGATAATGAAAGGAATCAAGCATGGAGACCTGTATAAACTTCAAGGTGAGACAATGACAGGTTTCGCTGCAGAGACGTCGGATGCATCTGTTCGAGGGTCTATGGACTGCTCTAAGAAGACCTGGGTGTTTGTGCCAAGGCACAAGTTTGATGCTGGTGTCAGGATCTTGCAGTCAAGAGCTTTGATTGAGATAGAGACTGGTAAGTCGATCAAGCATGTGCATGACAATAGTATGGAGTTCTGCTCGGGCCGACAAATAAATTCTGCATGAAAGAGAGCATAGTGAAACACCGCACCAGTGCCAATAAATCACAACAATTTGCAGAATTGATGAGCAGAATATTACTAGAGATGGCTCGAAAAATTATCTCTAGTGCTGGTATGGCTAGGAGATTCCTAGTTGATATGCTAAGTACGATAAGCTGCCTGGTGAATAGATCCCCATCAACTGCTATTGAATGGCAGACTCCTGAAGAAGTGTGGTCAAGTAACATTGCTGATTATTCTATTTTTAGAATGTTTGGTTGCCCGTGTTATTTTCGAGTGAGTGATGGTAAGCTCGATGGGAGGGCAAGGTGCATATTCCATGGCTATGCACAAGGTGAGCGGGGTGATCAGTTGTGGTGCCCGGATATAAATTCACCTGTTGACAACAGAGAAGTTACTCTTGACAAGTCTCCGATACTTCTGGCTAGGAGTGTTTGTGACAGTGTTAATACGGATCTAAACGGTGTTCAGCTTGAGGTGGAGTTGCAACCAGAAACTCCTGAGGTAGCGAGTACGAGTACTAGCAAAGTAATCAATACAGATGGTGCTCATAGCGAGATGGAGCCTATAGAGCCAACGGTTGCTGTAACTGCTGAAATTAACAAGGTATGTATTCGATCTCCTGACAGATATAGATGCAACAATGGTTTTGTTTTATCTGCGGTTAGGGAGGTTGCGTCAGAAAATCCTTGCGAAGCAGTTAAAAGTGCATGTGGAGTTGATATTCTAATGAGGTCCTCGGTTATGGCGAAGTTCAAGCGAGGCTTGAACTTGAATAATATCTGTGGCGATTGAGCCCATCGGGGGCTATGGGAAAGTAGCAGCAGAGTTTGAATTTTTACGAAGCGATTGCGACTTGGCTCAAACGTCGAGCCAAGGTGGAGATTGTTAAAATATGTCTCGAGTTTGAATCCAATGTGAAATTCTAAATATTCCGAATTGGATATGTTGCGGACGTCTGAAATAGGAAAGTTCAACTTCGACTTAGATTTGGATTTTGTTTAAAATATATAGAGATATGTTTTGGATAAAATCGTTTAAAATAGGAAACATAATCCTATGAGAAGTTGGCAGGTTTCACTTATATATAGACCTGTGGCCGTGGGTGGTAGGTGTGGATCACAAATTGTCTTGAAGCGCTGCGTGAGTGCTTGGTGTTCCGCCATTGATCATGAAGAATTGGTCTTGAAGTGCCGTCTCGTCATCGAGTGCTTGGGAGGGATTTTCTTTGTCATTCTTGTTCGTGAATTACATCCAAGAAGATTTAGTGTTCAAGCCAATTAAATCTTGTGGTAAGATTTGCGTGTAATTCCTTCGTGAGATTGAGAGATTATTTTGTGAGGAATTTTGGGGCTAAACACTGTGTGCATTTTTGGGTGTAATTGGGGCTTGGGAAACACCGAGAGAGTGTTTGAGTGATTTGAGTGTGTAATCTCCTTGTATCACTTGATCTATAGTGAAATTTGCTGCTGCTCTCTCCGTGGACGTAGGTCTTTACGACTTAACCACGTAAATCCGTGTCCGATTTATTTTCTTCTTTTGTCTATATTATTGTTCGATCGCTCACCCTATGCTTTATCATCCGTTGATATTCTAATGAGGTCCTCGGTTATGGCGAAGTTCAAGCGAGGCTTGGACTTGAATAATATCTGTGGCGATTGAGCCCATCGAGGGCTATGGGAAAGTAGCAGCAGAGTTTGAATTTTTACGAAGCGATTGCGACTTGGCTTAAACGTCGAGCCAAGGTGGAGATTGTTAAAATATGTCTTGAGTTTGAGTCCAATGTGAAATTCTAAATATTCCGAATTGGATATGTTGCGGACGTCTAAAATAGGAAAGTCCAACTTCGACTTAGATTTGGATTTTGTTTAAAATATATAGAGATATGTTTTGGATAAAATCGTTTAAAATAGGAAACATAATCCTATGAGAAGTTGGCAGGTTTCACTTATATATAGACCTGTGGCCGTGGGTGGTAGGTGTGGATCACAAATTGTCTTGAAGCGCCGCGTGAGTGCTTGGTGTTCCGCCATTGATCATGAAGAATTGGTCTTGAAGTGCCGTCTCGTCATCGAGTGCTTGGGAGGGATTTTCTTTGTCATTCTTGTTCGTGAATTACATCCAAGAAGATTTAGTGTTCAAGCCAATTAAATCTTGTGGTAAGATTTGCGTGTAATTCCTTCGTGAGATTGAGAGATTATTTTGTGAGGAATTTTGGGGCTAAACACTGTGTGCGTTTTTGGGTGTAATTGGGGCTTGGGAAACACCGAGAGAGTGTTTGAGTGATTTGAGTGTGTAATCTCCTTGTATCACTTGTTCTATAGTGAAATTCGCTGCTGCTCTCTCCGTGGATGTAGGTCTTTACGACTGAACCACGTAAATCCGTGTCTGATTTATTTTCTTCTTTTGTCTATATTATTGTTCGATCGCTCGCCCTATCGCAACAAGGTCTATGCACCCCACAATCATGTGATAATGCTAATGGTGGCCAAGCTTGTCCATTAAAAAGACAATTTACACCGGATGATAAAGCATAATCAAATTTAGAATTTGTTACTTCAACGGGACAAAAACAATATAAATAGCCACCTCGTGGAAAGCCCAAAGTACCAAGCCTAAACTACCGAATACCTCTCACCAAAACTAATAATGAGGAAGACCCTTGTTCTTGTTTGTGCTCTCTTCATCTCCTTCGCTCTTCTCTTCCTTCCTTCCATTGAAGCTCGGGCGCTCCACACTGTTGAAGTCCCTCCAGGTTAACTCACCATCTCTCTCTCTCTCCATCATTTCCAATTGATGTGAATGGTCGAAGAAATATGATGAATCTTCTATCTGATGACGTAAGCAGGGACGACGGGAGCTTGCGGACGAAGTCAGGGCAAATATACATCGTGCATACCACGACCTAAGCCAAAGAAGTGTAGTACTTTTGAACGTGAACCTTGCACTTCGGGAGCTAGTCCTCCAAAGCCATGAGACCATGCAGCCAAAGTAAGCCTCTCATGATGGTCAAATTGCATCATAATAATATGAGTACTTTTCGTGGCACCACTGTCGTGAACGAATAAAGAAGTGAGCGAAGTCAATTACTCTAATGGAGACTTGTCGCCATAAACCAAATATATTAAGGATGAATATTATGTCGGATGCATTTTAAGTTAGGAAACGGTAAAGCAATGGAAAAATCGTTTAGTTCAAGGATCGTGTCTTTTCAGGGAAAAAAAGGAATGGAGACGGAGCCTGTCTCTCTGGTTTCATCTTCTTATTAGACTCCTATTAAAATGTGTGTGCCATGAAGTGCTTTTGTTGCGATCGATTATTGTACAATTGTAAAAGAGGGGCTACTTTGTAATATTTCTAGATATTTGGAAAAATATAAAATGATATATCTTCGTTACGCAATGAAGCAGACATCACTTCTTATCAATTGTTCTTTAAGTATCATCGATGCAATGTTTCTTGGTGACTTTGCGTGATGAATATGTATTCTCTTACAATTGTTGCGGCTCTTGTCAATAGAGCTAATAGTTCGTCGTGTTATATCATATCCGGGTTAATTTAAATATGATACTTTCATCAAATGTGTTGAAACTTGATAAGATCCTACACAATAATAATCCGTCATTTAACAAGTTTAAGGAAATGATCTCACATATAAAGTGTAAAAAAATGTATTTTAGCACATATTTATATTTCTAAACGAGAGGGTCACTTCGCTATGGGTATTAACATGCAGACCTATTTGTAACAAAAAATGCGATTGATCTTTAACTCAACATGCGTAATTAACTACATCTTGTGTATTTGTGTAAAATGGTCATATTGAAATTGCTAACCTTACTTATCAATATACCTAAACAAGAACCCATATAAAACGTGGATGATATTATAATATATATGTACCAATTCGTAGTGAGATTTTCATGCTTTTCCTTGTAATAAATTAAGGGCAACTATAAACTATTTGCAAATAGTCATGAGGAGAAGACAAATTCCATGACTTATAAATTCTGAACTTAGCAATTTTTATTTTTTTAGTTTTTGGCTGTAAAAAATGAAAATAATCTATGATTTTAATTCAAACACTGTACGATAAATTGTTGATGAACCATATACTTTTATGCATTTTCATGCATAGTCCAAACATGATTCTAGTATCTTCTCCAATAGGAGGATTATTGGAGTATGATCCATCAGGAATAGGTATGCCATAAGTCAAATTCACAATCGCTTTTTTCATTGGTGAGAGTAGTATCCTTTCGAAACAAATCCAATGGAAATGAGGAATAAATCCACGTGATAGAGAATATCCCAAAAATAAGGAGAATAAATGAAATTAAAATTTATAACATTGTCACGAGTGAATTTAGAATCCCTTGGTAGAGTGACAACGTGGGCTAATCTTCTGTGAGATATGTAATCGCGTGATCGGAAAAGGCGACACAAGCTTTATTCCTGATCCGTTCATAAGCATGTGTAAAAGGGAGCTACTGATGCGTAGAATGGTAGGGAAAAGTCAGGAGGATTAGCTTGGACCATAAAACGGCATGGCGGATCGACGAAGAGGACCCGACTCGCTCCTCTCTAACCACTCGCCAATGCACTTTGTGTGGGCGGCTGCAGACACCGCTCGAAGCTCCTCCCGACAGATCCAGGATCGCCCTTTCAATCCCAATCTTGCACTGTAATTTCACCGCCCCGCCTGGCAAGTTCCAAGGCCATCATGTCGTCCAACGGCATCACTGCCGCAACAAGGACTCGGAGACCAGGCTGACGTTTAAGAAAAAAAAAAAGAAGAATCAATCCACGAGGTAGATGATTGTGTAAAATGAGGTAGTTCCCACTCACCATCGTCTACACCACTACCTATTGAGCCACCACCCACCATGCTTAGCACCGCCACCCCCTCCACTACCTGGATGAATTTGGCGACCGCGGCGAGAGCGTTGACATCAACCCATCAATCTCCTTCGAGAACCCTTTCCTTCACGAAGCCTTCGTTGCTCCAATCCCTGAAGCAGGCCATCATCACCAACCCCAACAACTTCACCGCCAATTGGGTTGGGCCCTTGCCTTCGTTGCTTGCTTTCCGTTATTGGTCACGGCAGCGATAAGGTTTGTGATTGAGAAAACCACAGTAGAGAGCCCAAAAATATGCACCACTAACCTCACAAGAAAAAAAATCATCTCTCGAGGAGTTTGAGAAGTTTCATCATTGGCAATCCATCTCCATCACTTTTTGAATGTCGTAGCCATTGCTAATTGAGCTGTTCACTGCCTTCAAGTTTTACAGACTAAGCCTCTATTCTATTATATTTTTCTGATTATAGCGACTGAGGTGCTTTGCGTTTGCCTGATCCTTCTTCGTTGGCGCCAATCACCATCGTCGATGCCTCTAGGACATCATCTCTCTAGTTGATTACTATTTGTGATCAACAATTGCACCTTCAATGTCATGCCCCAATCCTCCAAGCCCATGCCCATGTCCATGTCCATGTCCATCCCTACTTGATCGATAAAATAGCGATGTCCCAGGACGCATCGCCATCCTATTCATTTAAATACGCATGCGGAAGCATATATAAAATCCCCAGACAACAATTCAATGGGATAGAAAAGCAGGGCAACGAGCCTTTTTATAAATGAACAGGTTTATATACAATGCCAAGTTGTTTACAAAAAATTCGGCTTAACAAAAGGGAACTGTTCTATGACTCCCTAATCAGACAGGTTCACTGATTCTTCATTCTCCACCTTCCCAGACTTCAGGCTTTCGGTCTTCCACTAACTTCCTCTAAGGACTTGAAAATGGTTATACAATAATCAGTGAGAGAATGTCTCAACAAGTTCAACCTCCTAAGACTCGATTAGGAAGCTAATTACGCCCTAAAGGCTACCTAAGCACAACACAAGTCAAAGGACTTACATTGACCTTAGTTCCTTCTTATAAGTCAGTCAATTCATAAATACTAACAATCACATCATCTCATTAGACAGATCGATTCATCGATCAATCAACTCAGTCAATTATATGTCATCAAGACTATCACACGGTCATTTCGATTAATCAATTTCAACTCATGATTTCGGCCCAACAGGCACAACCTAGATTAAGTGGTAATCACAGCCCCATTGGCAATTTTCTAAGTTTAGTGGTAATCATGACCCCACCAAACAATTTTCTTAAATTTAATGGCATCACGGCCCCACTCGACAGTTTTCGATATTTAGTGACATAATGGCCCCACTTGGTAGTTTTTGATATTTAGTGGCATCACGGCCCCACACGGTAGTTCTTAGGTTTGGTGAGATTTAGTGATATCATGGCCCCACTTGGCAATTCTTAGATTTATACCACATTAATTAATTTTTTGGATAAATACTCATAATCACCAATTTCACTCAATTATCACAATCCAGTACTCAAATAAATAAATAGAAAGCACCACTGAAAGCAGCACAAAATTCCGGCTATCGGCCACCGACCATCCTGGTTGAATTTCCGGAAAATAATTAAATAATTACGGAAAATATTGAATAATTGCAATAAATCCAACTTAGACCCATTATAGCCTAATTGGAAGCCAATACGAGTTCAGAAAATTACCGAACTACTCTAGATAAATTCTAGAGCTTGCCACAAACCAACCATATATCAAAGGTGTAATTTCCAGCAATCAAAGCCTCAAGAACCATCACAAACTCATAACCAGCTCTAACCGGCAGAATAGTCCCACTCGCACGTCTCCAATTTTAAATCCAGAAATTTAATCAAACGAATTCAGAAAATTCCCAAATTTGAATATGTTGTAATAGACACATAAACGAACATTTTTCATGAAAACACTTTAATTCGGCCCAGTAAATCGCTCAATCCAACACCAAAACTGGGTTTGTTTCCAGAAAGTTTGTTTTCCAAAATCAGTTTGGTTCGAGGTCCAAAACATATCCATTTGATCTAAAATTTGACTATGTTAAACTAGAAGATATGAAAAACAACTTTTGTGAATAAACCATTTTGAAATTCGAACCCTAAGAGTTGATAAAAACCCCTAAAATCCTAAAAGGTTACCAATTCCAACAAAAACTGAGGTTCTGTTTGAAAATGACGGAGCTGATATCTCCTTCTTTTAAGTCCCCAAAAATCTTGAGAAAAATATATGTTGTAGTTGAGCATGTCTAAAACATTTCTTAGAAGACATTAACCTCAAATTGGTAACCCATTTCGATCTACAAAAATGACAAATGGCGAGGGTCTAGAAACCAAAACTGCAGGAACTCCACTAGATTCGACTAATCCATCATCTATTGTACAAATCTCACTAATTAAGTTACACAAATCCATTTTAAGGCTAATCTAACCATTCTAGCTTATCACAGATCCATACTTAAGCTAACCTAAACAACTCTTAAGCATAAATAACTTGGCTGCATGGGTAGAGGCGGAGACACAAATGGAGCGGCAAGGCAGCGGTGCAGATGATGGGGCGCACAAGTTGCGACGGCATTGCGACGGCGTTCGACGAAGGGCGGTGACCGCGACGATGTGAGGGGCTGCTCCGGTGATCTCTTGGCCTGCTGGTGGGCAAAAAACAGAGGGGAGGGGGAATGGTGATGGTTGCTTGGCTTGAGGAACAAGGGGAGGGGGACAAGGGGGCCACAAGCCATTTTTTTTCCTTTCAAGTGTTCCCTTGACCAACCTACACCACTCACACCTTCCTTGACTGCAAATCAGCTACCCATGCACACTATACAACTCTTGAATTGGTCTATTTTGGCTAAGCAAGGGGAGAGCTACGAATTTGCAAGTCTTCACCCTCAATTGGACACTTGTTCCATCTCAAATCAATCTCATTTGGCCCTCATAAATTCAATTAGTACCTCACCAATCCAATTGGTATTTTTCCTCACCAATTGGTCCCACTTGATTCCAAATTTCGCGATAAAAAACAATCCTCGGCCTTTTCTGAGCAAAAAAGCCCTAGGATGACTTTTTCCCAAAGAGTCTCGGGTTGTAAAAATCTTCTGAGACTTGGTCGACGTTCTTAGAATTTACTGTGATATGACAGAACCTCCAATTTTTTAAATCAGATTCAAATTCGCGGTTAATTTCACTCCGGCACGTTTTTAGCGTGACCTAGGCTATCGGATAGTTTTCAGAACTTTTTAGAGCAAATGACTTGTGATCGATTTTTTTCGAGTCACAATAAACCTATTCGACACATTGACGACTTTCGATTGTCATGAAAGTCTCGAGGTTTCAAATACGAACACAAGATACCAAAACGATAAAAAAAAATTAGTCTAGTGTCGATCCACGAGAATTTTGCAATTTCGTGGAATCACCTACGTTTAACCACGCATTTCAGTCAAACCGAACTATCTCTAATCTCTAATCAATTTTAACTGTGCCATAATGATCTCGACAGATGAGCACAGTCGAGTAGTCGATTCTTGGACAAATTCTCAAGTCTATTTACCTTAAAATTTCTTAATGATTTCCCCAGATGGTCTAGTTATCTCATGAGTGGCCAACTCCAAGAAAAGCACTATAGTCGCGTCGATGAAAAGCCCAACTTATTCGATCCAAATCAGAATCTGAAAATCAGGATGTTACATTCAAGGCCATATCCACCACCACACATAAATCCCTTGTTCTGCCTTGCTTCTTGGCCAAGGATTGTCAAGTGCCTTAGGCTCGTTCGTTACTCCCTCAATGGCTTCAATCGCAATCATCCGCACTTCTAGGAGTGTTTTTTATTTTTTTTCCTAACATGATTATTGTGAGATTTTGGTAGGACTACAATCAATAATTGTAAAAGCTTAAGTCTTTAGATGAATATATGATTTAATATTTAATTACTCTAACACTCCCCTCACATTTAATTTAGTCTTTTCGCCTAGTATTAAGCGTGAATCTATTAAGCTTTCAGACCAATCGACTGTGATTTCATCAAATCTTACATGGTGTCAAAGTATGAGGTCTTCAATTCAAATCTTCCTCGGCTCCCATTTGCCTCTCCAATTTAATATTTCCATGCCTAGTATTAAGCAAAAAAAAAAAAAACCAAACTAAGCGTGAGGGGAAGTATTAGAATATTTAAATAATAAATCACATCTTCATCTAACAGCTTAAACTTTTAAAATAATTGATAGAGGTCATAAAAAATCTTATAATTATCAATTGTGACTAGGATTTGCTTCATTAACAAAGTAATATCTCATCCTCAGTTTTGGTAAGTGAGAGACCGAGAAGGTGATTTAGGCTTTCCATTTTGAGGCAAAACACATAGACGAGGTTGTTTTGGACTATATATGATAACCGAGCACATCGTGATAGGGCTCGTGAGGGGAAAATTTTGGGTTGTGAGGCACTGCTAAAGCTCCTGCCTCTATTTACAAGATGAAGCTATCAATTTTGGAGGCAAACCGAAATAAGAAGTGAATTTGGGTTCAATGGCTGGTTAGGGTTTGAATTTTTTTTTTTTTTTTTTTTTTTTTGGGCTAGGGGTTCTATTTCATTTTGGGTTTTTAGGGTTCTTATTTGGCTAAAAGGTACAAGATAGCACTGTTTTGGGGTTTAGATGCTAACTAGACACTTTGACAAGCCACATTGGCTTATGAAACTAATAAAGAAAGACTATGTCGGATTTCCGGCTAAACAGACCAAAGTTGGCACTGAAAAGATCGTTTTTCGCATTTAAATGATCAAAAAAAAAATTTCGTTCTAAATCGAGCGTTATACACAATTTTTGGCCCTTCTAATGTGCTTCTACTGAATCCCTTATCAAGAATGCAACTTGTACCCAACAAATAACGAGTTAAAGCATTTGAATTTGTGAGCCATGTTGGCCCTATGATGCTTAAGTTAGTAATGTGTGCGAGAGAGAGAGAGAGAGAGAGAGAGAGAGAGAGAGAGAGAGATCCTAGCTTAGCACGATCTCAAAGAACTTGAATCGATAAAAGTATCACCATTTTTAGCAATCCACGAGCAAGTTGTGAATGACTGTCTTTAAGCCGCAAGTCTGTTCTTAATTATCCTTTGAAGGTAGTTGCAACAATTATTCACGGGTGCCAAGATTGACTAATTGACTCTTTCTCCCCTCTGGAATATTGGCGATGAACGGTAAGGAAGGAAAACTCTGCTCGTGGACTCAAGTCTTCCCGACAGGCATGAAAGATCAAAGTTGATATTAACTCGACAGATGCAAGTTCTCTACGCGCCCTCAATTACGTCGATACAAGGCAAAGTGAATTGATAGAACTACAACATTTATGATGCCCATATCGAGCATCCAGTGGCTCGTGAAAAGCAGCAAGCTACTCTTATGGTGAAAATAATGCCATTTTTTTTTCTAACATGATTATTGTGAGATTTTGGTAGGACTACAATCAATAATTATAAAAGCTTAAGTCTTTAGATGAATATATGATTTAATATTTAATTACTCTAACACTCCCCTCACATTTAATTTAGTCTTTTCACCTAGTATTAAGTGTGAATATATTAAGCTTTTAGAACAATCAACTATGACCCACCAAATTTTACATGGTATCAAAGTAAGAGGTCCTCAATTCAAAACTTCACAGGCTCCCATTTTCCTCTCCAATTTAATATTTCCATGCCTAGTATTAAGCAGAAAAAAAAAAAAAAAAAAAAAAAACTAAACTAAGCGTGAGGGGAAATATTAGAATATTTAAATAGTAAATCACATCTTTATCTAACTGCTTAAACTTTAAGAATAATTGATAGTGGTCATAAAAAAATCTTATAATTATCAACTTTGACTAGGATTTGCTTCATTAACGAGTTAATATCTCGTCCTCAGTTTTGGTAAGTGAGAGACGGAGAAGGTGATTTAGGCTTTCCATTTTGAGGCAAAACACATGGACGATGTTGTTTTGGGCTATATATGATAACCGAGCACTTCGACTAGTCACATTGGAGAGAGAAATTAATAGAAATTGGTTACGTCAAATTTTCGGTTACGATGGTAATTAAGTGATCATTTTTTTAAGTGACACTTAAGTGCTTTGGAATTATTTTTTTATTAAAGTAATTGTCATATATATTTTTTGATATTTTTAAAGTAATTCTCTAGCACGGTTGTAATTGTGGGGACCTCTGCAATTTTTCACATAATTAAACATATTGAACAATATATTTTCGTTATGAGGAAAGCAAAGAGAGATGGGGACCACTTCTTACATGGTAGTCAATGCTGACCTTGGGTTTGTGAGCGGCGATGAAAAATCCTAGCTCTGCACGATTTCCGAGAACCTGTCTTACGTAACACCCAAAAATAAAATAAAATGAAAAGGTATTCGTAGTAATTGCAATAATTATTCTCAGACGTCGAGATTGGCGCACCGATTCCCTTTTCACTCGCGAGATATTATGGGGGCGTTTGGATGGGCATTTAGAAAGCCCATCCGAGCCCCAAAGCTCCTTCAGCCCAAATTTGGGTGTTTGACAACAATCTTGAAAGAGCTTTCAAATGAAAGCTGGGCCTTGGGAGACCAGCCTTGAGCTTTCAGCATTCTTGGAATGCTGAAGCTTCAATTAATGAAAGTATTTAAGTTGTCGATTTTGCCCTCAAAAATTTCTTAAAAGCCCACCTTTGTCCATTTTGAAAACAAAAACCCTAGCTCATCCGTCGCTCTCTCCTCCCTCGTGATACCAGTTCTTGCTCGAGCGATAGAGAGTCCAAGGGAAAGCGGTGAGCTAGAGCGGCAGAGCTTGAGTCAACACCTCGCCCGCGCGCGAGCTCCACGGACAACTCCTTCCAGTCGGCACCATCGAGCTGGCCGAACCGGTAAGCCCTTCGTCCGTGCCCTATTTCTTGCCTTGTTTTGGGTACGACGGCCAGAGGGTCGCGGCCAACTGGCTTGCGCGAACTCTGGTCCCGTCCATTCCTCCTTTGGTTGTCGTGTGCTTCTTCGTCTATTTGGTGAGAGTCTCCGTTTGGGTTCAGTTCCTAGTTGAGTCGAAAAACCTCATGATTCGTGAGCGCCCTTCACCCGTTCGACGAAATGCTTAAGTGAGATCGAGTTTTCGTCCTCCCGTTTTTGGCCGAAATCAAATCGTCCGAGCGCTTCGTGTTCTATCGGGTTGTTCCAATGGTGTTCGTCGAGGTCTCCGATCGCATGGCCCGCCTCGTCGCCAGCGATCCGGTCATTGCTCTTGAGCCTCTCTCCCGCGGTGGCATTGATCTCGATGTTTGATGCGAGTGTCCGTGCTTGTTGGCTAGAATTTTTTTTTTTTTAATTTGGCGTAGGAGTCTTTTGTTGTTGCCGATGCGGCTTTTTGAGTTAGGTTGTGGCAGTTGGTGTGTTTGATTGTCTTCAATCGTGTGCTTTAGAGCATTTGCTGGGAATTTTGGTGCTGAGGTTATAGATTTGCTGTGTGGTGATGATCACTTAAGAGAGGTAACCGTTTCCTAAAATCTGGAATTGGGCTAGGTGGAATTAAAGGTGGATTTTTGAATGCCGTTCGAAAGGAATCGATTTGCCAATGTTGGTAATTCGATCTCGGGTAAAGACATGTGATACATTATGTCTCCCATAATGAAGAATCTCTCTTGTTACATCTCTTGGACATGATTGCATGTCTTCTCAATTCTGTATCTAGCAGGATGCGCTGGTATGCCTGAAGGTGACTTGGACTTTTGGAGAATATTAGGGAGTTAGGTCGAGAGCTTGTTAGTCAGTCTCTGTAGCTTGTAATGTTGTGCACATTGATTTTCTGTTCCTTTGCGTTAACAGCTCATGCAGAAAATTGTGGACAGTCCTGTTGGTACAGCACTTCAGATGTTTCTTACTCTTTCCGTGCCTCGTATGTACTTGATGCACCAAGAGCAATCAGCACTTTCACATCAGGATGGTCCAGAGTTGTGGGAAATTGACCTATGCAGTCAGCAATCTTCGAGAAAGGGTATGTTCCTGATCCTATGATGTCATCCAATGCCTTAAAACTTTTGCTTTCTTTCTTTTCCTTCTGTGATTTTTAGTGCAAACACGGTTGATGGCATGTTCTTTTGCAATTTTCTCACCTCTTGTTTTCTTTGCTGAGCATATAATACTCCAGGGGCCCAAAACCACTTTTGATCGTTTTAAGTCTTGTGCTTGCCACTCACCCTGTCGCTCATAGATAAAAACCTTCTCGCTCTCTGACTCTCGGTCCTCTTCTCAATCTCCATTATTTCAATTGTGCACTTGACAAATTTTTTGTTTAACATAATTAGTTCATGGAGTGTAAGTTGGTTAAAGAGATAGAATGTAGAGTGTGAGTTCAGTAAAAATTAGAGGTTCAAACATACAATAAATTTCACTCACGAAGGATAAGAAGGATGGATGAAGCGGAGGTGTGCCTATGATATTGTCTGTAATTGTGAAGTGCCACTGAGGAAAAATTTGCTAGGATAGCACCAAGGCCAGCGCTTCTTTATGACATGGAATGTGGAGTCGTCAAATGCTGACTCATGTTTTCGCCTTTTAGTTTCAGAACCCTATTCATGCAATCTAATATTTCAGAAAAGCTGCAACACAGTTGGGTAATAGGTTGAGAAAAAGCTAGTAGGTGCAGGGTGTAAAATTTTTTGAAACCTTAGGATGCAAGTAGTAAGATTTTGCAACTATGTGCAAAGTGTCTGTTTTAGAAATTTAGAGGATATATGATGTCATTAGCAGAAACTTGAGGATGGAATTCCTTTATTTTCTGAAATAATACAACCGCACATGTTCTTTCAATTGCCATCACGAAGAATAGTTTTGACATTCATCGACTCATGCTTCCTCACAATGATTTCTCTGCAGGGAATGTTCATCCCTGCCATTAAAGGACAAGGAACTGAGGAGAGCAATTTCTGAGATATGGCAAGGGGAAGCTTTCAATTTTGCAGGCACAAGATACCAGTACAAATGGAGGGTGGCTTGAGGAGAACCCGTTTGGAATTAGGTCAGATTGGGAGCAACATGTTCTAGATCATGGGGCCCCTATGTATAGGCTGATGCTCTTGAAAGCGAACAATGTGCAGTGAAGATGTGGGATTGACTGCTATACATCTACTGAGTGACTTTGTCCAAGTGAAAGTGGTTTGATTTCAGATGCTGGTCTGCAAAGGCTTGAATCTGGAGCAACAAGAAGGCACTCTCCCATTACTGCATTTTTTGCATCCAACCAAGCCATGAAGCATAAAAATGTTTGTTATGGAAATGCAGTGAAAATGGCATTATGCTCAATTTCACAAGAATTATTGAGATCATTGGATTGGAGCCATTGGGAGAGTAGGGAATGAAATGCATTATTAGTGAAGATTTCTCAAAAGAAGCACATATTTTCAGCGATGGTAGGGATTGAATGCATCATCTTCTGGAAATGTAATTGAGCAGCCATGCTCAAAAACATGCAAGAGAAGAGGATAGTTTCTGAATCTGGGCAAAGACATCAGGGCGACTACTAATAGTCAGTTGCAGTTAGTGGCTATTTGAAAGGGTAGAACAATGGTCAAAGGCCGTCTATCATCCCGCATTTCTTGATATTCTGTCATTGATTATCCTCTGCCATTAGTTGAGGCAGTTAATATGTAATCTACCTTCTACTTATTGTGGATAGAACCTCTTAATGTAAGACTTTGATTGTTCGGATGATGCAACCAAGAAATTTTTGAAATGAATGACATTTCCTCTAATATCTTGCATATGAGTCCTAGTGATTTGGACTTTTCTTTTATCTCATAGTAATGTCATGAGAACAACTTATCCGGCAAAAAAAAAATTTCACGATAGTCACATTTGTAGATAGTCCGGTCAGAAATGCTTTGTAGCAGACAACGAGCACAAATAGTAGAACCCCAGCTTAATTTTGGGGATTGGAAAAGGGTGGGTGGGTGAGTGATGGAGAGCCTTCTTGTATTCCTTTTGATGTCAAAGTCAACTTGCCAAGAGAAGGTAAGAGAGAGAAGCCTCCTCTAATGTGGCGCAAGTCTCTGCATAATTCAGTGTATAACAATTTGGGAGGAGGGTATTTCCTTTTTTAATTTTAGTAAAATTATTTACACAACATTTTTAACATTGTTATCAAATATAAATTAAAAAAGTCACAAACATTATTTTTTTTAACTTTAAACAAATTAAAATTAAAATATTTAAATTAATCACAAAGGGGCTTTGCAAATGTGTTTTCTACCAAACAACATTTCTCTCAAAGTTGCTTTTCAAAGTAAAATTTACCAAACAGTCTTTGCATTTCCTTCAAGTAACTTTGGGCTTTCAGCATTTGCATTGGACTCAAAACCCCTTGCAAATGCTGAACCAAACGCACCCTATGGCGTGGGCTCAAGTCTTCCCCAGCCGGAATGAAAGCTCAAAGTTGACTTGAACATGACAAGTCGTGGGCACTAGGACACGTCAATCAACCTCAGTGCTCTCACTCGTTCCAGACGTGGGAGATTACTATTTCTGTCTATCGGACGGTAGTTAAAACTAAAGTCATGACATAATGTCTATTTTCATTATCGTGAGATCTTCAAATTCTCTGTCTATATTTGTTTTCTCAACTAAGAAAAAATACGGAGTGACATTGTGGAATTTCTACCCTAAAATGGTTGTTCTACCAATTTTTTCTCTTTTGAGTCTTTTAAGGACTTATTTGGATCCGTACGAACCTGTCTTATGTAAAACCCAAAAATAAAATAAAATGAAGAGGTACTCGCAATAATTGCGGTAAGTATTCTCGGACGTGAAGATTGGCGCACCAACTCCTTTTCACTCGCGAGGTATTACGGCGTGGACCAGGTCTTCTTAGGCCGAGACGAAAGATCAAAGCTGACTTGGACATGACTAGCCGTGGGCGCTAGGACACATCAATCTCAGTGGACCGGAAAACGTCCTTTTCATCATTGATTCACCCGATACATATGAGCTCTCTGTGTACCCTAAGTTATGTCGATATGGGGCTAAGTCAATTGACAAAATCACATGGTGTGTGATGTCCACAGCAAGCGTCCCGTGGCTCGTGGAAAGCCACATACTACTCCTATGGTGAAGATAATGCCATTTTTAACCTAGATAAGTTCATCCTGTTACAAGCACTATAAATTAGGCCACAATCCAGTCTTCCCAATAATTTCTCTTGATTAAATGACTCTTTTTCACTGTGAGGAAGGAAAATTTTTAAGCATGGACTCAAGTCTTCCCGACCCGGAAAAAAGATCAAAGTTGATGCGAACATATCACGTCTTGCGAGGGCCTGGGGACATTAATCACTGCGGACCCAAAGACATCTGATGTTTTTAATTAATTAATCGGATGGGCCTGAGTTGGCCCGTCCGCCCATATTGGGCTTAAAAGCCCGGCCCACAAAGTTAGGGCCCATGGATGGAATGATATGTTGAAGGGGTATGTTTTGCTTAAAGGGGGGACGTATAAAAGGGGGGGGAAGAGAGAGAGAAAGGTAACCTTTGGCAAAAAGTTACGTACGTCTTCTCCCCCTCCCTCCAAAAAGACACCAAAGAGAAAAGCAAGGAACAGTAGGTTGCAAGAGGCGACACCCCACAATTCTCCAAGGCTTTTTGACGTTATTGAATCAAATAGGACCGTTTTTCTCTTCCTCTTGGCGTCGTCGGTGTTTAATCTGTGGCCAACAAGGTACGTTCGATTCTGTGATGTGCCTTAGGATCGGTGATGCATATAGAAATCCCGGGCTCGTCTTCTGCGCAAGTTTAGGGGTTCAATTTAGGGTCGAATCCGGTTTTTGGGGATCCGACAATCCCAACATTGGTATCAGAGCAAGAGTTTATATTTCCCGATCCCTTTTCATGTTTTTCCCGACCCCTTTCATGTCTGTGGATGTTTTCTTATTGATTTTCGTGGAAATAAATTCGGCTGACACCGATCGGGGCGAGAAATCCCGACACCCAAGACTGTTTATGCATTTTTCCGACTTTCTGTAAGTTGAAATCGATTTCTGATAGCACTGGACGAACGGTCTCGTCGAGACGAGCGCGACGAGTGGCGAAACGTCGCCAACAGCCACCGGACGCGCCCCCACGCGCAGCTAGAGCGAATGGGTGTGCACGCGCCGACACGGAGAAGGAGCAGGCGCGTACGCACGTGCACTGCTCGCGGCCGCTGGCGCGTGCGAGGCACGCGCCGGGTCGGTCCGTCCGACCCGGCCCGACCGTTGACAGTTGACCATTGACGACCGTTGACCGTTAACTTGACCGTTGACCATTGACCGCAAAAAAAAAAAAAAAAAAAAAAGAATGTGTTTCTTTTTCAATTATGCCTATGTGGGTTATAAGTAATCCATTTTTATTATGGATTTGTTGCATGAATTATGGAAAATTATGTATTTTCCTTTATGTTAATTGTGGATTATAAGTAATCCAATTATTTAGTTCTGCATTTGTTGTAGGAACTATGATGTGATATGCACGAATACCTGCATTCCCGAGAACAGATGAAGGACATGCAAGACTTAAAAGGCTGATGACAGAGTTAGCTAATTATCAGTGGCATAATGGTGATTTAGTATCACATGTGGTCAAAGTCAATCGATGATACAGAAATCATCTGGAATGGTTATCTTATGCCGGATTTTGAGAAGGTGTCGACCTTCAAAAACACTCTTCCACCAGAATGGCAAGTAGTGTTAGATCGGTTATGGGAGGTCAACGTGGTCCCGGGTTATATAAGGCTGGTAGAAGCTTTTGTGAGAGAATACTATAGGATTAGGTTAACCAAAACTTCAACCCTTGTAAATGCGCCTTGGAGGCGGCATAAGAGCTCTCCAAAAGTTTTTCCATGGTTGGCAAATGTGCCTTCAGATTTCTTGGATTTTTTGACTGATAGATTAGTAGGGACTTTCCCTATTTATTTCTTAGATTAGTTTGAGATATTTTGAGTATAGATATCTCTTTCTGTGTTGAGATTTTCATCTGTATGTATTACTTAGTGTAATAGATATGTTGAATTATGTGAAAGCATTATTTTATTTTATTGGATGTCAAATATTGTATGCTTTCTGTTATTGCTGATTGCTGTGGGGTGTTCATAGAAGTTTTTGTAACTTCATAGAATTTAGTTTGCGTAAGACAATTATATTAATGACAGTTTTAAGTTAGGATTTTTGGAGGATGATTGGAAACATAGTGACCTTTTGATTCTGAAACCTTACTTGAAATTGTTCATTAATATGATGGTATATGCAAAGTAGATGCATAAATGATAGGCATTAATTATTCGTGCATATGTCCGATGTGTTCGAGATCGATGGTTTCAAAGAACTAAGAAAGTAATTGCTGATTTGAACGGCAACAATTGTAAAATATTGAATATGAAGATTCAATATGTGCTGGAAAAGCCATAAGCACTAGAAGCTCTTGACCATGTTATGGAAGATCTTGAGAATTCCATGCGCCACCTTGAGCTAGTGGAGGACCACCTAACGGCATTTGAGCCGAAAGCAGATATTTGCAATGCTGGTTCTAGCTCAGAAAGGGCTTCGAGCTCTAAGCGCAAGCGTATTGATTCGTTCAATATGTGGTCATGCAAAGGATCAAGTCCTCCTTACAAGAAACCAAGAGTTAACCAACACAAGAGAGGAAAACGTCCTCAAGTGAAGAAAATGTCAAGGGTAAGGTGTTACAATTGTGACAAGAAGGGTCACTATGCTCGCAACTCGCCGTGAGCCGAAAAAAGGTAAACACCTCTTGTACATTTGAGAACTTTGCTTATGTGTCAAGTTCTGTATTGTTGGCTGAATCCAATCCTTTGTGGACTGTAGATCTAGGAGCAATAGACCAGGTAGCAAAGGATAGAGGATCCTTTGTGGAATTCCGACGAATACCAACTGGAACTAAGTGGATCTATGTGGGAAACAACTCCAGAGCCGAAGTAAAAGGAATTGGCACCTGCCAACTGAACATGCGTGGTGGACGCACTTTGATCCTACATGATGTAATGTATGCTCCGGAGATTCGTTGGAATCTAGTGTCTGTTTTAGTGTTGGTCAAACTAGGTTTTAATATGAACTTCCATAATAGAGGTATGGATTTGTTTTTTGGAAACAAATTTCTATGGTCGTGGCTATTTTCTGGATGGTTTCATTGTATTGGATATTGACTATGCTAATGCAAATATTTGTTATTCCCTTATCACGTCTCCTAATTCATATGACAATGATGTGAATGTGTGGCATGCTAGACTTGGTCATATTGGCCAACAACGTATGAATAGACTAGCCAAAGAGGGCTTGTTGGGCAATATTGAAAAATTCGATTTGCCCATATGTGAGCATTGCCTAGTAGGGAAAACAACAAGGAAACCATTTGGAAAAAGTAAAAGAGCTGAATTTCCTCTGCATTTAATCCATTCTGACATCTGTGGTCCAATGAATGTGAGAGGAAGGCATGAGGCTGTTTATTTCATCACTTTTATAGATGATTTTACTCGATTCGGATATGTCTATTTGATTTCTCATAAATCTGAAGCATTAAGTTGTTTCAAAAGGTTTATGGCCTCGGTAGAAAATCAATTAGATAGGAAAACAAAAGCATTGAGATCTGATCGAGGTCGAGAATATTTATCTGATGAGTTCAGAAAATTATGTGATGAAAAAGGAATAGAAAGACAGTTGTCTATTCCATATACTCATCAACAAAATGGTGTTGCGAGAGAAGAAACAGAACCCTACGGAAATGGTTAGGTCCATGATGGCACATGCTAACTTACCTATCACATTTTGGAGTGATGCATTATTAACAGCTGCCTATGTACTTAACCGGGTGCCTTGCAAATCAGTTACTTCCACTCCATATGAGTTATGGACAGGTAGAAAACTGGACTTAGGTTTTCTTAAGCCATGGGGTTGTGCTGCCTATACCCATGAGCCCTCTCACAAATTTGGGAAATTGGGTCCCAGAGGAAAGAAGAGTATTTTCATAAGATACTTTGAACACTCAAAAGGATATGTGTTCATAGGTGAGCAAGAAAGTGAGAGTGTAACTGAATTTGAATCACGGGATGTCACATTCTTAGAGGATGAGTTTCCTAAGAAGGGCGAAATAGGTTAAGATTACTCCCTATTTGAAACTATGGATCCAGATAATGATATTAGTGGGGTTTGCCCAAGTGGGAGTAATGTGAGAAGTGATGAATTGCATACAACTGATTCTCAATTACAACCACATGATGAGACGACATCATCATTATCTGATCCTAGTGGGAGCATAATGGGAAATGATGTGCTAAGTGTACAATCTCCTATACGGCGAACAAGTCGCAAAAGTATTCCCCGTCGACGTTTTGACATTGAAGGGGAAACTTTTATGATTGCCCCACAAGATGAGAATGAGCCAAGAAATATACATGAGGCTCTAAGTTACCCTAGTAAAGAAAAATGGATGGATGCAATGGGAGAGGAAATGGAGTCAATGAAGTCAAACCATGTTTGGAAATTGGTTGATCTTCCAAAGGGACGCAAAGCTATTGGGAACAAGTGGGTTCTCAAAATAAAGCATAAAGCTGATGGCTCGATAGAAAGATATAAAGCTCGCCTTGTGGCGAAAGGCTATAATCAACAGGAAGGAATTGATTATGAGGAAACATTTTCCCCTGTTGTGAGATTCATCTCAATTCGCATTATTCTGGCAATAGTGGCAAGTATGGATCTTGAATTACATCAAATGGATGTAAAGACTGCTTTTCTCAATAGAGAATTAGATGAGGAAATATATATGGAACAACCTGTTGGTTTCATTACGAAAGGCCAAGAAGGAAAGGTATGTCGACTTTTGAAATCGATATATGGCCTTAAGCAGTCGTCAAGACAGTGGTATATACGTTTTCATAATGCTATGATGGCATATAATTTTACAATGATTGATGAGAATCATTGTGTATATATCAAAAGATCCAAAGATCAATTTGTGATCATATCATTATATGTTGATGATATATTAATTGCCAGAAGTAATATGGAGTTAGTTAATACCATCAAAAGTTGGTTATCTTCCAATTTTGAGATGAAAGATATGGGTGAGGCTGCATACATACTTGGAGTTAAGATTTCAAGAGATCGTTCGAAGAGATCATTATCTCTTTCGCAAGAAACATATATAAATAGAGTTTTTGAACGATTTCGTATGTAAGATTGTAAACCCATAAACACTCCTATTGCAAAAGGTGAAGGATTGAGCCATAGACTGTGTCCAAGGACTCCACAAGAGAAGGAACAAATGAAGCATGTTCCTTATGCTAGTGCTATTGGGAGCTTGATGTACGCTATGTTGTGTACAAGACCTGACATATGCTTTGCAGTTGGAATGGTGAGTAGATACCAATCCAATCCAGGTCAAGCACATTGGAAAGCCGTTAAGAGAATACTGAGGTATCTGAAGAGAACTGCTGATTACAAGCTGAATTACCAAGGAAAGATCTGCGACTTGAAGGCTATTCAGATGCTGATTGGGGAGGAGATTTAGATGAAAGAAAATCTACCTGGATTTGCGTTCTTCGAACAATGGCGCCATATCATGGAGCAAGAAGAAGCAAACATGTATAGCCTTGTCCACGATGGAAGCTGAGTTCGTGGCACTATCAGTAGCGATACAAGAAGGAGTTTGGCTTAAGAGATTTTTGGATCATTTAGGTGTTATTGAGAAAGCTGCAAATCCATTATTGGTTAACTGTGATAGCCAAGCAGCTATAGCGTACACCAAAGATCCAAAGTATCATGGCAAGACCAAACATATAGATACCAAGTATAACTTTGTCAAAGATATGGTTGCACGAAAGGATGTGAACTTACAGTACATATCTACGCATAGAATGGTAGCAGATCCTATGACAAAGCCAATACCTAGAGATGTGTTTTGTAGTCATGTAAAATCTCTAGGATTGTGTAGAGTCTGATGTACTGGATATTGTATTTTCCCTGAGTTGTTCACATTTATGAAATTGTGTTTTTCATCATTAATGCCTATGAATCTTTGTTTGATCTTTATGCATCTTAATGCTTAGTAAATTATATTGAGTTGAGAAAGTATGTCGGACAGATAAGAGATTAGCCCACTCACACGAGTAACCGCCTCTATTTACTGTGTGATAAATAGAGATGAGACAGTTTTTAAGCTTATTATCTAGGTGATAATTGAGAGCTCAAGCTTAAAATATATATGTCGCCTTAACTAAGTGTTAAGATGAGGACATGATAAATACTATGTCCGAAAGTAAAATAACCCACATATTTTACTTTATCTGTCCAAGATGCCAGATGTGAGTTCTGATGAATTAAGTGAATGAGTAGATACGTGAACTTAAGTTAGACATTGGGTATGTCTGAACTATCATCTGTACGGTATTGAAGGAATAGACATACGCTCCATGGGAAAGGAGTTAATACCGTAATACGTATTTCATACTACGTATGCATGAGACGACCAATAAGAGTGGCAAAAGTTTGATCTCAACTTTTATGCCGTGTGAGACTCTTGAGAGAAATGAGTTCCTCAATTTTAGTCCCCTCAAGACTCTTACTTATTCTCAAGATTTCTATTTAGTGTTCGCTATCTTAGGATGTTGCCAATGGTCATGCGTTGATTCGATCTAATGGGACATTTCTAGAAAAGCAAGCTAAACTGAAATTGAGAGTTTGAAGGAAAGAGGAAGATCGGATTTGGAGAATCACATTGTAGTTTTGTATTCACTGGTCGACCAATTATGACTGTCTTTGGGATAATCATAATTGTGAATGCAATATATATCATTGTTAAAAAGAGATCAAGAGAGATATAAATGTGATCGATCGATCTAGGGTACGCATACTAAATCTACTCGAGTGTGACGCCCATTATGAGCTGCTATATATTCCTAACGTATGTATAGCAACGAGCTCTCAAAGTATGCCGGTCGCACGGATTATTCACCGCATATGAATGTTGAAAAGAGGTTAAGAGGATCCTGTTCGGCCCACCATGTGCGAGTGGGAGATGATGTTTTTAATTAATTAATCGGATGGGCCTGAGTTGGCCCGTCCGCCCATGTTGGGCCTAAAAGCCCGGCCCACAAAGTTAGGGCCCATGGATGGAATGATATGTTGAAGGGGTATGTTTTGCTTAAAGGGGGGACGTATAAAAGGGGGGGAAGAGAGAGAGAAAGGTAACCTTTGGCAAAAAGTTACGTACGTCTTCTCCCCCTCCCTCCAAAAAGACTCCAAAGAGAAAAACAAGGAACAGTAGGTTGCAAGAGGCGACACCCCACAATTCTCCAAGGCTTTTTGGCGTTATTGGATCAAACAGGACCGTTTTTCTCTTCCTCTTGGCGTCGTCGGTGTTTAATTTGTGGCCAACAAGGTACGTTCGATTCTGTGATGTGCCTTAGGATCGGTAATGCATATAGAAATCCCGGGCTCGTCTTCCGCGCAAGTTTAGGAGTTCAATTTAGGGTCGAATCCGGTTTTTGGGGATCCGACAATCCCAACAACATCCTTTTCGTCAATCTTTTGACTCGACAAGTACAAGCTCTCTGCGCACCCTCAACGAAAAGCAATATGCTATTCTTATGGTGAAAAAGAACGCCATTTTTGACCTAGCTGAGTTCATCCTATTGCAGGGCATTATAAATAGCCACCCTTGAGAGCCGAAAATATGTGCAGCGAGTCATCAACCTCACCGAAGATGAGGAACACTGTTGTGCTAGCGTGCGTTCTCCTCCTTTCTGTGAATTCTCTCTTCCTTCCTTCCCCTGAAGCTCGAAGAGTACTTCAGGACCCACCAGGTGAATTCACATTCTCCACCAACTCCTTTATTATGACATGACCTTGGCTTTTTTGTTTGTCCCCCGTCGCTTTTGCAACTCGTGGGCGACACAACGGGAGAAGAATAACCGCATCAACCCAGCCATTTTGCGTGCAGGATACGCTCAGCCGGGCACCCCAGCATGGCCTGGTCCGGGTGTTAGTGGACCGCCCAGCACACCCTACACACCAGGCAAGCCAATAGGTTACGGGCCGCCATGAGGCCGAGAAGGCCCCACCCAGATGGTCGTTGTCGCCCGCTATGTACGTACTTCATTTAGTTGATATAGTGCATGAAAACCAGTTAGAAATGTGATATCCTGAGTCTACCACAGCCGTGTGTGGACACATGCGTATGTTTTTATTGGATTGCAAATGTCGTGTCAGTTTAATTGAATAAGTTGGCGTGACAACACCATCTCTTCAAACTGTACTACTAAGGCCGTTTAGCAATGCCGGTTAGTATTGAATAAATGAATGAGCCGAGGCCGCATGTCAACTAATGTCGGTGCTTGAGATAATGCATTGTCTGTTGGCTTAAGGCAAGTCTGTTTTAAGGATATGATTGAATATCTTTTGAATGTATCTTCTCCTTTGAAAGAGCAATCCTATTTATGGGGACATATTGAAGAAAGAAATATACTTCAAAATATAATGGAATCAAATTCACATGATGTTACTGAATATATCTATGTTATCATCTTGCAATTGTATCCCCAAAAGATGTATCTTGGCAAATATCAAAATATTCTCGAGATTGTACATATTTATCCAAAAATATATGACCATGTCGATATCTTTTTCAAATGGATTCCATAGTCAAGCAATTAGGTGCTATTTGATTAAATCAAATAGTAATGAGATATATGGAATTATTCATCTTGGAAATTTTCATGTCAGTAGTTATGTGATTTGTTCCTGCTTAAGAAAGTGGGATCACAAACTATTTATGCTCTGACAAGGTACCGATGAGAAATTAATAGTATCTTCCAATCACCGTGATGCCTTGCCAAAAATCAAAGTGAACCATCTATGTTAAACATTGCATCTCTTAGGAACCTTTTTCTTAGCCAAGTCCGACATCCAAAGAAGCAAGTAAGAAAAGCCAGTGCGCGAAGAGACGCGAGGCATTAGAGATAAAATCTTTGTGAGGGAAAAAAGCGAAAGTAACTTCTTCAGCTTTGTTTGTTTTCACGGACAATATATGATTTAACAAATATTTTCCCAAATATTATCGCTTATATCAATTAAATTAACTAGTTAAAGAAAAATATTTTTAGTAATGACAACAACCTATATCTAAATATTTTCTTGAACGATAAAAATATTTTTCGTTTCTTCATTTTTGCAAATGGTGCATGCAATCAATTTTGAGAAAATATTTTCTAAATCATTCATTTTCTGCTAAACAAATACAGCCTTTAGTCTACCATAGCAGTTGTTGATGAGGTGATTAATGTTGCTTTTGGCCGGCGAGGGGCGGTGAAAGTCCTAGCTTGGCATGATTTCAAAGAACTCAAGTCATTAAAGCATAACCTTTTTAATCTCCTCAAGCAAATTGTGAATGACTTGTCTTTGAACCCAACCGGAGCAGTAAAATTTGTGGGCCCACAAGTCTGATCTAAAACCGGTACGAAAGATCAAAGATGATTTGGATGTCATATCTTGCAAGGGCTCGGAGACATCGACCCCAGTGGACCAGAAGCCATTGGGATAAGTACACTAATGGTGCCAAAAGTTGTGTACGGCGCTCACTTTGGTGCCAAAAGTTTCCGTCGGATCACTTAAGTGCCAAAAATTTTGAAAAATGATCAATTAAGTGCCAACGCCGATAAACTTGGCCGGAAATCCGACGTGGCCTTTTTTTATTAATTTTTTAAGCCGACGTGGCTCGTCGGAAAGTTGAGTCAGCATCCAACACACCAAAATGACGCCGTTTAACATTTTTCCCCCAATTTCGAAACCCTAATCCCCAAATTGAGAGAAAACGACGCCGTTTGTCTTCGTCTTCTTCTTCCTTGAAGACCCACACCAGCAACGGCAGCAGCACCGGCAGCACACCAGCAGCAACACCAGCAACGCACCAGCAGCAGCAGCACACCAGCGACGGCAGTGCACCAACGGCACTTCCAACCCATCTTCTTCTTCCTCCTCCTCCGCCCTCGCCTCCGATTTTTCCTGCAATTTCTTGCTCGAGCAACAATCTCAGTTTCTCTTCGCTCACCTGGTCAAGCAATTACAATGGTGACTGAGCGACAGTGGCCGAGCGACGGCGGACGAACGACGGCGGACAAACGATGGCGGATGAACGACGAAACCCTAATTTCAATCCCCATTGAGCTAAACAGCGTCGTTTCCGTGAAGCCATCCACGTAGGACGGCAAAACGACGTCGTTTTCTTAAGGAGGACCGAAAACGACGTCGTTTAGAGGACCCATCGATTTCTTTTTTTTTTTAAAAAAAAAAAAAAGCCACGTAATCATTTTGGCCGGAAATTCTCGCCGGTGGCACCAAAGTGAGCGTTTTTTCTCCGATTTGGCACTTAAGTGATCCGGCGAAAACTTTTGGCACCAAAGTGAGCGTTGTACACAACTTTTGGCACCATTAGTGTACTTATCCCAAAAGCCATCCATTTCGTCAACTTTTCATTTCTGAAGGCTTTATAGGGCCATCAACAGGAGACGTCTCTAACTCTACAACAATCGCCTGATTTGCCGTCAAATGAGGCTATATCCTTAGTGGAGACGATATGTTTGAAAACCGCTGGTCTAACCTCTAAAGTGTCAATAAATTCTCAAGGATCATTGTGGCAAGGCTTTTTAGGCAACGTGCGTGATGTTAAGTATTCTTGTATTATCGCTGTGGCTCTTGTCAATAGAGCTAATAATTTGCCGTATTGTAACCCATCCTGGTTAGATTTGCATAGATACTTTCATCCCGTGTATCATATCTTTGAAACTAGGCATGGCCCCTTTATTAAATAGGCTACACCATAGTTACTCGTTTGATACATTTACAGAAAGAATCTTGGATATAAACGTGTAAAAAGTGATTTTGAACTTATGAAAGGAGGAATTTGCGATTTGTATAAACAGGCAGATATGTTTATGACAAAAACATGATTTAGAGTAATCGGAACACACCTAATTAACTGCATATTGTGTATTTGTGTAAAACGGTCATGTGGAATATTCTTAACCTTACATCTCGACATACCCGAAAGAACTTATATAAAACGTCCATGATAATATAATATGCATGTTCCCATCCGTTGCAAGGTTGGATGCTTTTCCTGGTAATAAATTAAGGGCAACGATGATCTCTACGAAAATACTCATAAGAAGAAAAGAAATTCCATGACTTCCAAATTCTGATCATTGGTCGGATTCACAATGTATCTAAGTCAATAAAAAATGACTTCTTTAAATTGCTACGTGCAATTATAAACGACCTGCCTTTGACCGCCAGATGAAGTCCTGGCCCTTCATCTTAAGAATGTAACGCAATTCGAAACTATTGGGGGAGCGCACATACCACGCCTCATCAGCTAACGAGGTATTAAACAATACCGACATGCTCTATACTTGATTTGGTATAAAGCATTGTAGTCATAAGTCAGGAGAGTCTATTAAAGGGTTCATCGCCCCCCTCGATTTAATGGATATTTGATTGATGCATGAGTCGTCCAGTTTTTCATATAGAATGCCTTTTGTTTGTCTACACTGTAATTTTTATATTAAGGCTCCAAATTTCATCTCACCTCAGATCATCTCTCACTAAGTACGCACAAAAATTGGAATAGCATTTCCGAATGCAAGGAATAGGTTTTTATAAGAACAAAAAGTATCTTGTTAACAGGCACAACCATTGGATTTGGACATTACAATTAACTTTCAACTTACACGTGTAAAGAGTCAGCATTTATTAAAAAGAAATTTTGAAATATTTGATCACAGCTTTTTTATGGTTTGATGAATTTCTGCATAAATAAAAAGAAAATTTAGATCCAAGTAAACTACGTTGAAATACCATCTCGATGCACCATCTCTAACGTTCTAGTGGTGCTGTGGACCGACCAAATGTGCATTTGCAACAAGTTTTTTTTTTCTTTTTAATAATAAGAGTTTCATACATACAACGGTGAAATTGCATATTTCGATGATGTGTAATCTGTGGTCCTACTGAATCAACTGAATCTCGATAGAAGGACACTAGAAATGTTCAAAATTGTGTACAACGCTTATTTTAATATTAAAAGTTTTTGCTGCTCACTTAAGTACCAAACTAGAGAAAAAACGATAACTTAACTATCAATGATTAGAGATGTCGGTCAAATTGATTGTGTGGCATTTGTAAATAAAAATTTTAAGTGACATGTCTTATATTTTTAAAATCTTAGTGCGTGTAAACATGTGAAAAGACATCGCTCAATCCAATATGGATAGGTAACGAACAAAACGATGTTGCATGTTGTCTTGGGCAATAACGACATTGTTTGAACTTGAGTAAAAAGGTTGGCCTTGTTGCATCTCTCTCTATCGCTTGCTTGTCCTTGCATGCCTACCCTCGCTCGCCATTTGCTCACTGTCGCTTGCTCATCGCCCATGGTAAAGGTACATTTCTCTCTCTGTGTTGCTCAATTGGAGGGGAAAATTAGGGCTCGTAACTGAAAGATTAGGGTTCGTGAGGGGAAAATTTCGAGTTGTGAGGCACTACTAAAGCTCCTGCTCTCTATTTACAAGATTAAGTTATTAATTTCGGAGGCAAAGCAAAATAAGAAGTGAATTTGGGTTCGATGGCCGGTTGGGGTTTGATTTTTTTTTTTTTTTTTTTTTTTTTGGTGGGTGGTTCTCTTTCATTTTGGCTAAAAGGTACAAGATAGCACTGTTTTGGGGTTTAGAGGCTAACTAGACTTTTTAACTAGCCACGTCGGCTTAAGAAACTAAGAAAGAAAGACTACGTCGAATTTTCGACTAAACAGACCAAAGATGGCACTAAAAAGATTGTTTTTAAAAAAATTTGACATTTAAATGATCCAAAATAAAATTTTGGCATTAAATCAAGCATTGTATACGATTTTTGGCACTCTAATGTGCTTCCATTGAATCTCTTATCGAGAATTCAACTTGTGCCCCACAAATAACAAGTTAAAGCATTTGAATTTGTGACCCATGTTGGCCCTATGATGCCTAAGTTACCAATGTGCGCGCGCGCGAGAGAGAGAGAGATCCTAGCTTAGCATGATCTCAAAGAACTTGAATCGATAAAAGTATAACCATTTTTAGCGATCCACGAGCAAGTTGTGAATGACTGTCTTGAAGCCGCAAGTCTGTCCTTAATTATCCTTTGAAGGTAGTTGCAACAATTATTCGCGGGTGCCAAGATTGACTAATTGACTCTTTCTCCCCACTGGAACATTGGCGATGAACAATAAGGAAGGAAAACTCTGCGCGTGGACTCAAGTCTTCCCGACAGGCATGAAAGATCAAAGTTGATATTAACTCAACAGATGCAAGCTCTCCGCAGGCCCTCAATTACGTCGATACAAGTCAAAGTGAATTGACAGAACTACACCATTTATGATGCCCATATCGAGCATCCAATGGCTCGTGAAAAGAAACTTGCTACTCTTATGGTGAAAATAATGCCATTTTTTTCCTAACATGATTACCGTGAGATTTTGGTAGCACTACAATCAATAATTGTAAAAAGTTTAAGTCTTTAGATGGATATATGGTTTAATATTTAATTACTCTAACACTCCCCTCACATTTAATTTAGTCATTTCACCTAGTAGTAAGCGTAAATATATTAAGCTTTTAGAACAATTGACTGTGATTCCACTAAATCTTACATAGTATCAGAACAAGAGGTCCTCAATTCAAATATTCTCAGGCTCCCATTTGCCTCTCTAATTTAATATTTCCATGCCTAGTATTAAGCGGAAAAAAAAAAAAAAAAAAAAAACAGACTAAGCATGAGGGAAAGTATTAGAATATTTAAATAATAAATCGTATCTTCATCTAACGGTTTAAACTTTTAAAACAATTGATATTGGTTATAAAAAATCTTATAATGATCAACTGTGACTAGGATTTGCTTCATTAACAAGGTAGTATCTCGTCCTCAGTTTTGGTAAGTGAGAGACCGAGAAGGTGATTTAGGCTTTCCATTTTGAGGCAAAACGCATAGACGAGGCTGTTTTGGGCTATATATGATAACCGAGCACTTCGACTAGTAACATTGGAGGGAGAAATTAATAGAAAATGGTTATGTCAAATTTCCGGTTACAATAGTAATTAAGTGATCGTTTTTTTTAAAGTAACACTTAAGTGCTTTGGATTTTTTTTTTTTTTTATTAATGTGATTGTCGTATATAACTTTTGATATTTTTAAAGTAATTCTCTAGCACAGTTGTAATTGTGGGGGCCTTTGCAATTTTTCATATAATTAAAAGGAAAAAAGCCACAAAAAATCCTAAACTTTGCCCAAAGTGACACATTTACCCAAAACTTTTTTTTGTGACATGAAAAATCCTGAATTTTGCCAACCGTGACACATTTATCCCAAACTTTTTTTTGACACCAAAAACCCGAACATTTATCATGTGACATATTTACCCAAAAATTATAGGGCATTTTGATATTTTCATTTTTTTTTTCTTCTCTTTCCTCAACCGACCGATAGAGAGAAGCCGGTGTCTAGCGAGGGTTGCCCTCGTCGGCGTCGGGCGAGGAGGACAGCCCTCACCTGCATCGGGCGAGGGGTGCCCTCGCCAGATCTAGGGAGGGCACTCCTTGCTTGCGCCCCTTGTTGGAAACCGGCTTCCGTCCACCGGCTCCGCCATGGCCGGTGGAGGGAAGAAGAAGAAAAAAAGAAAAAAAAAGAAAAAGGAAAAAACAAAAATAAAAAGACAAAAATGCCCTTGATGGGGTAAATATGTCACGATTTGAAAAGTTTTGGGTTTTTCACATCATAAAAAAAATTTGGGATAAATGTGTCACTTTGGATAAAGTTCAGGGTTTTTCGTGACTTTTTCCTTAATTAAAAATAGATAAAATGTCACAAATGATCCACGAACTTTTATCTAATGTTCAATTTCATCCCCGAGCTTTCAAGTTGTTCAATTTGATTCTTGAACTTTCATCTAATATTCTATCTAGTCCCTAACTATTTGAAAATTGACCAATTTCCCTTTTTTTAATACCAAACTTTTTTTATAAATAAAAATAATACCAAACCGGTTCTTTTTTTTTTTTTTGTGGAAAAAAATACCACATTTATGCCAAGTAATAAAGGTTAATATTTCTTTCCTTTCTCCATATTAAAAACAAATGGAGAAAGGGATAGTAATAATAAACAAAGGTGAATCTTGCATTTTGATTTATTTTTTGTATATGCAAATTGCTTGAATAATGTACAAAAGTCCATCAATCGATTTTTCCCTTTTCTATGAAGTCCATAAAAAAAATCGATTAATGGGCTTTTGTACATTATTCAAAATGCAAGATTCATCTTTGTTTATTATTACTGTCCCTTTTTCCATTTGCTTTTAATATGGAGAAATGAAAAAAATATTGACCTTCATTACTTTGCATAAATGAGGTATTTTTTCGACCAAAAAAAAAAAAAAACCAGTTTGAAAGGATTTCCTGCAATAGTCCTACCAATTTATAACATTAGACATTCCATTTATGATTATAGATAAAGATCATGAGAAGCTTCATTACTTTCCTTATCAACATCCAGGCTTACAAAAATCGACCTAGACTACTTACAAGTTCTTCACCTATTTACATCACATTTACAAGTTCAAAAGGAAAGGAAAGGCATAAGTAAACAACTAGGAAAAATGTGAGGGGGTGTCTAACTCCACTAATCCCACATAAGCCCACATCTATCAAAAAGCAAAAAACATTCCTCTAGCACCATAAGGAAGAGGGCCAAACATCTCCCCTTCGTGATTACAAACCACGCGACAAACCTCATCGAAATCATCTCAGCTCTACCATCATCTATCCACAGCGTAGTCTCATACTTCAAGAAAGTCATGTCAACGTCAGGGTCATACACATCACGAAAAGAAACCTCAAGACATGCTACCACCTTGTAACGAGCTATCGGCAGCACGTCCATACTATCAATATGAAAAATATAAGGAATGAGCAAAAACTATGTCCAATAAAGAAATAATAAGATTCTAACTTACACAATCCACAGCTATCAATATTACAAGAGAAACATAACCAAACAGTTTAAGATATTAAGATAGTATTGTCATAGATGTACCTAACTAATATCGATGTACCATATGAATGACTACTCCATATCAAACGCGCCAAATGTATATGTGTGTCTCATGTCTCAATCTATATCGAATGCAACAATGGTATGCTCAACTCACACGCCAAGTAGAGATTATAATTTAGTGTGTTGTCAAATCCAACCAAAGCCTCCCAAGATCACACAGCATGAGACATCTCACTCTGAGGCATCCAAGATCACACAGCATGGGCATCCCACTTCTAAGGGGCATCACCAGCATCTCAGTACCGATGGAAATCTCTTACTCATTCAAGCACACATCTCACACATTACACTTTTGATTAATGTAATCACCGTATACACAAGACCTTGAAAGTACACAACTACCTCAAATATAATATATACACTTAACTCTGGTGTATGAAACACACGTGTGTGTTCTAATTATAAGATAAGACCCATTTCGGCACATCTCATATCATGCCTAACAAATTTTATCCCATAATCAAGCACTATGCATCACATTCATTGCACACGCATACCACATTGGTATCTATACCATAAACATACTTTAAATGATAGATAAGGCATGCTCTTGCACAAACTAACTATTACTAGACTCCATATGTATCATAAAAGTCAAGTACAAGAGACACAACAACTATTGCACATTCTTGGATCAAAGCAATCTATGGACTCACAAGCACAGGAAATATATCTAATCTTATCGGATTGATATGAAATTTTAGTATGTTATAGAAGAGACATAGATTAACATTTTCCGTGAAGAAACCTAAGTCTATATCTCACTGTATTAAGAGCGATATTCCTAAAATTCTTTAGTAACTTTCAAATTTAGTACCTACAAAAGAAATATCATTTCACTACCTAAATATTGTCCGTTTGTTCTCAAATTTTAATATGTTATTCCTAAGGATATGTCCTACAACTTTCGTATAGGGTTCAAAGTCCAATTCTATCTAGAAAATTACAAAAAATTCATAAAATCATCAAAGGTTTTGTTGTCTTCTAAGGTACAGCTTACTGTTTCAAAGAGAATTACTTCCACTTACACATTTTTGCATCCATATTGCTATAACTAGAAATCAAACTCAATCTAATGGATGTTCTCTTAAGTAAAATTGTTCTTTTCCTTATTTTTGCATCCATTTTTCTTCATTTCTAGCTCAACTAAACCATTAGTTTCTCTACCAATCTCTTTTACAGTATTCTTGACACTATTTCATAGCGTCTAGGGGTAACCATAGTATGTTTTCACTTACCTAGAACCTTTCACAACTCAGTACAAAACAATTTCTCACACCTCGACCCACCTACCGTAACATACATCACTCTTCCTCACTCGGCAACCACCACTACACTTTGCTCGACCAACACAACCAACTTACACTCAATTTCCGAGACATGCAAGACTCTAATACAACATGCAATGACTTATAACTTCAATCTAGAGCTCATCTAGCTCAATCCAACACAAAACAACATCACACCTAATCCTCTACCATTCAGCTAGATCTGCAAGTTCTTCGGCAAAAATCAATGGATAACTTCTAGTTTAGAGGCTCATCTTTCCTTATCTTTGTTCAGCTACTTGGTGACTCAACACTCTTCAAAGATCAGCACCTATTCTCGTGCTAGAAAAAGAAAAATCACTGGACTTGCTACTGGTTCTTCGCTGCTCGACCGAGAGAGATAGAGAGGAAGAAGAAGAAGATTTCGGTTGCTTTGGAGAGAGAGAGAAAGGCACAAGTTATGAGGGAAATAGAGCTACAAGTCTAATCCCTAGAGTAGCCTCATCATTAGTAAATCTAATGATTGTAACCTCTCCCCCCCTCCCTTTCAGCAGCTTCAGTTTTGAGAAAACCGTGGGAGAAGAGGGAGAGAGAAGAGAAATGAGAGAGAAGTCGTGGACGGTTTCTTCCTAAAACATGTCACTTGATATCGATTAATCTCTAATCTGTGTTGTTAGTCGGTTTATTAGTTTCTAATCTTTTCACTTAATTTCATTCGAAATCCACTAAATTACAATTCTCTTGTAATCATGCAAATCTATGAAATCATATGACATATCAACAATTTGACATTAATCTATGAAAGATTTATCATAAGAAATGTTAAGATTAGAAATTGATATTAGCATTTAAAAACACTAATCGAATCATAACTATAACTTAATTGAAAATAAAAACACTTGGGCCTAAATAACCATCTCTGGCTCAACAAGCTCAATCTACAACAATTCAGCCCACTAAACTATTCCAACAGATCCAAGCCTTGGCCCAGTCCAAGCCAAGCCCAAGCCCATAACCTATTCCTTCGACTAATTGAGTCCATCTTGATAACTCGGGTGGGGTGGCCTGCTTACTTCTCAAGCCTACACATTCCTCACGGTCCATCGAGTTTGCTTTCTGGCCCAATTTAAAAAAACTCAAGTCCTTAATGATCTAATTACACTAATAAAGTCGGTGAAATTTGGATGTCACATGATAGGGGCAAAAACTTCATCATAGTTGATTCCAACTTTTTGCTTGTACCCCTTCACCATTAATTTAGCCTTGTATCTTGTCACTTCTCATTTCTCGTTCTTCTTGGCCCTATGCATCCAGTTAACTCCAATCGATTTCTTATTCTTTGGTAGATCAGCAAGCTCCCATGTTTGATTCTTCTCAATGGCATCAATTTCTTTATTCGTGGTTTTTCTTCATTTTTTTTTCTTTAGCCGTATCATCATAGACAAGTGGTTCACAATCTACAAGAAGACATACAAGGTGAACCCCGTCGGTAGTTTCATAAATGTCAGACAATCTCGTACATCTTGGCACTAACGGTTCATCGATATAGTTTGAAGAGATTGGTGATGATTGACTTGGAAGAAAATATTGGAGAAAAAGGTGTAGAATGATCCTTCAACTCTGTTTGATTGGTATCATCACGAGTATTCACTTCATCTTTTGAGTTGTCTTCCCACATGCCATATTTATCAAACTTGACATCTCTACTTATATACACTTTCAAATTGTTAGGATCAAATAATCGATAAGCTTTGGATGAGGAGTCATATCCAATAAAGATGAGCTTTTTGCTCTTGTCTTCAAGCTTTGATCTTTTCCGATTTGGCACATGATCATACACAATGCTCCTGAAAATTCTCAAGTGTGAAACACTCGGTGTTTTTCTGGTTCATGCTTCCTGTGGAGTTATGCCTTCGAGTCCGAATATAGGACATCTATTTTGAAGATAGACCGCACACGAAACAGCTTCAGCTTAAAGCTTCTTAGGCAAATTTTTGCTCTTTAACATGCTTCAAACCATCTCAAGAATGGTTCTATTTTTTGGTTCAGTTATGCCATTTAGTTGAGGAGAATATGGAGCCATCAAGAAATGCCAAGTACCATGATCTTCATAGAATTTGTTGAATATGATTGAGGTGAATTCTCCACCGCAATCAATCCTCAAAGCTTTGATAATATAGTTGATCTCCTTTTCAGCCATATTCTTGAATTGTTTGAACATATCAAATGCTTCTGTCTTTTCTTTTAGAAAATACACCCAAGCTTTTCGAGTAAAATTATCAATAAAAAGTAACAAAATATCAATGATTACCATATGGGTGTTGCAACCTTCCCGGAGGTGGATCACTAAGGGAAAACTAATGGATTACTAAACAAGAACGAAGGTTCTTCTTACGAGGCCATCGTTTGTGTTTAGCACGAACTCTCCCAAATTCCACCAATCACAATTTGATACTCAATTCGACATGTGATTAAACTTATCTAATGTAGTAGCCACTGAACAATTATGGGTCAATTAGACATCAATGTAAAATGCGGGAGTACACTTTACTTCTGCAAACCAGAGATTCATGAATTCAAGGACTTGGTTACGTTAGGCTTATCTAACGCCATTTCGATACATTTTTACTTTATTTTGAAAATGTTTTACACACAGCCCTTATCCATTTTTACCTATGCCACTAAAATAACGGAAACAATCCACATGATACTTAATTCTAAATTTCCTAGTGTCGCAATCTACCCCCCAAGGAAGGTAATAGATTTAGGGGTATTGCCTAAAGGATGGAACTAAAGCTCATGATTAGACTTGGGCTCTCCCAAGCCTATACCTCGTGTGACGTTGTGATATTGTTAAGAATTATGCAAAAAGGAGTCACCACTAGCCTATTAGGATCGGCTAGATACCAAATGAGACATGAGAGTGTATCTCACTTTCTACGCAATCAACGAATCTAGGGTCGAGGATTTGATTACATTAATTAATCAATTAGTGCCCTTTTAGTACATAATCTTGTTCATTTTATAAGAAAAGACTCTTGTCAAGTAGTTTGGCTTGATTTTATACCTATCTATTAACATATGAGGTGATCATGCATGTATGCAATCATTAAAATAATAATTAGCAACCAAGGAAAGTGATAAATATTAATCTTAACTAGATAAAAGGGAAGCCAAAATCAATATGCCAATATTGCACAATCAATGGCATTTGTCCCTAAGGACAATTAAAACCCTAAGGTAAAACCCTAAAGGTCTAGTCAAACTTGGGCATAATTCCAAATTGAAAGGCTTCCTATTTTTAGGAGAAAATTCCTTCAAGTGGAAATTCAAAAAGAAATTTAGAATTTTTTTTTATTTTTTTCTATTTTTTAAATGAATTTTCGAATTTTCCCAAAAAATTTGGATTTTTGCAATTTTTTAATTTTTTAAAAGGTGGAATTTTTTAATATTATTTTTCCAAATTTTTGATTTTTTACTATATTTTTTATATTTAATATTATTATATTCGGAAAAAGGGTTTGGACCGGATAGGACCGATCCGACCCACTAATTCGATCTGAGCCCAAATCCGACTCACGTCAGATAAAAAAGATTATTTTTTAGTTTTTAAATATATTTTTTTATTTTTTTATTTTTGTCTTATCCCTGTTTTGTCTTTTTCTGCTGCTCCATCTTCTGCTATACGACTTCTTTACCGAAGGTTTCAATCCACTTTCCTTTCTTTCTTTCTGTCTTTTCATTTCCTTTCATCACCTTTTTTTATTTCTTTTTCTTTTCTTCTGCTTTTACTTTTTCTCTTCTATCTTGGACTTCTTCTTCCTCGCGCATTCTCCACAGGCCCGAAGCCATTCTTGTTTGCTATTTCTCCATTTCTCACTTTTTCCGCATTATTTTTTTCTTCTTCTTCTTCTTTTTTTTTTTTTTTTCTTTTTCTCTACGCCGGTCTTCTTCCTTCTTCCTCGACGACTCCCCTCTCCTCACCGAACACTCACCCGCAGCTCTCTTGCCCGAACCAGCGCCACCGCTACGACGAGCCCCTCACCGGCATATGAGGCGCCGGAGCCACTGTCCGGCGTCGGTCGTTCGGTCCGACCGACACCGGTCACCGCTGACCACTAACTGGCCAGCGGTTTCTAGTACTGCCGAAACAAGAACACAAAGCGAAAATGTGCACCGAAGGCCTCGGCGCACGACATACAATGGCTATGGAAACAAAATATAAAAGCGACGAGGGCCGGAGCACGTGTGAGCCGAATGGCCACGAGCCCCGGCCCAGCAAGCCTGAAGCAAACGCGAGGAGAGCCGATGTTACTTGTTCAGCTTGAGGAAATCGCTCGGAAGGTTGTCGAATGGGTCCCCGTGTGGCAGAGGCGTTGGCCGAGGCTCCCACTCTCTCTGTCTCTCAGTCGCTTGGATCTGTCGCTCCCTGCTTCCCCGGTCTCTAGCTCCAGGAACTCCTCCTCCTGCGCCACGAAGAACTCCAGGTCGTAGCCCTCTAGCTTCTTCTCGTCGCTCCAGAACGGCCGCGTCCTTGGGCAGCTCCCCCCGTCGGTCCAGTCCCCGTGCTCGAAGTGTGCCGGCGAGAACGTCCTCAGGAACGTGGTGCCGCCGCCGCTGCTACCGCGTCCGCCCAAGGCGCCAAAGGGAGCAGCGGCGCTCGGAACCTCGCGAGAGCCAGAGCGAGGCTGGGGCTGTGGATGTGGTCGGCGTAGTGTGGTGGAGTGTGGCTGCGTCGCTAGATAAGGCTCTCTTGTTCTCGGCCCTCTAAACTCTCTCTACTTCCCGATCTCTCCTCCTGCTAGCCCTCCATCCTCCATCCTCCTTCTCCTTTTTCCTCCCTTCCTCTCTGTTCTCTCTCTCTCTCTCTGCCTTCTCCTGGCCCTGTCTTTTCTCCCCACCCGGCCCTGCCCTGCTGTCCCCTCTTCTTTTGCTGCAGGTTGGCATGCGAAGATGGCTGGAGGAGGGAGAAGGCTGGCGCAGGCCGGGCCGAAGGGGAAACGGCTTGGGCCGCGGGAGAAATGGAAAATAGGAGAAAAGGGGCCCGGGCCCAGAACAGGGGGAAAGGTAAGAGAGCCGGGCTGGGCCAAGGCCGGATCCGGCCCGACCCGACCCCTAAGCGTTTCTTTCTTCTTTTTATTTTTCGTTGTTTTTGTTTTTTGTTTTTTTTTGTTTAAAAATAGGTGTCAACACCTAGTATTATATGAAATGATCGTAATTAACCCTGGGTCCACAGGTAATCTAAATGAAGACTAAATAACATTTTTTTATTTGACTTTATTTTATGAAAGTTATGCACTAACCTGAATCTATATGGATTCTAAAGCTAATATGTCCTAAACCTATATATGTTGTGAGACTAAACATGAATGGCCCTAAATATGAAAACCTTAAATTATGAATGCACTCTAACCTCTAAACATGCGTAATATGTTTACGTGCAATGACAACTTACGAATTAATCACATCATTAATAACATACTCAACCATAGTAATACACGCGAGATAATACTGGATTAAACCTTAGTGTCTAAAAGTCCGAAAGCCAAATATTTCTTTGTTGATGCACATAAACAGTAAAACTATAAGGCTTAACCACTAAATATCATGCATTTGAAGATTATATAATAAAAATGTGAATTACCACACCTCAACTTACCTGATACCAAACGAGAAGCCATGAAGAAATGCAAGCGAAGCAAAGTTCACGGGCAGTGGGTCACAC
Source organism: Eucalyptus erythrocorys (assembly GCA_014182555.1). Taxonomy (NCBI): domain Eukaryota; kingdom Viridiplantae; phylum Streptophyta; class Magnoliopsida; order Myrtales; family Myrtaceae; genus Eucalyptus; species Eucalyptus erythrocorys. The sequence goes on from CM024602.1 coordinate 54,521,724, forward strand.
AAATATTGAACGGGACTTAGTCTGCAAAGGGCACACCAGGATTAGAGCACGCATAGAAGTGAGATCAATATCTGAGAGACTTGCAAAGCATGAGCAAACAACTGGATGGCGACCTGATTGGATTGAGGCTCATCGGATTAATCGTTGGCTTGTTGAATGGTGCTTCACCGAAAGACTGGGATTCCGCTTGGAATTGTCGAAATGATCAAGTATTCTGGGATTTCGTTGCACCCTGAATGGCAGCTATTGCGGTAACAGCGGAGCACGGACGTGATATGAATAGGGAGAAATTATGCGAGAAAGATCTCGATGGACTTTTTTTTTTTTTTTTTTTTTTTTATGGGTGTGCTTTGCTTCAGGCATGTCTCCTCTCTCCGTTTCCTCCCTTGACCTTTTCCAGTGCGTCCTCCTTAATGTGCAGTACATGTGTCGCGCCTTTTTTTTTTTTTTTTTTTTTTTCGTTCATTCTAGTTTCTATTTCTCTCTCAATTTTGGCCGTATCTTTTCCATTGTGTGTCTTTGTGCTCGGCATTGAATTGACTACAACCACAACATCATAACAAAACAAAGTAAATACCAAAAATATGGAGTGAACAACTTTAATAGGAAGAGAAACAACCCGATTTTATCACAGTGAAATCACTAGATGGCAATAAGGTGATTGGGTATGTTGGCCACTTAGCTGGAATTGGCGTCGGAGAAGTAGGAGCTTAATCTAGGCAAGAAACAAAAATAAAATCACATTAGTTTGAATAGCAAATTGGAATCGCACACAATCAAACTTAAAAATGGGAGCTCGACATAGCTTTCTGGTAACGTCCATGAAGGAGGATGAATGCAAGACGTCGTGAGGATCTACAAATAGTCAATGGATTGCTAGATTTCAGGGAAGTGATAGAGGAGCGCGGGGATCACTCGATGACTGATGAGTTTGCCGAAGTTGCTGGGAGGCGGTGACAGTGCGCGAGGTGCAACGACGAGGGAAAGGTAATTGCAAAGTACCCGCTTCTCTCTATTTCTCCTCTTCTTCCCCCCGAGTCCCCATGCGTGCCCCACTTTTATAGCTAAAAGTCTCCCACGTATTATTGGAAAGTCTTGATCCATGGAGCCAATTGATGATTCTTGGGCAATTGCTGAGTTTTGGCTTTGATTTATCATCAAAATTTGATTGTGGATCTCTCTAATTTACTTCTAAATTAGCGTTCACAATCTTTTGGTTTCATTTTCTACTTCTACTCATATTGCCTTGAACGTGTCCACATTCACTCGCCATCGGCCAACCAATTCCAATCTTCTAGTCTTGCCCAAAGGAATATCTATATTAGTCAACATGCAGAAGGAGAGGATATAGTGGATAATGGCGCTCCCACGAATCATGTTTTTCTCCTTTAGCGCTAGATTTGTTTCACTCGTTTATTTCCTTCCAAATTGCTTATGTATGATCTGGCTCTCTCCCTTCCCTCATTGTGGCTCGGCTTCCTAACTCTTCATCGGGAGAGAATTGCTTAATTTGTGCATATGCCAATCAAGAGCTGAATTCTTTTTCCAATATTGACCGGCAATCATACGAAGCATGGCTTTGGATCTTCTGTAATCTTGGCAAAGAAAGACCAAATTCCCTCCCAATTGATCTCTTCAATGATACCCATTTCCATTGTTTCCTTTCAACCAATGAATATTATCGATTTGCCAAAGACTGATATTGTGTGCATCAGTCTATGGTGGCGTCATAAAGAAGTCATGCGATTAAGTCATGTGCGATTCATGCAAATGTGAATAATGCAAGTGAAATTTTTGTTTAGGGATTGAATTCAATTCCTAAATTTTCCATGCAATAAGTGACTAAGAAAAATAAATCAAAATTTATGTGTCAATAATGAGTGAGGAGTGATTGGTCCACACACATTAGAATGAATCAACTCAAGCAGCTTCTTCGCTCAATAAGTCGCTTCCTTCGAAAAGCTAGTTCTGGAATGCTTTTTGATAATACACCCTTCACATAATTGATAGGATGATCAATATGTGGTAACAATAGACCATCTTCATGCGATAAAGCAAATTGAGTCCGCCAAAATTGAGATGGCCGAACCTCAAATGCTACAACCATGAAGGATCATACACGCACGCTTTTAGACATTGAGACATATCATTCTTTATATTGAGAGTAGACATCCTATTCTTCGACATCTTCACATTCGTAATTAGTTTATTATTCCTATTTTTTAGCACAAGACTAAGATCTTTGATATGAATGTATAGCATTTCTTCAAAAGCTGTCCTAAACTCAAGATATTGCTTGGCATTTTCAAGACGTAATAAACATTAGTAATAAACTCACGTGCACCATTCTTCAAGCGAATCAGAATTGTACCTTTGCCTTTGACAAGAATTTTAGAGTTATCACTGAAAGAGACTTTCCCTTTAATTGTCTTATCTTACTCAGTAAACATCTCATTTCTCCCAAACATGTGATTGCTTGCACCGGTATCCAAATACCACGTTTGACCTCTTTCATCTTCTTTGAATGCCAATAATAGAACTTGATCGGCATCATTCACCAAGTTTGCCTTTTCATCTACTCTACGACTCTCCTTGTTTCAGTAGTCTGAAGCATAATGGCCAAGTTTATTAAAATGATAACATCGAATTTTAGATTTATCATACCATTGGCCTGTTGAGTTCTTTCCTCTTCCATGAACACCTCTTTGATACTAGTATCTACTATCACTTCAAGTAGCATCACCTTTGCTTTGTCTATGGCCTCTTCCTTGAAAGCAACCTTGGCCTTGACCACGATCACAATCTTGGTTTCTCCCGCGAGTTTGTGCGGGTTCTCTTCTTTGCTCCTTCTCATCTCAGATGGTTAATCGCGTTTGGAGAACTTCCTCCATTTGTTCAATATTTTTTCTTCCGAACCTTTCTTCATGGGCTTGTAATGAACCCATAAGCTCATCAATCGTCATGGCATCCGAGTCTTTGGATTATTCAATTGCAATAGCAATATGGTCGTACTTCTTGTCTAAGGACCGAAGTATTTTCTTGACAACACAAACATTTGAAATGTCTTATCCGTTTCTTTTCATTTGATTGACAATTGCCAAAACTCTTCTGAAATAATCAACAATCGATTTAAATTCTTTCATATTAATTACCTCAAATTCCCCTCTCAAATTTTGAAGGCGAATCTTCTCAACTTTCTATACTCCTTGATGTGTTTTGTGAAGAATCTCTCATGCCTCTTTAGCAGTAGTAGCGTTCAAAACTTTTTCAAACATGGAATCATCTAAAGCTTGATAGATGATTGATAGGGCATTTTGATCTTTCGAATGAACCTTCTTCAAGGCATTCCTCTAGTTCTAGTTCAAGATAGCTTCATCCTCTAGCTCATCATAACTAGTGTTGACGAGTTCCCCTACATTGTAGGCACCAAGTAGAGCTTTTATTCTAACAGCCCAATTACCAAAGTTGTCTTTGGTAAGGCGAGGGTATTGAAGAGGAAGTTGATTGTTTGTTGATGCCATAATCACAAACCGTAAGCTTTGATACCTCTTTGATGGAAGTAATTTGAAAGTGAAATTGGACGACCGGTGGCAATGGACGAAAAAGGCCAATATTAATAGAGAAATATAGGTGTCAACAAGCTGATATGTTTCGGGTAAGGAGATTCAATTGTTGGCCAATAGTTGGTATATTATCCTTTGTAAAGACATTTTAGGAAAATAGAGATGGGTTTGAAATTCTCGTCATATTAGGTTAAGGGTCATATTAGGTTAAGTTTATGGATAATATATATATATATATATATATATATATATATATATCTTTTCTATCAAGAGTGATTTTTGTGGTGGGAGTTTACTATGGTTTGCCCATAAATTTATTCCGAGAGTGAGAATTTATTAAAGTTAGATGGTGATTCACACAAGGAAGAGAAGAAGATAGATAGGCTTATAGATTTATTTAACCTTCACAAAAAACAATTACAAGACTCTTATTTTTGTTGCATGACCTTTACCCTTCCTAATAGATAAAGCTAGCTTTCTAGATAAGATCTAAAAACCAACATTCTTGATAAGATTTAGAAACTAACAAAACAATCACCACACCTAAAAATACGAATACATTCATTAAAGATAACGCCGAACAAATTTATTATATATAAGATCTTTGTTCATTAAAGATAACGCAGCAATTATGACTCTTCTTCAATGCGGGTATCAAATAGTTATTGGCATTAATAAAGTTGGTTTAATTTCTAACATGAACATGACCGGAACAGTAAAACTCGTCAGCCCCAAGTCTGAACCGAATTATCATTTGGATGTTACACGAGAAAAGTTTTTGCAATAATTCTACTTGGGAGGAACGTGACACATTGACTCAGTCTTCCCAAACCGGGACAAAAGATCGAAGTCGATTTCTTTATCACAACTTGCAAGGGCTCGAAGGCATCGACCCCCGGCGGACCAGAAACATCCTTTTCGTCAACTTTTCATTTTTGAAGGCTTCAAGGAGACATCAACTCGAGACATTTCTAACTCTACAACAATCACCTTATTTGCCGTCGAATGAGGCTATATCCTTTGTGGAGACGATATGTTTGAAAAGCATTAGTCTAACCTCTAGATTGTACCTTCTGTTGAGGCCCTTCTAACCTCTAGAGTTATCAATTGATTTGCAAGTATCATTGTGGCAAAGCTTCTGTGCAACTTGTGTGATGATATGTATTCTCGTATCATTGCCGCAGCTCCTGTCAAAAAAGCTGATTGCAATAATTATTCTCGAACAAACATCATGCGCAGGCTCAATCTTCCTGACCAGGACGAAATGTTAAAATCAACATGGATATTACAGCTTGCGATGGCTCCGAAGAACATCCTTTTGGTCAATCGATTTTGGAAAGGGCTTTGTGCCCGACACGAGAAACTATTGGATGAGCATGCATAACATGCCTCATAAGCTAATGAGCTATTATCAACCTTGATTCAATGACCTCGTCCATTGGACGTCTACAAAATGGAGAAATTCTCTAAGTTCGTTCATATTAAATAATGTCGACATGCTATTTAGTTGGTTTGGTATAAAGCATTGCAGTCAAAGATGGGAGTCGGTTAAATGAGGGTTCATCTTACCCTTGATTTTACGGATATTTCGTTGATGCATGAGTTGTCTGGTTTTCCATATAGAATTCTTTCTATATGTTTACATTATAACTTTTACATTAAGAGTCCGTTCATTTCGCGAAAAACAACTTCTAGGAAAATATTTTCCGAAATTTTCAGTGTTCAAGTGGGTGGAAAATAAACGGTCAAAGAAAACATTTTCCGGTCAACGAAAAATCTCTTCATAACATTGTGGAAAATGATTTCCCCTTTTCAAAAGAGGAAATCATTTTCCCTTATGCACGGGCTTTCGCGCGGAGGAAATCATTTTCCCTTACGCACGGGCTCTTGCGCGCTCCTTTCCCTAGGGTTTCTAATCTCATCTCCTCCTCCTTCGACGCTGACAATCAGAAACGGTGGAGCATCCCCTCATCGCACAATCAACGGATTCTGCTAAGTCGCACACTCGCCTCGGACGGTTTCCCCTCGCTAGAAGCAAAGAATATCTGTGATCCAGGTACGCGCCCCTCGCTTCAGCTGTCAGATGTTTTTCCCCCGGCCGACCGCATGAGTCGATCGTCGCACTTAGACTTGAAGTGCATGCCGGCATGAATCGCCGTCGTTTGACTTCGTGTCTCTGCTTTGTTTTCACTTCTTTCCTTTGCCCGTATGTTTCGGATTCTCGATTTACTTGTGTTGCGGAAATTGTTTGTGGATGTGATTTTGCTGTTGTGTTGTTCTTTGATCTTGGTGGCGATTGTGGTCTGAACTGCACCCGCCGAGGTGTTTCCTGAATGCGTAGAATGTCTCTGGACAGTGAATGTGTTTCCATTTTTTATGGATTTTGGAGATTGTGTTGTTGGGAGGTGCAGAGATGATGGTGTCCGGATGGGAAGGAAAGTTTAGACAAGGTGAGTGACTTGTTCCTATGATCTTAGCACGACTTGTTGAAAGCTCACTCGTTGGTGAATATTTTGTACTTGAGTTCTAGGTCTAGAGGAAGGTAAGCTCGAGAGACTTCAAGATTTTACTATAGAGTTTTAATTTTGTGGTTCAAGATGCAGTCATCACTTGGGTGAATGGACCCATTTGTTCGTGTCGACCTTCCTATTTTTCTTGTGGACTTTTTCCTTGTTGTTTTTTGATTAAATGTTGGGAATGACGTATTCTGTCGGAGCAATCAATTGTGGATTGAATCCTATTTGCTGTTGTAGGCTTGTGGGATGATCCAAGATCTTTCACTGCTTGTGATACTCTTTATAAAGGACGAGGGATAGTCTTGGTCAATCACGTTCGTGAAGTTTCTATTTGGTTTCCTGAATGGCTTGCGCATGTAGACAATCTTCTGTCATAGTGTTTAATAGAATGTGCTGTAGAAAATCAGTCTCTCATGAATGGAATTGTGCTGGATACTTCTGGCATTTTTTATTTTTTTAATCTTAGTTCCTTGCTGCAATTTTTTGCTATTTCAAGAGTGTTTACTCGACTTGTTATGACCAATCTAGCAGTTATTTAGTTTGATAGTGGGATTCAAATGTTGGGCTAATGGTCTATGTCTTTTCACTTTAACATTACAAGAATTGGTGGATATTTCAGCAACTAGACTTGTTTTCATGATTAATACATAAGTTCTATCAATTCAATGTCTTGGTATGTCGGTAGTAGCCCATCTAGGGAGGCTTCCACCATATCACAGATGTTATGGTAACTTGTAGTGTCCAATTGGGTTGCATATCTAAATTCTCATCAATCTTTGTTCATACCATGTTTATAGACGGTTAAACAAGTTGTCATGTATATGGGTTGACCTCTTAATCCTCTTAAATATCATTTAGATGAAAATAGTTGAGCATATTATCATCTGCCGTCCCCTTTTTTTTTTTTACTCTTCTAGTATTCCCTTCTTGTATTTCACATGCATTTTGTGTTATATGATTAATATGTTCCAATATAGATGGATAACAAAATTCAAGCGGTGGTAACGGGTGCAGCTGTAGTGGTTATGACAGTTATCACATTAATTATGAATGATTATGATCATTCGGAGAATCGCATATTGAGAGAGCCTCATATGAATCGACATTATGAGAAAAAGTTATATATGAATCGTGTGTTATATAGTGGTGACACTCATTCTGTAGATCAAACACGGATGATGCCAAATGCTTTTTTAGACCTTTGTAAGGTACTTGGTGCAAGTAACTTGTTGCGTTCTACTGTAAATGTTTTTATTATGTAGCAAGTTATGGTATTTTGTCATATCATTGGACATAATATGAGTTTTAGAGTCATTGGGGGAAGATTTCATAGATCAATAGACACCGTCCATAGATATTTAAAAATCATCTTGTAAGCGATTTTGAAATTATACAAGCATGTGGTGAAAGAACCAAGCAATTCCACTCCTCTTGAGGTAAGTAATAGTCAAAGGTTTTATCCATATTTTAAGGTATGGAATTTGAAAAAACAAGTCTATAAATTGCTTGAGAAGTTTCATTAGTATTTGGTTGGTAACTATTTTGATTATTTTAAGATTGTGTTGGAGCAATAGATGGAACTCATGTACATGCATCGGTTCCTCTTGAAATTCAAGGAAGATTTCATGGTTGAAAGGATGGAACAACACAAAATATATTAGCTGCTGTTACATTTGACTTGAGAATTTCTTATGTATTAGCTGGTTGGGAAGGCACATCTCATGATTCACGTATTTTGTCTTATGTACTTTCAAGGCCAAATGGATTGAACATTCTTAGAGGTAAGAAAATGGAATTTGCACACATTATTTGAATTGAGATTAGTAACTTGATAATAAACTTATTTATAACTTGTAGGAAAATATTATCTTGCTGATGCTAGTTATGGAATCCAGAATGGCATCATCTCTCCCTATCGTGGTGTTAGATACCATTTGAAGGAGTTTAGTGATCGCCCTCCTAAAAATGAGAAGGAACTATTCAATTTGCGGCATTCATCTCTTAGAACTACTATTGAAAGAGAATTTGGAGTTCTAAAGAAGCATTTTCAAGTATTGGGTTCAGAACCTTTTTAATCATTTAAAACACAAGTCGATGTTGCCTTAACTTGTTGTATCATTCACAATTTTATTATGAAAGCTGATCCTAATGACTCCACCATGGAAGAGATGAATAGACAAATGGAATCTCAAAGAGAAAATCCAAGAATCCAACTTTCTCAAAGGGAGGAAAAGGAGGAAAATGGGATATGGGCATCAAAGAGGGATAGGATTGCACATGCAATGTGGATTAGTTATCAGAATATTATAAGAAGCCAATAGTTTTACTTTTATTTCTTTTGAGTGCTTTATTTTGAACATGTGCTTTTTCATTTCTTTAATGATAATCATCTCTAAATAGTTACTATGTGTTTGTCTTCATCATATTTTCTTATTCTACTATTTAAAGTTGTTACATAGTTATCATGATGGGTAAAAGTAAGGCAAACGATAAGAAGGTCAAGCAATTTAGATGGTCGAAGCCTACAGAACGTGTTTTACTTGAAATTCTTGCTGATGAAGCTAATAAAGGAACAAGCCTTCAAGTACATTCAAACCCTCTTTAATTACTCGAGTTGTCAATACAATAAATGAGAAGTTTGGTGTTTGTTTTGAGCCCGACCATGTTGAGAACCATTTAAAGACAATCAAAAACAATTGGAAGACGATGCAAACTGTGCATGGCAAGAGTGGATTCAGTTGAGATGACAAGTTGAAGATGGTCATAGCTAGGAAAAATGAATTTGATCAATATGTGTCGGTAATTTTTCTCATCACTTGCTCAATACATTCTTTTAGCCAATGTTTCACGTAAGCAATTTTATGTCTTTATATACTTACTCAGCATATAAGGGATAATTTCCTAACCATCTTAGTCAAGATTTTTAAACTTTAATGCGTTTGCTAACATGTTGGACTGAAAAAAAAAAAAAAAAAAAAAAAAAGATTATTAACTTGTTAGTCACCCCTATTTCACTGAAGCCATAGGTTATCGTGTTGGTGTTGTTTTTGTTTTTGTTACAAGTGCAATGCATAATTTAATATTGACTATCATACTGGCAATTTATATGTCTGGAAATTTTCTCAATGTCTTCTGTTGCTGCGATTTTGATTTTGATTGTTGGGTATATCTAGAATGAGACTAGGTTTGCTTATTTTCTCTTTATCTTCTGCAATTTAGGTGATGAGAGCCTAAGAAGGCACCATGTCAGAATGTTTAGAGCTCACTGAGTTAGTACTAGAGCCTAGTTGGACTCTAAGCATATTACAATGGGCTAATTGCCTAAGATTATTTCTAGGATTGCCTAAAAATGTGATATTGAATATGCTTTAAGACATTACTTCTCAAGTCTCGTTTGAAGAAATGAGTAGTAAAGAAATTAGAAAAGGTCAAGTAGTGACAGCATTTTGCCTCAATGATCAAGAAATGAATTGGAATAGTGTGTTACCCAAGACTCTTATGCTTTCTGGTCTGTTTTGATCTCAATATATGCTAGTATAGAAAGCACATTGATGACTTCACTTCAGAACATTGTTGCAAATGAGTTGCTATTCTAACATTGATGGGCGTTTTCGAAACCTCATGCTTTAGATCTTATTGATCTCACATCTCCTGCAAAGATGGATTGACAATGCAATTTCTATTCAGGCGTAATTGTTAAGGAAAAAGGACTAAAAGAACAAACAAATGAAGGGCTTCAAACGTGTTTTTGTCATAGCTTGAAGCCTAAGTGTTGTCTGCTTAATGGCTTCTTTTCATATCTAACTGTGGAACTAATAATTGAATGAATATTGTGCATTTACGGGTCCATCCTACTCATGAAAAGTACTTGAATAAAATGATTGACATGTATGATGAGATGGCTGTGGTGGTTGGGAGAGATATAGCCACCGAAAGCTTTGCTAGGCAGTTAGGGGACATCGATGCAACGGAAGTTGACTCCTCACCTGTCGACTTAGGTGATGACTTCGATGAGTTGATGAAGGGCTCAAAAACATCTTCCTCTATTGTGCATTTAGAAAAGAGGTCTCACAAAAGGCGAAAATGTTCCAATAATGATGACAAGTATGTTGCACTTTCAACACAACTTGGAGAGATGGCCTCGGCAATTAAGTCATTGGCAAGGGGATGTCGATCACTGTCAAGTCTATTACTCTCAACTCTACAATGAGGTGATGAAAGTGGATGGATACGATGAAATTACCCTTGGATCAGTTTTTGACCATCTAATTGAAAATGAAAAAATTGGAAAAGCATTCATGGTGAAGAGTGCGACTCTTCGCAAGGTATGGGTTGATAAATTTCTAAGCAAAGGAGATCATCATTAGTGATATTTTGTATTAAGCTTTACTACCAAAAGACTCATGTTCTTTCTTTCTTTGTTGTTATTGTCAATGCTTCATGAGATGAAATTTGATATAAGGTTGTTTCTACTTGTTGTCTGAACGGAATTTCTTAAGTGTCTACTCTATGATGTGTCTGAAGAGGCGTTGACGATTTGTTCGGTTCTTGTCTTAAAGTGTTAGGTCAGATTCAGATGTTGTAACCTATTTGGGCAGCAAGTTTGAAATGTGATAATTTGAGATTGGAGCTTCGAATATTAGGACTGGAGGGTAGTCGAAATTATGCCTCTAAGCCACAGGAGTTGTTCGTAGTTACTTGGATTTTAGATGATGGGTAGAACTGTTTCTTGATTGAAGGAAACTGTGGTGGAAGGCGGGCTATGCGGCGTTGTTGACATGTTGTATTTGGATATGGATGTAGAATTTTTCAGTAGCAAGATGTTGTCTTGGACTTGTCTCTGGGTATATGGTTGCTGATCGTGATTGTGATGGTGATTGAGAACTCTTCCTTGATGCTCTATTTCTCCTCTGGTGAGGTTTAGATGTTTATTGGCACTTGTGAGATTGTATCCAGGAAGGACTTCGAGCTTCTGCAGCCTAGAAAAACCAGTCTTTGCACTATGCAAGAATTGAGCGGCTCTAGATATTGGTTAACTGAATGCTACAAAAGCAAGAGTCAATTTGCAAGTGTTTATTTGCCAAAAAACTCTATTTTAATGGCAGTAGATGCGAAACATGAATCCAAGTTTAGTTGTTTGGTTTCCCAGAATAATTTTGCCAAGTGGATTCATTCTGAGTTGAACCCATATCTTCGATCGATCAAGAAAACACCCAGAGGAAAAAAAGGAAGCAACTTTGCAACATAAATTGTTAAACTATTCCCAAGCAAAAGGGTTAGAAAATATTTTCCTTACTGAACACCAGAAAATATTTTCCGAAACATTTTCAGGTTTTAGCCAAACACCGGAAAATATTTTCCAAAACATTTTAAGGTTTTAGCTGAACACCAAAAAATATTGTCATTTTCTTGGAAAATGACTTCTGGGAAAATGTTTTTCGGAAATGGCCTATTTTCCGCAAAATAAACGGTAAGAGACCAAATTTTGTCTCACCTCATATTATCAAATTCTCTCACATATGAACACCAAAATCGTAATGGCATTTCTAATTTGAAGGAATATGTTCTATAAGGATGACAAAGCAATGTGCCTTGTGAACAAACACCATCATTAGATTGGACATAACAAGGAATTTTGAACTAGCATGTTGTTTGAAAAGTTAACATTCATTAAAAAGAAATTCCACTCATGTTTAATTGCAACTTTTCATAAAATTCGAATTTTGACATTAATGAAGACTTCTTAGCTCTAAGTTAACAAATTTGAAGCATCATCTCACTGCATCTTCACTGACGTTCGAGCAGAGTGGTGCCCCGAATGTGCATTTCAACTGCTAGATCTGGCAAACAAGTTTTTTATACATAAGAGTTTCAAACATTTAATGGACAAAGTGTTTAAATTTGTGATTAATAGTGGCTTTACAATGCCTAACTTAGTAATGAGAGAGAGAGAGCATTGATGGCTTATGCATATCTAGACATGGAGAGTTGGTGTTTATAGGTGGACTTCCCTTTCAAGTTGGGTTACCTCTCATTGGTGGAGGGCTATCGCAGTTATTACCTGTCCCGGGGATAGTAGCGGGTGGGGTGGCAATTATGTTAACCTCGGTGGATGAACGGGCTCTCGGTCTTTGGGTCCGTAAAGGGGTTGTGACCGGTCCAGCAGTGGGGAGGACACATTTTTCCAGCCTCCTCCCTGGCTGTACCTAGAGACAGCAGGAACTCGCACCCTTGGGAGGTTATCCCTCCGTTTCTCTAGGACCCGTCTTTTCGGGTTGTCAAAGCCTTTTAAAGTCCTGCTTAGGACCAACTTAGTTTATTTAAGAAAATGAGTCAACGGAAAAGTCATCTCCTGTAATGAGCTTAACTTGTTTAGACGTGTTGGTGCTTATAGGTGGACTTCCCTTTCAAGTTGGGTTACCTCTCATTGGTGAAGGGCTACCGCAGTTATTACCTCTCCTGTGGATAGTAGCGGGTTGGGTGGCAATTATGTTAAACCTCGGTGGATGAACGGGCTCTCGGTCTTTGGGCAACGATTCTACGTCATCTCCTGTAATGAGCTTAGCTTGTTTAGGGAGAACGTTTCAACCAAAGTCAAGCCGGCCGCCTTCAACTGGCCAGCTTGTCATGTCCGACAGCAGCTGTCTTCCTCTCCGGCATGTCCAGGACACGTGTCAATCTTTCGAAGGTATTGTCAAATCTGTCGTTAATCATCACACCTAATGTAGATCCACAGATATGAAAGCCTGTAAGAACGATGCGCGACGAAAACTTGAGTGGCTGTTGGAAAATAAATGGTGCACATTGATCGGAACTAGGAAAGGGATTATGGTCAAAACGGAAAGCTTTTTGTGAAGACATAACGTGGAAAGTTTCCAGGAAATATGATGAATGGACCGCTTTTCTTTATATCATGCTTTTTTATGTGTGTTCCAACGGTACGTGTATATATGAGAATTTATTAACTGGAAAAGTTCGAATTTTGCCAACTCACATACTTTGAAATTTCTGAAATCCAAAACTTCTGAAAGTTTGGTCACGATCCAATATTATATGTAAATTTACATACTACATTTTCATAATTTTTGGAAATCTTAATAATATATTTCAAGTTTTGGCAATGTTTGCACGTTCTATCTTTTTTTTTTCTGGTAGAATTTGCCGCCCTTTAGGAGCTTTATCCATATATTCCCCTTGGGTTTATGCAATCATAGTATTGCGAAAAAAAGTTTATTCGGAGTTATTTGACTATGCTGCAAGGTAAAGAATCTTAAGTAGAAGCTTTAATTAGTACGTCTCTTCTATTGTTGTATGGTATTATTTACGCAAGATTACAATTCTTCGCATTAAAATGTCATGTATGACACTTAAAATAGATGACACAGCGTGTGGATGATTTCTTTTTAAGGGCAATAAATAAACTAGGACCGATCTTGATGAGGTATAATTTTGGCCACTTGATAGTTGGACTCTTATGTCACACGGTACAAACCTCTTGCAATGACTTTGGACTCTTATGTATCCGATAGTGATACATAGCAGTGACCTTTATGGTCTTGGATTTAGAACATATCCTGTCGTCCATGAGAACAAGGGAGCTTGTTTATTAAAGATAGAAAATCTCCATGGGATGATCAACTTAACATAATCAAATTCATAATTTGTCACTTTAACCCTAGAGAAAAACTTTATAAATAGCCACCTAATGGAAAGCAAAATGTGCCAAGCCAGAGCTACCAAATACCTCTCCAATATTCATAATGAGGAAGGCCTTTCTTCTTGTTTGCGCTCTTTTGATCTCGTTTGCTCTTCTCTTCCTTCCTTCCACCGGAGCTCGACCAGTCTTTCATAAAGGTGAACTCAACATCTCTCTCTCTCTCTCTCTCTCTCTCTCTTCATTATTCCTAATCGATGTGTATTAGCTTAAGAAATATAATGAATCATCAAGATGATAATGTAAACAGAACCGTTAGACCCGGGAAGCACAGGATGCGGACGACGACAACCTGGGGGCAGGTATACACCATGCCCAGCGAAACCATCTCCGCCGAAGTGTAGTCCTTATGAACGTCATTGCCATCCGCAAGTTATCCCCAGAGGGCCATGAATCCAGGGAGCTAAGTTAAGCTGCTCATGACAGCGAAATTGCACCATAATATGAAGTACTCTCACGACACCGTCATCGTGAATAAATAAAGAAGCTGAGTGAAGTCAGTCACTTGATGGAGCCTTGTTTCAATACCTAAAAACGAATTAAGGATGAATACTATGTAGAGGATGCAACTTAATGTATGAAACCATAAAGCAATGAATGAATCGTCTAGTTTATGGTGTGTATCTTTTGAAAGGAAAAGGGAACAGCGACAGAGCTTGTCACAGGCTTCATCTTCTCTTTCAAATTGCAATATGATGAATTATCTAGATGTAAGTGCAATTAAATGCTTGTCTAATCTGTGTAGCTTCCAGGGGTTCCTGAATTTCTTGTCCGCCTGTGATTTTCTTCATCGAGGATGGTGAAGTATCTGTCTCATCTCTGTTCTCACCACGAATTTTTCATATCTTAGCTTATTTTGAAAACAAATAGGTGTGGCTGTTTGGAAGGGAATGATTAATAAGGCAATCTGTGGCCTTCATCGCTAAAGAGTAAAGAGTATAAACTATGATACGAAAATTTTTTAGTCCGAGAAATCCTCCAGTAAAATCGAAGCAACATAAATATGATCCTTCCATTCACAATCATATAGTATAAGGTGCAAGTTCAACATCCTTGTGTTCTAACCAAAATTGAGCTTGGTCAATTGAGGACTTTCCAGCTTGAAGAAGTTAATAACAGAAAAGAACTCTCGCAGAAATGGCAGCAGACTTTCTTCGAAACCGATATCAACTTTGACATATAATTGGTTTCACATCAACCAATACTAGTTAAACGAAGCAGATAAATTTGCATTGCATCTGAGAGAAATCAACCACAACAAAAAGAGGTTCTCAATGTTTCAGGGCAAGCTTTCTCATTCAGTTCTGATTTCATAGAACAAAACCAATGTCAAAAGAGCCAGACCATTCCTTGCCAGAAAATGGCCAATGTGAAGTCCGTCTGGATTTTAAACAGCATATACCCCAGCATAAACGTGCAAGAGAATGAAAGCATCGTCCAACTGACCATCCTTCATTTACTTCATTTCCTTCGCAGGACTGAACAGTAGACTCATCTTGATGTTCCTCTGTACGAGCAAGTCTTGGATTAACGCGGTGAACCTGAGCCCAGCTCACATGCGTCAATCGTTGGATGAGGCGCGCCGAGTGGAACCCACATAATCCTACGGTGCATGCAAGTCGGGCTATATTATTTACATACTTGATGGTTGGACGCTTACGTTACACCCAATTTTGCCACCTCACTTACGGAGAAAATTGAGTGGGCATTGCAAGATGATGTACCTATCAGATTCTAATAGGCCTATAGTGGATGACTTAAAACCTCTCTTTCGTCAATTGACTAGGATTAACTCGATTGAGATAAGCTTTCTATGCACCCTCAATTACGTTGATATAGGGCCAAGTGAATTGACGACACTGCACAAGATATTATGTCCATATCGAGCATCCAATGACTCGTGAAAGCAACATGCCAATCTCATGGTGAACTAATGCCATTTACAGCCTAGTCAAGTTCATCCTGTTGCAAGCATCGTAACTGCCTGAGAAAAAGTTGAGTCACTGTTGGAAGTCCTATGACGGATCAGATGTGTTCATTTTGCGGAAAATAAGTGATTTGCAAAATGTTTTTCAAACAAATAATTGCTTAGATCATCTAGAAGAAAAATGAATGGATTTTTTTTTTTTTCATTTCCTACGAAAATAGTTAACCATCGATTAATATTGATGATGAAAATATTTTTTATTTACTAATTTTTCTAAATGATATAAACAATTACTTTTCAAAAAATATTTTTCAAATCATTCATTTTCTACGAAATAAACGCACCCCAAGTGTCTTTTGGTTAATTGGACTGGAATTAGGTAGCTATTAGCGTCAAACTTGAAGGCTTTGTGAAGACAAAATGCCGGAAACTTGCAGGTAACATGATAAATGGATCATTCATCTTGCTGTTGTCTCTTTAATATTTGTTTTAATATCACGGACATTTATGGGGATTAATTGACCGGAAAGTTCAAATACTTTGTACTTTGATAAAGAAAAATCAACTCCATATGCCTTAGAGCTTCTTTGATAGATTGTCAACTTATAATTCGTTCTTTATCGAAATTTTGCAACTCATGCACATTGAAAATTTTTCAAATCCAAAGCTACTACGATGCCCAGCAGGTTTGTCGGGGTCGAGTATTCGCCCACTTTAGAGTCTTTTAGCCTTTTTGTGAACAGTAAGCAGCAGATCTCCCCTCGTGCACCCTGAGCAGATTTGTACGAACGAAGCTTGACACTCGTATATTGATACGTATATCGTACATATAATTCTTTTTCCATAATAATCTGAAATTTGATTTTTATGTGTTAAATTCTGGCTTTGTTTGCACGATGTATGTCCATTTCTACAATACGTTTGCCGCGTTAGTGACGGTATCTCTTTCTCCACCTCAGTAGAATCTCTTCTGCCTTGGGTTTATGCAATAACAGTATTCCCACAAAGTTTATTCGAAGTTGCTTTCCAACTAAGACCCGATCTTGAATTTGGAGTCAATTGAATTTCGCATTTGTAGATGATGTATCCATATGATATTGACATAAAGTGGCCTATACTGTATTCGATCTAAAAGTTACTCCTCCCTCGACTCATAATGACTTAGGATCAACCGGACTTGTTTATTAAGAAAAGACCAACTCCATGGAATGATACAACTCAACATAATCAAAATTCGTAATTTGTCACTTCAACCAGAGAAAAACATCATAAATAGCCACCTAATGGAAAGCAATATGTGTCAAGCCAAAACTACAAAATTCCTCTCCAATACTGAGAATGAGTAAGGCCCTTGTTCTTGATACTTGGACTCTTGCGTCCCACAATACCGACAACTCACAATGACTTTGGAGTCAATTGAATTTGGCATTTGTGGATGATGTATCAATCCGATTGTGACACGTGTGGCCTAAAACGTATTGGATTTAGAACTATTTTTCTTTCTCTATTGACTAGTAATGACTTAAAGGTCAATCTGCTAACGAGGTCTGTGCACCTCACAATCATGTGATAATGCTAATAGTGCCATCAGTTATAGCAATGTCTATTATTTGCATCATAATCCTGTCACAAAATTGTTATTGTGCTATATTTGGTCCTCATGGTTATAACTATCATATGTAGCTGGTCTTCGTAATACCTATTACATGCCCATTATAATTTATGCATGATAAAGATTTGTATATGTCTCCCTAGTTTCTTGTTCTCCTCCTTCCTCTCCCTGCACTTTAATAGAAATCATTTGATAGGTCGACGGTAAAATCATAAGATTCGGCGAGGGTGACCCTAGCCTTTGGCGGGTCAGTCATGGGACTAGTGGAGAAAGGAGAAAAAAGAAAGATAAAAAAGGAAAAAGAAAAGAAAAATAAATAATGATTAAGAAATTTGGATTTTTCAAAGAAATTGCTAAAATTATTTACATTAACGCTGGTCATGTCACGTAAGATGGCTGACATCCACATCAATAACTCCTTGCCAAAATTGACCAGAATAATTAAATTGGCAAAAAGTGAAAATGGTTGGCACAACTAAACAAATTTAGGACCGAACTAGCATAAGTGCAAAAGGTATTGGAATTTTTTGATTATTTTTTTGATATGAAACTTATTGGTCTCATGATGACGCATCTTATGTGGTCCGTGAGATCAACCAGACTTGTTTATTCAAAAGGCAATTTCCACGGGATGATAAAACATAATCAAATTCATAATTCGTCATTCCAACCAGAGAAAAAAACCTAATGGAAAGCTCTACCAAATACCTCTCCAATATTAATAATGAGGAATGCCTTTCTTCTTGTTTGCGCTTTCTTCATCTCGTTTGCTCCTCTTCCCTCCTTCCACCAAAGCTCGAGAACTCCTTCAGAAAGGTGAACTCTCTCTCTCTCTCTCTCTCTCTCTCTCTCTCTCTCCATGTTGGTTGAAGAAATACGATGAATCTTCCATTTGATAATCTAAGCAGGACCGGCAAAGTTGCAACCGTGCGAAGGAGGGAGCATTTATACACGGTGCAGACCGTCACCACGTCCGCCATGTAGTGTTTTGAACGTGGACCTTACCCTAGCCCTAGGGAGCCACGAGAGCAGGAAGCTAAATTAAGTCACTGATGATGGCCATATTGCATCATAGTATGAAGTATATTTCGGGGCACCGTTGTCGTGACCGAATAAACAAGCGGAGTGAAGTCAGTTACTTGATGGAGAGTCTCCACGCCCAAAACATATCAAGGATGAATATTATGTAGGATGCATTTCAAGGTAGAAGACAATAAGGCAATGGAAGAATCGTTTAGTTTAAGGTATTGTGTCTTTTGAGGAAATAAAAGGATTGGAGACGAAGCCTGTCTCTAAGGTTTCTATCTTATTTTCAAATTCCAATGTAATAATTCATATTAATGTATGTGCAATGAGCGGCTTGTGCTGCAATCGATCATTGTTTAATGGACTTATTAGAGTAGTTAAATACTAAATCGTACCTTTATTAGAAAAGATTATTCTCTATTTCTTCGGGAAGAAAGAGATGAGAACACTATTCTTTAAAGTTGCATGTGTACATATATATTATAAGTAAAATAATTTCATTCCAAATATCCATAGCTAGAGAAAAAATATCCAAAAAATCATAAACTTATTGCACTTTTACTATTTTAATCCTAAATTTTCTCACATTTTGCCAATGAAATCCTAAATTTTCTCATATATTGCTAATTGAGTCTATTCAGAAAGCATTGATGTGAACTGGCAAAAGTGACATGGTCAGTGTTGATGTGGATGATTGTTGGGAAAACATTTTTTGTTCATTCATGTTTGAGAATTTTTTCTTCAAATCATCCATTTTCCGTAAAATAAATGGAGCCTAATGCAAAGAAAATGAGGAATAAATTCACGCGACAGAGAATATCCTAAAAACCAGGGGAATAAATGAAATTAAAATCTTTATGCTTGTCACGCGCAAATTTAGAATCAGGTAGGGTGACAACGTGGGTAATCTTTGCGAGATATGTAATTGCGTAATCAGAAAAAGCAAAACAAGCTTTATTCCTAATCCGTTCATAAGCATGGGTAAACGGAAGCTACTGATACTTGGCGGAGCGACAAAGATGACATGACTCCCTCCTCTCCGGCCACTTGCCGATGCACTTTGCATGGAAAACATGCTCCCAATGCGTCCGAGCGGCCATGGACTCGGCTCAAAGCTCCTCCCGACGGATAAAGATTGCCCTTTCAATTCCAATCTTGCACTGTAATTCCCCCACCCCGCAAGTCCCAAGCTCATCATGTCGTCCGACGGCGTCGTCACCGCCGCAATGAGGACTCGGAGACCCGTGGTGATGAGGGACTTTTTTTTTTTTTTTCTATTGATCATAATTTCTCAATTCAAATGATATAATTTCTTTTTGGCGATGAGGGATATTTTTCTATCGATCTTAATTTGTCAAATATGATATTGATTTTTCAAAATTATTCTCTGTCGTGTATGTCATAATAGGTGTCCAAAAATATGCGGATACTTATAACCAAAACATGTAGAAAATGAAGAG
Organism: Eucalyptus erythrocorys; assembly: GCA_014182555.1. Classification (NCBI taxonomy): domain Eukaryota; kingdom Viridiplantae; phylum Streptophyta; class Magnoliopsida; order Myrtales; family Myrtaceae; genus Eucalyptus; species Eucalyptus erythrocorys. The sequence goes on from CM024602.1 coordinate 54,541,542, forward strand.
GTGCAAAATTGGAGAGTGCGAGGATTAGCGATCTGCTAAAATGACTATCAAAAGTAAATTGCTGGGTGAAGCTTGTGTGAGAATGGATCACATGGCTCAATGTGACAAAGAACTTTACCTACATTAATATGTAATGAAGCGCTTTGCTGCAATCAAATAATGTCCAACAAAGTCACCCAATGAAGTTCCGACACCTTTGTAACTCCAAATTTGTATTTCTAACATCTAGCTGGACCAGTTTTTAAATAGATGCATCTACTTGTGGAAATTCCAACATGATGAAACATCTTATTGGCATGTAAACTGATCTTGTAGAGTCATTCGGATTGCATATCAAGGATTCAACCCGCGTCGCCAATAACAAGTTAACGTGTTGGCTCTATAATGCTTAAGTCTGTAATATGAGAGAGAGAGGGAGAGAGAGAGAGAGAGGGAGAGAAAGAGAGAGTCGGCATTTGAAAGGGCAAGGATGGCATATGCAATTATGGTTTTTTGGTCAATTGGGTTGGAATTAAAAAGGGATTGGGGTAAAATCTGAAGAACTTGTGATGACAAAATGTGGAAAATTTCAAGAGAAAATGTCACATGGACCACTTTTCTGTTTTCAACATGTGTCTCCATATCATGTTGATTTATGTGGATTAATTGAGTGAAAAAATTCAAAAATTCTACATTGTAAAGAAAAAAGGAAAAAGAAGAAGAATTAACTCCATGTTACTTTCATCTTTAATTCATACTTTAATATAAATTTTGTGGCTCACGCACTTTGATCTTCTTAAAATATAACTTTCGAAACTTTTGTAACACTCAAATATTGATGTGTAAATATACATATTAACTTTTTTTGACAACTATCAGAAATATGAATAATAATTCCAAAGTTGGGCAATGTTTGTCTTTTTCTATAGCAAGTTGCGCAGCTTGGTGATGATGTCGCCTTCTCCGCCTCATCAAAAATCTCCTACTCCTTGGACATATCCAGTGAAAATATCGTGAGCCTATCTATTCGGAGTTTGCTTTCAAGAGCATGACCGATCATGGTGACTGCAGGGTATAACTCTGATCACTTGATGCTTGGACTCTTGCGTCCCGCAATATCGACAACTCCCATTGACTTTGGAGTCAATTAAATTTGGCATTTATAGATAATGGATTGATGACACGTGTGGCCCATAACGTATTGAATTTAGAACTATTTTTCTTTCTCTATTGACTAGTGCATCCGATCGTTTTGTTGGAATGCACGTGTGAATGAGTTGTGTTAAAGATATTCCACTTAGGAGAATTGACATGAAACAAAATAGTTAATATATTCTAGTCGTCACATAACTTAACAGTTTAAGCTTTTGAATAAAGGTGAGTCCAATTAGATATATCAATATGCTCAGACTTGGGCTCTCTCTTGGTGATCTTCTCGAGTGAAGATATTGAGCTTCTGCTACATACTCCCAACCAATGGTATCAAAACCATTGGTTGTGATTTCCAAGTGAGTGTGCGTTGTAATGTAAAAAAGAGGGCCCATAGGGATGAAGTTGGGCATTGATGGAGATTCAATTTGAGATAAGTTAATTAGAAGTATACCTAAAAAAAGAGGGAGCGGACCTTGTATTGAGCTCACACATAAGGGGAAGACTGTTAGGACTCACGTATGAATGAATTGTATTAGAGAAATCTCACACTGGTTTGGTGTAAATAAGTTAATATATCCTAATTAGCCTATAACTTTCGATTTAAGCTTTTGGATGAAGGTGGATCCAATGAGATATAATATATTGACAGGCTTGCACTTAGGCTTCCTCTTGGCAGTCTCCCTTGATAAGAGTGTTAGGCTTCTGTTGCGTGCTCTTAATAATTTTTCTAGGTAAGATAAATTTCTTTTGTTGTACAATGGAAAGGTAGAAAAATGGGAATGAAGTAGACAGTTACTCGAGCGAGGGGGAGTTGCAAGGGTCATGGAGGTGATGTTGATTCAATTAGCGAGTGGCCAAAAAGGTTTCTAGCTCGGCACCTAAACTAATAATGGATTACCTTGTTAAATGTCCTCGTCCAATTTGGATTGACCTGCCTTTGGGTAGATCAATTAGGCAACGAAACCTCGCCTAAGTCATCATCATTTCATTGCAATACAAGAAAGTGTGAAGAGTATCAAATCATATGGCAAGAGTGGTAGTTGGAGCCCTTTCAAATGATATTTTCTTTTAACTCATGGGAACTTTCTTATGGAGCATGTATGGACTCAGTATCCCTCCCAAGACCAATATTATAGTTTTTTTTTTTTTTTTTTTTCAGTCCTCCTACTCTCTATGCCTACTCTACACTTACTGCAGACTTTTGCCTCCTCTTGCAGGACGTGGGAGTCGAAACCCACTCCTGAAACTTGCGCGTCCCCATCCCATCCCTCCTCGAGAAGGGGTTTGAACCTCACCTCCCCCTTCCATGTTGGAAGGGTGGCCACTGGGGCGAATCCCGGTGGTTGGCATTATAGTTGGACAGATACATTTTCATGCTCAAGGCACAAGCTAAATACGTCAATGTCTTGGTTCAAAACCCAATTCAGCATAATATTGTATGGCTCTAGGTTAAGAAGAATTTATTTTTGATAAGCAAGTATAGATAGCTTTTATTTGACTATTATCTCACTACATCATGATCGATGTTCTAACAGCTTTGCAGCCCCAAATCTGTATTTCTAACATCTAGCTGGATAAGTTTTTCAATAGATGCATCTAATTGTAGAATCTCAACACGATGAAACGTCTTATTGGCATACAAACTAATCTTGCGGAGTCGTTCGGATTTCATATCAATGATGCGACCTACACCCTTAATAACGAGTGAAGGTGTCCGATTTGTGACCCGGTTGGCTCTATAATGCTTAAGACATACGAGAGAGAGAGAGAGAGAGAGAGAGAGAGAGAGATGGCAATTGAAAGGGCAAGGAAGGGGATGGAACATGCCATTATGCAATCATGGCGGACGCGCAGTTTCTTTTGGTCTGTGGGCCGGAATTAGGAAAGTAAGAAGAAGAAGGCTTTGTGACGACAAAATGTGGAAAATTTCCAGGCAAATTGACAAATGGGCCACTTTTCTTTCTACCATGTTTTCAACATGTGTCGCAATACCATATAGATTTATCAGGATTAATTGAATGAGAAATTGAAGTACTCCGTACCGCATAAAAAAAGAACAAGGAGGATCATCAACTCTATGTAACTTTCATCTTTTAATTCACACTTTAATCTAAATTTTGCAGCTCATGTACTTTGATCTTCCTAAAAAATTAACTCTTGAAACTTTCACAACAATCACATATTGATGTGTTAAAGTACATCTAATTTCGACCAAAAAAAAAGTACATCTAATTTTTTTTTGTAGCTATCTAAAAAATGAATCATGTCATTTAAATTTAGGCAATATATGTCATTTTCTATAGGAAGTCGTGCCACTTGGTGACGATATCACCTTCTCTTCCTCATTAAAAATCTCTTACTCCTTGGACTTATCCAATGAGAACATTCCGAGCCCATCTATTCGGAGTGGCTTTTAAGGCCATCACCAATCTTGATGAGGCACCATTGTGATCACTTGATGTTTGGACTCCAGTGTTGCACGATACAAGATAACTCGCAATGACTTTGGAGTCAAGTTGAATCTAGCATTTGTAGATGATGTATCGATCTGACCGTGACATGTGTGGCCTAGACTATATTGGATTTAGAACATTTTTTTCTTTCTCTATTGACTAGTAACGTCATGGGGTTCAGCTTGCTAGCGAGGTCTGTGCACCACACAATCATGTGATGATGCTAATAGTGCCATTAACTACAGCAATGTCTATTATTTGCATCATGATCCTGTCACAAAATCATTATTGTGCTATAGCTAGTTCTTAGGGGTTATGGCAATCATATGTAGCTGGTCTTCGTAATACCTATTACATGCCTATTATAATTTATGCATGATAAAGATTTGTATGAATCTCCCGTAGTTTCTCTTCTCTCCCCTTCTTCTGCCTGCACTTCAATAGAAATCATTTGTTAGGTTGACCGTAAAAGCATAAGATATCATTGGGGGAAATTATCAAAAAAATTTCTAGGCCTATTGCACTTGTGTTAATTTAATTTTAAATATTTTCATTGTGTCAATTGAGTTATAAACTTTAAGAAAAATTGCCAGTTTAGTTGTATGTGGTATAATTAGTGCTTATGTGAATAATTTTTACAATTTTTTTTAAATTGAATTTTTTAAATTGAAAATTTTTAATAATTTTATTTTTCGTCTTTTCTTTCTCTCTTTCCTTCTCCCTCAACCGGTCACCATGAAAGGTGATCGGCCAGAAGCGAGGGTCACCCTTGTTGAGGTGAGGCTCAAATTTGTTGGTGAGGTTGGTCGGTCCTTGCTAAATTTAGCAAGGGTGACCCTCGTCGGCCCTTGAAGAAGGAAAAAGCAAAAGAAAATAACAAATCATTAAAAAATTCGATTTAAAAAAAATTGCAAAAATTGTTTACATCGGCACCGGCTGTGTCACGTAAGACAAATAGTAACCACTTTAATAATTTTCAGTCAAAATTAGTTGGATAGACTCAATTGACAAAACATAAAAATGTTCAAAATTAAATTGATACAAGTGTAAGAGATTTAAAACTTTTTTGGTAATTTTCCCAATATTATTTACATGAAACTTATTGATCTCATGACAACGCATCCTATGTGGTCCGCGAGATCAACCAGGCTTGTTTCCTAAAAAGACAAATTACACCGGATGATAAAGCATAATCAAATTCATAATTTGTCACTTCAACGGGAGAAAAACATCATAAATAGCCACCTCTTGGAAAGCCCAAGGTACCAAGCCTAACTTACCCAAGACCTCTCACCGAAACTAATAATGAGGAAGGCTTTTGTTCTTGTTTGCGCTCTCTTCATCTCCTCCGCTCTTCTCCCCTCTGCTCTTCTCCTCCTTCCTTCCACCGAAGCTCGAGCACTCCTTCCAGGTGAAGACCTTCCGGGTGATCTCTCTCTCTCTCTCTCTCTCTCTCTCTCTCTCTCTCTCTCTCTCTCTCATATTCAAATCGATGTGATTGGTCAAAGAAATACAATTAATCTTCTATCTGATGACGTCGGCAGCAATGGCACCTGGGGTGACAAATTGCACACGATTTCGGTATAAACCGTGCACACCGGTACGACCTCCAAGATGCGGTGTTTATAGAAGACGTTGCCCTCCGGGAGTTAGTCCTACAGAGCCATAAGACCAAGCAGTTAGAGTAGGCCGGTCATGACGGCCAAACTGCATCATAATAATATGAAGTAGTTTCACGACACCGTCATCGTGAATGAATAAAGAAGCTGAGTGAAGTCAGTCACTTGATGGAGCCTTGTTTCAATACCTAAAAATGAATTAAGGATGAATGCTATGTAGAGGCTGCAAACTAATGTATGAAACAATAAAGCAATGAATGAATCGTCTAGTTTATGGTATGTATCTTTTGAAAGGAAAAGGGAACAGCGACAGAGCTTGTCACAGGCTTCATCTTCTCTTTCGAATTGCAATATGATGAATTATCTAGATGTAAGTGCAATGAAGTGCTTGTCTAATCTGTGAAAGTAGCTTCCAGGAGTTCCAGAATTTCTTGCCTGCCTGTGATTTTCTTCATGGAGGATGGACAAGTATCTGTCTCATCTCTGTTTTCACCACGAATTTTTCATATCTTAGCTTATTTTGAAAACAAATAGGTGTGGCTGTTTGGAAGGGAATGATTAATAAGGCAATCTGTAGCATTCATCGCTAAAGAGTAAAGAGTATAAACTATGATACGAAAATTTTTTAGTCCGAGAAATCCTCCAGTAAAATCGAAGCAACATAAATATGATCCTTCCATTCACAATCATATAGTATAAGGTGCAAGTTCAACATCCTTGTGTTCTAACCAAAATTGAGCTTGGTCAATTGAGGACTTTCCAGCTTGAAGAAGTTAATAACAGAAAAGAACTCTCGCAGAAATGGCAGCAGACTTTCTTCGAAACCGATAACAACTTTGACATATAATTGGTTTCACATCAACCAATACTAGTTAAACGAAGCAGATAAATTTGCATTGCATCTGAGAGAAATCAACCACAACAAAAAGAGGTTCTCAATGTTTCAGGGCAAGCTTTCTCATTCAGTTCTGATTTCATAGAACAAAACCAATGTCAAAAGAGCCAGACCATTCCTTGCCAGAAAATGGCCAATGTGAAGTCCGTCTGGATTTTAAACAGCATATACCCCAGCATAAACGTGCAAGAGAATGAAAGCATCGTCCAACTGACCATCCTTCATTTACTTCATTTCCTTCGCAGGACTGAACAGTAGACTCATCTTGATGTTCCTCTGTACGAGCAAGTCTTGGATTAACGCGGTGAACCTGAGCCCAGCTCACATGCGTCAATCGTTGGATGAGGCGCGCCGAGTGGAACCCACATAATCCTACGGTGCATGCAAGTCGGGCTATATTATTTACATACTTGATGGTTGGACGCTTACGTTACACCCAATTTTGCCACCTCACTTACGGAGAAAATTGAGTGGGCATTGCAAGATGATGTACCTATCAGATTCTAATAGGCCTATAGTGGATGACTTAAAACCTCTCTTTCGTCAATTGACTAGGATTAACTCGATTGAGATAAGCTCTCTATGCACCCTCAATTACGTTGATATAGGGCCAAGTGAATTGACGACACTGCACAAGATATTATGTCCATATCAAGCATCCAATGACTCGTGAAAGCAACATGCCAATCTCATGGTGAACTAATGCCATTTACAGCCTAGTCAAGTTCATCCTGTTGCAAGCATCGTAACTGCCTGAGAAAAGTTGAGTCACTGTTGGAAGTCCTATGACGGATCAGATGTGTTCATTTTGCGGAAAATAAGTGATTTGCAAAATGTTTTTCAAACAAATAATTGCTTAGATCATCTAGAAGAAAAATGAATGGATTTTTTTTTTTTTCATTTCCTACGAAAATAGTTAACCATCGATTAATATTGATGATGAAAATATTTTTTATTTACTAATTTTCTAAATGATATAAACAATTACTTTTCAAAAATATTTTTCAAATCATTCATTTTCTACGAAATAAACGCACCCCAAGTGTCTTTTGGTTAATTGGACTTGAATTAGGTAGCTATTAGCGTCAAACTTGAAGGCTTTGTGAAGACAAAATGCCGGAAACTTGCAGGTAACATGATAAATGGATCATTCATCTTGCTGTTGTCTCTTCAATATTTGTTTTAATATCACGGACATTTATGGGGATTAATTGACCGGAAAAGTTCAAATACTCTGTACTTTGATAAAGAAAAATCAACTCCATATGCCTTAGAGATTCTTTGATAGATTGTCAACTTATAATTCGTTCTTTATCGAAATTTTGCAACTCATGCACATTGAAAATTTTTCAAATCCAAAGCTACTACGATGCCCAGCAGGTTTGTCGGGGTCAGTATTCGCCCACTTTAGAGTCTTTTAGCCTTTTTGTGAACAGTAAGCAGCAGATCTCCCCTCGTGCACCCTGAGCAGATTTGTACGAACGAAGCTTGACACTCGTATATTGATACGTATATCGTACATATAATTCTTTTTTCCATAATAATCTGAAATTTGATTTTTATGTGTTAAATTCTGGCTTTGTTTGCACGATGTATGTCCATTTCTACAATACGTTTGCCGCGTTAGTGACGGTATCTCTTTCTCCACCTCAGTAGAATCTCTTCTGCCTTGGGTTTATGCAATAACAGTATTCCCACAAAGTTTATTCGAAGTTGCTTTCCAACTAAGACCCGATCTTGAATTTGGAGTCAATTGAATTTCGCATTTGTAGATGATGTATCCATATGATATTGACATAAAGTGGCCTATACTGTATTCGATCTAAAAGTTACTCCTCCCTCGACTCATAATGACTTAGGATCAACCGGACTTGTTTATTAAGAAAAGACCAACTCCATGGAATGATACAACTCAACATAATCAAAATTCGTAATTTGTCACTTCAACCAGAGAAAAACATCATAAATAGCCACCTAATGGAAAGCAATATGTGTCAAGCCAAAACTACAAAATTCCTCTCCAATACTGAGAATGTGTAAGGCCCTTGTTCTTGATACTTGGACTCTTGCGTCCCACAATACCGACAACTCACAATGACTTTGGAGTCAATTGAATTTGGCATTTGTAGATGATGTATCAATCCGATTGTGACACGTGTGGCCTATAACGTATTGGATTTAGAACTATTTTTCTTTCTCTATTGACTAGTAATGACTTAAAGGTCAATCTGCTAACGAGGTCTGTGCACCTCACAATCATGTGATAATGCTAATAGTGCCATCAGTTATAGCAATGTCTATTATTTGCATCATAATCCTGTCACAAAATTGTTATTGTGCTATATTTGGTCCTCATGGTTATAACTATCATATGTAGCTGGTCTTCGTAATACCTATTACATGCCCATTATAATTTATGCATGATAAAGATTTGTATATGTCTCCCTAGTTTCTTGTTCTCCTCCTTCCTCTCCCTGCACTTTAATAGAAATCATTTGATAGGTCGACGGTAAAATCATAAGATTCGGCGAGGGTGACCCTAGCCTTTGGCTGGTCAGTCATGGGACTAGTGGAGAAAGGAGAAAAAAGAAAGATAAAAAAGGAAAAAGAAAAGAAAAATAAATAATGATTAAGAAATTTGGATTTTTCAAAGAAATTGCTAAAATTATTTACATTAACGCTGGTCATGTCACGTAAGATGGCCGACATCCACATCAATAACTCCTTGCCAAAATTGACCAGAATAATTAAATTGGCAAAAAGTGAAAATGGTTGGCACAACTAAACAAATTTAGGACCGAACTAGCATAAGTGCAAAAGGTATTGGAATTTTTTGATTATTTTTGATATGAAACTTATTGGTCTCATGATGACGCATCTTATGTGGTCCGTGAGATCAACCAGACTTGTTTATTCAAAAGGCAATTTCCACGGGATGATAAAACATAATCAAATTCATAATTCGTCATTCCAACCGGAGAAAAAAACCTAATGGAAAGCTCTACCAAATACCTCTCCAATATTAATAATGAGGAATGCCTTTCTTCTTGTTTGCGCTTTCTTCATCTCGTTTGCTCCTCTTCCCTCCTTCCACCAAAGCTCGAGAACTCCTTCAGAAAGGTGAACTCTCTCTCTCTCTCTCTCTCTCTCTCTCTCTCTCTCTCTCCATGTTGGTTGAAGAAATACGATGAATCTTCCGTTTGATAATCTAAGCAGGACCGGCAAAGTTGCAACCGTGCGAAGGAGGGAGCATTTATACACGGTGCAGACCGTCACCACGTCCGCCATGTAGTGTTTTGAACGTGGACCTTACCCTAGCCCTAGGGAGCCACGAGAGCAGGAAGCTAAATTAAGTCACTGATGATGGCCAAATTGCATCATAGTATGAAGTATATTTCGGGGCACCGTTGTCGTGACCGAATAAACAAGCGGAGTGAAGTCAGTTACTTGATGGAGAGTCTCCACGCCCAAAACATATCAAGGATGAATATTATGTAGGATGCATTTCAAGGTAGAAGACAATAAGGCAATGGAAGAATCGTTTAGTTTAAGGTATTGTGTCTTTTGAGGAAATAAAAGGATTGGAGACGAAGCCTGTCTCTAAGGTTTCTATCTTATTTTCAAATTCCAATGTAATAATTCATATTAATTTATGTGCAATGAGCGGCTTGTGCTGCAATCGATCACTGTTTAATGGACTTATTAGAGTATTTAAATACTAAATCGTACCTTTATTAGAAAAGATTATTCTCTATTTCTTCGGGAAGAAAGAGATGAGAACACTATTCTTTAAAGTTGCATGTGTACATATATATTATAAGTAAAATAATTTCATTCCAAAGATCCATAGCTAGAGAAAAAATATCTAAAAAATCATAAACTTATTGCACTTTTACTATTTTAATCCTAAATTTTCTCACATTTTGCCAATTAAATCCTAAATTTTCTCATATATTGCTAATTGAGTCTATCCGGAAAGCATTGATGTGAACTGGCAAAAGTGACATGGTCAGTGTTGATGTGGATGATTGTTGGGAAAATATTTTTTGTTCATTTATGTTTGAGAATTTTTTCTTCAAATCATCCATTTTCCGTAAAATAAATGGAGCCTAATGCAAAGAAAATGAGGAATAAATTCACGCGACAGAGAATATCCTAAAAACCAGGGGAATAAATGAAATTAAAATCTTTATGCTTGTCACGCGCAAATTTAGAATTAGGTAGGGTGACAACGTGGGTAATCTTTGCGAGATATGTAATTGCGTAATCAGAAAAAGCAAAACAAGCTTTATTCCTAATCCGTTCATAAGCATGGGTAAACGGAAGCTACTGATACTTGGCGGAGCGACAAAGAGGACATGACTCCCTCCTCTCCGGCCACTTGCCGATGCACTCTGCATGGAAAACATGCTCCCAATGCGTCCGAGCGGCCATAGACTCAGCTCAGAGCTCCTCACGACAGATCAAAGGAGCCCTTTCAATCCCAATCTTGCGCTGTAATTCCCCACCCAGCAAGTTCGAAGGCCATCATGTCGTCCAACGGCATCACTGCCGCAACGAGGACTCGGAGACCCGTGGTGACGACGGATATATATATATATATATGTGTGTGTGTGTGTGTGTGTGATATTGATTTTGTAAAATCATTATCTGTCATGTATGTCATAAGACATCCAAAAATATGCAGATACTTTAAAACAAGACATGTGGAAGAAAAAGAAGAGATGCCGAATTAGAGAGTACTAGGATCAGAGATTTGCTAAAATGACTGAAAAATAATTTGCAGAGTAAAGCTCGCGTGGGAACAGGGAACATGGCTCGGTGTGAGAAGAAATTTACCCACATTAATATGCTTTGAAGCGCTTTGCTGCAATCAAATAATGTCCAACGAAGTCACCCATGTTTATCCCAAATTCAATTTCTGTTCCCCGAAGAAGATTATGCTCTACTTCTTCGGGGAAAAATTATTAAAAACAGTATAATTTAAAGAGAACACTTAGAAAACTTCGTAATGATGCATACACATCTCGTTTTCCTTAGGAAGATCATTCTACTGCAAAGAGAGAGATGCATTTCAGCGTGTGCAATTGTAATACAGAGTAATATTTCTTAATCATCTCGAAATTTGAAATAAAATATATTTCTTTTTTTTATATGGATGGAAAAGCAAAAAGAGGACAATAAAGCAGACAATAACTTGAGAGAGGGAGAGTCGCAAGGGGTCGTGGAGGTGATGTTCCTTTAATTAGCGAGCTGCAAAATAACGTTCCTAGCTCGGCAGCTAAACTAATAATGGATTACCTTGTTAAATGTCTTTAGTCCAATTGTGATTGACTTGCCTTTGAGCAGATCAATAAGGTAACTAAACCTGACCTAAATCACCATCACTACCTTGCAATACAAGAAAGTGTGAAAAGTATCAAGTCGGATGGTGAGAGTGGTGGCTGGTGCCCTTCTCAAATGATCTTATCATTTAACTTGTGGGAACTTTCTTATGAATCATGTATAGATTCGGTATCCCTTGCAAGACCAACATTATAGTTGAACAGATAAAATTTCATGCTTAAGGCACGAGCTAGATGAGTTAATATCTCAAGTTCAAAACCTGATTTGGCGTAATATTGTATGGCTCTCGGTTGAGAAGAATTTATTCCTTACTGGTAAGTCTAGATGGCTTTTATTTGACTAGATCCAAGTGAACAACTCTAAAATATCATCTCACCACATCATGACCCACGTTCCGATAGCTTTGTGGCTCCAAATTTGTATTTCTAACATTTAGCTGATAAATTTTTTTAATAAATGCATCTAATAGTGGAAATGCCAACACAATAAATTATCTTATTAGCATGGAAACTGATCTTGCAAAATCATTCAAATCACATGTCAAGGATTTGACCTATACCCTCACTAACAAGTGTCCAATTTTGTGATCTGGGTTGGCTCTATAATGCTTAAGTCAATAAAATATGTGAGAGAGAGAGAGAGAGAGAGAGAGAGAGAGAGAATGTGTCACGCCCCGAACCCTGAGCGTGTGCCTATCCCTCTCTGGTTGATAATATTTTGCGACTTCCTAGGATGAATCGCCGACCTTTTTCGTTTTATTATACATGTGAAAGCGAAAATAAATCCCCTGACATTAATCATCTCAGGATAGAAAAGTAGGACAACATTTTACAAAAACACACTTTTATAAACGACAGGGTTTAGGTATGAAACGAGTCTGGTCGAAAGCCTACAAAAGACCGACTCTCAAAAAGGAATTGTCCTATGACATACTAATTGGACACATACGCCGATCCTTCGAACTCCACCTCCATAGACTCCGGGGCTTCGGTCTTCCACGACCACCATCTAAGGACCTGAAAATGATTATACAATAACCAGTGAGATAATATCTCAGCAAGTCCACCCCTTGATCCCTTATTAGGAAGAAAATATGCCCCAAAGGGCTACTTAAGCACAAACACGAGACAGAAGGCTTACCTTAGCCTCAATTCTTTCATGCAAATCATTCAATAAATAATCATCGGATCACATCATCACATCAATCAAGAATTCAGATGGAGTCATCAATCAATCGACTCAGTCGATTACATGTCAATGAGACCATTCCTCAATCATCTCATTTACTCAATCTCAACACTGAATTACGGCTTAATTGGCACGACCTACTAAAACTTTGGTGGTAATGCTGAATTACGGCTCAACGGTACAACTGATTCCAAATTAGGTGGTAGATTACATTCCAGTAGTAACAACCATACTTTGGTGGTAATGCTGAATTACGGCTCAACGGCACAATCGATTCCGAATTCGGTGGTTATGTTGAATTACAGCTTAGCGGCATAACCAATTCTAAATTCGGTGGTTTTCTTGATCTAACACACAACATTACACGATTATTTACCTACCTTAACAATTTTGGGATAAAAACCCACCATCACCAATCACACTTGAATTGCACAATATAACAATCAATTGCATAAACTCATTATGCCACGACAATTAGCATGAAATTCCGGTCTAATTTCTGGAAAATAATAAATAATTAAATAAATTGCAATTAAATAAAGAAATAAATTGTGATTAATTAAACTAATCTACTAAATTAACCTAACTATACAGGCACCTGATCAAGTAGGTCAATCTTAGACTTCTTCATATAGCCAACATAGAGCAATCCCTCTCATGACCTCACACATAAGTTTTCAGCATGCCACAAGTCCACCAAATCACTAAATGCACCTTATTTAGTAAGCACAACATTAAGAACAACCACAAAACCATAACTAGTCATAATTGGTAGAAATCGAGCCACTCATGTATCTCCAAGTTTAAATCTAGAAACCTAACCAAACGAGTTTGAAAAATTCCCACATTTGAATATGTTATAAGGAACACATAAACGAACATTTTTCATGCAAACAACTTAACCCAGATCCTTCTAGATTCGGCCCAGTAAATCACTCAATACAGCACAAAAAACTGGGTCCATTTCCAGAAAGTCTATCTTCCGAAATCAATTTGGTTCGAAGTCCAAAACATGTTTGTTTGATATGAAATTTAAGTATATTAAATTAGAAGATGTGAAAAATAACTTCCGTGAAGAAACCATTTTGAAATTCAAACCCTAAGAGTTGATAAAAACCTAGAATCCTAAAATGTCACAAATTCCAGCATAGTCTAAGACTCTGTTTGCAAATGACGGAGCTGATATCTCATTTTTTCAAATTCCTAAAAATCTTGATAAAAATATATGTTATAGATGAAGATGTCTAAAAAAATTCTCAAGAAGGAATAACCTCAAATTCAAAACCCATTTCAATCTACAAAAATGGCAAATGGAGAGAATTCAGAGATCAGAACTGCAAGGATTCTACTGGATTCAACTAATCCATCATCAATTGTGCTAATCTCACTAATTAGATTAACACTAATCCATTCTAGGCTAATATAACCATTCTAGATTAACACTAATCCATACTTAAGCTAATGTAAACAACCATTAAGCATAATTAACCTCTTAAGCAAGGTTTAGTAAGCAAACTTACTTGTTCGGCGACCCGGTCAGTTCAATTTGATGGGGACGTGATGGGGGACGATTCTCTCCAAAGCGAGCCAAGCTTTCGAGGCCAGGAACCACCTCAAAATGGGCCAAGATCGCGCGGATGGGCGTGGTGGCACACGGACGGCGTTCCATCGTGGTGTGGCTGCTTCTGGCAGCTTGCTGGTCGTGTCCTATGGTTTTCTAAGCTTTCTCTCCTTCAACAACAATGGAGAAAACCCCAAAACAAGGAAGAAGAAGGCTGTTGAAGAGAGGGGAACAAGATGGGGCTGGAGAGGGCCACTTGGCTCACATTTTCCTCTCCTTTGTTCCCTTGACTCAATCATAGCCAAGGCTGTCTTCCATGGCTCATATTCAGCCACCAAGGCGCTTCTTAGGACATTTGAAATGGTCCAAAATGGGCTAAGCAAGACGGCATACGAATTTGCTTAGGATTTCCTCCAATTGGACACTTATTCTTGCTTGAATCAATCCAATTCGGCTCCCATAAATCCCGTTGTTGAGTCCTCAATCAAATTGATATTTTTCCTCACAAATTGATCTCACTTGCATCCCAATTACGCGATCAAAAATGGTCCCCGACAATTTCGGACAAAAAACGACCCTACCTCGACTTTTTCCCAGAAAGCCTCGATGTAGAAAAATCTTCAGAAGGCGAGTTGACATTCCTAAAATGATTTGTGACGTGACAAAACTTTCAGTTTCTGAAATCGGATTCAAATTCGCGGTTTATTACAATCTGGCGTGATTTTAGCATGACCTAGGCTACCGGATAGCATTCAGAAAATTTTAATGCAATTGACTCATGATCGATTTTTTTCAAGTCACACTGTACCACTTCGACACATTGGCAACTATCGGTAGTCGTGAAAATCTCAAGATTTCAATTATGAGCACAAGGTACCCAAAATGATAGAAAATTTGTCTAGTGCCAATCGACGAGAATTTTGCAATCAAGTGGAATCACCCACATTTTGATCACACATCTCGCCGAATCGACCTATCCATGATCTCGATCGATTTTGACAATATCGTAATGACCCTTGTAGACTAGCACGGTCGAGCGATTTCTAGTCGAATTCTCAAATCCATTGCATTAAAATTTCTTAATGACTTCCCCAAATAGTCTAGTTATCTCACGAGTGATTGGCTCCGAGAATAGCACTTTAGGCGCGTCGATGAAAGGCTCGATTTATTCAATTGAAAATAGGACTAAAAATCCAGGATGTCACACAGAGAGAGAGAGAGAGAGAGAGAGAGAGAGAGTTGGCATTTGAACGGGCAAGGATGGTACATATATGCAATTATGGAATTATGTTGGACTAGTAATCTTTTTTGGTCAGTTGGTTTGGAATTAGGAAAGGGATTAGGGTCAAAACTGAAGGCTTTGTGATGACAAAGTGTGGAAAATTTCAAGGGAAAATGACAAATGGACCACTTCTCTTTCTATCATGTTTTCAACATGTGCCACAATACCATTTAGATTTATGAGGATTAATTGAGTGAAAAAAAAATCAAATACTTCATTTAGTTAAAAAAGAAGTAAGAAGAATCAACTCCATGTGACTTTCATCTTTTAATTCATACTTTAATCTTAATTTTTGCGATTAAGATCTTCTAAAAAAAATAATTCTTAAAACTTTCACAATACTCAAGTGTTGATGTGTAAAAGCATAAATATATTTTTTTTAACTATGTGAAATATGAATAATAATTCTAAAGTTGACAATATATGTCCTTTTCTATAGGAAGTTGCGAGGTTCGCGACGATATCACCTTCTCTGCCTCATTAAAAATCTCCTACTCCTTGGTGTTATCCAATAAGAATATTTGGAGTTGTTTCTAAGACCATGACTGATCTTGGCAAGGCACCATTATGGTCACTTGATGCTTGGATTTTTGCGTCACACGATACTCGACAACTTGCAACGACTTTGGAGTCAATTGAATTTGGCATTTGTAGATGATGTATCGACTTGATTGAGACACGTTTGGCCTAGAACATTTTGGATTTAGAACATTTTTCTTTCTTTATTGACTCGTAAGGACTTGGGGGTCAACTTGCTAACGAGGTCTATGCACCCCACAATCATGTGATAATGCTAATGGTGGCCAAGCTTGTCTATTAAAAAGACAATTTACTTCGGATGATAAAGCATAATCAAATTTAGAATTTGTTACTTCAACGGGACAAAAACAATATAAATAGCCACCTCCTGGAAAGCCCAAAGTACCGAGCCTAAACTACCAAATACCTCTCACCAGAACTAATAATGAAGAAGACCCTTGTTCTTGTTTGTGCTCTCTTCATCTCCTTCGCTCTTCTCTTCCTTCCTTCCATTGAAGCTCGGGCAATCCACACTGGTGAAGTCCTTCCAGGTGAACTCACCATCTCTCTCTCTCCATCATTTCAAATTGATGTGAATGGTCGAAGAAATATGATGAATCTTCCATCTGATGACGTAAGCAGGACCGGGACGGGACCCCGCAGGTTGCCGACAAGGTAGGGGCACATATTGCAGGCCACTACCTAACCCAAAGAAGAAGTGTAATATTTATGAACGTGGACGTTGCACTCCGGGAGCTAGTCCTCCAGAGCCATGAGACCATGCAACTAAAGTAAGCCGCTCATGATGGCCAAATTGCATCATAATAAAATGAGTACTTTTCGCGGCACCGTCGTCGTGAACGAATAAAGAAGCGAGCAAAGTCAATTACTCTAATGGAGACTTGTCGCCACGAACCAAATATATTAAGGATGAATATTATGTCGGATGCATTTTAAGGTAGGAAACAGTAAAGCAATGGAAAAATCGTTTAGTTCAAGGTATCGTGTCTTTTGAGAGAAAAAAAGGAATGGAGACGGAGCTTGTCTCTCAGGTTTCATCTTCTTACTCAGATTTCTATCTAAATGTGTGTGCCACGAAGTGCTTTCGCTGCGATCGATTATTGTTAAATGAACTTATTAGAGTATTTAAAATACTAAATCGTACCTTTATTAGAGCAGCTGGCCATAGTTTCGCACAAGAAGAAGATATATATTTCATTGTAAAGATGCATACCTCTATATCAATCTGTACAATTGTAATAGAGGGGGTACTTTGTAATATTTCTAGATATTTGGAGAATATGAAATGATATATCTTGGTTACACGATGAGGCAAACATCACTTCTTATCAATTGTTCTTTAAGTATCATCGATGCAACATTTCTTGGTGACTTTGCGTGATGAACATGT
Organism: Eucalyptus erythrocorys; assembly: GCA_014182555.1. Classification (NCBI taxonomy): domain Eukaryota; kingdom Viridiplantae; phylum Streptophyta; class Magnoliopsida; order Myrtales; family Myrtaceae; genus Eucalyptus; species Eucalyptus erythrocorys. Next base: position 54,558,947 of record CM024602.1, read on the forward strand.
ATTCTCTTACAATTGTTGCGGTTCTTTAAGTACATTGAATTTGGCATTTGTAGATGATGGATCTATTTGTTAATGACATAAGTGGCCTACATCTCGTCATAGCATAGTTTAACTTGTAGCACACGGCACAGACAGCTTGCAATTACTTTTTTTTTTTTTTTTTTTTTTTGGGCATTGTTTGCAGTGACTTTGAAGTCATTGAATTTGGCATTGATAGATGATGGATCTTTTTTGATAATGACACAAGTGGCCTACATTTCATTGGCCTATATTCATTATCTCCACTTCTTCGGGAAAAGAGAAATAAGAACAATATTTTTAAAGATGCATACTTGTATATCCTTTTTATTTATCAGCAAGCCTATATATCAACGTGCACAATTGAGGACAAGGGAATTAAAAATACAACATTCACTTTGACATATGTCATGACCTCCTTTTTTCGGGCACCTTTATTGCACGGGTGCGTGCGAAGGCTAATGACTCGCTAAGTCTATTAGGCTTGGATCAAACTCTCTCAAGCTCACCAATTCATAACTTGTGATCCGGAATTTTAACTTGCAAGTCAATTTTAAATAGGAGTCGCTATTAATTAATTTGAAGTGGGTTGATTAGAAATCCAAGTGAAATATTAAGAGAAATATTTTATTTCTGCACAACTAGAGAAATTAGGATCGGTGATTTGATTACACTAGTTAATCAATAATGTCATTTCTGTATCTAATCTTGTTTAAATCCTAAAGCTTTTTTTGGATTTTCAAGGATTTTTCCATGTATTTTGTAGGGAAAAAAATGAACATCTTTTACTCTATTTCTGATTTTTTTTTTTGGAAATGTAAATCATTTTGACATTTTCTGATTTTTTGGAAAATGTAAAACATTTTTGGATTTTTCTCATTTTTGAAAAAATAATTTTTATTTTTTTAATTTCTGATTTTTATTATTAAAATATTTTTATATTATTCGACTCAGGTCGGATTCCTGGGTTGGGACTGACCCAGGTCACCAGCGGTTGCCCCGGATGGGCTTAAGGCATGGGCCAAGCCCAAAGCTTCACCTCCTTCTTTAAAAGAAAAACACACCAAGCCCACTTTCTTTTTAAAATAAAACCGGCCCACGTGCTAAACAAAAAACAAGTCCAGCCCACTATAATAAAACCCTAGCCCGAGAAACAAATGGACCAGGTCGCCAAGATTCTAGGGCTGACCGGCGTGACTCTCTATCGTGGTCGTGACGGAGATGGCCGTGACGGGCGGTGTTGGGTTCGCTGTGTGGATGTCACGGTGTCGACTCAGCCACCCAAGCTGGTGGTTTGGCTTCTGTCCGACCAGCCACCGTCGTCGGCCATCACTGCCGATCACCGCAAATCCAGCTGCGGACACTGCACTCGTTCGGGAATTTCGTTGAACACTTGGAGGACGTTGGGTGGGAGGAGAGAAATCGAACCAATCTGAGGCCGAGATCGCATCGGGACTCATGGCAGACAACAAGCAAAGACCAGGGCAGCCAGACGACGGACGGTCGGGGCTGGAACTTTCATGAGGCAGACAGCCGCGAGCTCCGGCCCGACGCGCCCAAAACACAGAGAATAAAAACAAAAAGACAAGCCCTAGCTCACTGAGAAAGGAAGCTCGACGGCGAGTCGCCGACCGCGATGCAGGCGCGGTAGCTGGCGACGACTCGCCTTTCCTCGCTCACAACCCTAAGATCTGGGTTTTTATCTTACCCTCGCTCACGATCTCTGCCTCTCGAGTTCGGTCTCGATTCGGATTTCGCTCGCTCCCGCGGTCTCCCCTGATGTCTCTCAAAGGAAATCCTTTAAGCTCGCTTCCTCCGTCCTCTCCGTGTCCGTCCTTTGGCCTTCCCCCCGACGCCCTATTTATAGGCGAAGGGGGGCCGGCCGACGGAGGCTTCGGTGGCTGGTCCTCAGCACGCCAACCGGCCTTGGTGTGGCCGAACCGGCGTCTCCTCAGCCACCCACTTGCTCCGCTTTGAAGGCGCCGTCCCATCCGTTGCCGGCCTACTCCTCTCTCTTCCCTGTTGGCCATCCTCGAGCGCGTCGTCATTGCTGCGCGTGAGTTGCAGAGGCGGAGAGGGGAAGGAGGAAGGAAGAAGAAGAAAGGAAAGGGGTTGGGCCAAAGAAAAAAAGAAAAACGGGCCTCGGGCCGGTGCGGGGAAGAATAAGGAGGAGGGCCTGGGCTTTCAGGCCCAGCTCCATAAGACCCCCTTTTTTTTTTTTTTTCAATAAATCTATTTGAAAATGGGGTTTAAAACAAGGAAAATGAAATAGAAGATAAAACTTAGTAGGTATAAATAATGCTAATGCCTACGTGATACGAAAATCTTTTTGTAAGGACCAAATTGATCCTTAATTTTTATGCAAATTAATTTTAAATATTTAGTCAAATCGTCAACAATATCAAAATTTTTTAACAATTTATTTAAATGTCAGATCGAAGAAAAAATAATCACTTAAATACTTTTGATGAGAAATTTCAATTAAAGTAATTATGTGATTTTGATAATTAATTTTTTTTTAATCTGATATGACTTCTTTTGAAATACAAAACCAATCAACATGGACAGATTATTGTGGAAAATGAGATCGTTCCTATTCACCATCGTCTCCATCGTTGGCCATGGAGCCACCCCCAACCATGCCTAGCACCGCCACCTCCTCCACTACCTTGACAAGTTTGGCGGCTGCAGCGAGAGCATTGACATCGACACATCCACCTCTTTTGGGAACCCTTGCCTTCGCAATGCCTTGGTTGCTCCATTCCCTAAAGCAGGCCATCATCTCCAACCCCAACGGCTTCACCGCCAACTGGGTTGGCCCCTCTGTCTGAGATTTCACATCAGCACCCGCCATTGCTTGCTTTACGTTACCGTTCACCAGAGTCACGAGGTTTGTGATCGAGAGAACCGCAATAGAGAGCCCCCATATATGCACCGCTGACCTCACCGAAAAAATAATCCTCTCTAGAGGAGTTTGAGAAGTTTCATCATTGGCAATCCTTCTTTGTCACTTTCTGAATCTCATAGCCATCGCTGATTGAGTTGCTCACTACCTCCGAGTCTTGCCGACTACGCCTCTGTTCTACCCAATTTTTCTGCTTAGAGGGACTGAGGTGCTTTGCGTTTGCCTAATCCTTCTTCGTTGGCGCCGATCACAATCGCGCCTCTGTTCTACCCAATTATCATGTGATAAAGCTAATCTCTGTTATTTGCGTTATAATTCTCTCACAAAATCGTCACCGTGTTATACTTTCTGCCTGCAGTTATATAGCTATTACATGTACCTGTCCTCTGTAATACTCATTACCTGTCTATTATTGATTATGTGGGATCGAGATTGCATAAGTTTTAAAAAGAAGATTATTTTCTACTTCCCTAGAAAAAAAGAGATAAAGATCGCTATTCTTTAAAGATGCGTACACAGAGGGGTGCTTTGTAATATATCCTTCTAATTTATCAGTGAAATAATTTCATCGTGCAGATGCATCCCTCTATGTCAATCTGTACAGTTGTAATAGAGAGGGGCTTTGTAATATTTCTAATGAATATGAAACTATATATTTTTGTTACGTGGAAAAGTCAAAAAATGTGGTGATAAAAGCAGACATAGCTTCTTCCTGGCACGGGGGTTTGAGGAGGTAATCATTGTCGCTTCTGGTTAACGAGGAGTGGTGCAAAATCCCAACTCCTCACGATCTCATGGAACCTGAAATCGAGGATGTCTTCCTCTTAAGGATTCTCGAGCAGATTGTGAACGATTCGTCTTTGAGCATATTGGAACAGTAAAATTTGTCAACAACAATCACCTGATTTGCCTTCAAATGGCCCTATATCAAAGCACTAGTATAACCTCTGAGAATATGCAAATAGTTTATATAACCTATCCAGCTTTAATCCGTGTGAAAAAGGCACTTGAACATTGGTCTGTATGTCTCAACGAGAGGGTCACTTGGACATTTGTTTGTATACCTAAAGAAGAACCTATATCAAACGTCGCTCATAATATAATATATACGATTTCACTTTGGAGCAAGGTCTCATGCTTTTCCTTGTAATAAATTAAAGGTAATGATAAACTCTAGGCAAATAGTCATAAGGTAATGATAAACTCTAGGCATATCGAGGATTCAACCTACCATCAATAACAAGTTAACGTGTTGGCTCTATAATGCTTAAGTCTGTAATGAGGGAGGGAGGGAGGGAGGGAGGGGGGGGGGAGAGAGAGAGAGAGAGAGAGAGACTTGGCATTTGAAAGGGCAAGGATGGCATATGCAATTATGTAATTATGTTGGACTAGTAGTCTTTTTTGGTCAATTGGGTTGGAATTAGGAAAGGGATTGGGGTCAAAACTGAAGGCCTTGTGATGACAAAATGTGGAAAATTTTAAGAGAAAATGATACATGGACCACTTTTCTTTCTACCATGTTCTCAACATGTGTCACCATATCACGTTGATTATGAGGATAAATGAGTGTAAAAATTCAAAAACTCCATACTGTAAAGAAGAAGAAAAAGAAGAAGAAAAAACTCCATGGGACTTTCATCTTTGAATTCATATCTTAATATAAATTTTGTGGCTCACGCATTTTGATCTTCTTAAAAAATAACTTTTGAAACTTTCACAACATTCAATTATTGATGTGTAAATGTACATATAATTTTTTTCGGCAACTATCAGAAATATGAATAATAATTCTAAAGCTGGCCAATGTTTGTCTTTTTCTATAGCAAGTTGCACAGCTTGGTGACAATATTGCCTTCTCCACCATCTTAAAAATCTCTTAGTCCTTGGGCATATCCAATGAAAATATCGCAAGCCTGTCTATTCGGAGCTTGCTTTCAAGACCATGACCGATCATGGTGACTAGTGAGGTATAATTCGAGTCACTTGATGCTTGGACTCTTGCATCCCGCAATATAGACCATTTGCAATGACTTTGGAGTCTATTGAATTTGGCATTTGTAGATGATGTATCGATCCGATTGTGACATGTGTGGCCTATAACGTATTGAATTTAGAATTATTTTTCTTTCTCTATTGACTAGTAACGACTTGGGGGCCAACTTGCTATGTGCACCCCACAATCATGTGATAATGCTAATGGTGTTGTTAGTTATAGCAATGTCTATTATTTGCATCATAATCCTATCACAAAATCGTTGTTGTGCTATATTTGGTCCTCATGGTTATAGCTATCATATATAGATGGTCTTCGTAACACCTATCATATGCCTATTATAATTTATGCGTGATAAAGATTTGTATAAATCTCCCTATTTTCTCTTTGCTCCTCCTTCCTCTACCTCACTTTAATAGAAATCATTTGATAGGTCGACAATAAAAGCATAAGATTCGGTGAGGGCGACCCTTGCCTTTGGCCGGTAGGCCATGGGGCCAAAGGAGAAAGAAGGAAAAAAAAAAAAAATAAGAAAAACGAAAAAGGAAATAAAATGAAATCATTAAGAAATTTGAATTTTTCAAAGAAATTGCTAACATTGTCTACATTAATGCCGATCATATCACATAAGATGGACGACATCTACGTCAATAATTCTTGGCCAAATTAATCGTAATGACTAAATTGGTAAAAATTAATAAGGTTTAGGACACAATTAGCACAACTAAAAGATTTAGGATTGAACTAGCACAAGTACAATAGATTTATGATTTTTTTTTTAGATATGAAACTTATTGGTCTCACTATGATGCATTCGTGTGGTCCTTGAGATCAACCAAACTTGTTTATTCAAAAGGCAATTTCATGGGATGATAAAACATAATCAAATTCAAAATTTGTCAATACAACCGGAGGAAAAAAAACACTATAAATAGCCACCTAATGGAAAGCTCAAAGTGCCAAGTCAGAGCTACCAAATACCTCTCCGATATTAATAATGAGGAAGGCCTTACTTCTTGTTTGCGCTTGCTTCATCTCGTTCGCTCTTCTCTTCCTTCCCCCCACTGAAGCTCGAGCACTCCTTCAAAAAGGTGATCTCTCTCTCTATCTCTCTCTCTCTCTCTCTCTCTCTCTCTCTCTCTCTCTATGTTGGTTGAAGAAATACGATGAATCTTTTATCTGATAATCTAAGCAGGACCGGAAAAGGTGCCACCGTGCACTCGAGAGAGAGGGAAAAGATATACACCGTGCATACCATCACCAACTCCGCGAAAAAGGTGTGAAATTTATAAACGTGCTTGCCCTCCGCTAGTTGGCCCTACAGAGCCATGAGACCAGGGACCTAAATTAAGCCGCTCATGATGGCCAAATCGCTTCATAGTATGAAGTATATTTCGCGGCACTGTCGTTGCGAACAAATAAAGAAGTGGAGTGAATTCAGTTACTTGATGGAGCCTCGTCTCCACGCCCAAAGCATATCAAGGATGACTATTATGTAGGATGCGTTTCAAGGAAGAAGAGAATGAAGCCATGTAAGAATCGTTTAGTTTAAGATATTGTGTCCTTTAAGGAAATAAAAGGAATGGAGACGAAGCTTGTCTTTCAGGCTTCTATCTTCTTTTCAAATGCCAATGTAATAAAATAATCAAAATGTATGTGCAATGAGGTGCTTGTGCTGCAATCAATTATTGTTTAATGAACTTATTGGAGTATTTAAATACTAAATCCTACCTCTATTAGAAAAGCTGGCATAGTTTCCTCCAGGGAGAATTACCAAAAAAGTCCTAAACCTATTGTAAATGTGCCAATTCAGTCCTAAACCTTTTTTTTTTGGTCCAATTTAGTCCTAAACCTTTTATAATTGTGCCAATTCAGTCCATCCGGCCAAAATTGGCCGGCCGACGCTGACGTGGATGCCAACGGGGGACAGCCGGCCAGCAAGGTAATTTTTAATATTTTAAATATTTTTTTGAATTTTTGAATTTTTAAATATTTTTTAAAAAAAAATTTAATTCTTTTTTTTTTTTTTTTTGGCCTTCTTCTCCTTCCTCTCGCCGGCCAGAGGTGAGGGCCGACAAGGTCAGCCTCGCCGGCCACTGGCGGAGGTGAGCCTCGCCCAGCGATGGCGAGGGCGAGGGTCGACCTGGCCCAGTGGCTGGCAAGGCCGCCGTCGCCATCATCGCCCCCGCCACCTCCCCGTCCCCGATCGTTGGCACGATCTCCCCCCGAGCTCAAGCGGCCCTCCCCAGCCGTGACCGTCGCCAAAACTCTGTTCCAGCGCCTCGGACCGCCGAGGGACGAGATCGAGCTCCTCCGTGGGTTCCTCGACTACACCACGCAGCGCGACGGGGCCTTGCCCTCGCCAATGGCCGGCGAAGGTCGAGCTCGCCGTCGCTGGGTGAGGCCGAGCCTCCACCAATGGCCGGTGAGGCTGACCTCGCCGGCCCTCACCTCTGGCGGGCCGGCGCCGGCCAGAGGAGGGAGAAGAAGGCCAAAAAATTAAAAATTAAAAATATTTAAAAAAATATTTAAAAATTCGAAAAAAATATTAAAAATATTAAAAATTACCTCGCCGGCCCGCTGTCTCCCGCCAACGTCTATGTCAGCGCCGGCCGACCAATTTTGGCCGAATGGACTAAATTGGCACAATTACAAAAGGTTTAGGACTAAATTGGACAAAAAAAAAGGTTTAGGGCTGAATTAGCACATTTGCAATAGGTTTAGGACTTTTTTGGTAATTCTCCCGTTTCCCCCAAGAAGAAGATTATTCTCTACTTCTTCAAGAAGAAAGAGATGAGAACACTATTATTTAAAAATGCGTGTGTACATATTTATTATAAGTAAAATAATTTCATTGCAAAGATCCATGCCTAGAGAAAAATTGTCCAAAAATTCATAAATTTATTACATTTTTACCAATTTGATCATAAATTTTCTTATGTTTTGTCTATTGAGTTCTAAATTTTCTCACATTTTGTCAATTTAGTCTATTCGAAAAGTGTTGATATGGACCGGCCAACATGGCACGGCCAGTGTTGATTTGGATAATTGTTGGAAAAATATTTTTCGTTCATTCATTTTTGTAACAATACAAACAATCATTTTTTGGGAATTTTTTTTTTTCAAATCATCCATTTTCCTTGAAATAAACGAGCCTAAAGAAAGAAAATGAGGATCAAATCCAGTGATAGAGAATATCCTAAAAACAAGGGGAATAGATGAAATTAAAATCTTTGTACTTGTCAGGCGTGAATTTAGAACCAGGTGGAGTGACAAAGTGAGGTAATCTTTGCGAGATATGTAATCGCGTAATAAAAAAAAGGTGAAACAAACTTTATTCCTTACCTGTTCATAAGCATTGGTAAACGACTAAACGGAAGCTACTGATACGTGGCGAAGCGACAAAGAGGACATGACTCCCTCCTTTCTGGCCACTTGCTGATGCACTCTGCATGGAAGACATGCTCCCAATGTGTACAAGCGGCCATCGACCCGGCTCAAAGCTCCTCACGATAGATCAAAGGGGCCCTTGCAATCCAAATCCTGCGCTGTGACTCCCCCACCCAGCAAGTTCGAAGGCCGTCATGTCGTCCAACGGCATCACTGCCGTAACGAGGACCCGGAGACCCGTGGTGACGAGGAATATATATATAGATCTTAATTTGTCAAATGTGATATTGATTTTGTAAAATCATTATCAGACATCCAAAAATATGCAGATACTTAAAAACAAAACACGTTGAAGAAGAGATGCTAAATTGGAGAGTACTAGGATAGAAGATTTACTAAAATGACTATGAAAAATAAATTGCAGAGTAAAGCTCGCGTGGGAACAGGCAACATGGCTCGGTGTGACAAGAAATTTACCCACATTAATATGCTTTGAAGCGCTTTGCTGCAATTAAATAATGTCCAATGAAGTCACCCATGTTATCCCAATATTCAATTTCTTTTCCCCGAAGAAGATTATGCTCTACTTCTTCAGGAAAAAATTATTAAAAACAGTATAGTTTAAAAAGAACACTTAGAAAACTTCGTAATGATGCATGCATACGCATCTCGTTTTCCTAGGTAAGATCATTCTAATGCAAAGAGAGATGCATTTCAGCGGGTGCAATTGTAATACAGAGTAATATTTCTTAATCATCTCGAAATTTGAAATAAAATATCTTTCTTTTGTTAGATGGATGGAAAAGCAAAAAGAGGACCATAAAGCAGACAATAACTTGAGCGAGGGAGAGCCACAAGGGGTCATGGAGGTGATGTTCCTTTAATTAGCGAGCCGCAAAATAACGTTCCTAGCTCGGCGCCTAAACTAATAATGGATTACCTTGTTAAATGTAAGGTCCAATTGTGATTGACTTGCCTTTGAGCAGATCTATAAGTTAACTAAACCTGACCTAAATCACCATCACTAGATTGCAATACAAGAAAGTGTGAAAAGTATCAAGTCGGATGACGAGAGTGGTGGCTGGTGCCCTTCTCAAATGACCTTGTCTTTTTAACTGGTGGGAACTTTCTTATGAATCATGTATAGATTCGGTATCCCTCACAAGACCAACATTGTAATTGAACAGATAAAATTTCATGCTTAAGGGCAAGGATGATACATTTGAAAGGGCAAGGATGATACATATATGCAATTATGGAATTATGTTGGACTAGTAATCTTTTTTGGTCAGTTGGGTTGGAATTAGGAAAGGGATTTTTTCAAACTGAAGGCTTTGTGATGACAAAGTGTGGAAAATTTCAAGGGAATATGATAAATGGACCACTTCTCTTTCTATCATGTTTTTAACATGTGTCGCGATACCATTTAGATTTATGAGGATTAATTAAGTGAAAAAAATCAAATACTCCATACTATTAAAAAAGAAGTAAGAAAAATCAACTCCATGTGACTTTCATCTTTTAATTCATACTTTAATCTAAATTTTTGCGATTCAGATCTTCTTAAAAAATTAATTATTGTAACTATGTGAAATATGAATAATAATTCTAAAGTTGGCAATATATGTCCTTTTCTATAGGAAGTTGCACGGTTAGTGACAATATCACCTTCTCTGCCTCATTAAAAATCTCTTAGTTCTTGGCGTTATCTAATGATAATATGTGGAGTTGCTTTTAAGACCATGATTGATCTTGGCAAGGTACCATTATGGTCACATGATGCTTGGATTTTTGCGTCACACAATACTTGACAACTTGCAACGACTTTGGAGTCAATTGAATTTGGCATTTGTAGACGATGTATCGATCCGATTGAGACATGTGTGGCCTAGAACATTTTGGATTTAGAACATTTTTCTTTCTTTATTGACTCGTAAGGACTTTGGGGGTCAACTTGCTAACGAGGTCTATGCACCCCACAATCATGTGATAATGCTAATGGTGGCCAAGTTGTCTATTAAAAAGACAATTTACTTCGAATGATAAAGCATAATCAAATTTACAATTTGTTACTTCAACGGGAGAAAAACAATATAAATAGCCACCTCATGGAAAGCCCAAAGTACCAAGCCTAAACTACCAAATACCTCTCACCAAAACTAATAATGAGGAAGACCCTTGTTCTTGTTTGTGCTCTCTTCATCTCCTTTGCTCTTCTCTTCCTTCCATTGAAGCTCGGGCACTCCACACTGTTGAAGTCCCTCCAGGTTAACTCACCATCTCTCTCTCTCTCTCTCCATCATTTCAAATTGATATGAATAGTCGAAGAAATATTATGAATCTTCTATCTGATGACGTAAGCAGGACGGGGACGGACGCAGGCAGGTTGCGGACGAAGTCGGGGCAGATATACACCGTGCATACCACGACCTAAGCCAAAGTGTAGTATTTATGTACGTGGACATTGCCCTCCGGGAGCTAGTCATCCAGAGCCATGAGACCATGCAGCCAAAGTAAGCCTCTCATGATGGTCAAATTGCATCATAATAACATGAGTACTTTTCGCGGCACCGTCGTCGTGAAAGAATAAAGAAGCGAGAGAAGTCAATTACTCTAATGGAGACTCGTCGCCATGAACCAAATATATTAAGGATGAATATTATGTCGGATGCATTTTAAGGTAGGAAACGGTAAAGCAATGGAAAAATCGTTTAGTTCAAGATATCGTGTCTTTTCAGGGAAAAAAAGGAATGGAGACGGAGCCTGTCTCTCAGGTTTCATCTTCTTCTCAGACTCCTATTAAAATGTGTGTGCCATGAAGTGCTTTTGCTGCGATCGATTATTGTACAATTGTAATAGAGGGGGTACTTTGTAATATTTCTAGATATTTGGAAAATATAAAATGATATATCTTCGTTACGCGATGAAGCAGACATCACTTCTTATCAATTGTTCTTTAAGTATCATTGATGCAATGTTTCTTGGTGACTTTGCGTGATGAATATGTATTCTCTTACGATTGTTGCGGCTCTTGTCAATAGAGCTAATAGTTCATCGTATTATATCATATTCGGGTTAATTTAAATATGATACTTTCGTCAAATATGTTGAAACCAGGTAAGATCCTACACAATAATCCGTCATTTGACAAGTTTAAGGAAATGATCTCACATATAAAGTGCAAAAAAATGTATTTTAGCATATATTTATATTTCTAAATGAGAGGGTCACTTCACTATGGGTATTAACATGCAGACCTGTTTGTAACAAAAATGCGATTGATCTTTAACTCAACACGCGTAATTAACTACATCTTGTGTATTTGTGTAAAATGGTCATATTGGAATTGCTAACCTTACTTATCAATATACCTAAACAAGAACCCATATAAAACGTGGATGATATTATAATATATATGTTCCAATTCGTAGCGAGGTTTTCATGCTTTTCCTTGTAATAAATTAAGGGCAACTCTAAACTCTTAGCAAATAGTCATGAGGAGAAGATAAATTCCATGACTTATAAATTCTGAACTTAGCAATTTTTTTTTTTTTTTTTAGTTTTCGGCTGTAAAAAATGAAAATAATCTATGATTTTGATTCAAACACTATACGATAAATTGTTGATGAACTATATACTTTTATGCATTTTCGTGCATAGCTTAAACATGATTCTAGTATCTTCTCCAACAGGAGAATTCATTAGAGTATGATCCATCAGGAATAGGTATGCCATAAGTCAAATTCACAATCGCTTTTTTCATTGGCGAGAGTAGTATCCTTATAAATTCCATGACTTATAAATTGCAAGCTGTTCGTGCAGTGTGCTACAAGTTAAGCTATGCTATGATGAGATGTAGGCCACTTATGTCATTAACAAATAGATTCATCATCTACAATTGCAAAATTCAATGTACTTCAGTCTTTGCAAGCTGCTTGTATTAGGGGTGTGAAGGTTTGGATTGAATTTCCATGACACCCAAATTGAACCAAAAATGATATGAGATGTGTGCATCTTTTGACCTAAACCAAATGTGACCCGAACCGTGGTTCTTCCAGCTGAGCCAGGTTTCAGGTTTCTCTTTTCCGTGCTTGTTCTTCTTACCTATTGCTCATCTATTATTCTCAGCGCCACAGACTCTGGCAAATGCAACGGGAAATATCCAGAAAAGGAAAAAGCAAAAATCAAACACCTTACTTTCCCCTTCTTCATGAAAACAGTATCTACCTTCTGTACATATATAAACACGATTTGAAAATCAACTAAAAAGGGTTGCATGTGTGGCGTCAGACTACTGAAGATTTAGCGGGGTTGAATACGGTGGAACCATGTATCAACAATGCTCTCGGTGTAGGAGCAAGGCTTCTTTAATTGAACATTTAGGGTGACAAAATATTATGCAGACTTGCACATGAGATGCTAAATGCTGTTTGCAGAACGAGATGAATCGGGACGGCTGGTTAGATCAGACAGACTTTCTTCAACATGGCCTCAAAATTCCGGAAGCATTTCAAGGGCTGAACCTGTACGCGGCAGATAAGCATTTCAGGATCCATCATTGTGGCGGCGGATCCCAAGATGCGTTCATGGCATTTTATTTTCTGGAGATGTTGCTGCGACAAGGAGTGCGAAGGAAGGAAAAAGAAGGGGAAAAAAAATGAAACCCAGCCCGAACCGTCATATGACCCAAATTCCTTTACTTATTGATGTCCCCATTGTAATTGATGTCTCCGGGCCCTTGCAAGCTGTGATATGTCCGCGTCAGCTCTGATCTTTCGTCCCAATCGGGAAGACTCAAGTTCACATGCGAAGTTTTCCTTCCTCGTAGTGAAAAAGAGTCATTTAACCAATCTTGCCATCCTAGAATAAGTAATTGCAATTAACCACAAAAGATTAATTTAGGGCATGCTTGATAAACCAGCTATAAGAAGTAGCAAAAAGAAAAGAAAAATGAAGCAAGTGCCGTTAACCTCTATAGATATCTTTTCCATCTTTTTGTGTGCATAGCTTTTATTTGCCCATGAAAAATTAGAAGTGAAGATTGACCTTAAGCCATTCGGTCCATTTTTTTTTTTTTTTTTTTTTTTTTTTGGGTTTAATGCATAAGCATTATAGAGCAAATGAAGTGCAACAACTTAGGGGCATCCCCGACATTACAAATTAGATCAAATAATTCAAAAATATGGAGGTCGGAAGTCTACTCATAGTAGCCAATGCAACATTTGACTAGGAAGGTTTAATTTTTTAAAAAAGTGAAGGTCTACCTCATACATTATATGCACCTTGGCCAAAATAATATGGATGTCAATTGATTTGTTTTGACATCATCTATGGTTGCGCTCCATCCAAATAAAATATATGATTGCTAGGAAAGATAATTTGAGGAGTTTCGCAGCCAAATCTTTGCCCTTTGTTGCCCAAATCATCCATTGAAGTTCCTCATTTCATCCGCCTTAAGATTGCCTAATCACATCTTGCGCAAAGATACTATACTAAATGCGGCCTGTCCATTTGCATCGGAAGAATAAATGAGTTATGTTTTCTATACCGGTCCTACAAAAGTCACACTAAGTATCAACTTTGCCATTCAATCGAAGTTGATAATAAATTAGCTGGCCGAGGGAACATGTCCTGAAGAGTTAACACTAAAATCATCGAAGTTGCAGGTGAGTAGTTGATTGTGGACTGGAAGCCAAGCTATTATGCATGGTCTTTGGTACAGAGCATAAGTCAGAGCTGAAAAGAAAAAATATTCAGTGAAATATTTAAAGTATCTTTAAATTCCAAATAATTCTACTAAAAAATGAGAAGAGAGTTCCGTTCTGAATTATTAACTGTCCAAACTCAAAGTAATTTGTCCACCATATGGTCATAGCCATAGCCCTGCATATCTTTATTGTGGTCACATTCTGCCATCCATTGTCTTGTAGATAAAAGATGCTACTATAAACTTGACTAATGCTAAGAGCAGCGAACAAAGACTTCACCCTCGTGTATTATGTGGCCAGATTGAATAATAACGGAAGAAATTCACCAGTAAAAGATCCAAGTTGTTAGATCAGCCCGTCAATGCCCATCTTACATCCTGAAAACAACTCCCTGACTGGAAGCGGTCCGGCCCCGGGTCTCCAAGTAGAGAGGACCTTGTTTTTTTCCCCTTTTCTTTTGATAAAGAAATTGCGGCGTCCCCGAATGGAAGCGGTTTGGCCCCTGGTCTCCGAGTCCTTGTTGCGGCGGTGATGCCGTTGGACGACATGATGGCCATGGAACTTGCCAGGCGGGGCGGGGAAGTTACAGCGCGAGATTGGGATTGAAAGGGTGATCCTGGATCTGTCGGGAGGAGCTTCGAGCTGTGTCTGCAGCCGCCCACACAAAGTGCATTGGCGAGTGGTCAGAGAGGAGCGAGTCGTGTCCTCTTCGTCGCTCCGCCATCCCGTCTTATGGTCCAAGCTACCCTACCATTCTACGTATTAGTAGCTCCCGTTTACACATGCTTATGAACGGATAAGGAATAAAGCTTGTGTCACCTTTTCCGATCACGCGATTACATATCTCACAGAAGATTAGCCCACGTTGTCACTCTACCAAGTGATTCTAAATTCGCTTGTGACAATGTTATAGATTTTAATTTCATTTATTCTCCTTATTTTTGGGATATTCTCTATCACGTGGATTAATTCCTCATTTCCATTGGATTTGTTTTAAAAGGATACTACTCTCATCAATGAAAAAGGCGACTGTGAATTTGACTTATGGCATACCTATTCCTGATGGATGATACTCTAATAAATTTTCCTATTGAAGAAGATACTAGAATCATATTTGGGCTATGCACGAAAATGCATAAAAGTATATGGTTCATCAACAATTTATCGTACAGTGTTTGAATTAAAATGATAGATTATTTTCATTTTTTTATAGCCAAAAACTTAAAAAAAAAAAAAAAAAAATCACTAAGTTCAGAATTTATTAGTCAAGGAATTTGTCTTCTTCTCATAACTATTTGCTAAGAGTTTATAGTTACCCTTAACTTATCACAAGGAAAAGCATGAAAACCTCGCTACGAATTGGAACATGTAAATTATAATATCATTTATGTTTTATATGGGTTCTTGTTTAGGTATATTGATAAGTAGGCTTAGCAATTTTCGATATGACCATTTTACACAAATACACAATATGTAGTTAATTACGTATGTTGAGTTAAAGATCAATCGCATTTTTGTTACAAACATGTCTGCATGTTAATACCCATAGCAAAGTGACCCTCTCATTTAGACATATAAATATATGCTATATATATATATATATATATATATATATATATTTTACGCTTTTTATGTGAGATCATTTCCTTAAACTTGTCAAATGACGGATTTATTGTGTAGGATCCTACCTGGTTTCGACGCATTTGACGAAA
This sequence comes from Eucalyptus erythrocorys, assembly GCA_014182555.1. Classification (NCBI taxonomy): domain Eukaryota; kingdom Viridiplantae; phylum Streptophyta; class Magnoliopsida; order Myrtales; family Myrtaceae; genus Eucalyptus; species Eucalyptus erythrocorys. The sequence continues at coordinate 54,574,673 of CM024602.1, forward strand.
GTATCATATTTAAATTAACCTGGATATGATATAACACGGCAGACTATTAGCTCTACTGATAAGAGCCGCAACAATCGTAAGAGAATACATGTTCATCACGCAAAGTCACCAAGAAATGTTGCATCGATGATACTTAAAGAATGATTGATAAGAAGTGATGTTTGCCTCATCGTGTAACCAAGATATATCATTTCATATTCTCCAAATATCTAGAAATATTACAAAGTATCTTGTTAAATTGGGTTCACTCCTATATGGATGAGGCCGAATGAGTTCAAGCTCAAAAATGGCTTGAGCCCATATAATAAGTTATATGAGGAAATAGGGTTTCTCACTATCTATATAAAGTGATAGCCGCAAAAAATAGTAACAAGAGAAAAAGAAAAAAAAAAGAGAAAATGCGGGGTTGAGACAATATTTGATTTACATCAAACGGCATCGGAGGTCGATTCATGGTTCGATTGAGCTGAAATTTTGTCAGCATGTTCATGGCGCAATTTTCTCGAATCTGAACAGTTTGATTTTCGTTTGAAGCTGCATACATCAGGTTTTTTGTGGATTGATCAAAACCTGCGTTTTTTATCAGATTTATCCTTGATCTCTTGTGAAGTTTATGTATATTACCAAGAATTATGTTCTTGAGGTCTTTGTTGCTATGTACCTCTAGTATTTGTTAGAGAAGAACAATTTTGTTGATAGTGAAGAATTTTGGGTAGACTTTGGTCTCGTGGTTTTTGATCTCCTTACATCGAGAGGTTTTCCACGTAAAAAAATTCGTCTTGTGTTCGCTTGCTTGGTATTTATTTTATTCTACTATATCAATTCCTGTTAGATTTACACAAGATGGGAGATTATTTTATTTCCCTGCGTTGATTCGATATTGTTCGAATTGTTATCGTTCTCCCATCAAGTACCCCCTCTATTACAATTGTATAGATTGATATAGAGGTATGCATCTTTACAATGAAATATATATCTTCTTCTTGTGGGGAAACTATGGCCAGCTGCTCTAATAAAGGTACGATTTAGTATTTTAAATACTATAATAAGTTCATTTAACAATAATCGATCACAGCGAAAGCACTTCATGGCACACACATTTAGATAGGAATCTGAGAAGAAGATGAAACTTGAGAGACAGGCTCCGTCTCCATTCCTTTTTTCTCTCAAAAGACACGATACCTTGAACTAAACGATTTTTCCATTGCTTTACCGTTTCCTACCTTAAAATGCATCCGACATAATATTCATCCTTAATATATTTGGTTCGTGGCGACAAGTCTCCATTAGAGTAATTGACTTTGCTCGCTTCTTTATTTGTTCACGACGACGGTGCCGCGAAAAGTACTCATTTTATTATGATGCAATTTGGCCATCATGAGCGGCTTACTTTAGCTGCACGGTCTCATGGCTCTGGAGGACTAGCTCCCGGAGTGCAACGTCCACGTTCATAAATATTACACTTCTTTGGGTTAGGTAGTGGCCTGCAATATGTGCCCCTACCTTGTCGCCTGGGACTGACCCAGGTCACCAGCGGTTGCCCCGGATGGGCTTAAGGTATGGGCCAAGCCCAAAGCTTCCCCTCCTTTTTTAAAAGAAAAACACACCAAGCCCACGTTCTTTTTAAAATAAAACCGGCCCACGTGCTAAACAAAAAACAAGTCCAGCCCACTATAATAAAACCCTAGCCCGAGAAACAAATGGACCAGGTCGCCAAGATTCAAGGGCTGACCGGCTTGCTCGACTCGTGACTCTCTATCGTGGTCGTGACGGAGATGGCCGAGACGGGCGGTGTTGGGTTGGCTGTGTGGATGTCACGGTGTCGACTCACCCACCCAAGCTGGTGGTTTGGCTTCTGTCCGACCAGCCACCGTCGTCGGCCATCACTGCCGATCACCGCAAATCCAGCTGCGGACACTGCACTCGTTCGGGAATTTCGTTGAACAATTGGACGACGTTGGGTGGGACGAGAGAAATCGAACCAATCTGAGGCCGAGATCGCATCGGGACTCATGGCAGACAACAAGCAAAGACCAGGGCAGCCAGACGACGGACGGTCGGGGCTGGAACTCTCATGAGGCAGACAGCCGCGAGCTCCGGCCCGACGCGCCCAAAACACAGAGAATAAAAACAAAAAGACAAGCCCTAGCTCACTGAGAAAGGAAGCTCGACGGCGAGTCGCCGACCGCGATGCAGGCGCGGTAGCTGGCGACGACTCGCCTTTCCTCGCTCACAACCCTAAGATCTGGGTTTTTATCTTACCCTCGCTCACGATCTCTGCCTCTCGAGTTCGGTCTCGATTCGGATTTCGCTCGCTCCCGCGGTCTCCCCTGATGTCTCTCAAAGGAAATCCTTTAAGCTCGCTTCCTCCGTCCTCTCCGTGTCCGTCCTTTGGCCTTCCCCCCGACGCCCTATTTATAGGCGAAGGGGGGCCGGCCGACGGAGGCTTCGGTCGCTGGTCCTCAGCGCGCCAACCGGCCTTGGTGTGGCCGAACCGGCGTCCCCTCAGTCACCCACTTGCTCCGCTTTGAAGGCGCCGTCCCATCCGTTGCCGGCCTACTCCTCTCTCTTCCCTGTTGGCCATCCTCGAGCGCGTCGTCATTGCTGCGCGTGAGTTGCAGAGGCGGAGGGGGGAAGGAGGAAGGAAGAAGAAGAAAGGAAAGGGGTTGGGCCGAAGAAAAAAAGAAAAACGGGCCTCGGGCCCGTGCGGGGAAGAATAAGGAGGAGGGGCTGGGCTTTCACGCCCAGCTCCATAAGACCCCCTTTTTTTTTCCAATAAATTTATTTGAAAATGGGGTTTAAAACAAGGAAAATGAAATAGAAGATAAAACTTAGTAGGTATAAATAATGCTAATGCCTTCGTGATACGAAAATCTTTTTGTAAGCACCAAATTGATCCTTAATTTTTATGCAAATTAATTTTAAATATTTAGTCAAAATTTATAAGTCAACAATATCAAAAGTTTTTAACAATTTATTTAAATGTCGGATCGAAGAAAAATTATCACTTAAATACTTTTGATGAGAAATTTTAATTAAAGTAATTATGTGATTTTGATAATTATTATTTTTTTTATCTGAGATGACTTCTTTTGAAATACAAACCAGTCAACATGAACAGATTATTGTGTAAAATGAGGTCGTTCCTATTCACCATCGTCTCCATCGCAGGCCATGGAGCCACCCCCAACCATGCCTAGTACCGCCACCTCCTCCACTACCTTGACAAGTTGGCGGCTGCGGCGAGAGCATTGACATCGACGCATCCATCTCTTTCGGGAACCCTTGCCTTCGCGATGCCTTGGTCGCTCCACTCCCTAAAGCAGGCCATCATCTCCAACCCCAACGACTTCACCGCCAACTGGGTTGGCCCCTTTGTCTGAGATTTCACATCAGCACCCACCATTGCTTGCTTTACGTTACCGGTCACCAGAGTCACGAGGTTTGTGATCGAGAGAACCGCAATAGAGAGCCCCCATATATGCTCCGCTGACCTCACCGAAAAAAATAATCCTCTCTAGAGGAGTTTTGAGAAGTTTCATCATTGGCAATTCTTCTTTGTCACTTTCTGAATGTCATAGCCATCGTTGATTGAGCTGTTCACTGCCTCCGAATCTTCCCGACTACGCCTCTGTTCTACCCAATTTTTTTGCTTAGAGCGAGTGAGGTGCTTTGCGTTTGCCTAATCCTTCTTTGTCGGTGCCGATCACCATCTGTTTGTGATCAACAATCGCACCTTCAAGGCCTTATCCTCCACCGCACATAAGTCCTCTTTTCTGCCCTGCTTCTTTGCCAAGGACTGTGAAGTGCCTCAGGCTGATTCATTCGCCCCCGCTCGTTCAATGTCTGTCGTCCACACTTCCAGGAGTTCTTTTTCCAACTTGATTACCGACTGCAACTAGGATTTGGTTCATTGACAAGAAAATAATTCGCCCTCAAATCTGATAAGCAAGAAAACGAGATGGTGATTTAAGGTTTCTATTTTGGGGCGAAACACATAGACGGCATTGTTTTGGGCTATATGCTCTAATTAGGTGTCCTGGCGAGTCACGTCATACGGAGAAATTATTAAAAGATGGCCACATCAGATTTTTTGGTTATGATAATACTAAAGTGATCTGAAAAGAATAAAAAATTTAGACCAAAGTGAATGTTATACATAACTTTTGACACTTTTAGTATTATTCTCTTCCACAATTATAATAGAAGGGACCTCTACAATTTTTCATATAATTAAAAATATTAAACAATATATTTTTTTTTACAAGAAGAAAGATGTGGATAAAGCAAACATAACTTCTCACGTGGGTATCGGGGTTGACTTTGGCTTTGTGAGAGGCAATGACATCTCCTAGCTCAGCACGATCTCCAAGAACTTGTGTATCACGAAAAAAAAAAAAAAAGTTGAAGAGGTGATCGTAGTAATTGCAATAATTATTCTCGGACGCCAAGATTGGTGCACCGACTCCTTTTCACTCGCCAGGTATTACGCGTGGACTCTGGTCTTCCCAGCCGGGACAAAAGATCGAAGTTGACTGGGACATGACAACTCGCCAGCGCTCGGACACATTAATCTCAGTGGACCAGAAAAAGTCCTTTTCGTCGATGATTCAGCCGATGGATATGAGCTCTCCGAGCATCCTCAATTATATTGATCCAGAGCTAAGTGAATTGACAAAATCACACGGTGTGTGATGTCCATCTCGAGCATCCTGCGACTCGTGGAAAGCGACATGCTACTCATATGGTGAAAATAACGCCACTTCTAACCTAGGATGAAAAAATAACGCCACTTCTAACCTAGCCAAGTTCATCCTGTTGCAAGCATTATAAATAAGGCCACAATCATGAGCAGAGAGTCAGTAAAGCGAGAGTCACCAGCCACACTGAACATGAGGAATGCTTTCGTGCTAGCGTGCATTGTCTTCATTTTTGCGACTCTTCTCTTCCTTCCTTCCACCGAAGCTCGTAGACTACTACTTCAGAAAGGTGAGTTCTTTAACTTCTTTTCATTCTCCATCAGCTCCTGTACCATAACATGACCTCTGTTTTTCTTAATGTCGGTGCGCATTACAACGGGATAGGAACAACTGCCTAAACAAAACCATTTTGCGCAGAAGGATCATACCTGTACCCTCAGCCGCGATGTTTCTTCTGGCCTTATTGCCCTAAAAAATTTAATAGCACTACAGCACCGTGAGGCCGAGAAGGCCATATTTGGTTGGTTGTTGTCATGCGCCATGATGTACTTCATATAGTTGATAAAGTGCGTGAAAACTAATTGGAAACTCGATATATCAAGTCTACCACATCCACACATGGCTTATGTTTCCATTGATTTTCAAACATCGTGTCAGCCTCGTTGAATAAGATGGCATGACAATACTATGTCTCGTCAAAATGTGCTACTAAGTACCAAGGATATTTAGCAAACGCCGGCCAGTTATTGAATAAGTGGATGAGCCGAGGCCACGTATTAACTGTTGTCTATGCTTGATGCAATGCATTTTCTGTTAGCTTAAAGCATGTCTCTTTCACAGATATAATAGAATATCTTTCGAATTTCTCCTCCTTTTGATGGTACCCTCTTTATGCGGATTATGGACATTTTGAAGATGGAAATAATATTTCGAAAGACCGGTGAAATCCATGTAATATCATTGAATATAACCATATAATCATCACCCCCAAAAGGTGTATCTCGAGAAATATATGAATATTTTGAGGTTGTACATGTATATATGAATATTTTGAGGTTGTACATGTATATATGAATACAATTTTCTAATTGACTTCCATGACGAAGCAATTACATGCAAATTACTCGATTAATCAAATGGTAATGAGATGTTTCACTTTTCTCCTCTTGAAAATTTTTATGTCAACAGCTATTTTAGGGGTGTCTACTTAAGAATGTACCAATAGAGACTATTTATGCTTTGACAAGATAACAACGAGAAAACATTATGCACGAACTCTATATTTGCGACCTAAAAAAAAATCAAAGTTGTTGGAGACCACAACTTGCAAAGGCTTGGAGACATCAATCACTATGGACCAAGACCCCCTTCGTCATTTTTTACTTTTATTTTTGAAGTTTTTATGGAGATATCAACATGAAAAATCGTGCAACATTTAAGTTACTTTAAGCTAAACTAAAAGATAGAAGTATGAGTCAACACTTTAAAATCATTTGAAAAATTATTAGTAAGAGAGAAAAATCTTTCATATATAGAAGCTATTGATCTCATGGCATGTGGGGGTTCTATTATCATAACCGATATATCTTATACAATCCATGAGATCAACCAAGCTTGTTTATAAAAAAGGAACATGAGATAACTTAATGTAATAAAAAAACCTAATATGTTTTAACTGGAGAAAAACATTATAAATAGCCATGAAATGGAAAGCAAATATTAAGGGAAAACTCAAAGAATCACGAGTTTCAATCCAATACTACCTTCTATCATCTCTTTTTAAATATACAAATTTGGATCCTCACTTCTATATTTAGACACATGATTTCATCTCACCTCAGATCATCATGTCATTTTAATGATCAAATTCCCACTTTCTTCCCCAAATTGCCCCTGCCACTTTTCTTTGCCCTCACACTTAGAATATCCTCGACACACTCTTCGAAGTTCGAACCCTAATTCACTTGCCGGAGCCGCTGCCACTTTTCTAGTACTCCGTGCTGTGAAAAAAAAGGAATATCAACTCTACGTACCCTAAAACTTGTTCGGATTGATTTTACTTTTTAATTCTAACTTAATTTAACCTTGCTCTCACACACTTTGAAATTTTAATAAATCCAAAACTCCTATTTCTTTTACACCACTCAAATCTTGATATATAAATGTACAAATAACGTTTTCATAATTTTATGACATTTATATTTTAAGTTTTGGTAATGTTTCCACATCCTATGTCTTATTCTATAAGAAGTCGCGTTACTGACCATATATCCTCCATGGGTTTATGCAATCATAGTATCCCGAGAATGCTCACTTAGAGTTGCATTACGACATGTCTCAATAGATTTTCATTGAGTATTTAAAGAAACTAGACTATTATACGATTGCTTGAACATTCCGGTGCTATTTTACTACACAACTAGGTAAATAATTTTTGGCATAAGTTTAAATTAGTACATTTATTCTGTTGTTGTATCGCATTATTCATGCAAGATTACAATATTTACAATTAGAGTCTCATGCATGACACTTAAATCAATGTGATAAAGAGTGAAGATTTTCCTTTTTTTTTTTTTTTTGGGTGGGGGGCTGTTGGGGTCAAAGAAGACTATGACCGTTCTTGAAGCGGTATAATTTTGGTCACTTCATAGTTGAACTCGCGTCGCACGTTGTGAACAGGTTGCATTGACTTTGGAGTCAATTGAATTTGGCATTTGCAGATGATGTATCCATCCGATAGTGACGCAAGTGGCCTTGTATTTTGTTGGCCTATACTCAATTATCTCCTGTGCCTTGAGGAAAAAGAGAGATGAGAGCAATAATTTCTATGATGCATACCTATATATCCTTTTTACTTATCGGTGACATAGGGATCAAGGTGTAAGGTTGTAATGGATGGGTTCTTTGTAGTTATTCAAATCATGGGAACCATAAAACGAAATATCTTTGTTAACATGGAAAAGCCAAAGAGATAGCCATAAAGGATATATAAATTCTTACTTGAAATTACGGGGGTTGAGCAGGTAACCAATGTTGCTATTGTAAATAACTTGTCTTCGATTATATTGGAAAAAGTAAAGTTTGTCAAGCCACAAGCGCGACCTAAATTAATCATGTGAAGGTTCTTGCAATTACTTATTCTCGAACGGCAAGATTGGTTATATGCCTCTTTCTCACCGTAAGGAAGGAAAATTTTGTGCTTGTGGTGGACTCAAGTCTTCCCAATCGGGACGAAAGATCAATGTCGATGCGGACATATCACAGCTTGCGAGGGCCCGGGGAGACATTAATCACGGCGGACCCAAAGACAACCTTTTTGTCAAGTTTTTAACTTGACAGAACAAGCTCTCCGCGCATCCTCAATCACTTGGACATCGCGCTAAGTGAATAGACAAAATTACACAGCATATGACATCCATACCAAGGATCCGCTGGCTCGTGAAAAGCAACGCACTACTCTTATGGTGAAAGAATGCCATTTTTAACCTAGCTGAGTTCATCATGTCGCAGGGCATTATAAATAGCCACTCTTGAGAGTCGAGAGTCTGTGCAGCGAGTCATCAACCTCACCAAAGATGAGGAACAGTTTTGTGCTGGCGTGCATTCTCTTCATTTCCCTGACTCCTCTCTTCCTTCCTTCCACCGAAGCTTGAAGACTACTACTTCAGACAGGTGAATTCACTATCTTTCGTTCGCCATCAACTCCTGTAATATAGCATGACCTCGGCTTTTTCATTGTTCCGCCGTTGCTTATGCATCTTCCATGCGCAATACAACGGGAGACGAATAACCAACTAGGCAAAACCATTTTGCGCCAGAGACAGAAGGTACGCTGAGCCGGGTGGACCAGGATGACCTGGTCGAGGTGTAAGAGGAGCCGACACACCCTATGTCCCACGCCGCCCACCTCATATATACCAGCCCTTCTTATGGGTCAACTGGCGTCGTTGCCCCCCAAAAGTTTATAGCAATACATTGCCGTGAGGCCGAGAAGGCCATATTTGGACGTTGTTATGCGCTACATGCGTAATTCATTTAGCCAGTACAGTGTGCGAAAAACAGTTAGAGACCAGATATATGAGTCGACCACAGCCATGGGTCGAAACATGTGCTATGTTTTCAAACACCGTGTCGGTCTAATTGACCAAGTTTGCGTGACAACATTATATCTCTCCAAAATGTACTACTAAGGATGTTTAACGACTGCCGGCTAGTTATTGAATAAATGGATGAGCCGATGCCTTGTATTATCAATGCTTGATTTAATGCATTGTCCGTCAGCATGAGACGAGTCTGTTTTACAGATGTAATTTGATATCTTATGAATGTGACTTCTCCTCTAAAAAGAGCATCACTGTCTATAAGGAAATGCTGAGGAAGGAAATTGTACTTCGAAAGGCGGGGAAATCAAGTTCACCCGATATTATTATTAAGAAAGTGGGATCACAAACTATTCATGCTTTAACAAGGTACCGATGAGAAAATAATGTTGGTTTCGCTCGGAGAGGGGCTGGCGAAAAATCCTAGCTCGGCACGATCGCAAAGAACCCTAATCAATAAAGCAAATCGTGAACGGCTTATCTTTGAACATGAGCGAAACAGTCAAATTTGTCCGCCGCAAGTCCGACCTGAACTATCGTTTGAATGTTACACGAGGAAACTTCTTGCAATAATTATTATCGGATAGGAAAAAGAAACGAGTTGATTCATTCCCAAACCGGGACGGAAGATCAAAGTCGATTTGGATGTCACAACTTACAAGGGCTCGGAGACAAGCCATCCTTCGGACAACTTTTCAATTTTGAAGGCTTTATGGAGACATCAACGGGAGACGTTTCTAACTCTACAACGGTCACCTTTATATGCCGTCAAATGAGCCTATATCCTTAGTCGAGACGCTATGTTTGAAGAGCACTAGTCTAACCTCTAGAGTGTACCTGTTGTTGAGGCCCTTCTAACCTCTAGAGTATCGATCGATTCACAATTATCATTGCGGCAAAGCTTCTATGCAACTCGTGTGATGATATGTATTCTCATATCATCATCGCAGCTCTCGTCAATAGAGCTAATTGCAATATTTATTGAGTCTGGAACATCTGAAGTGCCAAAATTTGGCACAAAATGATACTTAAATGCCAAAAGCTAGGAAAATGTCACTTAAGTGCCAAAATCGGAGTAAAATAGATCAGTTAAATGCCAACGATGAAAAAATCAAGTTACAACGCTGACGTAACGATTTTCTAGTGAGTCAAGTACAAAACAATGTCATTTTGCACACTAATATGGGTAAATAATTAATATAAAAATTAATTAAATTAAAATTAAAAATAATTTTTTTAATAAAAAAAGGAAAATGAAGGCAATCGACGAGGGCTCAGCCGTGGCCGCCACTGCTTCCCACCCATCGTCGAAAAGGTGGGGGGAGGGTTAGTTGAGGTCGCCGAGCCCTACCTACCCTCCCCCACCTTTCCGGCAACAATGGGGAGGAGGCGGCGGTTGGCTGCCTTCACCTTCCCATTTTTTCGTTTTTTTTAATAGAAAAATTGGTTTTAAATTTAATTAAATTAATTTTTATATTAAAATTCAAATTGAGTGAAAGTGACGTCATTTTTTGTGTTTCTTTACTAAGTCAACCTTCCAACAAGTCACATAAGCAAGCAAAATTAATAAAAAAAAAATTACCATGTAAGACTTCCAGTAGGATTCGTCGAATGTAGTACCAAAGTATCCCATTTTTTTTTTTTTAATGTCACTTTCCTAACTTTTAACACTTAAGTGTTTCATTGTGTCAAATTATGGCACTTATGATGTTCTTTTGCCAATATTTATTTTGAACAAACATCATGTGCGGGCTCGATCTTCCTAACCAACACGAAATGTGAAAATCGACGAGGGTATCACAACTTGTGACTGCTCCGAAGATCATCCTTTTGCTCAATTGATTTCAGAAAGGGCTTTGTGCTCGACACGGGAAACTATTGGGTGAGCGCACATACCACGCCTCATCAGCTAACAAGCTATTATCAAACTTGATTGAATGATCTCATCCACTAGACGTCTACAAAACGGAGAAATTCTCTAAGTTCAGTCATATTAAACAATTCCAACATGCTGTCTACTTGGTTTGGTATAAAACATTGCAGTCAAAGATGGGAGTCCGTTCAATGAGGGTTCATCTCACTCCTTGATTTCACGTATATTTGGTTGATGCATGAGTCGTCTGGTTTTCCATACAGAATTCTTTCTGTTTGTTTACATCCTAACTTTTATATTAAAAGACCAAATTTCATCTCTCCTCATATTATCAAATTCTCTCAACATATGCACATGAAAATTGGGAATACTTTTCTGAATTGAAGAAATATGTTTCATAAGGACAACAGAGCAATGTGTCTTGTGAACAAACATCATCGTTGGATTGGACGTAACGGTTAATATTGCCCAAAAAGTGTCACGCCCCGAACCCCGAGACACGTGAACAACCCGCCATGGTCGTGATAATGCGACATTCCCAGGTAGTGTCGCCGACCCAATTTAATTTTTATTATGTACATGCGGAACGTAATAAGAATCCGACAAATTAAACACGGGATAGGATAGCAGGGGACAAAAATCAATTTAATACAAACTACATACAATCATAAAATCCAACAAGGTTTACATGCAGAAATAGGTCGAGTCTATACACTAGGGATCGGCCCACCAAAAGAAAGAACAGTCCTATGACTACTAATCGATTCAACCATCCATCTTCTTGGCTCTTCACTCCTTGCCCAACTTCACCTAGCAGTCCACCCGACTCCGCCGGAATCCTCATCTCGGGCCCGAAATGTGTTTCCCACAACGGGGTGAGACATTGTCTCAAAGCAAGTTCACCTCTCCTAAGCCCCTATTAGAAAGAAAATACGCCCAAGATGACCTAACCACACGTCAAGAAGACTTACCTCGCAACAGTCCGCGCCTGCAGGTTAGTACAGTTCATATTATTCAATCACGTGCAAATGTGACAATTGAATAAACCAAAGCACAATCACAACATCAACCAATCAACCACTTGGATCGTCTCAGCGATCAATCGGCTCGGCCGATTACATGTCATTCTACCAAAACAATCAATACTCCCAACCACGACCCTAAGGGTCGTTTCAACAAATCGGTGGTATCACGGCCCCACGTGGCACGACCTTCGAAAAGGTGGTTCAACACTAGTGGCATCACGGCCCCACTCGGCACGGCCTCTCATAGGCGGTCAACGACTAGTGGCATCATGGCCCCACTTGGCACGGCCTTTCCTAGGCGGTTCAACAACTAGTGGCATCACGGCCCCACTCGGCACGGCCTTTCCTAGGCGGTTCATCACGACCTCAATAGGCACGGCCTCTAATAGGCGGTCGATCACGGCCAAATCCCCATCAAATTCTACAATTGGAATTTCTACACATAACCCCTAATTTATACAATTACACTCAATTCGCCACCAATCAAGCATCAAATTTAAATTCTGACATCACAAAGAATCGGCACGAAATTCTGAGCAACCTAGGGGCTAAAAATAAATTTTTCCATTTTTTAATAATAATATTTAATTAATTTCGGAATATTTTAATATTATTTTAATAATCCGAATTTCGAATATTTAAATAAATCTAAATTAAAATCCAATTATGTCACATCAACACTTAACTTTAATTAAACCATTCTTAACTTTAATTAAACACAATTAAACTTAACCCAATTTCTTAATCCAACTTATAATAAAATAATCTAATCTAACCACCTAAACACACTTAATTCAAACTAAACATACTTAGGGCATAATTAATCGGCTAATCAAGGATTAGTGAGATAACTCACCCGATTAACGCGCCGTTTAGCTCAAAACGACGAGCGTGACGCGGGATCGATAAACTCCAAAGCGGGCCTACCATCCGGGGCCGGGAAGCCGCCAAAACGGCCCACGAAGGGGCTGCCATACCCACAAATTCCAGATCTGGTTGCTGCTGGTTTGCTGCGATTTGAGGCCGAGAAAGAGGAGATTCGGGGCTAGATCGAGCGGGGAACGGCGGGGAGCTATGGCGGTGTTGTGCGGCCGATGGCAGGGCCTCACGGTGGCCGGAGGAGGGCTGGACACGCTGAAAATCCTGCTGGAACGGTGAGCTGTGCGAGAGGGAGGCCGAGGCGCGCTCGGACGACGGCGGTGGCGGCGGGCTTCGGTGACGGGCGGACGGCGACGAACCTCAGCTGGTTTCCGGCGGTGGCTGCGGCGTCCATGGCTGGTCGGCGTCCGAAGAAGAAGAAGAAGAAGATGAAGATGGGGGTGTCGCACGTTGGGGGAGAGGGGAGGAAGAAGAAACCTTCTCTCTCTTCCTTTTTCCTTTTTCTTTTCCCTTTTTCTTTCCTTCTTTCTTTCTTTCTTTCTTTCTTTCTTTCTCACTTTCCTCTAGTGGCCCACCACATGACCTCATCGCCGATGTCATACTCCACTAACTCCTTCAACTCTTTCAATAGGTGCAATTTCCTTCTCCGGGTCCGAAATCTTGCGCAACTCAATTCCTTCAATTCTTCTTCCAATTAAGTCCAATTGAAGTCCATAAAAATTAATCCAATGTCACTACACTTTAATTCACATCTTGGCTTGTCCATAGGACCAATTTAAATCCCAAAAGTACGACCATAGGCGAACCTTATAATCTCTCTCAATTCAATTCAAATTGACTCCCATAAAATCAATTGATGTCTCACTTATCAAATTGATTATTTTCTTTATCCAAAAATCCCTCATATTCCTCAATTTCACAACCCCGCTTCAATTGAACGAACACGGCCCTAATTGTCCAAAATTACGGCCCAAAAATCGGGATGTCACAATTCTTCCCCTCTTATAAAAATTTCGTCCTCGAAATTTAAACATTTACCAATCCTTATACAAAAGGTGAGGGTATCTTCATTTCCATGGGTCTCACTATTCCAAACTAGTCCTTCGGTCCCATCGTGATGTCGACCATTTCGATCCAGATACCATCTTGGTATACCAATCCGCTCTTTCGAACCGACAACCGAACCGAACTTCTCATATATGACACTCGTCGTTCACATCGATCTCTTATTCTCAACTCCCCAACGAACTTCCGAAGCTCAATAACGAAAATTTCGACGCCCGTCTAGCATTCACCCCGACACCGGTCCGACTACCAAACACCGATCTCGAGCCGACTCGGGTGCCGTGATCTTTCTCTACTTCCTTTTTGCCACCGAATTCTATACCCTCGTTATGCACCGCTTAAGAAAGAATCCCCGAAAGAACCCCGAAAACTCGCCAAACCCGTAATCTCCGATCCGAATTCGAAATATAAATCACCCCGGCATTCCATGCCTAAGTGAATTATTTGATGCCCACATACTTCGATACACCCACCCATAACATAACAAAATCTTCAAATTTCCGAAATCGAACTTACATTAGCGGTTAATTTCACTCTGACGCACTTTTGGTGTGACCTAGGCTACTAGGTAGTTCTCAGAACTCTTTTTAGGACAAATGACCCGTGGTCGATTTCCTTCGAGCCACAATGAACCCACTCGACACGGTGTCGATTCTCGATTGTCGTGAAAATCCCGAGGATTCAAATACGGACACGGGTACCAAACCGATGAAAAATCAAAGTAGTGCCGCTTGATGAGAGTTTTCCAATTCGGTGGGGTCACCCACGATTGGTCATTCATCTCGCCGAACCGACCTATCTTTGATCTTAATTCGATTTTATACCGTGCCGCAATGATCTCTAAAGATGAACATGGTCGAGAAGTCGATTCCCGGTCGAATCGTCAAGTCAATTTGCCTTAAAGCCCTTAATAACTCACCCAAATAGTCTAGTTATCTCATGAGTGGCCAACTCGAGAAAAACACTAAAGTCGCGCCGATGAAACGCCCAACTTATCCAGTCACACAAAAATCCATAAACCCGGACGTTGCACACCCAAAACAAGATCCATTCGTATCATACCAAAGCGGACCAACTTCATCCATCATTGACTACTATCCTCCAATGGTATCGGTAAACTTCTGAATCCTTAGCAAGCTCATCACAATGTCCCATTGTGATACATTTTCATTCCCAATCTGGACTCTCGAATGATGTTAAAATTCTCTGAGTCTGCATTACTGGACTTTCACTTACTGACAACTCTGGCACTTGCAACCTGCTTGGCGATTTTCATCTTCACATCGCCTACCAACTAAACTGACGCCGATTCTGACTTACTTGTATCATCTGGTCAAAACCGCAATACCTTAGTGAACTTCTGACAAGATTCTCTCCTTGAGTGCTACATTGTCAGGCGTATTCATTCACTCATAGAACCTGAACTTTCCATCCTCAGAAATCTCAAGGTAAATCTCTTTCTTACTAGCATCCTCTCCTCAGACTTTCTAAACATCTCTGTCTGTCAATTAAGCGCCGATTAAACTTGAGCATCTGATTCAATTTCAAAAGTTTCAAAATTATTTATTTTTCTTTTTTTTTGGGGCGGCTATAAAATTCAAAGGGTAGCCTACCTCAATTTTGAAAACCAAATTTTGAACCCTTTTTAAATAAAATCTATACTTTAGCCAGTCTGTGCACAATTGAAGACTTTCAACTTGAAGCATCAGTGACTTCTTTCATCCTTCCAGGTGATACCAGATACCACTATCCAAGTCCTTCAAAAGATCTGGTTCACACCACTATCTCCTTCAATTCCTTCTAGGAGAATAAATACTTTGAGGCTTTGACGATCGATAAAGATCTGGAGTCTTTCTTCACACCACTGATGTCTCTAGATCCTCGGAGCGGAAATTGTTGCTATGAATTCCAAGTCGTCTGTCGGGTAATTCAGTTCATAAGGTCTCAACTGACGGGACACATATGCATTAACCTCATCATACTGCATCATTAAACTATCCAATCCTTTAAATGATGCATCACTAAAAATTTCACATCCTCCAGGACCAGACAGAATGGCCCACACAGGTGCAGTAGTCAGCCTCTTCTTAGGCTCTTGAAAACTACACCCTCACTCATTTATCCACACGAACTTTTCTCCCTTCCTCTGTAGTCTTGTCAACGGTGGTGCTAACACTGAAAGAAAACCCATATACGTACTGTCTATAACACTCTACTAAACTCAGAAACTCTGGATCTCTGTTATTGTAGTCAATCTCGGCCACTGTTCACTGTTTTCATCTTGACAGGGTCCACGAAGATTTCTTCGCCTGAAATCTCGTGACTTACCAGCGATACACAAGTCATCCAAAACTTGCACTGACCAAACTTTACATGGAATTCAAGAGCCCTCAAGGTTTGAAGTATCATCCTTAAATGTCTCTTGTGCCCCTTGGCACTCTTTGAACACGCCAGGAGAACTTCATTGAACACGATCACAACTGATTTAAATACTCTTACACCTTCTGCTCATAAGACCCAAACAAACCGTTAAGGCACCCGTCAGGCCACACAACATTACAGTGAACTCATGACTGCTGTATTGAATGCACGATGCCAACTTTGACATGTCTTTCTTCCTGATCCTCAATTGATAACACCCTGACCTCCAGTCGGTCTTGAGAAATATCAATGTGCAACCACAACAAACCAACTTTCTTCTTCACGAATAGAACAAGTGCTCCCCAAGGTGATGCACTGGAACACGTGAATCCCCTATCCAAAATCTTGCATCTGCACCTTCAATCCTTTTTAACTCAGGTAACACCATCCGATAAGGAGCCTTAGGGACCGACTCTGTCCCGGGTATTAATTCAATCACGACTCTATTTCCCTTCCTGACAACAACCCTGACAACCAACCTGACAATTTCTCCATAACATACTTTAGAAGACTCCTGTGCCACAATTATATCCTCCATATTCGACCCCTCAACTGACGCATCCATTACAGTTGCCACGTAGATTCGATAACTAACGAACTGAACCAAGTCATCTTCCATGACGATTTACAAGGATTTAAGTCCCTCTTTGACTTTCAATGATTCCAAACTTTTGTACGTTAACTGAACAAACTGAATTATAATACTGTCACGATTCAAACTAACAGCAGGCTTCTTGGGCCATGTGTTCTGGTCAACATCAATTGGCAAAGGAGCTTGCAATGCTTCATAATTGTTTTTGTCATCCTTTTGATGACAGGACACTTCATCCAACTTCCCATAAGAGAGTTCCATCAATTTCTCCTCTGGCTTCAAAAAGAGGTCTCTCTCTCCTCTCGGAGATTCATTGAGATTTTTACTCAATTTATTCTCGAGATGCACTTCCACTTTGTAGTGGAGCCCGATGCTCGACAAAGCATCAATTGACTTGCCTTCATCATTCTTGAGCTCATCCCCCACGAATATCTCTGAAGCATCCAATTTTCGTTTCTTCAATGGCCTATTGGGATCGTCCAATGGTTTAACTATTGCCTCACTTAGCAATGCATTATTGTGAGGGTCTTCATCCACTTTGTCGTGACAGATAACCTTTTCAACACCTTTTCTATCTTATCCATTATTTTGAGATGCGCGACATCAAATGCACGAGAAAAGACGAGTCAGCTTTTTGAAGATCTTCACGTGAAGGTTGCGGATTCCTTGTGTCCTTTGAAGTGCAGATGACGTGGCATTTTCCAGCAATTGCTTCCAGAGGATTATCATTTGCGAGATCTACACCTTTACTAGATGCCAGGAATAATTCATTCTCAATAACCGGGCAAACCTTAAATCTCAACTCAGATACGATGGCTTGATCCTCGATCACAATTCCATATCGGACCTCAACAATCTTGGCCACAACCACGGTCACAATACTGGCGGCAATAGAAACAACAACAACAACGGCGGTCACGGCCCTGGCGGCACTGATGGTGACGGCACAATAGCGACTGAAGTGGCAGCCTACTGACCATTCTGTCCCCCAACCTCTCAAGCATCCTCAAGAACTGAGCAAACTTTGAACCTTTAGGGGCTACTGCCCTAGCAATGACTAAAGACAATGCTTCACCACTCGCACTGGCCCCAACTTGCTCACTACCCGGAGCACCACGGGCACCAACTTTCAACAAGCCCCCACCCGAAACACAGGGCCTACTACCCTCACCGGGCGGCCCTCGACACACGGTCACTCACGCAAAGGGCTCAACACGTACGCCCGCTTCCAAAACAAACACAAAGCGACCACACAAACAAGCTATCAAGCAACTATCAATCACATGCATTAGAATATTAGAAGCCTTTCCTACTAACTATCCCATGACTCATTGCACCTTATCACTCCATTTACTGACCATGCTCTGATACCACTTAAACGGGGATGTCACGCCCCGAACCCCGAGACACGTGAACAACCCGCCATGGTCGTGATAATGCGACATTCCCAGGTAGCGTCGCCGACCCAATTTAATTTTTATTATGCGCATGCGGAACGTAATAAGAATCCGACAAATTAAACACGGGATAGGATAGCAGGGACAAAAATCAATTTAATACAAACCACATACAATCATAAAATCCAACAAGGTTTACATGCACCGAAATAGGTCGGAGTCTATACACTAGGGATCGGCCCACCAAAAGAAAGAACAGTCCTATGACTACTAATTAGATTCAACCATCCATCTTCTTGGCTCGCACTCCTTGCCTAACTTCACCTAAGCAAATCCACCCGACTCCGCCGGAATCCTCATCTCGCGCCTTGAAATGTGTTTCCCACAACGGGGTGAGACATTGTCTCGGCAAGTTCACCCCTCCTAAGCCCCTATTAGAAAGAAAATACGCCCCAAAGATGACCTAACCACACGTCAAGAAGACTTACCTCGCAACAGTCCGCGCCCGCGCCAGTGTTAGTACAGTTCATATTATTCAATCACGTGCAAATGTGACAATTGAATAAACCAAAGCACAATCACAACATCAACCAATCAACCACTTGGATCGTCTCGGCGATCAATCGGCTCGGCCGATTACATGTCATTCTACCAAAACAATCAATACTCCCAACCACGACCCTAAGGGTCGTTTCAACAAATCGCGTGGTATCACGGCCCCACGTGGCACGACCTTCGAAAAGGTGGTTCAACACTAGTGGCATCACGGCCCCACTCGGCACGGCCTCTCACAGGCGGTTAACAACTAGTGGCATCACGGCCCCACTCGGCACGGCCTCTCATAGGCGGTCAACGACTAGTGGCGTCATGGCCCCACTCGGCACGGCCTTTCCTAGGCGGTTCATCACGGCCTCAATAGGCACGGCCTCTAATAGGCGGTCGATCACGGCCAAATCCCCATCAAATTCTACAATTGGAATTTCTACACATAACCCCTAATTTATACAATCACACTCAATTCGCCACCAATCAAGCATCAAATTTAAATTCGACATCACAAAGCAGCGATCGGACGAAATTCGAGCAACCTAGGGGCTAAAAATAAATTTTTCCGTTTTTTAATAATAATATTTAATTAATTTCGGAATATTTTAATATTATTTTAATAATCCGAATTTCGAATATTTAAATAAATCTAAATTAAAATCCAATTATGTCACATCAACACTTAACTTTAATTAAACCATTCTTAACTTTAATTAAACACAATTAAACTTAACCCAATTTCTTAATCCAACTTATAATAAAATAATCTAATCTAACCACCTAAACACACTTAATTCAAACTAAACATACTTAAGGCATAATTAACCGGCTAATCAAGGATTAGTGAGATAACTCACCCGATTAACGCGCCGTTTAGCTCAAAACGACGAGCGCGACGCCGGGATCGATAAACTCCAAAGTGGGCCTACCATCCGGGGCCGGGAAGCCGGCCAAAACGGCCCACGAAGGGGCTGCCATACCCACAAATTCCAGATCTGGTTGCTGCTGGTTTGCTGCGATTTGAGGCCGAGAAAGAGGAGATTCGGGGCTAGATCGAGTGGGGGAACGGCGGGGGAGCTATGGCGGTGTTGTGCGGCCGACGGCGGGGCCTCACGGTGGCCGGAGGAGGGCTGGACACGCTGAAAATCCTGCTGGAACGGTGAGCTGCGCGAGAGGGAGGCCGAGGCACGCGCGGACGACGGCGGTGGCGGTGGGCTTCGGCGACGGGCGGACGACGACGAACCTCGGCTGGTTTCCGGCGGTGGCTGCGGCGTCCATGGCTGGTCGACGTCCGAAGAAGAAGAAGAAGAAGATGAAGATGGGGGTGTCGCATGTTGGGAGAGAGGGGAGGAAGAAGAAACCTTCTCTCTCTTCCTTTTTCCTTTTTCTTTTCCCTTTTTCTTTCCTTCTTTCTTTCTTTCTTTCTTTCTCACTTTCCTCTAGTGGCCCACCACATGACCTCATCGCCGATGTCATACTCCACTAACTCCTTCAACTCTTTCAATAGGTACAATTTCCTTCTCCGCCGGGGTCCGAAATTTCTTGCGCAACTCAATTCCTTCAATTCTTCTTCCAGTTAAATCCAATCGAAGTCATAAAAATTAATCCAATGTCACTACACTTTAATTCACATCTTGGCTTGTCCATAGGACCAATTTAAATCCCAAAAGTACGACCATAGGCGAACCTTATAGTCTCTCTTAATTCAATTCAAATTGACTCCCATAAAATCAATTGATGTCTCACTTATCAAATTGATTATTTTTTTTATCCAAAAATCCCTCATATTCCTCAATTTCACAACCCCCGGCTTCAATTGAACGAACACGGCCCTAATTGTCCAGTCGAAATTAGGGCCCAAAAATCGGGATGTCACAAAAAGTTAACATTCATTAAAAAGAAATTCTACTAATGTTTAATCACAACTTTTCATGAATTTCGAGTTTCAACATTATTGTAGGCTTTTTTGATATAGGTAAACTACTTCTAAGTACCATCTCAATGCATCATCACTGACGTTCTAGCAAAGTGCTGCCACGAATGTGCATTTCAACCGTTAGATCTAGTAAACAAGATTTTTATACATAAGAGTTTCATGGATTTAACGGTCAAAGCGTTTGAATTTGTGACTCATGGTGGCTTTATGATGCCTGAGTTAGTAGTTAGCACAGAGAGAGAGAGAGAGAGAGAGAGAGAGAGAGTAGTTGCTCTCGGTCTTTGGGTAACGATGCCACCGTCATTTCCTGTAATGAGCTTAGCTTCTTTAGGGAGAACGTTTCAACCAAGGTCACGCCGGCCGCCTTCAACTGGCCTGCATGCCATGTCCGATGGCGGCTGTCTTCTTCTCCGGCATGTCCAGGACATGTGTCGTTCGCTCGTAGGTATTGTCAAATCTGTCGTTAATCATCACACCTAATGTAGATCCACAGATATGAAAGCCTGTAAGAACTATGCGCGACGAAAACTTGAGTGGCTGTTGGAAAATAAATGGTGCACATTGACTAGTAGGAGAAGTCTATGGCGAGCTCACCGTCTTCTCGTCAACTGGATCGGAACTAGGAAAGGGATTATGGTCAAAACTGGAGGCTTTTTGTGAAGACATAACGTGGAAAATTTCCAGGAAATATGATGAATGGACCGCTTTATTTTTTATACAATGTTTTGTTTTGTTTTGTTTTGTTTTGTTTTGTTTTGTTTTTTTTTTTTTGTTTTTTTTTGTGTTCCGACGTTATGTATATTTATGAGAATTTATTGACTGGAAAAGTTTAAATTTTGCCAACTCACATACTTTGAAATTTCTGAAATCCAAAACTGCTGAAATTTTGGTCACGATCCAATATGTATATGTAAATTTACATATTACATTTTCATAATTTTTGGAAATCTTAATACTATTTTTCAAGTTTTGGCAATGTTTGCACGTTGTCTTTTTTTTTTTTTTTTTCTGGAAGAATTTGCCGCCCCTTAGGAGCTTTATCAAGATATTCCCCTTGGGTTTATGCAATAATAGTATTGCGAAAAAAGTTTATTCGGAGTTATTTGACTATGCTGCAAGGTAAATAATCTTAAGTAGAAGCTTTAATTAGTACGTTTCTTCTATTGTTGTATTATTTTATGCAAGATTACAATTCTTCGCATTAAAGCGTCATGCATGACACTTAAAATAGATGAGACAGCGTGTGGATGTTTTCTTTTTAAGGGCAATAAATAAACTAGGACCGATCTTGACGAGGTATAATTTTGGCCACTTGATAGTTGGACTCTTATGTCACACGGTACAAACCACTTGTGATGACTTTGGACTCTTATGTATCCGATAGTGATACATAGC
Source organism: Eucalyptus erythrocorys (assembly GCA_014182555.1). Lineage (NCBI taxonomy): Eukaryota > Viridiplantae > Streptophyta > Magnoliopsida > Myrtales > Myrtaceae > Eucalyptus > Eucalyptus erythrocorys. The sequence goes on from CM024602.1 coordinate 54,596,602, forward strand.
AGTGACCTTTATGGTCTTGGATTTAGAAAATATCCTATCATCCATGAGAACAAGGGAGCTTGTTTATTAAAGATAGAAAATCTCCACGGGATGATCAACTTAACATAATCAAATTCATAATTTGTCACTTTAACCCTAGAGAAAAACTTTATAAATAGCCACCTAATGGAAAGCAAAATGTGCCAAGCCAGAGCTACCAAATACCTCTCCAATATTCATAATGAGGAAGGCCTTTCTTCTTGTTTGTGCTCTTTTGATCTCGTTTGCTCTTCTCTTCCTTCCTTCCACCGAAGCTCGAGCAGTCTTTCAAAAAGGTGAACTCAACATCTCTCTGTCTCTTCATTATTTCTAATCGATGTGTATTAGCTGAAGAAATATAATGAATCATCAACATGATAATGTAAACAGAACCGTTAGACCCGAGAAGCGCAGGATGTGGACGACAATCACCTGGGGGCAGGTATACACCGTGCCCAGTGAAATCATCTCCGCCGACAAGCGCAGGATGCGGACGACAATCACCTGGGGGCAGGTATACACCGTGCCCAGTGAAACCATCTCCGCCGACAAGCGCAGGATGCGGACGACCATCACCTGGGGGCAGGTATACACCGTGCCCAGTGAAACCATCTCCGCCGACAAGCGCAGGATGCGGACGACCATCACCTGGGGGCAGGTATACACCGTGCCCAGTGAAACCATCTCCGCCGACAAGCGCAGGATGCGGACGACCATCACCTGGAAGCAGGTATACACCGTGCCCAGTGAAACCATCTCCGCCGAGGAAGTGTGATCCTTATTCACGTCGAGGATGCCATCCGCAAGTTATCCCCAGAGGGCCATGAATCCAGGGAGCTAAGTTAAGCTGCTCATGACAGCGAAATTGCACCATAATATGAAGTACTCTCACGACACCGTCATCGTGAATAAATAAAGAAGCTGAGTGAAGTCAGTCACTTGATGGAGCCTTGTTTCAATACCTAAAAACGAATTAAGGATGAATACTATGTAGAGGATGCAACTTAATGTATGAAACCATAAAGCAATGAATGAATCGTCTAGTTTATGGTGTGTATCTTTTGAAAGGAAAAGGGAACAGCGACAGAGCTTGTCACAGGCTTCATCTTCTCTTTCAAATTGCAATATGATGAATTATCTAGATGTAAGTGCAATGAAATGCTTGTCTAATCTGTGAAAGTAGCTTCCAGGGGTTCCTGAATTTCTTGTCCGCCTGTGATTTTCTTCATCGAGGATGGTGAAGTATCTGTCTCATCTCTGTTCTCACCATGAATTTTTCATATCTTGGCTTATTTTGAAAACAAATAGGTGTGGCTGTTTGGAAGGGAATGATTAATAAGGCAATCTGTGGCCTTCATCGCTAAAGAGTAAAGAGTATAAACTATGATACAAAAATTTTTTAGTCCCAGAAATTCTCCAGTAAAATCGAAGCAACATAAATATGGTCCTTCCATTCACAATCATATAATATAAGGTGCAAGTTTCAACATCTTTGTGTTCTAACCAAAATTGAGCTTGGTCAATTGAGGACTTTCCAGCTTGAAGAAGTTAATAACAGAAAAGAACTCTCGCAGAAATGGCAGCAGACTTTCTTCGAAACCGATAACAACTTGGCGTATAATTGGTTTCGCATCAACCAACACTAGTTAAACGAAGCAGATAAATTTGCATTGCATTTGAGAGAAATCAACCACAACAAAAAGAGGTTCTCAATGTTTCAGGGCAAGCTTTGTCATTAGTTCTGATTTCATAGAACAAAACCAATGTCAAAAGAGCCAGACCATTCCTTGCCAGAAAATGGCCAATGTGAAGTCCGTCTGGATCTTAAACAGCATATACCCCAGCATAAACGTGAAGAGAATGAGAGCATCATCCAATTGACCATCCTTCATTTACTTCGTTTTTTTCTTATGACTGAACAGTAGACTCATCTTGATGTTCCTCTGTACGAGCAAGTCTTGGATTAACGCGGTGAACCCGAGCCCAGCTGACATGCATCTATCGTTAGATGAAGCGCACCGAGTAAAACCCACATAATCCTACGATGCATGTAAGTCGGGCTATATTATTTACATACTTGATGGTTGGACGCTTACGTTACACCCAATTTTGCCACCGCACTTACGGAGAAAATTGAGTGGGCATTGCAAGATGATGTGCCTATCAGATTCTAATAGGGCCTATAGTGGATGACTTAAAACCTCTCTTTCGTCAACTGACTAGGATTAACTCAATCGAGATAAGCTCTCTACGCACCCTCATTTACGTTGATATAGTGCCAAGTGAATTGACGACACCGCACAAGATATTATGTCCATATCGAGCATCCAATGGCTCGTGAAAGCAACATGCTAATCTCATGGTGAAACTTTGCAGCCTACTTAAGTTCATCCTGTTGCAAGCATTGTAACTGCCTAAGAAAAAGTTGAGTTGCTGTTGGAAGTCCTATGGCGGATTAGATGTGTCCGTTTTGCAAAAAATGAATGATTTGGAAAATATTTTTCAAATATATAATTGCTTAGATCATCTAGAAAAAAAAATGAATGGATTATTTTTTTCATTTCCTACGAAAATAGTTAAGCATTGATTGATATTGATGATGAAAATATTTTTCATTTACTAATTTTTCTAAATGATATAAACAATTATTTTTTAAAAAAATATTGTTCGAATAATTCATTTTCTGTGAAATAAACAAGCCCCAAGTGTCTTTTGGTTAATTGAACTGGAATTAGGTAGCTATTAGCGTCAAACTTGAAGGCTTTGTGAAGACCAAATGCCCGAAACTTGTAGGTAACATGATAAAAGGATCATTCATCTTTCTGTTGTCTCTTTAATATTTGTTACAATATCACGGACATTTATGGGGATTAATTGACCGCAAAAGTTCAAATACTCTGTACTTTGATAAAGAAAAATCAACTCCATATGCCTTAGAGCTTCTTCGATAGATTGTCAACTTATAATTCGTTCTTTATCGAAATTTTGCAACTCATGCACCTAATGGAAAGCAATACGTGTCAAGCCAAAACTACAAAATTCCTCTCCAATACTGAGAATGAGGAAGGCCCTTGTCCTTGATACTTGGACTCTTGCGTCCCACAATACCAACAACTCACAATGACTTTGGAGTCAATAGAATTTGGCATTTGTAGATGATATATCAATCCGATCATGACACGTGTGGCCTATAACGTATTGGATTTAAAACTATTTTTCTTTCTCTATTAACTAGTAATGACTTAGGGGTCAATCTGCTAACAAGGTTTGTGCACCCCCACAATCATGTGATAATGCTAATAGTGCCATTAGTTATAGCAATGTCTATTATTTGCATCATAATCCTGTCACAAAATTGTTATTGTGCTATATTTGGTCCTCGTGGTTATAACTATCATATGTAGCTGGTCTTCGTAATACCTATTACATGCCCATTATAATTTACTCGTGATAAAGATTTGTATATGTCTCCCTAGTTTCTCTTTTCTCCTCCTTCCTCTCCCTACACTTTAATAAAAATCATTTGATAGGTCGACAGTAAAATCATAAGATTCAGCGAGGGTGACCCTAGCCTTTGGCTAGTTGGCCATGAGACTAGTGGAGAAAGGAGAAAAAAGAAAGATAGAAAAGGAAAAATAAAAGAAAAATAAAAAAATGATTAAGAAATTTGGATTTTTCAAAGAAATTGCTAAAATTATTTACATTAACGCTGGTCATGTCACGTAAGATGGCCGACATCCACATCAATAATTCCTTGTCAAAATTGACCAGAATAATTAAATTGGCAAAAAATGAAAATGGTTTAGGACACAATTGGCACAACTAAAAAATTTAGGACCAAACTAGCATAAGTCCAAAAGGTTTTGGAATTTTTTTATTATTTTTTCGATATGAAACTTATTGGTCTCATGATGATGCATCTTATATTCAAAAGACAATTTCCACGGGATGATAAAACATAATCAAATTCATAATTCGTCATTCCAACCGGAGAAAAAAAACCTAATGGAAAGCTCAGAGTGCCAAGTTAGAGCTACCAAATACCTCTCCAATATTAATAATGAGGAATGCCTTTCTTCTTGTTTGCACTTTCTTCATCTCGTTCGCTCTTCTCCTCCTTCCTTCCACCAAAGCTCGAGAACTCCTTCAGGAAGGTGCTTTCTCTCTTCCCCCTCCCCCAAAAAAAAATGTTGGTCAAAGAAATACAATGAATCTTCTATTTGATAATCTAAGTAGGACCGGCAACGTGGCCACCTTGCGAAGGAGGGAGCATATATACACGGTGCAGACCGTCACCACGTCCGCCATGTAGTGTTTTGAACGTGGACCTCACCCTTCCCCTAGGGAGCCATGAGAGCAGGAAGCTGAGTTAAGTCACTCATGATTGCCAAATTGCATCATAGTATGAAGTATATTTCGGGGCACCGTTGTCGTGAACGAATAAAGAAGCGGAGTGAAGTCAGTTACTCGATGGAGAGTCTCAACGCCCAAAACATATCAAGGATGAATGTTATGTAGGACGCATTTCAAGGTAGAAGACAATAAGGTAATGGAAGAATTGTTTAGTTTAAGGTATTGTGTCTTTTGAGGAAATAAAAGGAATGGAGACGAAGCCTGTCTCCAAGGTTTCTATCTTATTTTCAACTTCCAATGTAATAATTCATATAAATGTATGTGCAATGAGTTGCTTCTGCTGCAATCAATCACTGTTTAATGGACTCATTAGAGTATTTAAATACTAAATCCTACCTTATTAGAAAAGATTATTCTCTATTTCTTCGGGAAGAAAGAGATGAGAACACTATTCTTTAAAGTTGCATATATACATATATATTATAAGTAATATAATTTTATTGCAAAGATCCATACCTAGAGAAAAATTGTCCAAAAAATCATAAATTTATTGCACTTTTACTAATTTAATCCTAAATTTTCTCACATTTTGCCAATTAAATCCTAAATTTTCTCATGTTTTGCTAATTGAGTTTATCCGGAAAGCATTGACGTGGATTGGCCAATGTGACATGGTCGGTGTTGATATGGATGATTGTTGGGAAAATATTTTTTGTTGATTCATTTTTGAGATTTTTTTTTCTTCAAACATTCATTTTCTGTAAAATAAATGGAGAGTAACGCAAAGAAAATGAGGAATAAATGCACGTGACAGAGAATATCCTAAAAATCAGGGGAATAAATGAAATTAAAATCTTTATGCTTGTCACGCGCAAATTTAGAATCAGGTAGGGTGACAACGTGGGTAATCTTTGCGAGATATGTAATTGTGTAATCAGAAAAACCATAACAAGCCTTATTCCTAATCCGTTCATAAGCATGGGTAAAAGGAAGCTACTGATACTTGGCGGAGCAACAAAGAGGACATGACTCCCTCCTCTCCGGCCACTTGCCGATGCACTCTGCATGGAGAACATGCTCCCAATGCGTCCGAGCGGCCATAGAATCGGCTCAGAGCTCCTCACGATAGATCAAAGGAGCCCTTTCAATCCCAATCTTGCACCGTAATTCCCCACCCAGCAAGTTCGAACGCCATCATGTCGTCCAACGGCATCACTGCCGCAACGAGGACTCGGAGACCCGTGGTGACGACGGATATATATATATATATATATATGTTGATCTTAATTTGTCAAATGTGATATTGATTTTGTAAAATCATTATCTGTCATGTATGTCATAAGACATCCAAAAATATGCAGATACTTACAAACAAGACATGTGGAAGAAGAAGAGATGCTAAATTAGAGAGTACTAGGATTAGAGATTTGCTAAAATGACTATGAAAAATAATTTGCAGAGTAAAGCTCGCGTGGGAACAGGGAACATGGCTCGGTGTGACAAGAAATTTACCCACATTAATATGCTTTGAAGCGCTTTGCTGCAATCAAATAATGTCCAACGAAGTCATCCATGTTCATCCCAATTTTCAATTTCTGTTCCCCGAAGAAGATTATGCTCTACTTCTTCAGGAAAAAATCATTAAAAACAGTATAGTTTAAAGAGAACACTTAAAAAACTTCGTAATGATGCATACATACGCATCTCGATTTCCTTAGAAAGATCATTCTACTGTAAAGAGAGATGCATTTCAGCGTGTGCAATTGTAATACAGGGTAATATTTCTTAATCATCTCAAAATTTGAAATAAAATATATTTCTTTTTTTATATGGATGGAAAAGCAAAAAGAGGACAATAAAGCAGACAATAACTTGAGAGAGGGAGAGTCGCAAGGGGTCATGAAGGTGATGTTCCTTTGATTAGCGAGCTGCAAAATAACGTTCCTAGCTCGGCAGCTAAACTAATAATGGATTACCTTGTTAAATGTCTTAGTCCAATTGTGATTGACTTGCCTTTGAGCAGATCAATAAGGTAACTAAACCTGACCTAAATCACCATCATTGCATTGCAATACAAGAAAGTGTGAAAAGTATCAAGTCGGATGGTGAGAGTGGTGGCTGGTGCCCTTCTAAAATGACCTTATCTTTTAACTTGTGGGAACTTTTTTATGAATCATGTATAGATTCGGTATCCCTCGCAAGACCAACATTATAGTTGAACAGATAAAATTTCATGCTTAAGGCACGAGCTAGATGAGTTTAATATCTCAAGTTCAAAACCTGATTTGGCGTAATATTGTATGGCTCTCGGTTGAGAAGAATTTATTCCTTACTGGTAAGTCTAGATGGCTTTTATTTGACTAGATCCAAGTGAACAGCTCTAAAATATCATCTCACCACATCATGACCCATGTTCCGATAGCTTTGTGGCTCCAAATTTGTATTTCTAACATTTAGCTGGTAGATTTTTTTAATAAATGCATCTAATAGTGGAAATCCCAACACAATAAATTATCTTATTAGCATGGAAACTGATCTTGCAAAATCATTCAAATCACATGTCAAGGATTTGACCTATACCCTCACTAACAAGTGTCCAATTTTGTGATCTGGGTTGGCTCTATAATGCTTAAGTCAGTAAAATATGAGTGAGAGAGAGAGAGAGAGAGAGAGAGAGAGAGAGAGAGAGAGAGAGTGAGTGTGTGTGTGTGTGTGTGTCACTCCCCGAACCCTGAGCTCGTGCCCATCCCTCTCTGGTTGATAATATTTTGCGACTTCTCAGGACGAATCGCCAACCCTTTTCATTTTATTGTACATGCAGAAGCGAAAATAAATCCCCTGACATTAATCATCTCGGGATAGAAAAGTAGGACAACATTTCACAAAAGCATACTTTTATAAACGACAGGGCTTAGGTATGAAACGAGTATGGTTGAAAGCCTACAAAAGACCGACTCTCAAAAAGGAATTGTCCTACGACATACTAGTTGGACACATACGCCGATCCTTCGAACTCCACCTCCATAGACTCCAGGGCTTCAGTCTTCCACGACCACCATCTAAGGACCTGAAAATGGTTATACAATAACCAGTGAGATAATGTCTCAGCAAGTCCACCCCCTAAACCCTTATTAGGAAGAAAATACGCCCCAAAGGGCTGCTTAAGCACAAACACGAGACAGAGGGCTTACCTTGGCCTAAGTTCTTTCATGCAAAAATGATTCAATAAATAATCATCGAATCACATCATCACATCAATCAATAATTCAGATGGAGTCATCGATCAACGGACTCAGTTGATTACATGTCAACGAAACCATTCCCCAATCGTCACATTTACTCAATCTTAACGTTGACTTATGGCTCAGCTGGCATGGCCTACTAAAACTTTGGCAGTAATGCTGAATTACGGCTCAACGGCACAACCAATTCCAAATTCGGTGGTAGATTACAGTCCAGTAGTAACAATCATACTTTGGTGGTAATGCTAAATTACGGCTCACCGGCACAACTGATTCCGAGTTCGATGGTTATGTTGAATTACAGCTTAGCGGCATAACCAATTCTAAATTTGGAGGTTTTCTTGATCTAACACACAACATTACACGATTATTTACCTACCTTAACAATTTTTGAGATAAAAACCCACCATCACCAATCACACTTGAATTGCACAATCTAACAATCAATTGCATAAACTAATTGCGCCACAACAATTAGCACGAAATTCCGATCTAATTTCTGAAAAATATTAAATAATTAAATAAATTGCAATTAAATAAAGAAATAAATTGTGATTAATTAAACTGAACTACTAAATTAACCTAACTATGTAGGCACCTGATCAATTAGGTTAATCTTAGACTTCTTCATATAGCCAACATAGAGCAATCCCTCTCATGACCTCTGTCACGCCCCGAATCGCCGAGCGCGCTAACATCCCTCCATGGTCGTGTAAATGCGACATTTCCAGGTAGTGTCGCCAACCCCATTTATTTTTAATTTGCGCATGCGGAACGTATTAAATAACCCCTGACTAAAATTCATGGGATAAGAAAGTAGGAAACAAACTCAATCATAAACAACAGGCTTACATACAATGATAATCACGTCAGAGGCATGTACAACCAAAAATAGGTTAAAGTTTTTGTACATCAAAAGATCAGCCTGCAAAAAGGTCGGTCTACCCAAAAAGAAGGAATAGTCCTAAACTCCTATTCGAATTGGTTCACCGACTCGACCTCTGACTCCTCCATCATCGGAATCCCACATCGCTCCAGGGCCCCGCTATCTACGGTCCTGAAATTTTGGCCCACAACGGGGTGAGACATTGTCTCAGCAAGTTCACCCCCCCTAAACCCCTATTATAAAGGAAAAGACACCCAGGAGTGGCCTAGCCACAATATCAAGAAGACTTACCTCGTCTTAGTCCTTAACTGCAGATTAGCATAGTTCATATAATTCAATCAAGTACAGTAATAGGGATCAAACAATTGGAACACAAGCACAATCACATAATCGATACCACTCAACAAGTATTCCAATTATTATTTATTACTTCACACAAACATAGCCTACTCGCGGTTCGGCTATCTATTGGCGCCTAGCCAGGCATCGTCTTCCCACCTTGGAGCACGGCATCGTCAGTACGTCGACGGCATTCCAGAATGAGCATGGGCCTAGAATCGACTACGACCCGCATCCGTTGTGAGGGGCATCCCATATAGCGGCATATCCGGCTCAATAGCCCAAGACAATTTCCTTTTAGTTATCATGCAACAAATTCAACCTCGGCCTAGGCCACTTTGCATCTCACTCAAAAATTTCAATTAAAATAGTGGGCCGGCCTATTTTCTTCATATTAAAAATATTTCAGAAATTACTCACGTGAGTGGGAACACGTCAAACTTCGATTTAGAAAATCCAATTCCTACATTTTTCAACCCCACTATTTAATATATTTATTAAAATTCAATTTTGGGGTCAAAACCCAACACGTGGAAATTTATAATTAAAATCCCTAATTTTTCCAATTCAACACTCAATTGGCACAATTCAATCATCAATTGCACAATTCAAATACACCACAACGATCGGCATGAAAAACTAAGACTTTAGGGTCCCAAAGAAATTTTCGGGAAATTTTTTTTTTTCGGATTTAAATAATAATATTTTAATAATTTCGAAAATTAATATTTTATTATATTATTAAATAATTCCGAAATCTTTATTTAATTCAAAAATAAAACAATTATGTCACATCAAGGCTTATTTAAATAAACCTACTTATCCCTAATTAAACATACATTAACTTTAATCACTAAACTAATCTAATCCACACTTAAATAAAATAAACTAACCACCTAACCACAATTAACATAATCTAATCCACCCTAAACATTATTAACCATTCTAATTGAGATTTAGTGAGTTAAACTCACCGGAATCGCGCTCCGGTAAGTCCCCGGCGAAGCTCGCGGCGAGGAGATCGACAAACCTTCTCGGACCAACACCCAAGGAGGCCCGAAAGACACCTAAATCAACCCTTGAAGTTCCAGATCTGAGCTGCCATTTCCATGGCTGACCTTGGCTGCAACAGGCTGAAAATGGGGCTGAACGGGTGGAGGAGTGGCCGAGATTGGCGGCGGCGGCTTACACGAGCTCCCGGCGAGCTAGGCGGTGGTTCACGGCAAGGATGGGGACTCCAGCGAAGGTGAGCAGCAGCTTGGGACGGCTGGGTCAACGGGATGGAGGCGTGGGCTGAGGCGGCTTCCAGCGGGGCGACGTCGGACGGCAAACGGCGCGGGGCGGCACACGGGACCGAGCGGCACGGTGGTGACGGATGGCGGGCGGCGAGGCGGCGTCGAGCGGTTGGCCGAGCTCCTCTTCCAGCTGCGTCGCACGGTTTCCCCCTCTTCTCCTTCAATTTCTTTTTTTCTTTTTCCAAAACAAAAGAAAAATCGAGGAAGAAGATGATGTTGATGGGTGTGGGGCAAATCCTAGCCCTACACTTGTCAAGATCTCACCCAATTTGGCCCAACAACCATGACATCATCTCATGTCACCTTCCACTACCTCCCTCCCCCACAACTTAATCCAATAGGTTCACTTCTTTCTCCGCCGGGGTCCGATTCATTGCACATCAAATTTCTTCAATTTTCCATTCAATTCTCTTCTAATTGAGTCCAATTAAAGTCCATAAAATTATCCCAAGATCATAATAAGGTTTGTGACATAACCGGACTTCCAATTTCTAAATCCACTCTCAATTTTCACGGGTAAATTCAATCTGGTGCAATTTCAGCGCGGCTAACCCACTGAGTAGCTTTTAGGGAATTTTTCTTGCATCCAACCTGAGGGTGATCAGTCTCCAAGTTTGACGTGCCAAAATCCCTTAATTGCTTCACCCAATGGACTAGTTCCCTCGTGAGTGGCCAACTCAGAGAGACGAACTACATGCATAGATGAATTGCCCGACTTAATTGACTAAAAATAAAATTGGGAAAATCAGGATGTCACAACCTCACACATAAGTTTTCAGCATGCCACAAGTCCACCAAATCACTAAATACACCTTATTGAGTAAGCACAACATCAAGAACAACCACAAAACCATAACCGGTCATAATTGGTAGAAATTGAGCCACTCGCGCATCTCCAAGTTTAAATCCAGAAACCTAACCAAATAAGTTTGAAAAATTCCCACATTTGAATATGTTATAAGGAACACATAAATGAACATTTTTCATGTAGACAACTTAACCCAGATCCTTCTAGATTTGGCCCACAAATCGCTCAATACAGCACAAAAAACCGGGTCCATTTCTAGAAAGTCTATCTTCCGAAATCAATTTGGTTCAAGGTCCAAAACATGTCCGTTTGATCTGAAATTTAAGTATATTAAATTAGAAGATGTGAAAAGCAACTTTTGTGAAGAAATTATTTTGAAATTCAAACCCTAAGAGTAAGAGTTGATAAAAACCTCTAGAATCCTAAAAGGTCACAAATTCCAGCACGATCGAGACTCTGTTTGCAAATGACGGAGTTGATATCTCCTTTTTTTAAATTCCTAATGATAAAAATATATGTTATAGCTGAAGATGTCTAAAAAATTTCTCAAGAAGGAATCAAACTCAAATTCAAAATCCATTTCTATCTACAAAAATGGCAAATGGAGAGGATTCAGAGATCAGAATTGCAGGGGTTCTACTGGATTTAACTAATCCATCATCAATTGTGCTAATCTCACTAATTAGATTAATACTAATCCATTCTAGGCTAATATAACCATTCTAGATTAACATTAATCCATACTTAAGCTAATGTAAATAACCATTAAGCATAATTAACCTCCTAAGTAAGGTTTAGTGAGCAAACTTACTTGTTTGGCGACCCGGTCGGTTCAATTCGATGGGGATGCGATGGGGGATGATTCTCTCCAAAGCGGGCCAAGCTTTCGAGGCCCGGAACCACCTCAAAACGGGCCACAAAGCTGCTGGAAACCCACTACACTTTGCCTCTGTTTTGAGCTGCAAAAGAGAGAAACCAAGGCTGAAAGGGGCAGTAAGGGTTGGCGAAGGTTGCACGAGCACTTGACGGGCTTCCACGGCCACTCACGGCAGTTGGCATGGCTGAACAACGACCCTGGGATGCACGAATAGAGGCAGACTATGAGCTAGGACGCATGGACAGGCAGCATGGGCGAGTGGATGCGGCTGCGGGGACAGGATCACACGGGCGGGCGTGGTGGCGCACGAATGGCGTTCTAGCATGGCATGGCTGCTTCTGGCGGCTTGCTGGTTGTGTCCTATGGTTTTCCAAGCCTTCTCTCCTTCAACAACAATGGAGAAAACCCCAAAACAAAGAAGAAGAAGGCTGCTGAAGAGAGGGGAACAAGATGGGGTTGGAGAGGGCCACTTGGCTCACATTTTCCTCTCCTTTGTTCCATCGACTCAATCACAGCCAATGCTGTCTTCCATGGCTCATATTCAGCTGCCAAGGCTCTTCCTAGGACATTTGAAATAGTCCAAAGGGCTAGGCAAGATGGCATACGAATTTGCTTAGGATTTCCTCCAATTGGACACTTATTCTTGCTTCAATCAATCCAATTCGACTCCCATAAATCCCATTGTCGAGTCCTCAATCAAATTGCTATTTTTCCTCACCAATTGATCCCACTTGCGTCCCAATTGAGCGATCAAAAATGGTCCCCGACAATTTCTGGACAAAAACGAGCCTACCTTGACTTTTTCCAAAAAAGCCTCGGCGTAAAAAAATCTTCGGAAGGAGAGTTGACATTCCCAAAATGATTTATGACGTGACAAAACTTTCAATTTCTGAAATCGGATTCAAATTCACGGTTTATTTCAATCTGGCGTCATTTTAGCATGACCTAGGCTATCAGATAGCTTTCAGAAAATTTTAATGTAATTGGCCCGTGGTCGATTTTCTTCAAATCACACTGTACCACTTCGACACATCAGCAACTATCGGTAGTCGTGAAAATCTCAAGATTTCAATTACGGGCACAAGGTACACAAAAGATAGAAAATTGGTCTAGTGCCGATCGACGAGAATTTTACAATCAGGTGGAATCACCCACATTTTGATCACAAATCTCAGTCGAATCGACCTATCCATGATCTCTGATTGATTTTGACAATGTCGTAATGACCCTTGCAGACTAGCACGGTCGAGCAGTCGATTTCGGGTCGGATTCTCAAACCCATTGCATTAAAATTTCTTAATAACTTCCCCAGATAGTCTAGTTATCTCACGAGTGATCGGCTCCGAGAATAGCACTATAGGCGCGTCGGTGAAAGGCCCAATTTATTCAATTGAAATAGGACTGGAAATCCAGGATGTCACACGAGAGAGAGAGAGAGAGAGAGAGAGAGAGAGAGAGAGAACTTGGCATTTGAAAGGGCAAGAGAGAGAAGTTGGCATTTGAACGGGCAAGGATGGTACATATATGCAATTATGGAATTATGTTGGACTAGTAATGTCACGCCCCGAACTCCGAGACACGTGAACAACTCGCTATGGTCGTGCAATCACGACATTCTCAGGTAGTGTCGCTGACCCAAATTAATTTATTATGCGTATGCGGAACGTATTAAAAAACCCCTGACAAATTAAAAGCGGGATAGAACAGTAGGAACGAAATCAATTCAAATACAAGCCAACATACTGTCTGTCGCAACCAATTTTTCGGATGTGAACCACCTAAGGTTTGGGTAATGGATTGTTAAGCCTAGACTCAACTCGGGCTCTCCCAAGCCCATACCAATTCGCGACTTAAAGTTCAAGTTTTTAACATGCAAATGATTTTATCTAGGAGTCGCCACTAATCAATTTTTTGGTGGGTCGATTAGAAACCCAAGTAAAGTAATGGAAGATTTACTTTATTCATGCGAACAAGAGATTCTAGATACGGGGACTTGGTTACGCTAGATTTATCTAATGCCCTTTCGGTACCTTTTCTTTTTATTTTTGAAAAAAATGTTTGGCAGACAGCTTGAATTGATTTTAATTATCTCCCTAACATGTGAGGTGATCATGCAAAAGCAAACCACCAATTTAACATCCAAGTAAAGCAGTAAATAACTTGCAGGACTTACCTCATAGCAACGAAAGCATCTGCATTGTTATATCAGAATTCACATCATCAACCCTAGATATGATTTCTAATTAACACGTAATTTATTTTTGTGTATTCACTTTGTTTAATAGAATTTAATCTAGGGAAAAAACCACGAAAAATCCCAAACTTTGCCTCGAGTGACACATTTACCCCGAACTTTTTTTGCGCCGTGAAAAACCCCGAACTTTCCAAACCGTGACACATTTACCCCAAAATTTTTTTTGCGACACCAAAAACCCTAAACTTTCCAAGTGTGACACATCTACCCCAAAATTGAAGGGCATTTTGGTCTTTTCATTTTAAAAATTTTTTTCTTTTTTTTTCTTTTTTTTTTTTTCCTTCTTCCCTCCGCCGGCCATGGCCTCGCCGGCATGGGGCGAGGGCGGCCCTCGCCGGTGTCGGGCGGCCCTCGCCGGCGTCGGGCGAGGGCCTCCCTCGCCCGGGGGGCCCTTGCCGGCGTCGGGCGAGGGCCCGTCGGGCGAGGGGTGCCCTCACCCGATGCCGGTGAGGGCGGCCCTCGCCCGACGCCGGCAAAGTTTGGGGTTTTTCGTGGTTTTTTCCCTTTAATCTAAATGCAATGCATGCTAATAGCCTAATGTGACGTGGCAAAATGATCTAAGTTATATGTCATGAAATGCAATAATTGCAACTTAAATGACCTAATATGCAAATTTAAATTAAATGGTCTTAGAATGCAAATTGATTAACATGCACCTAATGTTTTTTGGATCTTTTTTACTTGAAATTTTGAATTAACAAAAGTCCTAATTGAACTACCCTAAAAATGTGATTCTAAAAAGAGTCTAATTTACTAGCCTAAATGCTTTATTTACTAAATCTATATTTCTAATTCTACATGTTATCCTAAAAGGTGGAAATAATTTATCCTAAGACATTTTTGGATTTTTATGAAATTTGAAATTAGGTAAATGTGAAAATTATCTAAGTAGGTTAAGATCCCATTTAATTTATATTAGGAATTAGGTTGAGCCAAAATCCTAATTTAAACTAAAATATTATCTTAACCTAAATGATCCTAAAATGCCAACTATCTAATATTATCTAAACTTATAATGAATTAAAAAAAAAAAACTAACATCTAGAGTTAAGATGCATGCAATTTTACCCTAAATGCAATGACGTGCAAAAAATGCCCTAATCTTATATACATGATGATTTTTGTTTTTGTTTTTTTTAATTCGAAATTAAAATTTAACATGCAAATCAAATAAAACTAACATTTTATATGCTCTCTTTTGTTTTCTTTTTCATGATTCAAAAATAAATATGCAAGACAAACCTAATCCTAATTCAACATTTTTTGTGTTTTTTAAATGGAAATTCGTAATTAAAAATCACTAAAAGAACTAATTAAAGTGAAAAATTAAGTGACATGTTATCTATTCTAAATGCCTTCTAAACATGCATTAAAAAAAACTAACTAACCTATCATGCAATCTACATGGAACGCAAAGTGCGATTTTTGTATTTTCGGGATAAATAAAGCAATTAAATCAAGATAAGCACCAAATCATTCCCCGTCATCAAAGATATTATCAAATCAATGTGAATAAGGAAATAACATTCGATCAACCTGTAATTTCGCGAATAAAACCGATGGATTGATCTTAAGCCTTAAAGATCAAAACATCAATTTTAAAGATTCCCGCATGAATCAATAATTCCATCTAAAGCCTTATAGATAGAATCAAAGATTATATGCGGTTGCGAATGAGGAAATATATCCTAATGAATATTATACATCTTACTCGAAAGGTTTAAATTAGATATCAATCTCATCAATCTATGCAATATGATGTTTAAATCAAATTAAGATGAGATTTTTACCTAATTGCCTAATGGACTTCCAAATCCGGAATTGTTGATGGATGGCTTGCGAACTGTATGGCAATGGTATCCTCGTGAGATTACCCGCGATGATGTAGATCGATGGTGCTTGGATGGATCACTATGGTGTCACCTAGAGCGGCAAGGCTAGCTTGGCATGGTAGTCTCGGTGGTGAAGCTCGGTGGTGACAGCTTTCTTGACAAAAAAAAAAAAAAAGCATTTGCTACTTTTCCTTGCCTAAAAAAACATATTCCTTTGCCTGGATGGAATAAACTCACGAAAAGCCAAACGTTAGACTCACTAATGGACAACCACCCAGAAGAAGACAAATCTACCTCTTGAACTTATTTAACCAAAAACGTGGTACTTGTTTTGACTATGGACTTCGGGGCAGTGAGAGATGCAGCTTGAACTTCAGGCTGGTGAGTGGTGGCCACAAAAGTCTTGCGTGATTTTCACATGGCCTTGCTGGATGTCGACGAATCCTTTTGTGTAGCTTGAAGATATCCACAGGAGCTGAGATTTATGAGGTGAGAGAACACCAATATAACTTGCAAAAATTTGACAAACGTGGCCAAGTGCATGCTAATTTGACATGTCAGGAAACCCACACATGCTGAATCCTGGTGGAAGTCAATGGCTAGATCGAGACCAACGAGAATTGGCAATGGATTTGGAGCTCGTCTAGAACCTAGTCAAAGCTCGCTATACGCTAATTTGAGGATACTCTTTCCAAATTTAGACCAAGCTCAATCGTGGCCGGGATCACGACCGGGATTGCAATTGGCTCCTCAACGAGATAACAAGTGGTGGGTGGCGGCGATTCATGAACTAGGACATCGACGGCATTGGGGCTGGCACCTCATAAGAGCGGCTTTCGTCAAGGCTCCACGGGCAACGCGGCAACGTTGGGCTTCGCGGTGTGATTATGTCACCGGATGACCTGCAAAGGACGACAAAAGAAAAGGCAAAGCTTGGTGGACGCTGGACGTCGATGAGGTGTAGTGGTGCAAGGAGCTGTTGCAACGTCCTTCAAGGAAGATCCAATCCCAAAGAAGTTTTCTTTGGTCTTGTTACTTTGTCCATAAACAAATCTTGCTAAGCCTTCAACCTTTTTGACCGAATCTGGCTGGTTTTTCTACGATCTTATTTGATTATCAAACTTTGACCATGAGGGTGTGTTGTTGAAGTGAACACCACCATGCACTTATCGCTCACGAATAGTTGCGACAGAAAGTGCTCGGAGAACTTAAGCGAGCCAGCAACCTCTCAACTTCGGAAGGCGGCAGTGAGTGACAGCAAGGATTCTATTGACGGTGGGGAGGATTAGTGGGGGCACAGCCTTGAGATTTTTGGCCGTGAAGCACTCGGCCGTGGGCTCTCTCTCTCTCCTTCTTCTGACGTGTATTGCTCGATAGAATTGCCAACCCCCATGATTTCTCCCTTCTCTAGCATGCGTTCTCTCCGGTGGCTTCGATATAATGATTTGCCGACCCCCGTGGAGAACGTGAGCTCTCCTTTTTTGTGGCCGTTTGTTCAATTTTGCGTGGCCTCCTCTTTGGACTTCGACGGAACCTGCAAAGAACGAATACGAACGAAGTGCAAAAGCCTGTTTGGTGATTGTCGGTGAGTTAGAAGGAAACACTTCAGGGCATCGTGAGGCTAGATGGAACTTGCGGGAGTCCTCGCTGACTCCGAACTAGGTTGTCGTGGTTCAAGCTTCTCTGGGGTATGCTGGTTCGTGGTATAGCAAAAACAGCAGATCGTGGATCGTCGGGGATGCAAGGGCTACTCGAGTGTGACGCTGCGGCAAAGGGCTTCGCACAACGTGGGGGCTCCTCGGATCTGCAGAGAAAATTCCTTCTCTTTTTTCTCTCACGGGTATATCTCTCAATGTGCCCTTTTTTTTAGAAGTGTCGACCCCCCCTTTCAAGTTCTGAATGTGCTCCATTATATATTCTTTTTTCTGCCCATAATCTTGACATATTTTATTTCCTTTTCTATTTGGCAGAGATATTCAGTCAATATTCATATTGGACTAAATCTTTTAATGACCAAGCGCACATGAATATTCTGTGCATTCGGAGGCCGCATATATATCACTCTCTCCTTTTATTTTTTTATTTTTTTTGTTTTAATAACCTACTATGCACAAAAAAGACGAGGATTACGCCGATTGTTTCCCTCTGTGCCACGTGATCGAAAGGTCTCAACGTCCATGGACTTGGCTAAAAGTTTTCCTCATTGCAGGCTTGGTCTAATCTCGTCAGGTTAAAATTTAGCACCATCAATTCAAACCTATCTGTCACCAATCCAATGCAAATGCAAATAAAAAAAAATAAATGCACCTAAATCTATATGCTATGCAATTGATATTTTTTCAGGGTTGAAATTAACCCCTAATTTTCTATGCAATAAATGGATGATCGGACCGCCAAAATTTAGGCGTCAACACTGTCATAAAATCAACCAGAGTTTACATACAGCCAAAATGGGTCAGAGTCTATGCATCAAAAAGGGGTCAGTCTGCACACTAGGGATCGGTCCACCAAAAAGAAGGAACAGTCCTAAGACTACTAGTCGGACTCATTCGTCGATCCCTCATCTTCAGGCTCTACCACCCCAGAGACTAGAGGTGTAGCGTTGATCACTCGACCGTCAAGAAGGTCCGCCACGCCTTCTCCCAGAAGGGCGTCCATCACAGCCAGCGTAATGTCCACACTGTCCAGTGGACCAACTCTCACGCCATCAGCCCCAGAACGAAACCAAGCCTTAAAGCTGTTCGGGACTCTAGCATCCACAAACACTTGTATAATAACGGTAGATCTAACTAAATAATAGGTCCAAGGACTCCCAGGGTCAGGGGCACTCTGCGACTCCTTGATAAACTGCATTGGCAGGCCATTCTTCTCCGCTGGGACCGCCATCTATGGCCTTGAAATATTTTTCCCACAACGGGGTGAGACATTGTCTCAGCAAGTTCACCACTCCTAAGCCCCTATTAGAAAGTAAATACACCCTAGAATGACCTAGCCACAACATCAAGAAGACTTACCTCGCAATAGTCCGCGCCTGCAGGTTAGTACAGTTCATATTATTTAATCACGTGCAAATGTAACAATTAAATAATCAAGGCACAATCACATCATCAACCATTCAATCACTTGGATCGTCTCAGCGATCAATCGGCTCGACCGATTACATGTTATTCTATCAAATCAATCAATACTCCCAACCACGACTCTAAGGGTAGACTTAACCATATGTGGTAATCACGGCCCCACTTGTCACGACCTTTAATGAGGTGGTTAATCAACTAGTGGCATCACGGCCCCACTCAGAACGACCTTCAAAAAGGTGGTCAATCAACCAGTGGCATCACGGCCCCACTCGGCACGACCTCTAATAGGTGGTTCAATCAACTAGTGGCATCACGGCCCCATTCGGCACGACCTCTAATAGGTGGTTCAATTACGGCCAAATTCCCAACAATTCCTACACTTGGAATTTTTACACAAGCCCTTAGCATATCCTCGAGGATCTAAATTGTCCTTTCAGACTGGCCATCTATCTACGGGTGATAAGCCGTACTATATTGCTGTTTCGTTCCTAACGCTGATTGTAGGCTCTTCCAAAAGGCGGCGGTGAATCTCGGGTCCCTGTCTGAAGTAATCGTGACCGGCACCCCATGTATACGGACTATGTGACACACGTACAAATCTGCGTGCCTATCCAAGCTGAGGTCCCTTCGAACCGCGATAAAATGTGCCGACTTCGTCAATCTATCGACCATTACCCATATCGAATCATTTCCTCTCTGGCTCCTCAGTAATCCCGTCACGAAATCCATCGTAATATGCTCCCATTTCCACTCTGGGATCTCAAGGGTTGCAGAAGTCCTCCTGGCTTGCAATGCTGTGTTTTCACCTGCTGACATGTCAAACACTTGGCGGTGACATGCTTGGCGATGTCCGCCTTCATGCCACACCACTAGTAGTGTTGACGCAGATTCTGATACATCTTGGTACTACCAGAATGAATGCTGTAACTGCTACGATGCGCTTCTGATAAAATCTCCTCCCTAAGCTCCATATCGTCAGGTACAACCAATCGTCCTTGGAATCTCAACGTCCCATCATCAGAAATCTGGAAGCCGGCTTTTCTCTTCTCCGGGTCCTCTTGCACGATTTTCTGAACATCTGGATCTGTCTGCTGAAGCGCCCTGATTCTGACCTGCAGGCTCAATTCTGAGGGTGGCCATAAGGCTCGAAAGGTGGCCTACCTCGAACTTGAAACTTGAATCCCGTGCTCCCTTGAGTAGACTCCACTCCTTGAGTACCATATGTGCAACCGAAGACTTTCTACTCAAGGCATCGGCGACCTTGTTCGCTTTTCTAGGATGATACAGAATCTCACAGTCATAGTCCTTTAGAAGCTCCATCCATCGACGCAATCTCATATTCAACTCCCTCTGAAAGAACAAGTACTTAAGACTTTGATGGTCAGTGAAGATCTGAAATCTTTCTCCGCACAGGTAGTGCCTCCAAATCTTAAGGGCAAAGATGATCGCTGCAAGCTCCAAGTCATGCGTCGGATAGTTCAACTCATGAGGTCTCAACTGTCGGGACGCATACGCGACAACCCGACCATGCTGCATCAACATGCAACCCAATCCTTTAAACGACGCATCACTGTAGATCTCAAATCCTCCTGGACCTGATGGAATAGTGAGTACTAGTGCGGTAGTTAGCTTTTGCTTGAGCTCCTGGAAACTACTCTCGCACTTATCTGTCCACACAAACTTCTCTTCCTTCTTTAGCAGTCTCGTAATCGGCGATGCCAACCTTGAAAACCCTTCCACAAACCGTTTGTAATACCCCGCTAAACCCAGAAAACTTCTGATCTCTATCACTGTAGTCGGTCTCGGCCAATTGAACACTGCTTCAATCTTGGTTGGGTCCACGGAGATTCCTTCTCCAGAGATAACATAACCTAGAAAAGCCACACGAGTTAGCCAAAACTCGCACTTACTGAACTTAGCATACAACTCATGATCCCTCAAGGTCTGGAGTATAATCCTCAAGTGCCTTTCATGATCCTCCATACTCCTCGAATACACCAGGATGTCATCGATGAAGACAATTACAAACCGATCCAAATACTCTTTGAACACTCGGTTCATCAGATCCATGAAAGCAGCTGGGGCGTTCGTCAACCCAAACGGCATCACAGTAAACTCGTAATGGCCGTATCGAGTGCAAAATGCCAACTTCGGTATATCTTCCTTCTTGATCCTTAGCTGATGATACCCCGTCCTCAAGTCGATCTTAGAGAATATCGACGCTTCTTGAAGCTGATCAAACAAATCAACAATCCTTGGTAACGGATATTTATTCTTAATTATTACCTGGTTGAGCTGTCGGTAGTCGATGCATAGATGCAATGAACCATCCTTCTTCTTCACAAACAACATCGGTGCTCCCCAAGGTGATGCACTCGGACGTATAAACCCTTTATCCAGCAACTCTTGCATTTGCACCTTCAATTCTTTAAGCTTTGACAAGGCCATTCAGTATGGTGCTTTGGAGATCGACTCGGTCCCGGGGGCTAGCTCAGTTACAAACTCTATCTCCCTTTCTAGCGGCAAACCCGGTAACTCCTTCGGAAACACATCTGGAAACTCTTGCACCACTGGAATGTCCTCTAACTTTGACTCCTCTATCGTCGTGTCCACGATAGTCGCTAGGTAACCTTGGCAACCCTTGTCTAACAAGCGAGTTACCTCAAGCGAAGAGATCAAGGAAATCGAGGGTCCTCCCTGACTCCCAACGAATTTGAAACTCTCACCCCCTAATGGGTTAAACTGAATCGCCTTGCGATAACAGTCCATCTTAGCTCGTTGCTTGGTGAGCCAGTCCATGCCAATTATATCATATATGGCTAGGACTATCAAATCTATCTTCCCCTCTCTCTCACCAATCACTAACTTGCAACCAAGGCAACCCACTGTAGCTAACACATTATCTTTCAACGGCGTAGATATACTAATCACAGACTCCAACAACTCAAGAATTAACTCTACCAGCTTAACAAATCTTTCAGCTATAAACGAATGCAAAGCTCCAGGATCAAACAAAGCATAAGCAGGTTGGTCGTTCAGTAAGGCCATACCTATGACCACATTTGACGCATCCTCCGCCTGTCCTCTAGTAAGTGCATAAGTCCTTCCCTAAGCCGGAGGTCGGTTCGGTGCACCTAGTGGCATGATCTGCGGCGTGAATCCTCTGTTCTGACCCAGCAGTGGTGGCAGCGGCAACTGCGGCTATCTCATTGGTCTCCTGGGGCAAGCTCTAGCAATGTGGCCCTGTTGGCCATACTCAAAGCAGGCACCCGTCCTAAGATGGCACGGGGCTGAGCCATGTTGTCTTCCACATGCACGACATGCTCCATTGAAGCTCGATGACGACTTCCCCACTCCACCCTTCCTGTTGGGTGGAACAGGGTACCTTCCTCCAGGCATCGGCCTCTTCCCAAATCGATTATCATCCCTGTTCGAATTAAACCGCGATCTAGACACGGCAGCTCTCTCATTCTGATCCTTCTCAATCATTTGGGCCCGCTCGTAGAGGTCATTATATTCCCTCAGATCCAGAGGTACCAACAAGCTCCTCACCTTAGGTCAGAACCCATCCTTAAACCTTCGAGCTCGGTCTGCCGGTCGCTGGACTAACTCAGGGGCATACTTCGACAGATCGGTGAACTTCGCCTCATACTGATCCACTGACATCGTACCTTGACGAAGGCGCTGGAACTCGGCCATCTTCACCTCCCTGGCACACTCAGAGAAGTTTTTCTCGTTGAAGACCTCGAGGAAGGCGTTCCACTCTGGAACCACGCCTGCAGGGAATACAATCCTCTTGTTGGTCCTCCACCAAGTAGCTGCGGTCCCCCTCAACTGATAGGCGGCCAGGATGACCTTTTCTGCTTCAGTGCACAGCAGCAACTCAAAAGCATTCTCTAGCTCCAAGATCCATAGTGATGCTGCTTCGGGATCTCCATCTCCCGTGAATGTTGGCGAGTTCATCCTCAAGAAATGCTGCACCAACTTCTGTCTAGTCCTCCCAGCTTCCACATTCTCAGGTGGAATTTCATCCAGATCCTCCTTTGGCTCGGCAACTGGTGCGGCGACGGCTGCAGCGGTAGTAGCAGTGGTAGTGGCATTGGCGGCATTGGTGGTGTTCACTGCGGTGGCGATAGCGGCGGCCTGCTGATCCATCCTGTCTCTCATCACCTTAAGCATATGCATGATCCCAACAAACCTCTGATCCTCTTGGACTGTTGCACTGTCTGGAGGTAAAGCTGCACCACCTGCATTGGTCCCGGCCTACGCTCCTCCCAGGACACCACGGGCACCGGCCCTCAATGAAGACCCACCCTGAAACACGGGGCCTGTTGCCCTCTTCCAAGCAGCTCTCGGCACTCGCTCACTCATGCTAGAGGCTCAATACAGACGCCTATTGGCGAATTCCAATACCACATTAGAATTTGAGTAACCTCACAACCAAGTTAACAAACAACGAACAATCACATGCATTAGGATAAGTAAAGTCTTTTCCACTAACTATCCCATGACTCATCGCCCTTATCACTCCATACACAGACCATGCTTTGATACCACTTAAACAGGGTTGTCACGCCCCGAACTCCGAGACACGTAAACAACCCGCTATGGTCGTGCAATCGCAACATTCCCAGGTAGTGTCGCCGACCCAAATTAATTTATTATGCGCATGCGGAACGTATTAAGAAACCCCTAACAAATTAAAAGCGGGATAGAACAGCAGTAACGAAACCAATTCAAATACAAGCCAACATACTATCATAAAATCAATCAGAGTTTACATACAGTCAAAATGGGTCAGAGTCTATGCATCAAAAAGGGGTCAGTCTGCACACTAGGAATCGGTCCACCAAAAAGAAGGAACAGTCCTAAGACTACTAGTCGGACTTGTTCGTCAATCCCTCATCTTCAGGCTCTACCACCTAAGAGACTAGAGGTGTAGCGTTGATCACTCGACCGTCAGGAAGGTCCGCCACGCCTTCTCCCAGAAGGGCGTCCATCACAGCCAGCGGAATGTCCACGTTGTCCAGTGGGCCAACTCTCATGCTATCGGCCCCAGAACGAAACCAAGCCCTAAAGCTGTGCGGGACTCTGGCATCCACAGACACTTGTATAATAACAGTAGATCTAACTAAATGATAGGTCCAAGGACTCCCAGGGTCAGGGGCACTCTGTGACTCCTTGATAAAATGCACTGCCAGGCCATTCTTCTCCGCCGGGACCGCCATCTATGGCCCTGAAATATTTTTCCCACAACGGGGTGAGACATTGTCTCAGCAAGTTCACCCCTCCTATGCCCCTATTAGAAAGTAAATATACCCCAGAATGACCTAGCCACAACATCAAGAAGACTTACCTCGCAATAGTCCGCGCCTGCAGGTTAGTACAGTTCATATCATTCAATCACGTGCAAATGTGACAATTAAATAATCAAGGCACAATCACATCATCAACCATTCAACCACTTGGATCGTCTCAGCGATCAATCAGCTCGACCGATTACATGTCATTCTATCAAATCAATCAATACTCCCAACCACGACCTTAAAGGTAGACTTAACCATCGGTGGTAATCACGGCCTCACTTGGCACGACCTTCAAAAAGGTGGTCAATCAACTAGTGGCATCACGGCCCCACTCGGCACGACCTCTAATAGGTGGTTCAATCAACTAGTGGCATCACGGCCCCACTCAGCACGACCTCTAATAAGTGGTTCAATTACGGCCAAATTCCCAACAATTCCTACACTTGGAATTTTTACACATAACCCCTATTAATCGCAATCACACTCAATTCGCCACAATCAAGCATCAAATTTAAATTCTAATAGTACAGCAGCGATCAGCACGAAATTCTAAGCAACCAGGGCTAAAAATAAACTTTTCCTTTTTTAATAATATTTAATTAATTTCGGAATATTTTACATTATTTTAATCTACCGAATTTCGAAGCATTTAAATAAATCTAAATTAAAATCCTAATTAAGTCCCATCACACTTAACATTAAATAAACCACTTTTAACCTTAATTAAACCCAAATTAACTTAATCAAATCTACTAATCCAACTTATAATAAAATATTCTAATCTATCCACCTAAACATGCTTAATTCAAACTAAACACACTTAGGGCATCATTAACACTCTAATCAAGGATTAGTGAGATAAACTCACTTGATTAACACGCCGCTTAGCTCAAAACGACGAGGGCGACGCCGGGACCGACTTTCCCCAAAGGCGGTCTCGCGTCCGGGGCCGGGAATGGGGTCGAAACAGGCTCGGAAGTGGCTGGAGACCCACTGGAAAAGCTGCTGAACGGAGGCCGGCGAAGAGCTAGTCGGCGGCGGCTCGGGCGGGGAAGCGGCGGAGGGAAGGGCAGCTCGGCTCGGCGGCTCAGGCAACGGGACGGTGCGGCTGAAGACGCGACTCGGCTGAGGACGCGAGCTGCTGAGCGCGACTGGTTAGGGAGGCGTGGGCGAGCTGAGGACGTGGGCTGGCGAGTGGCAATGCAGCGGACGGGGGCGGTGCGGCGAACGGCGACGGCGGCTGGGCGCGGCAAGCAGCGAATGGCGCGGCGTGGGTGAGCGCGACGCGAGCTAGGGGGTCGGCTGAAGGGGGCTGCCTGGTTTCTTCTTCCTCCTTTTTCCTTTTCTCTTTCCCTCCCTTTTCTCTCTCTACTCCAAGGTTGAAGATGGAGGTGACATCCCACCTTTCCAAGGGCCATCCCCCACCATCCACTTGTCACCACCTCCTTCACCCTCGCCACCTCACCATGACCTCATCCCCATGACATCATCTTCCACTATCTCCCTCCCACAACTTAATTCAATGGGTGCAATTGCATTTTCGTCGGGGTCCAAAATCTTATGCGCTTAATTCTTCAATTTCTCATTCAATTCTCTTCTAATTGAGTCCAATTAGAGTCCATAAAATTAATTCAAGATCCTATTAGGACTTGTGACATAACCGGGCTTCCAATTTTTGAATTCGAATTCAATTTTCTAGGTTAAATTCAATCTGGTGCGATTTCAGCACGCCCGATCCACTGAGTAGTTTTCAGGGAAATTTTCTTGCATCCGACCCGAGGGTGATCAATCGCTGAGCCTGACACATCAAAATCTCTTAATTGCTTCACCCATGTCGCGACCAAATTTTCGGGTGTGAACCACCTAGGGTTTGGCTAATGGATTGTTAAGCCTAAATTTAACTCGGGCTCTCCCAAGCCCATACCAATCTGAGACTTTGGGTTTGGATTCTTAACATGCAAATGATTTTTATTTAGGAGTCGCTACTAATCAGTTTTTTGGTGGGTCGATTAGAAACGCAAGTAAAATAATGGGAGATTTACTTTACTCCTACGAACCAGAGATTCTTGGTACGGGGACTTGGTTACACTAGATTTCTCTAATGCCCTTTCGGTACCATTCTTTTATTTTGAAAAAAATATTTAGCAGGCAGCTTGAATTGATTTTAATTTATCTCCCTAACGTGTGAGGTGATCATGCGGGTGCGCAATCCACCAATTTAACACCCAATAAAACAATGAATAAGGTTAAGGGACTTACCTTGTAGTAATGAAAGCATCTGCATTGTTAGATCAGAAATCATATCGATAATCCTAGCTATAATTTCTAATTAACACGCAATCACTCAATTTTTGGTTTTCACTTATTCAGTAAGAATCATGCGATATGCAATGCATGCTACTAATTTAATATGAAATGATATGACGTGGCAACATGACCTAGACTATATGATATAAGTGAAGTAATTCCTAAAGAAATGTGATTAATTAAATGTAATCTAAATGGCCAAATGACCTAACTCTAATGACGGGCAATTTCTAATTTGAATGAACCTAATCCTATATGACGTGCATTTTATGAACCTAATCCGATAAATGCAATCTACCCTAAAAATTAAAACTAATTTATCTAAAGACACACTTTTGTATTTTTTCATTTTTTATAAAATTCAAAATTAAGACAAATGCAAAAATTACCTAGCTAGACTAAAAATCTATCCAATTTAAACTAAGGATTAAGTCAATATAAATCCTAATTTAAACTAAACCTAGCAACTTCTAATCTAGGATGCAATCTATCTAAAACATGCAATTTTATTCTAATATGCATGATGATTTTTTTTTACCTAAAATAAAATCCTTAATTTAAACATGCAAGACAATAAAAAAAAAAAAACAAACCTAACCCCGATTCAACATTTTTTTTGAGTTTTTTTTTTATCTCCTTTTTTTATTTTGAATTCCTAAACATGCAACCTAAACTAGTTAATTTGATTTTTTTATTTTTTGATTTTTTATTAAAAGAGATGAAATTTCTATCCTAAGCATGCAAACCCTAAAACTACATTTTTGATTTTTGATTTTTTTAAAAGAAAATTAATTCGAACAACCCCAGCAAATCAAGCAAAATTGATTCCCCAAATTGACGAATCGTATCTCGCGCATGAGATCGGATTGGCCAATTTCACGAAAAAATCACAAATCGATCTCGGGCGGGAGATTGGATTGGCAATTTTTAAGTAATTGCGAGTCGGATTTCGGGCGCGAAAATCGGACTGGCAATTACTAATTTCATGAGAAATTTATCAAGGAATTTCAACTTAGCACTAAAGGGGACAATTACACAAATAACATGCAATGTTAGTAGTAGTAAATAAAACAGAAAAAAAAATAACATAAAAGAATGAAAATAATGATAAAGATAAATATAAATATAAAGATAAAAAAATAAAAATAAATAAAAACAGAATTTACCTAAATTTCTTTTTGTTTTTTTTTTTGCTTTTTTTTGTTTTCTTTTCTTTTTTGAAAAAGAAAAAGAAAGAGAAAAAGGGGGCCGGTCGGCAAGGCTTCCGAGGCGGCGGCTAGGGCTCCGCGGGGCTTCCGGGGACGGCGCGACGGCGGCGCGGCACCGGGGTTGGGACGTGGCGGATCGGCGACGAGCGCGCGCGCAGACGGCTCGGTAGTGGCGGGGGCGCCATGGGCGTCGGCAAGCTTCGGTGCGGAGATCGATCACGGCTCGGCAGTGGCGGGGGCTTCGTGGGTGGAGCAGGGATGGCAGCTGGCGATGTCGGCTCCTAGATCTGGAGGAGGGGCGCCAGCTTCGAGTCGCGGGGCTGCGGAGGAGCGGTGGGGGTCGCGATGGCCCGTCAAGGCGATGCGCAGATCGTCGGGAACGCGGCGGCGATGGGAGCGGCACACAGAGACAGGCGGCCACGGCGGCGCCAGCGAATCTGGGTGGAGGAGGGCATTGGGCGTCGCGAGCGGGGGAGGCGGTGGCGATGGCGTCGACGGTGGCGGTGGCCGACGAGGACTTCCCTCCCCCCCTCCCCCGGGGAAGACGAGCGGACGCGCAGGGGGGGAGGACTTCGGCCCTATTTTTCTGTTTTTGTTCTTTCTTTTTCTCTCTCCCTCGCTCACTTTTTTTGCCTTCTTTTCTCTTTTATTTTTCCTGAAAGAACCCCCTTCACGGACGACTCTCTCTCTCTGCTTTTTCACCTTTTGGCTTTCCTCTCTCTTTTTCGAAGAAAACCGAGAGACCCCCCCAATGTGGCCGTATCTTTCTATTATGTGGCCCCCTCCTTTTTCATATGCATGCAACCCTTTTTATAGGTGAGAAATTTAGGTTTTGATGGAATATTTTATTTCCTTTTTTCAATACGCAAGAAAATCAATTATTTGTGCGTAGCCTCTTGAATATATTGCGCAATATTCTCTTCTATCCCTTTTTTTAGAAAAATTCCACCTGAAACCTTCCTTTCCGCTCGAAGTACACCCTCTAGTGTATATTGCCTAAATATATGAAAATCTTGAACGGAATATGTGAAAAGTCTTTGGTTCGAAACAAAAATGTCCCTAAACTATATGCCATGCAATTAATTATTTTTTCAGGGATAAAATTAATCCCTTATTTTTTAATGCAATAAATAACTAATCGGATCGCCAAAATTTAGGTGTCAACAGCTGCCCCTCTTTGAAGATGAGCTCGCAGAGGTTGCCTTCAAAGACAAATTGAGACCTAAATTTTGGTCGTGCACGTGCAATGAATGATTTTTTTGTTGGAAAATGAATTCCATTTTTTTAAAATGCAATTTATATGATGCATGGAAATGCTAATGCAAATGCATGATGTGAAAGGAAATAACGTACCTATAATTGCTCACCAATCAGTGTTGTAGAGCATCTTAAGGTACATGATAAATACCCATTTGCTTCACAAGTACCCAATTCTCACTCAGGTTCCTTGAAAAGCTTAACAGGTAATAAATTGAACATTCACATCCAAAGTGAAATGTTCAAATCAAGACATCCAGGTCCAGATTGAGATGTCAAGAGTTTTGGGCTCGAAATACCTAGATCCAGACTAAGGTATAACGAGAAAGATTGTAAATCGAGACATCCAGATCCAGACTGAGATGTCAAGAGTTTTTGGGCTCGAAATACCTAGATCCTAACTAAGGTATAACGAGAAAGATTAAAAACATTCACATCCAAAGTGAAATGTTTAAATCGAGACATCCGAGATCCGGGCGAGATGTCAAGAGTTTTGGGCTCGAAATACCTTGATCCTAACTAAGGTATAACGAGAAAGATTAAAAACATTCATATCCAGAGTGAAATGTTTAAATCGAGACATCCAGATCCAGACTGAGATGTCAAGAGTTTTTGGGCTCGAAATACTTAGATCCAGACTAAAGTATAACGAGAAAGATGAAAAGTTTAAATCAAAACACCCAGATCCTGACTGAGATGTCAAGAGTTTTGGACTCGAAATACCTAGATCCAGACTAAGGTATAACGAGAAAGATGAAAAACTTAAATCAAGACACCCAGATCCTGACTGAGATGTCGAGAGTTTTGGACTCGAAATATCTAGATCCAGACTAAGGTATAACGAGAAAGATGGAATATTTAAATCAAGACACCCAGATCCTAACTGAGATATCGAGAGTTTTGGACTCGAAATACCTAGATCCAGACTAAGGTATAACGAGAAAGAGATGTTTAAATCAAGACATCCAGATCCAGACTGAGATATCAAGAGTTTCGGACTCAAAATACCTAGATCCATACTAAGGTATAACGAGAAAGATAAAAAAAGCATTCACATTCAGAGTGAAATGTTTAAATCAAGACATCCAGATCCAGACTGAGATGTCAAGAGATTTAAACTCGAAATACCTAGATCCAGACTAAGGTATAACGAGAAAGATTAAAAACATTCACACCTAGAGTGAAATGTTTCAATCAAGACATCTAGATCCAGACTGAGATGTCAAGTGATCTTACCTTCAATGAAGATAGTTGGTGTTACATGTCCAAGACCCGTACCATTCTACGGTCGCCTAGACTGAGGTTTCGCTTGGCTAGGACCTGAACCATTCTTCGGTTGCCCAGCCTTGGGACAGAAATCATCTGACTAGGACCCGAACCATTCTTCGGTTGCCTTAATCAGGTTAAATCTGGAGAAAAATCTTTGGAGGACAACTCCATTGAGTGTCAATATAAAGGACTCTGGGCTACGAAAGCACGCCAGGTCAATAAGAGAGAACCGGGCTATGGAAGCACAATGATTCAATAAAAGGGAACCTGGGCTACGAAAGCACGCCAGGCTAATATAAATGGATACCGGGCTACGAAAGCACGCCGAGTCGATGAAAGGGACTCTGGGCTACGAAAGCACGCCAGGTCAATATAAAGGACACCGGGCTACGGAAGCACGCTGGGTTGATAAAAGGGACTCTAGGCTACAAAAGCACACCAGATCAATATAAAGGGACATTGGGCTACGGAAGCACGCCGAGTGAAGAATTGGACATCGGGCTGTGAAAGCACGCCGAGTCAATGAAATGAGACACTAGGCTACGAAAGCACGCCAGGTCAATATAAATGACAGCTTGACCAAGTCAAGTGTCAATGCACTTGAGAAAGAATACCTACACAATGACAAGTATTTAGAGTATGGGTGGAGATATACTTACCTGGTGATATCTCTAATTCTTGGGGATATGTCTTCTGGAATCTTGTGGAGGTTTCTCACCTCCTGGTAGAAATAAACTTTGGAACATCGAGAATGCACCTTGAATGTTCACGAAGGTTTCTCATCTTCTAATATCATGAAGCATTCTGAAAGGAACCTGAATGTCAGGAGCTCTTAGGCCTCATCGGACATGATTAGAGCAAAAACTAATATGCATTCATCAAGGAGGTAGACAATTTGAGCTACTCTAGAATGCACATTTCAAAGTTTGGTGGTTTTTTTTTCAATTCAATCAAGGTTTCTGCATAATGACTTTACCATATTTGCATCACCCAAATTTCCACAGGAGAGAATTGTTGCTCAAGACAATGACATTGATTTTTTAAGAATGCTAAATGAGAGACTTTAAGTTAGAAAGGACTTTCACTTACTCTCATTTAGAAGGCTGTTTTATGAGAATCACTTCATCTCACCCTCATCATATCGACAAGGGTCCGAGTATTCTCGCAAGCGGTACGATCTTACCAATCTGAGAGGTCTTTAATAGGGACCGTAATGTAGGCTTGGTCAATGGCTTAACAAAGGGACTCTTCGAGTCAAGGCTATTGAAAGAACAATTTTGTATTCATCTCCGGGTTTACAAGTCAAGAACCCTGTAAAATGAGAAAGAAATAATCTTGCTCGCACTTCTTCGAGCGATGCTTAAAAACATATGAACTCATACGTTAATTCAAGTGCCCTAATCAGAAAAGACTTTGTAAGGGACGTAACATAGGCTGGGTTCATGGGTTGAGAAATGAAAGGATCATTCAGCTCAAAAAAGTGTTTAAAGGGTGAGAGTTGATGATCATCTTGGCATTTTCGCCAATTTTCTTTTTCATCATTGGGGATTGTCCTCATAATGCCCCCATCGATTGTAAAGACTCAACATTTGAGCTCTTTGAGTATTGCTACATTAGGATTCAATTCTTGCAATTGGCAATCACTTATTTTGACTCTTTTTTTCATCTATGGGCACAATGAAATTGCACAATGCTTTTTCATGCCCCTAGTTCTCATTCATTTTTTTCACTTTTTTTTCATGGGCATTGGCCTTGCTTTTACCAGGCACACTGCTTTTTCATGCCCCTTAGCTCTATTTTGATTTCAATTCTTGCGCATAATGCATGCGTCAAGCAATTACATTTTGAATAACACTCAAACTTTCAAGGGTCTTAATCTGCCTTTTGCCTTGCCCTAGTGTGGGGGATGATCAACAACTGGGTTTACAGAAATGAAATTGCAGGCTCAAGTGGGCTATGCAAATGATATAAGTGTATAGGATAGAGAAAAAAATGCTCTTCGTCATCCTAGGGCACTTAAATTGCCACATGAATTCAATGTAATAGCATAACTAGAAGATTGATGCAAGTGAGAGCAAGAAAATTTCTTTTCATTTTCCTCGCCTCATGATGTTGTCTTACCTCCAACTTGCCCCGATATGGGGTGGTTCTTGACAGGGGTAATTTGAAAAGAATCTCCACAAGTGTATAAGGCTCAAATGGGTTAAGCAATGGATCATATGTATTGTTTGGGATAGAGAAATGAATTGCCCCTCATCATTTCGGTCATCGTACCCTTTTGCGAGAGAACCCTTTACCTTGCAGATATAGAACTTCCTACACTCATCTCACAAGTGTATAAGTAAGGGACTGTGTATATGATAGGGCTTGCCTTTCATCATTTTGATACGTCTCATTCAGCATTCTTAAGTATTGATGTCACTCCACTGAGTTGTCTATTTTGATAAATCTCCACATGAAATTGGTGAACTAAATAGGTAAAATCATTATGAAAATTCTCCTTTTAAAAGAGTTCAACAACTTTAAGCATGAAAAGCCTTTGTGACTTCAAACAAACAGTTTACCATACTCAAAAATGCTCTCATAAGTATGAAAAACATGATTGCAAGCATTCATTCAATGAATTGTCCCACGAAGGGACTGTCTCAGCAATGGGTGTCCTTGGATTACCCCTATCAAAAGGGAACAAACATACAAATTGATCAATCAAGGATGAAAAATCCGATCTTTGATTCAAAGAAATTTGGCTTTTGCCCTGCACAGAACAACGTGCGTGAATAGGATATTATGCATCATCAAAGTAAATTCAAATTACATAACCATTTTGGCTTGGATCGAGATTTTGCCTCAGTTATGTCACTACTAGAATCCATAGTGTCCCAATTCGTCATCTGCAAGGAAAAGAACAGAGTGTCAATTCCAAAATTGATTATGTTCAAGGACGAGACGCACCTCTTCCACCAGAGAATAACGATCCTCTTTTACTTGCCCCTCGGTTTCTTATTGATGTGCAAGGAAATCGCTCGAGACAAGTAAGAGGATAAGTAATGTTTAAAGTCTTCTTCACTCTTGGAAAATGTAATCAAGATCAGCTAGGAAATGGTCCTTTGCCCCCACGTCTATTTTTCCCTCAGATGTATGTTCCCAAATCAACGAGTCCACTATCACTGGAAATTGACGCGTTATTTTCACACGTCTCTCTATTATGCTCTGAGACATGAAGTAAATGAGTTAGAAAAACAAACAATGATAACCTAAAGCATGTTTTTTTTTAGATGATTTCAAAAACAATTTTTTTGGATGAGGAAGCATGAAGAAGCCCAGTCCTCAGAATTTCTCCATGGATGATGTTTTCTTTTCATTGTTGGATATCGTCACCGGGCTGGTTTGGTATACCCCATCATGTCCTCAAACGAAACTTGTAATTTTATTGATATCCATCAATCGAATTACATTTATTGGAATATGATGTTCAAGCATTGAAGCAAACAGAAGAAATTGAAACCAATATCTAAAAGCAATAGAAATTCCCACATAGGGGAAGGTGCAACTAAACATGCCCCTAATTAAATGAGGAAGCAATCTACTTAAGACCATAAATTGTGTGCTTGAATTCTTCACCCTCCTTAGTCTTATGATGTGAACCCTCCAGGTCAGATATTTTTCCCTCTGGACTAGTCCTTTCATGGTGCCATCAAATTCAGCTGTCTTAGGAAAATGAGACGGTTCAAAAAGTCTTCTTGGCTCTCTTCTTGGAGTCGCAATTTATCATTGGAGATAAATCGTAGCACTTTTGCTCGACGAGATTAACTCTTTTTGATCCGTCATTTTAGCTCTTGATCGTGAACGGATGGATGAGCGGGATCGCTCCATAACCACCTAATGGAAATGAACGGGAACATATAAGCATGAGGTGTGCACATAATGAGCTAATCCATGACAATGATCTAATCAATTTTTCCATTTTTTTCATTTTCTTATTCATGAAAAGTTTTTACAGGAAGTGAATTTCCTAAAGAGAGCTAGAAAAATGAACACCCTAGGAAGATCAAATTTCCTATGCATGAATTGAAAACAAATTTTCCAAAGTTTTTTATTTTCCAAAATGATTCATTGTATGGCAATTTTCTCATTTCATTTTGATTGACAAAGGAATTAGATCAAATGACCAACCTAGATTGTCATGGACCGACCAAAAGCATGACAAAATAAGTTGTAAGGTATAGGGATAGGAAACTTACTTCATTAAGAAAGACCATTGGCAATCACATAGACATGCGCATGGTAAGTGGTTCGATTTCTACTCTAAAAGGCTTAACAAAGTGGAGCCACAAGGATGATCGGACTAGCCACGGGCGCGTGGACTATGTTGGGTCCTCATGACTCCAGCTTGGTCAAAGAGCCGATCCAGGTCACGGGCATGCGGACCGAGGTGGGTACTCTTGACACCATGAGTGAAATTTCGGGATTGAGATGGGCGACTCATACCACGAGCTTGCGGTCGAAATAGTATCCATCTCAATACCATCCTAGATGATCCTATGCGGCCCAGGTCCGGCGGCAGGTTGTGTGTGCAATAGTATAGTGTTAAATGCAAGGCATGCACAACAGTTTATATCAAGCAACACTTCATACATAAAAACAAATCATTCATTCCTACACCTCCCTGCAAAACAAAGGTTAGCAAACACTTCCCCCTATACCTCCCAATCTGTAAAAACATTTAACACCTTAAATGTTAGGGACGTACCTGGGATCCTTGCTGCCAAACAAAAATATTTTTCAAAAGAAAAGAAAAATTGGCCTAAGTCCACTAAGAGTTTTAACTTAAGTCCCCAGCGGAGTCGCCAAGCTATCGCGACCAAATTTTCGGGTGTGAACCACCTAGGGTTTGGCTAATGGATTGTTAAGCCTAGACTTAACTCGGGCTCTCCCAAGCCCATACCAATTCACGACTTTGGGTTTGGATTCTTCACATGCAAATGATTTTTATTTAGAAGTTGCCACTAATCAGTTTTTTGGTGGGTCGATTAGAAACCCAAGTAAAATAATTGGAGATTTACTTTACTCCTACGAACCAGAGATTCTTGTTACGGGGACTTGGTTACACTAGATTTCTCTAATGCCCTTTCGGTACCATTCTTTTATTTTGAAAAAAATGTTTAGCAGGCAGCTTGAATTGATTTTAATTTATCTCCCTAACGTGTGAGGTAATCATGCGGGTGTGCAATCCACCAATTTAACACCTAATAAAACAATGAATAAGGTTAAGGGACTTACCTTGTAGCAACGAAAGCATCTGCATTGTTAGATCAGAAATCATATCGACAATCCTAGCTATAATTTCTAATTAACACGCAATCACTCAATTTTTGGTTTTCACTTATTCAGTAAGAATCATGCGATATGCAATGCATGCTACTAATTTAATATGAAATGATATGACGTGGCAACATGACCTAGACTATATGATATGAGTGAAGTAATTCCTAAAGAAATGTGATTAATTAAATGTAATCTAAATGGCCAAATGACCTAACTCTAATGACGGGCAATTTCTAATTTGAATGAACCTAATCCTATATGACGTGCATTTTATGAACCAAATCCGATAAATGCAATTTACCCTAAAAATTAAAACTAATTTATCTAAAGACACACTTTTGTATTTTTTCATTTTTTATAAAATTCAAAATTAAGACAAATGCAAAAATTACCTAGCTAGACTAAAAATCTATCCAATTTAAACTAAGGATTAAGTCAATATAAATCCTAATTTAAACTAAACCTAGCAACTTCTAATCTAGGATGCAATCTATCTAAAACATGCAGTTTTATTCTAATATGCATGATGATTTTTTATTTTTTTACCTAAAATAAAATTCTTAATCTAAACATGCAAGACAATAAAAAAAACAAACCTAATCCTGATTCAACATTTTTTTTTTGAGTTTTTTTAATCTCCTTTTTTTATTTTGAATTCCTAAACATGCAACCTAAACCAGTTAATTTGATTTTTTTTTTTTTTTGATTTTTTATTAAAAGAGATGAAATTTCTATCCTAAGCATGCAAACCCTAAAACTACATTTTTGATTTTTGATTTTTTTAAAAGAAAATTAATTCGAACAACCCCAGCAAATCAAGCAAAATTGATTCCCCAAATTGACGAACCGTATCTCACGCATGAGATCGGGTTAGCCAATTTCACGAAAAAATCACAAATCGGATTGGCAATTTTTTAAGTAATTGTGAGTCAGATTTCGGGCACGAAAATCGGATTGGGAATTACTAATTTCATGACAAATTTATCAAGGAATTTCAACTTAGCACTAAAGGGGACAATTACACAAATAACATGCAATGTTAGTAGTAATAAATAAAACATAAAAAAAAAACATAAAAGAATGAAAATAAAGATAAAGATAAAGATAAATATAAAGATAAAAATAAAAATAAAAATAAATAAAAACAGAATTTACCTAAATTTCTTTTTGTTTTTTTTTTTTTTTTTTTTTCTTCTCTTTTTCGAAAAGAAAAAAAGAAAGAGAAAAAGGGGGCCGGCCGACAAGGCTTCCGGGGGTGGCGGCTAGGGCTCCGGGGGCTTCCGGGGACGGCGCGACGGCGGCGCGGCACCGGGGGCTGGGATGTGGCGGATCGGCGACGAGCGCGCGTGCGACGGCTCGGCAGCGGTGTGGGTTTTGCGGCGAGGGCGCCACGGGCGTCGGCGAGCTTCGGTGCGAAGATCGATCACCGCTCGGCGGCGGCGGGGGCTTCACCGGTGGAGCGGGGACAGCGGGCCGGCGACGCGTCGGCTCCTAGATCTGGAGGAGGGGCGCCAGCTTCGAGTCGCGGGCTGCAGAGGAGCGGCGGGGGTTGCGATGGCGTGTCGGGGTGACGCGCAGATCGTCGGGGAACGCGGCGGCGATGGGAGAGGCACGCGGAGACGGGCGGCCACGGCGGCGCGAGCGGATCTGGGTGGAGGAGGGCGTCGGGCGTCACGAGCGGGGAGGCGGCGGCGATGGCGTCGGCGGCTGCGGTGGCCGGCAAGGACTTCCTCCCCCCCGGGAAGATGAGCGGACGCGCACGGGGGGACGACTTCGGCCCTATTTTTCTGTTTTTCTTTTTTTTCTCTCTCCCTCGCTCACTTTTTTTGCCTTCTTTTCTTTTTTTTTTTTTTTTTTTCTGAAAGAACTCTCCTTCACGGACGACTCTCTCTCTCTGCTTTTTCACCTTTTGGCTTTCCTCTCTCTTTTTCAAAGAAAACCGAGAGACCCCCCCCAATGTGGTCGTATCTTTCTATTATGTGCCCCCCTCCTTTTTCATATGCATGCAACCCTTTTTATAGGTGAGAAATTTAGGTTTTCATGGAATATTTTATTTCCTTTTTTCAATGCACAAGAAAATCAATTATTTGTGCGTAGCCTCTTGAATATATTGCGCAATATTCTCTTCTATCCCTTTTTTAGAAAAATTCCACCTGAAACCTTCCTTTCCGCTCGAAGTACACCCTCTAGTGTGTATTGCCTAAATATATGAAAATCTTGAACGGAATATGTGCAAAGTCTTTGGTTCGAAACAAAAATGTCCCTAAACTATATGCCATGCAATTAATTATTTTTTCAGGGATAAAATTAATCCCTTATTTTTTAATGCAATAAATGACTAATCGGATCGCCAAAATTTAGGTGTGAACAACCCAATAGACCAGTCCTCTCGTGAGTGGCCAACTCAGAAAGACGACAACATGCACAGATGAATTGCCCGACTCAATTGATTGAAAATAAATTCAAGAAAATTCGGGATGTCACAAGTAATCTTTTTTTGTCAGTCGGTTTGGAATTAGGAAAGGGATTAGGGTCAAAACTGAAGGCTTTGTGATGACAAAGTGTGGAAAATTTCAAGGGAAAATGACAAATGGACCACTTCTCTTTCTATCATGTTTTCAACATGTGTCGCAATACCGTTTAGATTTATGAGGATTAATTGAGTGAAAAAAAAATCAAATACTTCATATAGTTAAAAAAGAAGTAAGAAGAATCAACTCCATGTGACTTTCATCTTTTAATTCATACTTTAATCTTAATTTTTGCGATTCAGATCTTAAAAAATTAATTCTTAAAACTTTAACAATACTCAAATGTTGATTTGTAAAAGCATAAATAGCTTTTTTTTTTTTTTTGTAACTATGTGAAATATGAATAATAATTCTGAAGTTGGCAATATATGTCCTTTTCTATAGGAAGTTGCGGGGTTAGCGACGATATCACCTTCTCTGCCTCATTAAAAATCTCTTACTCCTTGGCGTTATCCAATGAGAATATTTGGAGTTGCTTTTAAGACCATGACCGATCTTGGCAAGGTACCATTATGGTCACTTGATGCTTGGATTTTTGCGTCACACGATACTCAACAACTTACAACGACTTTGGAGTCAATTGAATTTGGCATTTGTAGATGATGTATCGATCCGATTTAGACACGTGTGGCCTAGAACATTTTGGATTTAGAACATTTTTCTTTCTTTATTGACTCGTAAGGACTTGGGGGTCAACTTGCTAACGAGGTCTATGCACCCCACAATCATGTGATAATGCTAATGGTGGCCAAGCTTGTCTATTAAAAAGACAATTTACTTCGGATGATAAAGCATAATCAAATTTACAATTTATTACTTCAACGGGACAAAAACAATATAAATAGCCACCTCCTGGAAAGCCCAAAGTACCAAGCCTAAAATACCAAATACCTCTCACCAAAACTAATAATGAAGAAGACCCTTGTTCTTGTTTGTGCTCTCTTCATCTCCTTCGCTCTTCTCTTCCTTCCTTCCATTGAAGCTCGGGCACTCCACACTGGTGAAGTCCTTAAATATGATGAATCTTCCATCTGATGACGTAAGCAGGACCGGGACGGGACCCGGCAGGTTGCCGACGAGGTAGGGGCACATATTGCAGGCCACTATCTAACCCAAAGAAGAAGTGTAATATTTATGAACGTGGACGTTGCACTCCGGGAGCTAGTCCTCCAGAGCCATGAGACCTTGCAGCCAAAGTAAGCCGCTCATGATGGCCAAATTGCATCATAATAAAATGAGTACTTTTCGCGGCACCGTCGTCGTGAACGAATAAAGAAGCGAGCAAAGTCAATTACTCTAAAGGAGACTTGTCGCCACGAACCAAATATATTAAGGATGAATATTATGTCGGATGCATTTTAAGGTAGGAAACGGTAAAGCAATGGAAAAATCGTTTAGTTCAAGGTATCGTGTCTTTTGAGAGAAAAAAATGAATGGAGACGGAGCTTGTCTCTCAGGTTTCATCTTCTTCTCAGATTCCTATCTAATTGTGTGTGCCATGAAGTGCTTTCGCTGTGATCAATTATTGTTAAATGAACTTATTAGAGTATTTAAAATACTAAATCGTACCTTTATTAGAGCAGCTGGCCATAGTTTCCCCACAAGAAGAAGATATATAATTCATTGTAAAGATGCATACCTCTATATCAATCTGTACAATTGTAATAGAGGGGTACTTTGTAATATTTCTAGATATTTGGAGAATATGAAATGATATATCTTGGTTACACGATGAGGCAAACATCACTTCTTATCAATCGTTCTTTAAGTATCATCGATGCAACATTTCTTGGTGACTTTGCGTGATGAACATGTATTCTCTTATGATTGTTGCGGCTCTTGTCAGTAGAGCTAGT
Organism: Eucalyptus erythrocorys; assembly: GCA_014182555.1. NCBI lineage: Eukaryota > Viridiplantae > Streptophyta > Magnoliopsida > Myrtales > Myrtaceae > Eucalyptus > Eucalyptus erythrocorys. The sequence goes on from CM024602.1 coordinate 54,636,645, forward strand.
AGTCCGTCGTGTTATATCATATCTAGGTTAATTTAAATATGATACTTTCGTCAAATGCGTCGAAACCAGGTAAGATCCTACACAATAATCCGTCATTTGACAAGTTTAAGGAAATGATCTCACATAAAACGCGTAAATATATATATATATATATAGATATATATATTAGCATATATTTATATGTCTAAATGAGAGGGTCACTTTGCTATGGGTATTAACATGCAGACCTGTTTATAACAAAAATGCGATTGATCTTTAACTCAACATACGTAATTAACTACATCTTGTGTATTTGTGTAAAATGGTCATATCAAAAATTGCTAACCCTACTTATCAATATACCTAAACAAGAAACCATATAAAACGTAAATGATATTATAATATATATGTTCCAATTCATAGCGAGGTTTTCATGCTTTTCCTTGTGATAAATTAAGGGTAACTATAAACTCTTAGCAAATAGTTATGAGGAGAAGACAAATTCCATGACTTATAAATTCTGAATTTAGTGATTTTTTTTTTTTGTGTTTTTGGCTATAAAAAAATGAAAATAATCTATAATTTTAATTCAAACACTGTACGATGAATTGTTGATGAACCATATACTTTTATGCATTTTCGTGCATAGCCCAAATATGATTCTAGTATCTTCTCCAATAGGAGAATTTATTAGAGTATGATCCATCAGGAATAGGTATGCCATAAGTCAAATTCACAGTCGCCTTTTTCATCGATGAGAGTAGTTTCCTTTTAAAACAAATCCAATGGAAATGAGGAATTAATCCACGTGATAGAGAATATCCCAAAAATAAGGAGAATAAATGAAATTAAAATCTACAACATTGTCACAAGTGAATTTAGAATCACTTGGTAGAGTGACAACGTGGGCTAATCTTCTGTGAGATATGTAATCGCGTGATCGGAAAAGGCGACACAAGCTTTATTCCTGATCCGTTCATAAGCATGTGTAAATGGGAGCTACTGATACGTAGAATGGTAGGGTAGCTTGGACCACAAGACGGCATGGCGGAGCAATGAAGAGGACACGACTCGCTCCTCTCTGACCACTCATCAATGCACTTTGTATGGGCGGCTGCAGACACAGCTCAAAGCTCCTCCCGACAGATCCAGGATCGGCCTTTCAATCCCAATCTCGCGCTGTAACTTCCCCGCCCCGCCTGGCAAGTTCCAAGGCCATCATGTCGTCCAGCGGCATCACCGCCGCAACAAGGACTCGGAGACCAGGGGTCGAACCGCTTCCATTCGGGGATGCCGCAATTTCTTTATCAAAAGAAAAGGTGGAAAAAACAAGGTCCTCTCTACTTGGAGACCCGGGGCCGGACCGCTTCCATTCAGGGAGTTGTTTTTAGGATGTAAGATGGGCATTGACGGGCTGATCTAACAACTTGGATCTTTTATTGGTGAATTTCTTCCGTTATTATTCAATCTTGCCACATAATACACGAGGGTGAAGTCTCTGTGTCACGCCCCGAACCTCGAGCACGCCAACATCCCACCATGTTCATTCAAATGCGGTATTCCCAGGTTAAGTCACCATCCCATTCAGTCCTTTAATGCACATGCGGAAGCATATTATAAAACCCCTGACAATAAAATACGAGATAGAAAAGTAGGAAGCAATTTCACAATAATATACTTTAATAAATCAACAGAGTTATAAACAAAGGCCTACAGCCAAAAGCCTGCAAAAGACTGGCTCGTAAAAAGGAACCATCCTACGTACTATTAGTTGGACACGTTCTCCAATCCTCCTGATTTCACCTCTACAACTCCTCAAGGCCGACCTAAGCGATCTGGTCGCTCCGTCCACAAGGGACCTGAAAATGTTGGCCCACAACGGGGTGAGACATTGTCTCAGCAAGTTCAACCCCCTAAACCCCTATTAGAAAGTAAATACACCACAGAGTGATAGCCACAACATCAAGAAGACTTACCTCGCACTATCCTTCATATGCAGGTTAGCACAATTTATATAGTTCAGCCACGTATAATTATGATAACCATACAATTGAGGCACGATCACATCATTGGAGCAATTCAATCACTTGGATCGTCTCAGCGATTAATTGGCTCGGCCGATTACATGTCATTCTATCAAATCAATCTCTGCATTCCAATCACAACCCCTAAAGGTAGACTTAACAATCGGTGGCAATCACAGCCCCACTCGGCACGACCTTTAATAGGTGGTTAATTACAGCCCCACGGGCATGACCTCAATGAGGTGGTAAATCACGGCCCCATGGGCATGGCCTCCAAGAGGTGGTAAATCACGGCCCCATGGGCATGACCTCTAATAGGTGGTTCATCACGGCCCCACTGGGCATGACCTCTAATAGGTTGTTCATCATGGCCAATTTCCCATCAATTTCGACACATAGGATTTTTGCAAATAACCTCTAATTATCGCAATCACACTCAATTTGCCACAACCAAGCATTAAATTAAAATTCTAAATGCACAACAGCGATCGGCACGAAATTCTGAGCAACCGGGGTGAAAAATAAATTTTCCTTTTTTTAATAATAAATAATATTATTTTAATCTTTACCAAAAAAATAATATTATTTTAATAATTTCAGAATATAATATATTATTTTATTCCCCATAAATTCGATGCAATTAAATAATTCAAAATTAAAATCCAATTATGTCCCATCACAGCTTAACATTAATTAATCCTTTCTTAGCCTTAATTAAACACAATTTAACTTAAACAAATCCCTTAATCCAACTTATAATAAAATATACTAATCTATCCACCTAAACATGCTTAATTCAAACTAAACACACTTAGGGCATCATTAACACTCTAATCAAGGTTTAGTGAGTTAAACTCACCCAAATGACAAGCCGAACGGACCAAAACGACGAGGACAATGAGGAGATCGACTTTCTCCAAAGCGGGCCAAGCATCTGAGGTCGGGAAGCCGGCCAAAACGGCCCACGAAGGGGCTGCCATACCCATTTTCGTTGGTTGCTGTTTGGGGCCGAAGGAGGCGCGACGGAGGGCTACGGCGGTGGCTCGAATGCGAGGGACTGAGGGGAACGGAAGGCAGCTCGCGGCAGTTGCTCCAGCAATGGCTGCAGCGGCTGGGGACGGAGGATTTGCGACCTAAGATGCCGAACAGCTTCCTGGACACACGAGTAGGGGCTAACAGAGACGGCTGGGCGTGCGGCCAAGCGCGAGCAATGGTGGAGCACGAGACGATGAGCGGTGCCGGCTGTCTTGGCTCCAGCGGTGGTTGGCCTAGCTTGCACGATAGCCTGGACGAGCTGATGCAAGTGAAGCGGCGGCTGGACGAGCTGGGGAGGCGCGACGGTTGGACGAGCTGGGAGGTGCGACGGCAGCGGCCGCCTTTGGCTGGCCCTCCACGAGCGAGCGACAGCGAGGGCGGCGTGCAACGAGCTGGGGTGCGCGGTTGCTCTAGCTAATCTTCTGCAACTGCTGAGGTCCACCACGCGCAAAGAAGAGGGAGATGGAGGAGGAGCTCGATTGGGGGGGGGGGAGGGGAACCGGTTACTCTCTCTCCCTCTCTCTCCCTCTCTCTCTTAGGTCACTCAAACACATGGCCCACCATGACCTCATGTGAGGTCATCTTCCACTCACCAAGCTTCCACAACTATTTTCAATGGCTTCAATTTCTCCCTCCACCGTGGCATGAAATCTTGTACAATAAATTCTTCAATTCCAATCAATCCGCTTCCAATTAAGTCCAATTAAAGTCCATAAAAATAATCCAATGTCACCACACTTTAATTCATACCCTCACTTGTCCATAGAACCTTCTTGAGTCCTAAAAGCGCGACCAAAGGTGAGCCTACTAATTTCTCGAGCCAAATTAGCCATTCTCTGATTATTTTGCTGAAAAACTTGGCTTGCATGAAAAATCTTCCGAAGATGAGTTAATGATCCTAAAATGATTTGTGACATACCATGACTTCCAATTTCTGGATTCAATCTCAATTTTTGCGGTTAATTTCAATCTGGTGCAATTCCAGCACGTTCTAACCTGCCGGGTAGCTTTTAGGGAGATTTTCTTGCATCCAACCTGAGGGTGATCAATCCCCAAGTCTGACGCGTTAAAATCCCTTAATTGCTTCGCTCAATAGGCTAGTTCCCTCATGAGTGGCCAACTCAGAGAGTCGAACTATATGCACCGATGAAATGCTCGACTCAATTGACTGAAAATAAAATTAAGGAAAATCGGGATGTCACACTTTGTTTGCTGCTCTTAATATTAGTCAAGTTTATAGTAGCATCTTTTATCTACAAGACAGTACTGGCAGAATGTGACCACAATAATGATATGCATGGCTATGGCTATGACCATATGGTGGACAAATTACTTTGAGTTTGGACTTTGAATTTGGACAGTTAATAATTCAGAACGGAACTCTCTTCTCATTTTTTAGTAGAATTATTTGGAATTTAAAGATACTTTAAATATTTCACTGAATATTTTTTCTTTCCAGCTCTGACTTATTCTCTGTACCAAAGACAATGCATAATAGCTTGGCTTCCAGTCCACAATCAGCTACTCACCTGCAACTTCAATGATTTTAGTGTTAACTCTTTAGGACATGTTTCCTCGGCCAGCTAATTTATTATCAACTCCGATTGAATGGCAAAGTTGATACTTAGTGTGACTTTTGTAGGACCGGTATAGAAAACATAACTCATTTATTCTTCCGATGCAAATGGACAGGCCGCATTTAGTATAGTATCTTTGCGTAAGATGTGATTAGGCAATCTTAAGGTTGATGAAATGAGGAACTTCAATGGATGATTTGGGCAACAAGGGCAAAGATTTGGCTGCGAAACTCCTCAAAGTATCTTTCCTAACAATCATATATTTTATTTGGATGGAGCGCAACCATAGATGATGTCAAAACAAATCAATTGACATCCATATTATTTTGGCCAAGGTGCATATAATGTATGAGGTAGACCTTCACTTTTTAAAAAAATTAAACCTTCCTAGTCAAATGTTGCATTGGCTACTATGAGTAGACTTCCTACCTCCATATTGTTGAATTATTTGATCTAATTTGTAATGTCAGGGGATGCCCCTAAGTTGTTGTACTTCATTTGCTCTATAATACTTATGCATTAAACCCAAAAAAAAAAAAAAAAAAAAAAAAAAAAGTTGGACCGAATGGCTTAAGGTCAATCTTCACTTCTAATTTTTCATGGGCAAACAAAAGCTATGCACACAAAAAGATGGAAAAGATATTAGAGGTTAACGGCACTTGCTTCATTTTTCTTTTCTTTTTGCTACTTCTTATTATTATTAATTTTGAATTCGTGTAGTTGACAAACCTCATTATTCATATTCTTAATTCAACTGATATCCAATTTCACCAAGAAATAAAGAAGAAAAGCGATTTCACATTTCAAGCTGGTTTGTCAAGCATGCCCTAAATTAATCTTTTGTGGTTAATTGCAATTACTTATTCTAGGATGGCAAGATTGGTTAAATGACTCTTTTTCACTACAAGGAAGGAAAACTTCGCGTGTGAACTCGAGTCTTCCTGATCGGGACGAAAGATCAGAGTTGACGCGAACATATCACAGCTTGCAAGGGCCCGGAGACATCAATTACAATGGGGACATCAATAAGTAAAGGAATTTGGGTCATATGACGGTTCGGGCTGGGTTTCATTTTTTTCCCCCTTCTTTTTCCTTCCTTCGCGCCCCTTGTCGCAGCAACATCTCCATAAAATAAAATGCCATGGACGGATCTTGGGATCTGCCGCCACAATGATGGATCCTAAAATGCTTATCTGCCGCGTACGCGTTCAGCCCTTGAAATGCTTCCGGAATTTTGAGGCCATGTTGAAGAAAGTCTGTCTGATCTAACCAGCCGTCCCGGTTCATCTCGTTCTGCAAACAGCATTTAGCATCTCATGTGCAAGTCTGCAGAATATTTTGTCACCCCAAATGTTCAATTAAAGAAGCCTTGCTCCTACATCGAGAGCATTGCCCCGCTAAATCTTCAGTACTCTGACGCCACGCATGCAACCCTTTTTAGTTGATTTTCAAATCGTGTTTATATATGTACAGAAGGTAGATACCGTTTTCATGAAGAAGGGGAAAGTAAGGTGTTTGATTTTTGCTTTTTCCTTTTTTTTGGATATTTCCCGTTGCATTTGCCAGAGTCTGTGGCGCTGAGAATAATAGATGAGCAATAGGTAAGAAGAACAAGCACGGAAAAGAGAAACCTGAAACCCGGCTCAGCTGGAAGAACCATGGTTCGGGTCACATTTGGTTTAGGTCAAAAGATGCACACATCTCATATCATTTTTTGTTCAATTTGGGTGTCATGGAAATTCAACCCAAACTTTCACACCCTTAATACAAGCAGCTTGCAATGACTGAAGTACATTGAATTTTGCATTTGTAGATGATGAATCTATTTGTTAATGACATAAGTGGCCTACATCTCATCATAGCATAGCTTAACTTGTAGCACACGGCACAAACAGCTTGCAATTACTTTTTTTTTTTGGCATTGTTTGTAATGACTTTTTTTTTTTTTTTTTCAGTCCTACTCTATATCTATTCTGCACTCACTTTCAGACTTTTTGCCCTGCCTCTTGCAGGGCGTGGGCGTCGAAACCCACTCCTAAAACTTGCGCGTCCCCACCCCATCCCTCCCTGAGAATGTGGGGTTTGAACTCCTCACCTCCCCCTTCCATATTGGAAGGGTGGCCACTGGAACGAATCCCAGTGGTTGTTTGTAATGACTTTGAAGTCATTGAATTTGGCATTTGTAGACGATGGATCCTTTTTGATAATGACATAAGTGGCCTACATTTCATTGGCCTATATTCATTATCTCCACTTCTTCGAGAAAAGAGAAATAAGAACAATATTTTTAAAGATGCATACTTGTATATCCTTTTTATTTATCAGCAAGCCTATATATCAACGTGCACAATTGAGGACAAGGGAATTAAAAATACAACACTCACTTTGATATCTGTCGTGACCTCCTTTTTCCGGGCACCTTTATTGCACGGGTGTGTGCCAAGGCTAATGACTCGCTAAGTCTATTAGGCTTGGATCGGGCTCTCTCAAGCTCACCAATTCATAACTTGTGGCTTGAAAATTGTATTTCTAACATTTAGCTGGTAAAGTTTTATAATAGATGCATCTAATAGTGGAAATCCCAACACAATGAAATATCTTATTAGCATGGAAACAGATCCTGCAAAATTATTCAAATCACATATCAAGGATTCGACCTATACCCTCACTAACAAGTGTCCAATTTTGTGATGTGGGTTGGCTCTATAATGCTTAAGTCAGTAGAATATGAGAGAGAGAGAGAGAGAGAGAGAGAGAGAGAGAGAGAGAGAGAGAGAGGTTGGCATTTGAAATGGCAAGGATGGCACATATATGCAATTATGGAATTATGTTGGACTAGTAATCTTTTTTGGTCACTTGGGTTGGAATTAGGAAAGGGATTAGGGTTAAAACCAAAGGCTTTGTGATGACAAAGCGTGGAAAATTTCAAGGGAAAATGATAAATGGACCACTTCTCTTTCTATCATGTTTTTAACATGTGTTGCGATACCATTTAGATTTATGAGGATTAATTGAGTGAAAAAAATCAAATACTCCGTATAGTTAAAAAAGAAGAAAAATTAACTCCATGTGACTTTCATCTTTTAATTCATACTTTAATCTAAATTTTTGGGATTCAGATCTTCTTAAAAAATTAATTATTGTAACAAATATGAATAATAATTCTAAAGTTGGCAATATATGTCCTTTTCTATAGGAAGTCGCACAGAGACGATATCACCTTCTTTGCCTCATTAAAAATCTCTTACTTCTTGGCATTATCCAATGAGAATATTTGGAGTTGCTTTTAAGACCATGACTGATCTTGGCAAGGTACCATAATGGTCATTTGATGCTTGGAATTTTGCGTCACACAATACTTGACAACTTGCAATGACTTTGGAGTCAATTGAATTTGACATTTGTAGATGATGTATTGATCCGATTGAGACACTTGTGGCCTAGAACAGTTTGGATTTAGAACATTTTTCTTTCTTATTGACTCGTAAGGACTTGGGGGTCAACTTGCTAACAAGGTCTATGCACCCCCACAATCATGTGATAATGCTAATGGTGGCCAAGCTTGTCCATTAAAAGGACAATTTACACCGGATGATAAAGCATAATCAAATTTACAATTTGTTAATTCAACGGGACAAAAAAAATATAAATAGCCACGTCATGGAAAGCCCAAAGTACCAAGCCTAAACTACCAAATACCTCTCACCAAAAGTAATAATGAGGAAGACCCTTGTTCTTGTTTGTGCTCTCTTCATCTCCTTCGCTCTTCTCTTCCTTCCTTCCATTGAAGCTCGGGCACTCCACACCGTTGAAGTCCCTGTAGGTTAACTCACCATCTCTCTCTCTCCATCATTTCAAATTGATGTGAATGGTCGAAGAAATATGATGAATCTTCTATCTGATGACGTAAGCAGCACCGGGACGGATGCCGGCAGGTTGCGGAAGAAGTCAGGGCAGATATGGACCGTGCATACCATGACCTATGCCAAAGAAGTGTGGTATTTATGAACGTTGCCGTGCGGGAGCTAGTCCTCCAGAGCCATGAGACCATGCAGGCAAAGTAAGCCTGTCATGATGGTCAAATTGCATCATAATAATATGAGTACTTTTCGTGGCACCGTCGTCGTGAACGAATAAAGAAGCGAGCGAAGTCAATTACTCTAATGGAGACTCGTCGCCATGAACCAAATATATTAAGGATGAATATTATGTCGGATGCATTTTAAGGTAGGAAACGGTAAAGCAATGAAAAAATCGTTTAGTTCAAGGTATCGTGTCTTTTCAGGGAAAAAAAGGAATGAAGACGGAGCCTATCTCTCTGGTTTCATCTTCTTATCAGACTCCTATTAAAATGTGTGTGCCATGAAGTGCTTTTGCTGCGATCGATTATTGTACAATTGTAATAGAGGGACTACTTTGTAATATTTCTAGATATTTAGAAAAATATAAAATGATATATCTTCGTTACACGATGAAGCAGACATCACTTCTTATCAATTGTTCTTTAAGTATCATCGATGCAATGTTTCTCAGTGACTTTGCGTGATGAATATGTATTCTCTTACGATTGTTGCGGCTCTCGTCAATAGAGCTAATAGTTCGTCGTGTTATATCATATCCGGGTTAATTTAAATATGATACTTTCATCAAATGTATTGAAACCAAATAAGATCCTACACAATAATCCGTCATTTGACAAGTTTAAGGAAATGATCTCACATATAAAGTGTAAAAAAATGTATTTTAGCACATATTTATATTTCTAAACGAGAGGGTCACTTCGCTATGGGTATTAACATGCAGACCTGTTTGTAACAAAAAATGCGATTGATCTTTAACTCAACATGCGTAATTAACTTCATCTTGTGTATTTGTGTAAAATGGTCATATCGAAATTGCTAACCTTACTTATCAATATACCTAAACAAGAACCCATATAAAACGTGGATGATATTATAATATATATGTACCAATTCCTAGCGAGGTTTTCATGCTTTTCCTTGTAAAAAAATAAGGGCAACTATAAACTCTTTGCAAATAGTCATGAGGAGAAGACAAATTCCATGACTTATAAATTCTGAACTTAGCAATTTTTATTTTTTTAGTTTTTGGCTGTAAAAAATGAAAATAATCTATGATTTTAATTCAAACACTGTACGATAAATTGTTGATGAACCATATACTTTTATGCATTTTCATGCATAGCCCAAACATGATTCTAGTATCTTCTCCAATAGGAGGATTTATTGGAGTATGATCCATCAGGAAGAGGTATGCTATAAGTCAAATTCACAATCGCTTTTTTCATTGGTGAGAGTAGTATCCTTTCAAAACAAATCCAAAGGAAATGAGGAATAAATCCACGTGATATAGAATATCCCAAAAATAAGGAGAACAAATGAAATTAAAATCTACAACATTGTCACAAGTGAATTTAGGATCACTTGGTAGGGTGACAATGTGGGCTAATCTTCTGTGAGATATGTAATCGCGTGATCAGAAAAGGCGACGCAAGCTTTATTCCTGATCCGTTCATAAGTATGTGTAAACGGGAGCTACTGATACGTAGAATGGTAGGGAAAAGTCAGGAGGATTAGCTTGGACCATAAAACGGCATGGCGGAGCGACGAAGAGGACCCGACTCGCTCCTCTCTGACCACTCGCCAATGCACTTTGTGTGGGCGGCTGCAGACACCGCTCGAAGCTCCTCCCGATAGATCCAGGATCGCCCTTTCAATCCCAATCTTGCACTGTAATTTCCCCGCCCCGCCTGGCAAGTTCCAAGGCCATCATGTCGTCCAACGGCATCACTGCCGCAACAAGGACTCGGAGACCAGGGGCCGAACCGCTTCCATTTGGGGATGCCGCAATTTCTTTATCAAAAGAACAGGGGAAAAAAACAAGGTCCTCCCTACTTGGAGACCCGGGGCTGGATCGCTTCCATTCAGGGAGTTGTTTTCAGGATGTAAGATGGGCATTGACGGGCTTATCTAACAACTTGGATCTTTTACTGGTGAATTTCTTCCGTTATTATTCAATCTTGCCACACAATACACGAGGGTGAAGTCTTTGTTCGCTGCTCTTAGAGGCATATTAGTCAAGTTTATAGTAGCTTCTTTTATCTACAAGACAATGGATGGCAGAATGTGACCACAATAAAGATATGCAGGGCTATGGCTATGACCATATGGTGGACAAATTACTTTATGAGTTTGGACAAACAATAATTCAGAACGGAACTCTCTTTTCTCATCTTTTAGTAGAAATATTTGGAATTTAAAGATACTTTGAATATTTCACTTAATACTTTTTCTTTTCCGCTCTGGCTTACGCTCTGTACCAAAGACAATGCATAATAGCTTGGCTTCCAGTCCACAATCAACTACGCACCTGCAAATTCAATGATTTTAGTGTTAACTCTTCAGGAAATCTTTCCTCAGCCAGCTATTTTATTATCAACTTTGATTGAATGGCAAAGTTGATACCTAGAATAATTTCTGCAGGGCCCGTATAGAAAACATAGTTAATTTATTCTTCCGGTGCGAATATACAGGCCACATTTGGTATAGTATCCTTGCGCAAGATGCAATTAGGTAGTCTTTAGGAGAATGGAATGAGGAACTTCAATGGATGATTAGGACAACAAAGGCCAAAGATTTGGCTGCGAAACTCCTCAAAGTATCTTTCCTAGCAACCATATATTTCATTTGGATGGAGCGCAACCGTAGACGATGTCAAAACAAATCAACTGATATCCATATTATTTTGACCAAGGTGTGTATCATGTAAGAGGTAGACCTTCACTTTACCAAGAGATTGAACCTTCCCAATCAAATGTTGTATTGACTACTATGTGGAGACTTCCTACCTTCATGTTTTTGAATTATTTGATCTATTTGTAATGTCGGGGATGCCCCTAAGCTGTTGTCCTTCATTTGCTCTTTAATATTTACATATTAAACCAAAAAAAAAAAAAAATTTGACCGAATGGCTTAAAGTCAATCTTCACTTCTAATTTTTCGTGGGCAGATAAAAGCTATGCACGCAAAAAGATGGAAAAGATATCTTTAGAGGTTAGTGGCACTTGCTTCATTTTTCTTTTCTTTTTGCTACTTCTCCTTATTATTATTTTTAAATTTGTGCAGTTGACAAACTTCATTATTCATATTCTTAATTCAACCGATATCCAATTTCACCAAGAAATAAAGAAGAAAAGCGATTTCACATTTCAAGCTGGTTTGTTGAGCGTGCCATAAATTAATCATTTGTGGTTAATTGCAATTAATTATTCTAGGATGGCAAGATTAGTTAAGGCCATATTTGGTAACCATCCCCGGCTATTTTTATTCTTTTGTTCTTTGGAACGGAAAAAAAAAATAAAACAAAACAAAACAAAACAAAACATAAATCCACTTGGTAAAGTTCTTGTTCCTAGTAACAAAAATTTATTTTTTTGTTCTCGGGAATAGATTTAGGATAGAATTAAGAAGTAGAAAAAAGTCAGTTCTTGTTCTTGGGAACAATTTCAAAAATCAAGCCTAACTTTATTTCTTCTTTCTTTCTTTTCTTTTTTATTTTTCTTTTCTCCTTCTCTCTTCTTCTTCTTCTTCTTCCTTCTAGTCCTAACTAAGCACCGACCACTACCGGCCACTGCCACTGTCGCTGACAATGGCCGGCGACCAACTGGGCGAGATCCGGCGAGCTCGTCGAAGGTTCATTTGGCCACGACGAGCCTCGGCCTCGCCGACAAGGCTTAGCCTCGCCTAGATCTAACGAGGCTAAGGCTCACCCAACAGGTTGCCAACCGGCAACCAACCACAAAGAAGGAGGAAGAAAAAGAAAAGAGGAAAAAGAAAAAAAGAGAAAAATAAGAAAAATACAGTAAAAATATTTTAAAAATTTTAAAAATAAATAAAAAATTAAGAATCCTACCAAACACATTTTTATCCCAAGAATAGTAATTTTGTACAGGTTATCAAACGCGTTCTTTTGTTCAGAAATTATTCTCGATAACAAAATCAGAAAAAATTATTTCTAATAAAAAAAAAAAAATTGTTCTCGAGAACATAATGGTTATCAAACACGTCATAAATAACTCTTTTTCACTACGAGGAAGGAAAACTTGGCATGTGAACTCGAGTCTTACCGACCAAGACGAAAGATCAGAGTTGACGAGGACATATCAAAGCTTGCGAGAGCTCGGAGACATCAATTACAGTGGAGACATCAATAAGTAAAGGAAATTACGACCAGGTTTCTTTTTTTCTTTTTTCCCCTTCTTTTTCTTTCCTTCGTGCTCTTTGTCGTAGCAACAGCTCCAGAAAATGGAATGCCATGGACGGATCTTGGGATCTACCGCCACAAGGATGCAACCTGAAATGCTTATCTGCCACGTACGGGTTCGGCCCTTGAAATACTTCCAGAACTTTGAGGCCATGTTGAAGAAAGTCTGTCTAATCTAACCAGCCGTCCCGGTTCATCTCGTTCCTCAAACAGCATTTAGCATCTCGTGTGCAAGTCTGCAGAATATTTTGTCACCCCAAATGTTCAATTTAAGAAGCCTTGCTCCTACACCAAGAGCAGTGTTGGTACATGGTTCCACCGTATTCAACCCCGCTAAATCTTGAATACTCTGACGCTGCGCACTCAACCCTTCTTATTTGATTTCAAATCGTGTTCATATATGTACAGAAGGTAGATACGTTTTTTCATGAAGAAGGGGAAAGTAAGGTGTTTGATTTTTCTTTTTTCCTTTTCTGGATGTTTCCCGTTGCATTTGCCAGACTTTGTGGCGCTGAGAATAATAGATGGGCAATAGGGAAGAAGAAGAAGCACAAAAAAGAGAAACCTGAAACCCAGCTCGACTGGAATGACCATGGTTCAAGTCACATTTGGTTCAAGTCAAAACATGCATGCATCTCATATTGTTTGGTTCAATTTGGGTATCATGGAAATTTGATCTGAACCTTAGACACCCCTAATACAAGCAACTTGCAATGACTTTGAAGTACATTGAATTTGGCATTTGTAGATGATGAATCTATTTGTTAATGACATAAGTGGTCCACATCTCATTCTAGCATAGCTTAACGTGTAGGACACGGTATAGACTCCTTGCAATTACTCCCTGTCTCTCTCTCTATATTTGGCATTGTTTACGATGACTATGAAGTCAATTGGAATTTGGAATTCGTAAATGATGGATCTTTTTTGATAATGACATAAGTGGACTACATTCCATTGGCCTTTATTCATTATCTCTAGTCCTTCAAGAAAAGAGAGATGAGAACAATATTTTCAACCCACTAGTAAGTAGTTGTGTTGGTTGACAGTTTTTTCCTCATCGACGAGGTCGAGTGTTCGAAACATGCAGTTGCTAGCGTTGTAAGTGGGGAATCATGGTGATGGGGTCTCGTGCTAGTCCCCCGAGGTATTGACGGAGCCCGAATGTGCCACCGGGCGCTACTAGGGTTGTGAGACCCCGAAGAGGGCTCAGGTGAATCCTCTGTTATTAAAAAAAAAAAAAAAAAATTTCAAAGATGCATACTTGTACATCTTTTTTATTTATCAACAAACCTATATATCAACATGCACAATTTAGGAGAAGGAAATTAAAAATATTGAGAATTGTGCACAACGCTCACTTTAATGTCAAAAGTTTTGATCGATTTACTTAAGTGCCAAATTGAAGAAAAAATAGTCACTTAAATATCTTCAACGACCGACCCAAAAAAAAAAAAAAAAAAAAAAAAAACCTTCGGCGAGAAATCCAGGCTGACATTTAAAAAAAAAAAAAAAAAAACCAATCCACGGGGTAGATGATTGTGTAAAATGAGGTAGTTCCCACTCACCATCGTCTACACCACTACCTATTGAGCCACCACCCACCATGCTTAGCACCGCCACCTCCTCCACTACCTAGACGAATTTGGCGACCGCGGCGAGAGCGTTGACATCAACCCATCAATCTCCTTCGAGAACCCTTGCCTTCACGAAGCCTTCGTTGCTCCAGTCTTGAAGCAAGCCATCATCACCAACCCCAACAACTTCACCGCCAATTGGGTTGGGCCCTTGCCTTCGTTGCTTACTTTCTATTATCAGTCACGGCAGTGATAAGGTTTGCGATTGAGAAAACCACAGTAGAGAGCCCAAAAATATGCACCACTAACCTCACGAAAAAGAAAAAAAAAAAAATCATCTCTCGAGGAGTTTGAGAAGTTTCATCATTGGCAATCCATCTCCATCACTTTTTGAATGTCTTAGCCATTGCTAATTGAGTTGTTCACTGCCTTCAAGTTTTACAGACTAAGCCTCTATTCTATTACATTTTTCTGATTATAGCGACTGAGGTGCTTTGTGTTTGCCTAATCCTTCTTCATCGATGCCAATCACCATCGTCGATGCCTCTAGGACATCATCTCTCTAGTTGATTACTGTTTGTGATCAACAATCGCACCTTCAATGTCATGCCCCAACCCTCCGAGCCCATGCCCATGCCCATGTCCATCCCTACTTGGTCGATAAAATAGCGATGTCCCAGGACACATCACCAACCCATTCATTTAAATACGCATGTGGAAGCATATATAAAATCCCCAGATAACAATTCAATGGGATAGAAAAGTAAGGCCAACAAGCCTTTTTATAAATGAACAGGTTTATATACAATGCCAAGCTGTTTACAAAAAATTCGGCTTAATAAAAGGGAACTGTTCTATGACTCCCTAATCAGACAGGTTTACCGATTCTTCATTCTCCACCTTCCCAAACTTCGGGCTTCCGATCTTCCACTAACTTCCTTTAAGGACTTGAAAATGGTTATACAATAATTAATGAGAGAATGTTTCAACAAGTTCAACCTCCTAAGACTCGATTAGGAAGCTAATTACGCCCTAAAGGCTACCTAAGCACAACACAAGACAGAGAACTTACATTGACCTCAGTTCCTTCTCACAAGTCAGTCAATCCATAAATATTGACAATCACATCATCTCATTAGACAGATCGACTCATCAATCAATTGACTCAGTTGATTACATGTCGTCAAGACTATCACATGGTCATTTCGATTAATCAATTTCAACTCTTGATTTTGGCCCAACGGGCACAACCTAGATTAAGTGGTAATCACGGCCCCATGGGCAATTTTCTAGGTTTAGTGGTAATCATGGCCCCACCAAACAACTTTCTTAGATTTAATGGCATCACGGCCCCACTCGACAGTTTTCGATATTTAGTGGCATCATGGCCCCACTCGGTAGTTTTCGATATTTAGTGGCATCACGGCCACACTCGACAATTCTTAGGTTTTGTGAGATTTAGTGGTATCACGGCCCCACTTAGCAATTCTTAGATTTACACCACATTAATCAATTTTTTGGATAAATACTCATAATCACCAATTTCACTCAATTATCACAATCCGGTACTCAAATAAATAAATAGAAAGCACCACTGAAAGTAGCACAAAATTTCAGCCACTGGCCATCCTGGTTGAATTTTCGAAAAATAATTAAATAATTACGGAAAATATTAAATAAATGCAATAAATCCAACTTAGACCCATTATAGCCTAATTGGAAGCCAAGACGAGCTTAGAAAATTACCGAACTACTCTAGATAAATTCTAGAGCTTGCCATAAACCAACCATATATTAGAGGTGTAATTTCGAGCAATCAAAGCCTCAAGAACCATCACAAACTCATAACCAGCTCTAACCGGCAGAATAGTCCCACTCACACGTCTCCAATTTTAAATCCAGAAATTTAATCAAACAAATTTAGAAAATTTCCAAATTTGAATATGTTGTAATAGACACATAAAAAAATATTTTTCATGAAGACACTTTAATTCGGCCTAGTAAATCGCTCAATCCAGCACCAAAATTGGGTTTGTTTCTATAAAGTTTGTTTTCCAAAATCAGTTTGGTTCGAGGTCCAAAACATGTCCATTTGATCTAAAATTTGACTATGTTAAACTAGAAGATATGAAAAACAACTTTTGTGAAGAAACTATTTTGAAATTCGAACCCTATGAGTTGATAAAAATCCCTAAAATCCTAAAAGGTCACCAATTCCAGCAAAAACTGAGGTTCTGTTTGAAAATGACGGAGCTGATATCTCCTTCTTTTAAGTCCCCAAAAATCTTGAGAAAAATATATGTTGTAGTTGAGCATGTCTAAAACATTTCTCAAAAAGACATCAACCTCAAATTCGTAACCCATTTTGACCTACAAAAATGACAAACGGTGAAGGTCTAGAAACCAAAACTGCAGGAACTCCACTAGATTCAACTAATCCATCATCTATTGTACAAATCTCACTAATTAAGTTACACAAATCCAATTTAAGGCTAATCTAACCATCCTAGCTTATCACTGATCCATACTTAAGCTAACCTAAACAACCCTTAAGCATAAATAACTTGGCTGCATGGGTAGAGGCGGCGACGCAAATGGAGCGGCAAGGCAGCGGCGCGGACGACGGGGCGCGCGGATGAGTTGCGACGGCATCGCGGCAGCGTTTGGCGAAGGGCGGTGGCTGCGATGATGTGAGGGGCTGCTCCATTGATCTCTTGGCCTGCTGGTGGGCGAAAAACAGAGGGGAGGGGGAATGGTGATAGCTGCTTGGCTTGAGGAACAAGGGGAGGGGGACAAGGGGGCCACAAGCCATTTTTTTTTCCATTCAAGTGTTCCCTTGACCAACCTACACCACCCACACCCTCCTTGGCTGCAAATCAGCCACCCATACACACTCTACAACTCTTGAATTGGTCTATTTTGGCTAAGCAAGGGGGGAGCTACGAATTTGCAAGTCTTCACCCTCAATTGGACACTTGTTCCATCTCAAATCAATCTCATTTGGCTCTCATAAATTCAATTAGTACCTCACCAATCCAATTGGTATTTTTCCTCACCAATTGGTCCCACTTGATTCCGAATTTCGCGATGAAAAACGATCCTCGGCCTTTTCTGAGCAAAAAGGCCCTAGGATGACTTTTTCCCAAAGAGTCTCGAGTTATAAAAAATCTTCTGAAACTGAGTCGACGTTCTTAGAATTTATTATAATATGATAGAACCTCCAATTTCTGAAATCGGATTCAAATTTGCGGTTAATTTCACTCCGGCATGTTTTTAGCGTGACCCAGGTTATCGAATAGTTTTCAGAACTTTTTAGAGCATATGACCCGTGGTCAATTTTCTTCGAGCCACAATGAACCTATTCGATAAATTGACGACTCTCGATTATCGTGAAAGTCTCGAGGTTTCAAATACGGACACAAGGTACCAAAACAATAAAAAAAAAAATCAATCTAGTGTCGATCCACGAGAATTTTGCAATTTCGTGGAATCACCTACGTTTAACCACGCATCTTAGTCGAACTGAAGTATCTCTAATCTCTAATCGATTTTAACTGTGCCATAATGATCTCGGTAGATGAGCACAATCGAACAATCGATTCTTAGACGAATTCTCAAGTCTATTTGCCTTAAAATTTCTTAATGATTCCCCTAGATGGTTTAGTTATCTCATAAGTGGCCAACTCCAAGAAAAGCATTATAGTCGCGTCGATGAAAAGCCCAACTTATCCAATCAAAATCAGAATTTGAAAATTAGGATGTTACATTCAAGGCCATATCCACCACCGCACAGAAATCCCTTGTTCTACCCTACTTCTTGGCCAAGGATTGTGAAGTGCTTTAGGCTCGTTCATTACTCCCTCAATGGCTTCAATCGCAATCATCTACACTTCTAGGAGTGTTTTTTTTCTTTTTTTTCCTAACATGATTATTGTGAGATTTTGGTAGGACTACAATCAATAATTGTAAAAGCTTAAGTCTTTAGATGAATATATGATTTAATATTTAATTACTCTAACACTCCCCTCACATTTAATTTAGTCTTTTCGCCTAGTATTAAGCATGAATATATTAAGCTTTCAGACCAATCAACTGTGATTTCACCAAATCTTACATGGTATCAAAGCAAGAGGTCTTCAATTCAAATCTTCCCTGGCTCCCATTTGCCTCTCCAATTTAATATTTCCATGCCTAGTATTAAGCAGAAAAAAAAAAAAAAAAACAAACAAACAAACAAACTAAGCGTGGGGGGAAGTATTAGAATATTTAAATAATAAATCACGTTTTCATCTAACAGCTTAAACTTTTAAAACAATTGATAGAGGTCATTAAAAATCTTATAATTATCAACTGTGACTAGGATTTGCTTCATTAACAAAGTAATATCTCATCCTCATTTTTGGTAAGTGAGAGACCGAGTAGGTGATTTAGGCTTTCCATTTTGAGGCAAAACACATAGACGAGGTTGTTTTGGGCTATATATGATAACCGAGCACATCGTGATAGGGCTCGTGAGGGGTAAGTTTTGGGTTGTGAGGCACTGCTAAAGCTCCTGCCCTCTATTTACAAGATTAAGCTATTAATTTTGGAGGCAAACCGAAATAAGAAGTTAATTTGGGTTCAATGGCTGGTTAGGGTTTGAATTTTTTTTTTTTTTTGGGCCAGGGGTTCTCTTTCATTTTGGGGTTTTAGGGTTCTTATTTGGCTAAAAGGTACAAGATAGCACTGTTTTGGGGTTTAGATGCTAACTAGACACTTTGATGGGCCATGTTGACTTATGAAACTAATAAAGAAAGACTATGTCGGATTTCCGACTAAACGAGTTTGGGACACCTGGAGTGCCATAACTTGGCACGGGGGACACTTAAGTGCCATAACTTTTTTTGGTACACTTAAGTGCCACTTTTTTTCAAATGGGACACTTAAGTGCCACCTCCGGCAACCTTGCCGGAAATCCTACGTGGCACGTGTTTATTATTTTTAATGCTTGCGTGGCTCGCCGAAGAACCGAGTCAGCGCTTACTCGGTAGAAACGATGCCGTTTACATAATAAAAAAATTAATTAAATTAAATTAAAACTTAATTTTAATTAAAAATACTCTAAATTTAAAAAAAAAAAAAAAAAAAAGTGGGGAAGAAGGGGTGGGCGGCTGAGGGCTGAGCCCTCGCCGCCACCTCGCCCTCGCCCCCCGCCTCCCGCCGTCGCCGGCCCTTCCCGGCGATGGCGGGGAGGCGGCGAGGGCCCGCGACCCTCGCCCGATCGCGGCGAGGGCTCACGGGCCCTCGCCGCGATCCGGCGAGGGCTCGCGGCCCTCGTCGCCGTTCGGCCGGGGGCCGGCGACCCCGGCCGACCCTCCCCCTTCGTCACCGGCCCTTCCCGCGACGGTGGGTAGGCGACGAGGGCTCGGCCCTCAGCCGCCTGCCTCTTCGTCCCCCACCCTTTTTTAAATTTTTTTTTTAATTTTTAGAGTATTTTTAATTAAAATTAAGTTTTAATTTAATTTAATTAGTTTTTTATTATTTTTACACGTCAGACGCAAAACAGCATCCTTTTTGCATTTTTTTGCCACGTTAGCATGCAAAAACGACGCCGTTTTGGACCTCCATCGCCGGAAAATTGCCACGTCAGCCATTTGGCCGGATTTTCATCGAAGTGGCACTTAAGTATTCCATTTTACTCCGATATAGGCACTTAAGTGTTCCATTTGAAAAAAAAAGTGGCACTTAAGTGTACCGAAAAAAAGTTATGGCACTTAAGTGTTCCCCCGTGCCAAGTTATGGCACTCCAGGTGTTCTTTACTCCCAACTAAACAGACCAAAGTTGACATTGAAAAGATTGTTTTTTGCATTTAAATGATCAAAAAAAAAAATTTGGTTATAGACAATTTTTGGCACTTCTAATGTGCGTCTACTGAATCTCTTATCAAGAATGCAACTTGTGCCCCACAAATAACGAGTTAAAGCATTTGAATTTGTGAGCCATGTTGGCCCTATGATGCTTAAGTTAGTAATGTGAGAGAGAGAGAGAGAGAGAGAGAGAGAGAGAGAGAGAGAGAGAGAGAGAGAGAGAGATCCTAGCTTAGCACGATCTCAAAGAACTTAAATCGATGAAAGTATCACCATTTTTAGCGATCCACGAGCAAGTTGTGAATGACTGTCTTTAAGCCGCAAGTCTGTCCTTAATTATCCTTTGAAGTTAGTTGCAACAATTATTCACGGGTGCCGAGATTGACTAATTGACTCTTTCTCCCCTCTGGAATATTGGCGATGAACGGTAAGGAAGGAAAACTCTGCGCCTGGACTGAAGTCTTCCCGACAGGCATGAAAGATCAAAGTTGATATTAACTCGACAGATGCAAGTTCTCTGCGCGCCCTCAATTACGTCGATACAAGGCAAAGTGAATTGACAGAACTACAACATTTATGATGCCCATATCGAGGATTCAGTGGCTCGTGAAAAGCAGCAAGCTACTCTTATGGTGAAAATAATGCCATTTTTTTCCTAACATGATTACTGTGAGATTTTGGTAGGACTACAATCAATAATTATAAAAGCTTAAGTTTTTAGATGAATATATGATTTAATATTTAATTACTCTAACACTCCCCTCACATTTAATTTAGTCTTTTCACCTAGTATTAAGTGTGAATATATTAAGCTTTTAGAACAATCGACTGTGATTCCACCAAATTTTACGTGATATCAGAGTAAGAGTTCCTCAATTCAAATCTTCCCAGGCTCCCATTTTCCTCTCTAATTGAATATTTCCATGCCTAGTATTAAGCAAAAAAAAAAAAAAAAAAAAAAAAACCAAACTAAGCGTGAGGGGAAATATTAGAATATTTAAATCATAAATTACGTCTTTATCTAACTGCTTAAACTTTTAAAATAATTGACAGTGATCGTAAAAAATCTTATAATTATCAACTTTGACTAGGATTTACTTCATTAACAAGTTAATATCTCGTCCTCAGTTTTGGTAAGTGAGAGACAGAGAAGGTGATTTAGGCTTCCCATTTTGAGGCAAAACACATAGACGATGTTGTTTTGGGCTATATATGATAACCGAGCACTTCGACTAGTCACATTGGAGAGAGAAATTAATAGAAATTGGTTACGTCAAACTTCCGATTATGATGGTAATTAAGTGATCATTTTTTTAAGTGACACTTAAGTGCTTTGGAATTATTTTTTATTAAAGTAATTTTCGTATATATTTTTTGATATTTTTAAAGTAATTCTCTATCACGGTTGTAATTGTGGGGACCTCTGCAATTTTTCACATAATTAAACATATTGAACAATATATTTTCGTTGTGAGGAAAAGCAAAGAGAGATGGGGATAAAGCAAACACTTCTTACATGGTAGTCAATGCTGACCTTGCGTTTGTGAGCGGCGGTGAAAAATCCTAGCTCTGCACGATTTGCGAGAACCTGTCTTACGTAACACCCAAAAATAAAATAAAATGAAAAGGTATTCGTAGTAATTGCAATAATTATTCTCGGACGTCGAGATTGGCGCACCGATTTCCTTTTCACTCGCGAGGTATTATGGCGTGGGCTCAAGTCTTCCCCAACTGGGACGAAAGCTCAAAGTTGACTTGGACATAACAAGTCGTGTTGGCATTAGGACACGTCAATTTCAATTCCAAGCGCGAGAGATTACCATATTTGTATATTCAACGATAGTCAGAATTAAAGTCATGACATAGTATTTATTTTTACCATCGTGAGATCCTTAAATTTTTTATCTATCTGTCTTCTCATACGGAATGATATTGTGGAATCTCCCACCCCAGATTTTCCTACCTATTTCTTCCCTTTGAGTCTTTTGAGGACTTGTTCGTCCGTACGAACCTGTCTTACGTAAAACCCAAAAATAAAATAAAATGAAGAGGTATTCATTGTCATTGCGATAACTATTCTCGGACGTGAAGATTGGCGCACCAACTCCTTTTCACTCGCGAGGTATTACGGCGTGGACTCAGGTCTTCCTCCGCCGAGACGAAAGATCAAAGCTGACTTGGACATGACTAGCCGTGGGCGCTAGGACACATCAATCTCAGTGGACCGGAAAACGTCCTTTTCATCATTGATTCACCCGATACATATGAGCTCTCCGAGCACCCTAAATTACGTCGATGTGGGGCTAAAGGAGTATTCAACATTCAGCATTTGGGAAATGCCACGCCTACTGTTCATCTCTCTTCGCCACTGTTCATCTCTCTTCCCCGTCGTTCTCTCTTCCCCCATCGTCTTCTTCTTCTTCTTCCTGGCCATCGGGCTTCTCCGACAGCCGCCGTCGCCGTCGCCATCGCCACCTGAGGGTCGCGCATTGTCGGTGACCACCGTCTGGGGGTGGCGCGATGTGCGACCCAGGCAACGCGAACCTCAGGCGGCGTCGCTTGAGGTTGCGCGGACCCAGGCAACACAGCCTGAGGTCCGCGTGACCTCAGGCGACGATGTGCGACCCAGGCAACGCGGACCTCGCACGCCGCTTGAGATTCGCGCGACCTCGCCGGACGCCGACTTCCCTCCGCCACGCACGGCTGGAATGAACCGGCATCATTGGAACGTGCAATGCACGTGCCGCTTCGGGCCCAAGGCGCGTGCGACGCACGCGCGCAGTACTGACGCTTGCACGTGCGACGCACATGGGACGCACGTGCTGTTGGAAGTTTGTTTGTTAAAACAAACCGAGAGTGTCTTTTTCACTTGTCCCACATAGGTTTTGTGGGAGCAAGTGCTTATTTAAAAAGTGTGAATTTCCTTTGAATATTCAAAGGAATAATTGGGCGAGGCTAGGCCTCACCATACCCGCGTGCGGGTGCGCGGATAATTGCACGTTTGCGCGCCCGCGGTTTAATTAGCACTAATCCCTTCTATTTTCTTCTTTATTTTATTTTCTTTCTTTTCCTTTTTATTATTTAAGTTCTAAAGGTTGTTTTTCCTTTTTGAGAATTTTCGGAATTATTAGTAAAATAATAATAAATTCGAAATTTTAATTATTTAAAAAAATTATTATTATTATTCCGAATTTTCTTTGTGACTTTTTAAAGACAACCTTTGGAAAGATACTTGTTCGGTTTGCAACTTTCCTGAAGAGTTGTAATTTTCCGAAGAATTGTAATTGTTCGGATTTTCAATTATTTCCGATCGGATACCTTTGTTCATTTGGACGAATTTCGAATGGACATGTTTGTTCATTTTTCTTGAAGAGTTGCCTTCGTTTAAAGAGTGTCATATATATATATATATATTTATATATATTTGTCAGATTTCGGAAGAGAGTCAGAGTGATCATTTTATTCCTTCTCGATTTTTCTTTCTAAAAAACGACAGCCATTCTTTCCAATTGTTTCCTAGAGAGACTCTGGAGAAATACTAGAATTGCTATCTAGTATTCTCACCCGAGACTTTGTTGTATCTTGGAGGATTTTTGCCGGTGACCATTAGCAACGTTGTGGGGCAAATAAATCCTTAAAGAAAGTGATATCATGCCTCAAAGTCCGAAGTTGTTTTACTTGATCCGATTTCATTGTTCTACCCAATTCGAAGCCATATTTTCCAACAATTTTAAGGATTTATCTTGCTACAATGGAGTCGGAGACAATCAAAGTTATGAATCAAGATATGGTCAAACTGGACCGGTTCGATGGGAACAATTTTGCTCGCCGGAGGGACAAGATGATGTTCTTACTCACCGCTCGAAGATTTCCTACATACTGGATCCTAACTTGGCACCTATAGAAGATCCTGAGCCTACTGCCGAGGGAGGACAGCCAAGTGCGGAAGCCATTGAGAGGGTTAATAAGGAGAAGAAGAAACGTGCTGAGGATGAATTACTTTGTTGAGGACACATACTGAACACTCTCTCCGATCGACTATATGACTTATTCACTGAAATGAAGTCGGCCAGAGATATTTGGAATGCACTGGAATTCAAGTACAAAGCGGAGGAGCAAGGTACTAACAAATATCTAATCGCAAAGTATTTTGATTTCAAGTTTATTGATACTAAACCCTTGCTGGAACAAGTCCATGAATTACAAGTGCTTGTGAACAAGATTCGTGCCCTCAAGATTAATATTCCGGAAACTTTTCAAGTTGAAGCAATTATTGCGAAATTGCCTCCAAGTTGGAAAGACTATGGAAAAAGGCTGATTCACAAGTCAGAGGACTTTACTTTGGAGCAAATACAGAAACATCTTCGCATTGAGGAAGAGTCACGTTTACGTGATAATTCTGTTTTGTACAATTCCAAGCTGAATGTTGTGGATAAAAAACGAAAACTCGGCCAGAATTTCAAAGTAAAAGGCGGGGGGCATAAATTCAAGAGAACACAAAAGAAGAAAAAGGGTTGTTGTTTTGTTTGTGGCAAACAGGGACACTACGCCAAGGATTGCATTCACCGCAAGAGCAACTCAAAGGACAAGAACATTCCGACGGTGAAGGCAGATGCAAATCTGGTTGAAGAAAATTATGTAGCCATGATTTCAAACATGTTTTCGAACATGAAAATTTTTTAAATTAATAATGAGATGGCTATGATTTCTGAAATCAATTCTACCACTGCCCAATCCGATTGGTGATTAGATTCTGGAGCAACCGTCCATGTGTGCAAGGACAAGTATATGTTCAAGCAATTTGAGGAGATTGTTGACTCAAATGTTCAAGAGGTCCTGATGGCAAATAATACTCTTGCAAAGGTTGCTGGAATAGGCACGGTGGAGATAGACTTCACTTCTGGAAAGAAGATAACTCTTCTTAATGTGTTATTTATACCCGAAATTAGGAAGAACCTAGTTTCAATTGATTTACTTTGTAAGAGGGGGTTTCGGGTTTTGTTTGAATCCGACAAGGTTATCTTGTCGAAAAATGGGCTGTTTGTTGGGAAGGGTTATGCCAATGATGGCATGTATCAATTGAGTATCAATAATAACATTATTAGTTTTGCTTATATTGTTGAGTCTTCCTCCTTATGGCATAGTAGGTTGGCACATATAAATTTTCGTTATTTAAAGAATATGAAGAAGTTAGACTTGATAAATTTCGATGGTAAACTTGATAAATGTGAAATATGTGCTAAGTCCAAACTTACTAAGAAGCCATTTCCTAGTTTCAAAAGAAATTCGAATTTATTGGATTTGGTTCATAGTGATGTATGTGAATTTAATGGTATGCTAACACGTGGGGGTAAAAGGTACTTTATTACCTTTGTGGATGATTGCAGTAGGTTTTTATATGTTTATCTCATGAGATCGAAGGATGAAGCATTTACCATGTTTAAGAAATACAAGGCTGAAGTAGAAAATCAATTAGAAAAGAAAATTAAAGTTCTACGATCAGAGAGAGGTGAAGAATATTTCTTAAATGAATTCTCTTTATTTTGTGAAGAACATGGTATAATTCATCAAGTTTCGGCACCATACACCCCACAACAAAATGGTTTGGCTGAAAGGAAAAATCGATCTCTTGGAGAAATGGTTAATTGTATGCTTTCAAATTCAAAGCTACCAATTAATCTTTGGGGAGAAGCATTACTTACTGCATGCGATATTCACAACAGAATTCCTTCCAAGAAAATTGATATAACCCCTTATAAAGTATGGAAAGGTAGAAAGCCAAATTTGTCATATCTTAAAGTGTGGGGGTGTTTAGCATACTACCGAGCTCCAGATCCTAAGAGAACAAAGCTCGATCCTAGAGCGATCAAAAGTGTTTTTGTTGGGTATGCTGAAAATTGTAAAGCTTATAGACTTCTTGATTTAGAGTCCAATGTCATAATAGAATCGAGAGATGTTGAATTCTTTGAAGATAAATGTTTTACAAGCTCTGAAATTATTGAAAATAATTCAAGATCTATGGAAGCTCAAAGTGATTCTCAAGAGAAAGTAACAAATAATTCTAAAGACATAATTGAACCAAGGAGAAGTACTAGAGCTAGGAAAATAAAAGACTTAGGTCCTGATTTTATTACTCATGTTTTTCTTGTTGAAGGAGATGGAGATAATAATGTGGTAAATAAATACCATTTAGTATTAAATTTAGAAGATGATCCTAGAAGCTTTGATGATGCTATGTCTTCTAGAGATGCTTCTTTTTGGAAAGAAGCTGTGAATGATAAAATGGACTCAATTGTGTCCAACAATACTTGGGTATTAGTAGATTTACCGAAAGGATCAAAACCTATTGGGTGCAAATGGGTTTTTAGAAGAAAATATCATTCTGATGGTTCTATTCAAGCCTTTAAAGCTAGGCTTGTGGCCAAGGGATATAGACAAAAAGAAGGAATAGATTATTTTGATACATATGCTCCTGTTGCACGTATAACTTCTATTCGAGTTCTTTTTGCTCTAGCTTCCATTTATGATCTTTGTATTCATCAAATGGATGTTAAAACTGCTTTCTTAAATGGAGACTTAAATGAGGAGATTTACATGGAACAACCGGAGGGTTTTGTTCTTCCTGGAAATGAAAGAAAAGTATGTAAATTGATTAAGTCTCTCTATGGACTTAAGCAAGCTCCTAGGCAGTGGCATGAAAAGTTTAATTCGGTCATATTGTCAAATGGTTTCATCAATAATAGTAGTGCCGATAGGTGTATATACTCTAAATTCACTAAAAACTATGGTGTCTTAGTGTGCTTGTATGTTGATGATATGCTTATCTTTGGAACGAATATGACTGGAATTATTGAGACTAAGAAGTATCTTACTTCCATGTTTAAAATGAAGGATTTGGGTGAAGTAGATACTATCTTAGGTATTAAAGTTAAGAAGCATAGTGGGGGTTATTCTTTAAGCCAATATAGTTATGTTGAAAAATTACTAAATAAATTTCAACATCTTGGTTTTAAGAAATAAGTACTCCATTTGATTCCAGTATTAAATTAAATCATAATACTGGTAGAGCGGTGGCACAACTAGAATATGCAAGTGCTATAGGGTCTTTAATGTATGCGATGCATTGTACTAGACCTGATATTGCTTATTCTGTATGCAAGTTGAGTAGGTATACTAGTAATCCAAGTACTGAACATTGGAGAGCTATTGCTAGAATTTTTGGTTATCTTAAGAGAACTAAAAATTTAGGATTGTTCTACAATAATTATCCGGCTGTATTGGAAGGATACACCGATGCTAGTTGGATTACACGTGTGGGAGATGAGCGTTCTACTTCTGGATGGATCTTCACACTAGCTGGAGGTGCTGTATCTTGGGCGAGCAAGAAACAGACATGTATAACTCACTCAACAATGGAATCTGAATTTGTTGCTTTAGCGGCAGCTGGGAAAGAGGCTGAATGGATTAGGAATTTGTTGTTGGATATCAAATTATGGCCTAATCCTATGCCTCCTATTTCTATCCATTGTGATAGTGAGGCTACTTTGGCAAGAGCATATAGTAGCACATATAATGGTAAGTCTAGACATATTAGTCTAAGACATGAATATGTGAGACAATTGATTAAAGATGGTACCATAACAATTGTCTATGTGAGGTCAAGTAATAATCTTGCCGATCCCTTGACGAAGGCTTTACCAAGACACATGGTAATAATGACCTCACAAGAAATGGGGCTGAAACCCTTTAATTGAAATCTCCAATAATGGTAACCCGACCTTTTTCTAGAACATCACTAGTTACAAGGTTTAATGGGTAAGAACAAGTTATTGAATGAGATTGTTTGATATTGGCGTAGCCCTGATATGAGAAGTCAATATCGTCTGTTACGTTTTGTAGGTTGAATTGAATTCTTAATGAAGTATAATACAAATTTGTATTGTGTTGATAGTAACAGAAACACATGGAAGATACTTCACCTATATGAGCTTAGAAGTGGTGCCGCTTCTTACGATAGTTAGGGTTGCTTTCTAGAGAGCTCATGAAACAGGATCAAGCACAAGGCCATAATAGTGCGGAGTAATATAGAACTTCTCGCTGAAATAAGAGATTAGTGTATGTGTGGTATGTCCGGTTCTATTACATAAAAGTACAAGTTTAAAGCCGAGCTACTTGTCACTTTGATAGAGCTTTGATATACTTGCACTAAGTAAAGGTTTAACTCGAAAGAGACCTTTATTTATGTATATTAATCTTACTGAAATTTTTGGCTGTTCGGTTTTAAATTTTTTTTTGAAAAGCTTTTGTTTTACAAACAAAGTGGGGGATTGTTGGAAGTTTGTTTGTTAAAACAAATTGAGAGTGTCTTTTTCACTTGTCCCACATAGGTTTTGTGGGAGCAAGTGGGCTTATTTAAAAAGTGTGAATTTCCTTTGAATATTCAAAGGAATAATTGGGCGAGGCTAGGCCTCACCATACCCGCGTGCGGGTGCGCGGATAATTGCACGTTTGCGCGCCCGCGGTTTAATTAGCACTAATCCCTTCTATTTTCTTCTTTATTTTATTTTCTTTCTTTTCCTTTTTATTATTTAAGTTCTAAAGATTGTGTTTCCTTTTTGAGAATTTTCGAATTATTAGTAAAATAATAATAAATTCGAAATTTTAATTATTTAAAAAAATTATTGTTATTATTATTCCGAATTTTCTTTGTGTCTTTTTAAAGACAACCTTTGGAAAGATACTTGTTCGGTTTGCAACTTTCCTGAAGAGTTGTAATTTTCCGAAGAATTGTAATTGTTCGGATTTTCAACTATTTCCGATCGGACACCTTTGTTCATTTGGACGAATTTCGAATGGACATGTTTGTTCATTTTTCTTGAAGAGTTGCCTTCGTTTAAAGAGTGTCATATATATATATATATATATATATATATATATATATTTTGTCGATTTCGGAAGAGAGTCGAGTGATCATTTTATTCCTTCTCGATTTTTCTTTCTAAAAACGACAGTCATTCTTTCCAATTGTTTCCTAGAGAGACTCTGGAGAAATACTAGAATTGCTATCTAGTATTCTCACCTGAGACTTTGTTGTATCCTGGAGGATTTTTGCCGATGACCATTAGCAACGTTGTGGGGCAAATAAATCCTTAAAGAAAGTGATATCACGCCTCAAAGTCCGAAGTTGTTTTACTCGATCCGATTTCATTGTTCTACCCAATTCGAAGCCATATTTTCCAACACGTGCGTCGCCACTTGAGGTCGTGCGAACCTCAGGTGGCGTCGCTTGGTTCGCGTGGAACCAGGCGACACCGCCTGACGTCCGCGCGACCTTAGTCCGCCAGATCTGGCGGTCCGGCGGCCAAATCTGGCGGTCTGGAGACCAGATCTGGCCTCTGCTCCTCCAAGTGGCTAGAGCGGCCGGCCGCTAGACGGCCAGATCTGGCCGTTCGGCACCTCCGGCCACCGGATTTGATTTTCAGAATTTTTTTAAAAAATAAAATAAAAGCAAAAGCCCATTTGTAATAAGTTTTGCCAAACGGTATTTTTACACGAGTCACTTTTCAATGTGTAATTTGCCAAACGCCCGAGCATTCCTCAAAACCCCTTTACCCTAAAGATATTTGCATTTGGCCAAAGGCATTCCCCCAAAGTTGAACCAAACGGGCCCTAAGTCAATTGACAAAATCACACGGTGTGTGATGTCCACATCAAGCATCCCGTGGCTCGTGGAAAGCCACATACTACTCCTATGGTGAAGATAATGCCATTTTTAACCTAGCTAAGTTCATCCTGTTGCAAGCACTATAAATTAGGCCACAATCCAGTCTTCCCAATAATTTCTCTTGATTAAATGACTCTTTTTCACTGTCAGGAAGGAAAATTTTTAAGCATGGATTCAAGTCTTCCCTACCTGGGCGAAAGATCAAAGTTGATGCGGACATATCGCGTCTTGCGAGGGCCTGGAGAAATTAATCACTGCGGACCCAAAGACATCCTTTTCGTCAATCCTTTGACTTGACAAGTACAAGCTCTCTGCGCACCCTCTATTACGTTGATATATTGCTAAGTGACTAGACAAAATTAAAGTCTGTGACCTCCATATCGAGGATCCAGTGGCCCGCGAAAAGCAATATGCTATTCTTATGCTGAAAAAGAACGCCATTTTTGACCTAGCTGAGTTCATCCTGTTGCAGGGCATTATAAATAGCCACCCTTGAGAGCCGAAAATCTGTGCAGCGAGTCATCAACCTCACCGAAGATGAGGAACACTGTTGTGCTAGCGTGCGTTCTCCTCCTTTCTGTGACTTCTCTCTTCCTTCCTTCCCCTGAAGCTCGAAAAGTACTTCAGGACCCACCAGGTGAATTCACATTCTCCACCAACTCCTTTATTATGACATGACCTTGGCTTTTTTGTTGGTCCCCCGTCGCTTTTGCAACTCGTGGGCGACACAACGGGAGAAGAATAACCGCATCAACCAAAGCCATTTTGCGTGCAGGATACGCTCAGCCGGGCACCCCAGCATGGCCTGGTCCGGGTGTTAGTGGACCGCCCAGCACACCCTACACACCAGGCAAGCCAATAGGTTACGGGCCGCCATGAGGCCGAGAAGGCCCCACCCAGATGGTCGTTGTCGCCCGCTATGTATGTACTTCATTTAGTTGATATAGTCCATGAAAACCAGTTAGAAATGTGATATCCTGAGTCTACCACAGTCGTGTGTGGACACATGCGTATGTTTTTATTGGATTGCAAATATCGTGTCGGTTTAATCGAATAAGTTGGTGTGACAACACCATCTCTTCAAACTGTACTACTAAGGCCGTTTAGCGACTGCCGGCTAGTATTGAATAAATGAATGAGCCGAGGCCGCATGTCAACTAATGTCAATGCTTGAGATAATGCATTGTCTGTTGGCTTAAGGCAATTCTCTTTCAAGGATATAATTGAATATCGTTTGAATGTATCTTCTCCTTTGAAAGAGCACTCCTATTTATGGGGGCATATTGAAGAAAGAAATTATACTTCGAAATACAGTGGAATCAAATTCACACGATATTACTGAATATATCTATGCTATCATCTTGCAGTTGTATCCCCAAAAGATGTATCTTGGCAAATATCAAAATATTCTCGAGATCGTACATATTTATCCAAAAAATATGACCATGTCGATATCTTTTTCAAATGGATTCCATAGTTGAGCAATTAGGTGCTATTTGATTAAATCAAATAGTAATGAGATATATGAAATTATTCATCTTGGAAATTTTCATGTCAGCAGTTATGTGATTTGTTCCTGCTTAAGAAAGGGGGATCACAAACTATTTATGCTCTGACAAGGTACCGATGAGAAATTAATAGTATCTTCCAATCACTATGATGCCTGGCCAAAATCAAAGTGAACTATCTATGTTAAACATTGCATCTCTTAGGAACCTTTTTCTTAGCCAAGTCCGACATCCAAAGAAGCAAGTAAGAAAAGCCAGTGCGCGAAGAGACGCGAGGCATTAGAGATAAAATCTTTGTGAGGGGAAAAAGCGAAAGTAACTTCTTCTGCTTTGTTTGTTTTCACGGACAATATATGATTTAACAAATATTTTCCCAAATATTATCGCTTATATCAATTAAATTAACTAGTTAAAGAAAAATATTTTTAGTAATGACAACAACCTATATCTAAATATTTTCTTGAACGATAAAAATATATTTCGTTTCTTCATTTTTGCAAACGGTGCATGCAATCAATTTTGGGAAAATATTTTCTAAATCATTTATTTTCTGCCAAACAAATACAGCCTTTAGTCTACCATAGCAGTCGTTGATGAGGTGATTAATGTTGCTTTTGGCCGGCAATGGGCGGTGAAAGTCCTAGCTTGGCATGATTTCAAAGAACTCGAGTCATTAAAGCATAACCTTTTTAGTCTCCTCAAGCAAATTGTGAATGACTTGTCTTTGAACCCAACCGGAGCAGTAAAATTTGTGGGCCCACAAGTCTGATCTAAAACCGGTACGAAAGATCAAAGTCGATTTGGATGTCATACCTTGCAAGGGCTCGGAGACATCGACCCAGTGGACCAGAAGCCATCCGTTTCGTCAACTTTTCATTTCTGAAGCCTTTATAGGGCCGTCAACAGGAGACATCTCTGACTCTACAACAATAGCCTGATTTGCCGTCAAATGAGGCTATATCCTAGTGGAGACGATATGTTTGAAAAGCGCTCGTCTAACCTCAGAGTATCAATCAGTTATCGAGTATCATTGTGGCAAGGCTTCTAGGCAACTTGCGTGATGGTAAGTATTCTCGTATTATCGCTGTGGCTCTTGTCAATAGAGCAAATGATATGCGCGTATTGTAACTCATCCTGGCTAGATTTGCGTACGATACTTTCATTCAGTGTATCATATCTTTGAAACTAGGCATGGCCCGTTTAGTAAATAGGCTACACCATAGTTACTCGATTGATACATTTACAGAAAGA
Source organism: Eucalyptus erythrocorys (assembly GCA_014182555.1). Lineage (NCBI taxonomy): Eukaryota > Viridiplantae > Streptophyta > Magnoliopsida > Myrtales > Myrtaceae > Eucalyptus > Eucalyptus erythrocorys. Next base: position 54,669,450 of record CM024602.1, read on the forward strand.
ATCTTGGATATAAACGTGTAAAAAGTGCATTTGAACTTATCTTGATTTGTCTAAATGAAAGGGGGAATTTGCGATTTGTATAAACAGGCAGATATGTTTATGACAAAAACATGATTTCGCGTAATCGGAGCACACCTAATTAACTGCATAGTGTGTATTTGTGTAAAACGGCCATGTGAAATATTCTTAACCTTACATCTCGACATATACCAGAAAGAACCTAATATAAAACGTCCATGATAATATAATATGCATGTTCCCATCCATTGCAAGGTGTTAAATTATGACTCGAGTTTGAATTCGGATAAATCGAATTTGTCGATAAAGTTTTTCCCAAGCGGATCATAAATCGGACGAAGAAGAAAGAAATAAATTCTTTCTTGAATTTCCTCCGTGTACGTGCAAAACAAAATAAAAGAGGAAAGGAGCTTCCTTGTGCAAACCCTCTGGATGTGAAGAACTAAATAGGAAAGAAGGTGGGCCCCCTTAGGTCAAAGTTTTGACCCACACACGCATGCACGAATAAAAGAACAAAAAAAAAAAGGAAACCCTTTGAAGTGCGGCTTAAAAACCCTACGATTAAAAGGAGAAGGCGCATGTCTCTGGGAAGTTTTCTTCATGCGGCTGCTGCACCCGTACGAGATTGAAGAAAACCTTCGAAGCCGCACGTCCATGATTCTTGAAGTCGCAAGTCACGCAAAGCTTTGAAGAGATACGCGAAGCTATACATAGCGCGTATTGTACCGAAGCTTGAACTTACGTTATTTTGCGCCGTGAGTTTATATCTCAAGTGAGTTGTTTATTTATAGACACTTTGGGTTTGGGGTTTAATCTAGGTGTGGGAAACACTTGAGTGATTGAGCGATTGTAAACTCTGATACTCCGATTATAGTGAATTATTTGCTGCTGGCTCTCCCTGTGGACATAGGTACCGATACTCGGACCGAACCACGTAAATTCCTGGTGTCCTTATTTTTCTCGTTTATTTTCTCTAGCGATTTCTCGTTGACGTAAATTGCAAGATCCTATTGTTTCCGCGTATTATATCCCAACAATTGGTATCAGAGCTTGGGGTTGGATTTCTTGATTGATTTGAAGTTTTTGCTTGTCTGATTATATCTGGAAATTCTGTAATTGCAATTATGTCTGAGAGGAAATCTGAGATTGAGAAGTTTAACGGGAGCAACAACTTTGTGTTATGGAGCATTAAGATGCGAGCTTTGTTGACAACACAAGGTTTGGCCAAGACACTGGATGGTGAGGATGAGATGCCTATTATCATGAAAGCCTCTGAGAGGGTAGAGCTAATGGAAAAAGCAAAGAGGACAATCCTGTTGAATTTGTCGGATGAGGTCTTAATAGAGGTTGCTGAGGAGCAGGATGCCGCAGCATTATGGGCAAAACTTCATGCACTCTATGTGAAGAAAGGTTTGAACAATCGCTTGTATATGCTGAAAAAGATGTTTCAATTTAGATATACTGAAGGTATGTCTATCAGAACCCACCTAGATGAATTTAATAAACTCAGATGGATCTGAAGAATGTCGGTAAGATTCTTGATGATGAAGAACGGGGCATGATGTTGTTAGCCTCTTTACTGAGTCATGGGAGCACTTTACGACTCACTGTTGCAGGGGCGTACTACAATTACCTCAGAGGAGGTAAAGTCCGCCTTATTCTCTAAGGAGTGGCAGAGAAAGTTGCGAGATGACGGTCTGGCGCAAGGAGTAGCACAAGCACTGACAGTTCAAGGTAGAGAACAACATCGAGGGCCTAGTAGCAGCAGAGGTAAAAGCAGATCGAAATCACGTCATAGAAAGTCCAAGGGACGCGTGAAGTGCTTTGAGTGTCACGAGGAGGGGCACATCAGGAGAGATTGTCCAAAGCGGAGAAATAAAGTTGATAGGCGGAATGCCACGAGCAAGGTGGCAAACGTTGCCGAAGGGAGCAATAAGGATGCGAAGCTGTCTTATGTGCGGCGCTACTTCGTCGAGACGAATGGGTGCTAGATTCGGGTGTTCTTATCACATGATGCCTCATAAGAACTGGTTTACTACTTACCAAGCTGCGAGATGCTTTGGTAGGGTTCTTTTGGGGAATAATGCGGTCAAAGGCCGTGGGGATAAGGACAATTCGGATCCGGATGCACGATGGGGTGGTGCGCACATTGACAGATGTGAGGCATGTACCGGAGCTCAAGAAGAACCTTATTTCTCTGGGGACACTCGATGACATCGGGTGTAGGTACATCGCTGAAGGTGGAGTACTGAAGATCTCTCGAGGTGCCATGACAATGATGAAGGGTAAGAAAGTGAATACTCTCTATCATCTACTGGGAGGGATCGTGACTGGAACCGCTGCAGTTTCATCAGGTGAGTCAGACTCTAACTTGACTCAGTTATGGCATATGCGTTTGGGGCACATGAGTGAGGCAGGTATGACGATGCTGAGTGAAAAGGGATTATTGAATGGTCAGAAGACAGGGAAGCTGAACTTATGTGAGCACTGCATCTATGGGAAGCATCACCGAGTTAAGTTTACAATAGCTATCCATTCGACCAAACGACCGGTTGAATATATTCATTCAGACGTCTGGGGCCCGTCTACGGTTCCTTCGAAAGGAGGTGCACGATATATGCTGACATTTATCGATGATTATTTGAGGAAGGTATGGGTTTACTTTCTGAAACACAAATGTGAAGTGTTTGATCGGTTCAAGAAATTTAAGGCCTTGATTGAGAAGCCGTCAGATAAACAGATCAAGTGCCTGAGAACCGATAATGGCATGGAATTCTGTGGTAAAGATTTTATTGAGTTCTGCGAGAAAGAAGTTATTGTGAGACACCGCACAGTACCTGGGACACCACAGCAGAATGGCGTGGCAGAACGGAAGAACAGAATTTTGCTTGAACGAGCTCGATGCATGCTTTCGCATGCAGGACTTGGCAAGGAATTTTGGCCTGAAGCAGTTAACATGTCATGTTACCTGGTTAATAGATCTCCATCATCTGCTATCGAGTGGAAGACTCCTGAGGAAGTATGGTCGGGGAAACCTGTTGATTACTCCGGATTACGTATATTCGGATGTCCTACGTATGCTCATGCGAGTGATGGTAAGCTTGAGCCGAGGGCGAAGAAGTGCATATTTCTGGGTTATGCACAAGGGGTAAAAGGCTACCGGCTGTAGTGCACCGATCCCAGATCACCCGATTTTCTAATCAACAGAGATGTGATCTTCGACGAGACTGCAATGCTTCAACGGATGAGTTCTGAGACACAATCAGCAGAGAAGACAGATCATGGTGTCACAAGTGAGGTGGAGCTTCAGGTGGAGACTCCAGAGACCTCGAAGGTAACAGAAGTTGAGACTGAGATGAAGCCGCAGCCTTCCCGAAGTTGGTGATAGTGAACAACCAGCAAAGCAGAGCGTACTATAGCCGCAGATAGACAGAGAAGGCAAATTAAACTACCGGTACATTATGGTTATACGATATTGCTTATGCATTGACCGTAGGTGATGAGGTGGAGACAGATGAGCCTTCGTCTTACTCTGAGGCGATGGCTAGTTCGGAGTCGTCGCAGTGGCTAGGGGCTATGAGTGAAGAGATGGAATCACTCCATCGAAATCAGACATGGAAGCTGGGCAAAGTACCCAAGAGCCAAAAGATTGTCGAAAGTAAATGGGTCTTCAAACGGAAAGAAGGCATTCCTGGTGTCGAGGCAGCGAGGTATAAGGCGAGACTTGTGGCGAAGGGATATACACAGCGTGAGGGCATTGGCTACAATGAAGTGTTCTCTCCTGTGGTAAGACATACTTCTATTCATGTTTTACTTACCTTAGTTGCTTCGCAGGATCTCGAGTTAGAGCAATTAGATGTGAAAACTACGTTTCTTCACGATGAGTTGGAGAAGCAGATTTACATGAGGCAACCAGAGGGATTTGCTATTCCGGGTAAGGAAGATCATGTTTGCTTGTTAAAGAAATCTTTGTATGGGCTGAAACAATCTCCTAGACAGTGGTATAAACGTTTTGATGCATTCATGGCTAGTCAAGACTATACAAAAAGTCAGATGGACAGCTGTGTTTACTATAGGAGATTTGATAATGGTTCTTTGATTTATCTACTCTTATATGTTGATGATATGCTGATAGCAGCTAAGAACATGTCTGATATTGATGTGCTGAAGAGGCAGTTAAATGCTGAATTTGAGATGAAAGATTTAGATGCTGCAAAGAAAATTTTGGGCATGGAGATTTTGCGTGACAGGGCTGCAGGAGTTTTACGTCTATCTCAAAAGAAATATATTGAGAAGATCGTAGCACGTTTTAATATGCAGTCGGCAAAATCTGTAAGTACACCTTTAGCGAAGCACTTTCAACTTTCAGATAAATTATCATCGCAGACTTAGGAGGAGGAGGAGCATATGTCCCATGTTCCTTATTCTAGTGCCGTGGGTAGTATTATGTATGCTATGGTGTGCACTAGGCCTGATATTTCACAAGCTGTGAGCGTGGTTAGTCGCTATATGAAGCGTCCTGGTAAAGCTCATTGGGAAGCTGTGAAGTGGATCCTCAGGTATTTGAAGGGGACAACAGACGTGGGTATAGTATACCGAAGGGACAGCAATGGCAGTGAGACCACTGGTTTTGTGGATTCGGATCACGCTGGTGACTTGGATGATCGCAAGTCTTTAGCAGGGTACGTGTTTACGCTAGCAGGTGGTGTAGTTAGTTGAAAAGCGTCCTTACAGGACCACATTGCCTAGTCTTCGACTGAAGCAGAGTACATGGCACTAACCTTTGTAGCGAAGGAGGCGATATGGCTAAAAGGTTTGCTCTTGGACTTTGGGTTAGAACAAAAAAGTGTGGATATACACTGTGATAACCAAGGTGCGATATATTTGGCATATAATCCAGTTTATCACGAGCGAACGAAGCATATCAACATCGGTACCATTTCATCCGAGATGTCTTAGCTAAGGGTATTGTTACTTGTTAAAAGATTGCTACAACAGATAATCCGGCAGACATGATGACTAAGTCTGTTCCTTTGGCGAAGCTCAAGCTCTGCTTGAGCTCTATTGGCATCTATGGAGAGTGAGCGCCCGTCAGGGCGTTGGGAGAGCAGCATGGATTATGAGCACTATAACTTGGCTTCAAACATCGAGCCAAGGTGGAGAATTGTTAAATTATGACTCAAGTTTGAATTCGGATAAATCGAATTTGTCGATAAAGTTTTTCCCAAGCGGATCATAAATCGGACGAAGAAGAAAGAAATAGATTCTTTCTTGAATTTCCTCCGTGTACGTGCAAAACAAAATAAAAGAGGAAAGGAGCTTCCTTGTGCAAACCCTCTCGACGTGAAGAACTAAATAGGAAAGAAGGTGGGCCCCCTTAGGTCAAAGTTTTGACCCACACACGCATGCACGAATAAAAGAACAAAAAAAAAAAAGGAAACCCTTTGAAGTGCGACTGAAAAACCCTACGATTAAAAGGAGAAGGCGCACGTCTCTGGGAAGTTTTCTTCATGCGGCTGCTGCACCCGTACGAGATTGAAGAAAACCTTCGAAGCCGCACGTCTGTGATTCTTGAAGTCGCAAGTCGCGCAAAGCTTTGAAGAGATACACGAAGCTATACATAGCGTGTATTGTACCGGAGCTTTTTTTTTTTTTTTGGTCAGTCCTACTCTATACCTATTCTATACTCACTCTCAGACTTTTGCCCTGCCTTTTGCAGGGCGTGGGCGTCGAAACCCACTCCTGAAACTTGCGCGTCCCCACCCCATCCCTCCCTGAGAATGTGGGGGTTTGAACCCCTCACCTCCCCCTTGCATGTTAGAAGGGTGGCCACTGGCGCGAATCCCAGTGGTTTGTATTGTACCGGAGCTTGAACGCGCGTTATTTTGCGCCGTGAGTTTATATCTCAAGTGAGTTGTTTATTTATAGACACTTTGGGTTTGAGGTTAAATCTAGATGTGGGAAACACTTAAGCGATTGAGCGATTGTAAACTCTGATACTCCGATTATAGTGAATTATTTGCTGCTAGCTCTCCCCGTGGACGTAGGTACCGATACTCAGACCGAACTACGTAAATTCCTGGTGTCCTTATTTTTCTCGTTTATTTTCTCTGGCGATTTCTTGTTCACGTAAATTGCAAGATCCTGTCATTTCCGCGTATTATATCCCAACACAAGGTTTGATGCTTTTCCTGGTAATAAATTAAGGGCAACGATGATCTCTAAGAAAATACTCATAAGGAGAAAACAAATTCCGTGATTTCCAAATTCTGATCATTGGTCGGATTCACAATGTATCTAAGTCAATAAAATATGACTTCTTTAAATTGCTACGTGCAATTCTAAACGACCTGCCTATGACCACCAGATGAAGTCCTGGCCCTTCATCTTCTGAATGTAACGAAATTAGAAACTATTGGGGGATTGCACATACCATGCCTCATCAGCTAACGAGGTATTAAACAATACCGACATGCTCTACACTTGATTTGGTATAAGGCATTGTAGTCATAAGTCAAGAGAGTCTGTTAAAGGGTTCATCGCCCCCCTCAATTTAATGGATATTTTATTGATGCATGAGTCGTCCAGTTTTCCATACAGAATGCTTTTTGTTTGTCTACACTGTAATTTTTATATTAAGGCTCCAAATTTCATCTCACCTCAGATTATCTCTCACTAAGTACGCACAAAAATTGGAATAGCATTTCTGAATGCAAGGAATAGGTTTTATAAGAACAGAAAGTATCTTGTGAACAGGCACAACCATTGGATTGGACATTACTATTAACTTTCAACTGACACGTGTAAAGAGTCAGCATTTATTAAAAAGAAATTCTGAAATATTTGATCACAGCTTTTTTTATGGTTTTATGAATTTCTGCATAAATAAAAAGAAAATTATGATCCAAGTAAACTACGTTGAAATACCATCTCATTGCATCATCTCTAACGTTCTAGTGGTGTTGTGGACCGACCGAATGTGCATTGGCAACAAGGTTTTTTTTTTTTTTTTTTAATATTAAGAGTTTCATACATATAACGGTGAAATTGCATATTTTGATGATGTGCAATCTGTGGTCCTACTAAATCAACTGAATCTCGATAGAAGGACACTAGAAATGTTCAAAGTTGTATACGATGCTCATTTTAATACTAAAAGTTTTTGCCAGCTCACCTAAATACAAAATCAGAGAAAAAACAATAACTTAAGTGTCAATGATTAGAGATGTCGGTCAAATTGATTACGTGACATTTGTATATAAAAATTTTAAGTGACATGTCTTATATTTTTAAAATCCTAGTCCTTGTAGACGTGCGAAATGACATCGCTCAATCCAATGTGGATAGGTAATGAACAAAACGATGTTGCTTTGTTTGAACTTGAGTAAAAAGGTTGGCCTCATTGCATCTCTCTCTATCGCTTGCTTGTCGTTGCACACCTACCCTCGCTCACCATCTGTTCACTGTCGCTTGCTCACCACCCATGGTAAACGTACGTTTCTCTCTCTGTGTTGCTCAATTGGAGGGGAAAATTAGGGTTCGTAAGTGAAAAATTAGGGTTCGTGATAGGGCTCGTGAGGGGAAAATTTCGGGTTGTGAGGCACTGCTCAAGCTCCTGCTCTCTATTTACAAGATTAAGCTATTAATTTTGTAGCAAACCGAAATAAGAAGTGAATTTGGGTTTGATGGCTGGTTAGGGTTTGATTTTTTTTTTTTTTTTTTTTGGGTGGGGGGTTCTCTTTCATTTTGGGGTTTTAGGGTTCTTATTTGGCTAAAAAGTACAAGATAGCACTGTTTTGGGGTTTAGATGCTAACTAGACTCTTTGACGAGCCACGTTGGCTTAAGAAACTAAGAAAGAAAGACTACGTTGGATTTCCGGCTAAACAGACCAAAGTTGGCACTGAAAAGATTGTTTTTAAAAAAAAAATTCCCATTTAAATGATAAAAAAAAAAATTGGCACTAAATCGGGCATTGTACACAATTTTTGGCACTTCTAATGTGCTTTCACTGAATCTCTTATCGAGAATTCAACTTGTGCCCCACAAATAACGAGTTAAGGCATTTGAATTTGTGACCCATGTTGGCCCTATGATGCTTAAGTTAGTAATGTGAGAGAGAGAGAGAGAGAGAGAGAGAGAGAGAGAGAGAGAGAGATCCTAGCTTAGCACGATCTCTAAGAACTTGAATCGATAAAAGTATAACCATTTTTAGCGATCCACGAGCAAGTTCTGGATGACTACTGTCTTTAAGTCACAAGTCCGTCCTTAATTATCCTTTGCAGGTAGTTGCAACAATTATTCACAGGTGCCAAGATTGACTAATTGACTCTTTCTCCCCTCTGGAACATTGGCGATGAACGGTAAGGAAGGAAAACTCTGCGCGTGGACTCAAGTCTTCCCGACAGGCATGAAAGATCAAAGTTGATATTAACTCGACAGATGCAAGCTCTCTGCGCACCCTCAATTACATCGATACAAGGCAAAGTGAATTGACAGAACTACACCATTTATGATGCCCATATCGAGCATCCAGTGGCTCGTGAAAAGCAGCATGCTACTCTTATGGTGAAAATAATGCCATTTTTTTCCTAACATGATTACTGTGAGATTTTGGTAGCACTACAATAAATAATTCTAAAAAGCTTAAGTCTTTAGATGAATATATGGTTTAATATTTAATTACTCTTAACACTCCCCTCACATTTAATTTAGTCATTTCACCTAGTATTAAGCGTGAATATATTAAGCTTTTAGAACAATTGACTGTGATTCCACCAAATCTTATATGGTATCAGAGTAAGAGGCCCTCAATTCAAATCTTCCCAGGCTCCCATTTGCCTCTCCAATTTAATATTTCCATGCCTAGTATTGAGTAGAAAAAAACCAAACTAGGCATAAGGGAAAGTATTAGAATATTTAAATAATAAATCACACTTCATCTAACAGCTTAAACTTTTAAAACAATTGATTGCGGTCATAAAAAATCTTATAATTATCAACTGTGACTAGGATTTGCTTCATTAACAAGGTAATATCTCGTCCTCAGTTTTGGTAAGTGAGAGACCAAGAAGGTGATTTAGGCTTTCCATTTTGAGGCAAAACACATAGACGAGGTTGTTTAGGGCCATATATGATAACCGAGCACTTCGGCTAGTCACATTGGAGGGAGAAATTAATAGAAAATGGTTATGTCAAATTTCCGATTACAATGGTAATTAAGTGATAATTTTTTAAAGTGACACTTAAGTGCTTTGGATTTTTTTTTTAATTAATGTGATTGTCGTATATAACTTTTGATATTTTTAAAGTAATTCTCTAGCATGGTTGTAATTGTGGGGGCCTCTGCAATTTTTCACATAATTAAAAATAAGGAAAATGTCATAAATAATCCATGAACTTTTATCAAATGTTCAATTTCATCCATGAGCTTTTAATTTGCTCAATTTGGTCCATGAACTTTCATCTAATATTCCATATAGTCCCTAACTATTTGAAAATTGACCAATTTCCTCTTTTTCTTAATACCAAACTTTTTTTTATAAATAAAAAAATACCAAACAGGGTTTTTTTTTTTAGGTCGAAAAGATACCACATTTATGCCAAGTAATAAAGGTCAATATTTCTTTCATTTCTCCATATTAAAAACAAATGGAGAAAGGGACAATAATAATAAACAAAGGTGAATCTTGCATTTTGATTTCTTTTTTGTATATGCAAATTGCTTAAATAATGTACAAAAGCCCATCAATCGATTTTTCCATTTTCTGTGAAGTCTATAAAAAAAATCGATTGATGGGCTTTTGTACATTATTCAAAATGCAAGATTCACCTTTGTTTATTATTACTGCCCCTTTTTCCATTTGCTTTTCATATGGAGAAAGGAAAGAAATATTGACCTTTATTACTTTGCATAAATGTGGTATTTTTTCTACAAAAAAAAAAAAAAAAAAAAAGTTTGGAAGGATTTCCTGCAATAGTCCTACCAATTCATAATATTAGACAATCCATTTATGATTATAGATAAAGATCATGAGAAGCTTCATTACTTTCCTTATCAACATCCGGGCTTACAAAAATCAACCTAGACTACTGACAAGTTCTTCGCCTATTTACATCACATTTACAAGTTTAAAAGGAAATGCGTAAGTAAAGGTGCATTTGGTAACGTTTTTGTTCAAAAATTACTTCTAGGAACAGAAATAGAAAAAAATATTTCTACTCCGAGGAACAATTTTGAACAGAAGAACACGTTTGATAAATTTATTCCAGAAATAGAAAAAGAACAGAAACATGTTTGGTAAATTTGTATACTTTTTTATTTCTTTTAATTTTTTAATATTTTTATTTTATTTTTCCTATTTTCTTTCTTATTTTTCTTATTCGTTTTTCCTTTTTTTTTCTTTTCCTTTTTTTTTTTTTTTCTTCTTTTGGCCGGCGGCGGCCTTGGCTATGGCCGGCGACCAGCCGACGAGGACCGACGGCCTCGCCTAGCCACGCCGAGGGTCACCGACCCTCGGCGAGGCCGAGCCTCGCCGTAATCGGGCAAGGCCGGGCCTTGCCTTGGCCGGGCGAGGCTAGGGGAGCTCGGCCTCACCGGATCCGGGTGAGATCGAGCTTGCGCCCGCGTGAGGTCAACCTCACCTTGGCCGGGCAAGCTCGAGCTCGCCCAAATCCGGCCGAGGCCGAGCTCGCCCAGCGGCCGGCGAGGCTCGGCGTCACCGAGCCACCGCTGTCGGCGTCGCCCGGCGGTGGCCCAGCGACGCCGAGAGCTCAAGCAAATCAAGTGAGGCCGAGCCTCGCCGGGGCTGGCGACGCTCGGCCTCGCCGGGGGCCGACGACGTCACTAGCCCTTGACGGTGTCACTGGCCATGGCCGAGGCCGACGACCGGCCAAAGAAAAAAGACGAAGAATAAAAGAAGAAAAAAGAGAGAAGAAAATAGAAGAGAGAGAAAATATGTTCTTAAATTTTGTTTCAGAAAAAAGAAATAAGATTTTCTTATTTCTTGTTTCTGTTCCAAATGTGTTCCCGAGAACAAAAATAGATTTGGAACAAAAACGCAAACAAATGCGTTTTACTCTTCTTTTTTGTTCCCCAAACAAAAAAAAAAAAAAGAAATTTTGTTTAAAAACATAAATAAAGAACATTAACAAACAAGGCCTAAGCAGCCAGGGAAAAGGTGAGGGGGTGTCTAACTCCACTAATCCCACACAAGCCCACACCTATTAAAAACAAAAGACGTTCCTCTAGTACCATAAGGAAGAGGGCCAAACATCTCCCCTTCATGGTTGACAAACCACATGACAAACCTCATCGGAATCATCTCAACTCTACCATCATCTATCCACAGCATAGACTCATACTTCAAGAAAGTCATGTCAACATCAGGGTCATGCACATCATGAAAAGAAACCTCGAGACGTGCTACCACCCTGTAACAAGCTATCGGCAGCACGTCGATACTATCAATTTGAAAAATATAAGGAATGAGCAAAAACCATGCCCAGTAAAGAAATAATAAGACTCTAACCTAGACAATCCACAGCTATCAAGATTACAAGAGAAACATAATCAAACAATTTAAGATATAAAGATAGGATTGTCATAAATGTACCTAACTAATATCGATGCACCATATGAATGACTACTCCATACCAAATGCACCAAATGTATATGTGTGTCTCATGTCTCAATTTATATTTTTATGGAATGCAACAATGATATGCTCAACTCACACACCAAGTAGAGATTATAATTTAGTGTGAATATCAAATCCACCCTCGATCAGTTTACCCACCGGAACACAGCCGGCTCGATCGAGTCACTTTCGAAATCATACATCCGAACTTCCACAATATTTCTATCATGGGCATCTCACTCCGAAGTATCCCAGTATCGCACAACCAAAGCCTCTCAAGATCACACAGCGTGGGGCATCTCACTCCGAGGCATCTCAGTATCACACAACCAAGGCATCCTTGATCACACACAAAGGTATCTCACTCCGAGGCATCTCAGTAACACGGGACTGAGGCATCCAAGATCATATAGCATGGACATCCCATTTCCAAGGGGCATCACCGGCATCTCAGTACCGATGGAAATCTTTTACTCATTCAAGCACTTATCTCACACATTACACCTTTGATTAATATAATCACCATATGCACAAGACCTCGAAAGTACACAACTACCTCAAGTATAATCTATACACTTAAATCTGGTGTATGAAACAGACGTGTGTGTCCTAATTATAAGATAAGACCCATTTCGGCATGTCTCATACCATGGCTAATAAATTTTATCCCATAATCAAGCACATGCATCACACTCATTGCATACGCATGCCACCATTGGTATCCATACCATAACCATGCTTCAAATGATAAATAAGGCATGTTCTTGCACAAACTAAACACTATCATAAGATCACTAGACTTCATATGTATCATGAAAGTCAAGTACAAGAGACACAACAACTATTACACATTCTCGGATCAAGGCAGTCCATGGACTAAAATGAGAAGTTTCGATCATAGACACAGAAAATATATCTAATTTTATCGAATCAATACAAAATTTTAGTATGTTATAGAAGAGATATAGATTAACATTTTCCATGAAGAAACCTAAGTCTATATCTTAATGTATTAAGAGCAATAATTGCTGTCTTCTTTCCTAAAATTCTGTAGTAACTTTCAGATTTAGTACCTACAAAAGAAATATCGTTTCACTACCCCAATCTTATCCGTTTGTTCTCAAATTTTAATATGTTATTCCTAAGAATGTGTCTTACAACTTTCATAAGGGGTTCAAAGTCCAATTCTATCTAAAAAATTACAGAAAATTCGTAGAATCTTCAAAGGTTTTGTTGTCTTCTAAGGTACAACTTACTGTTTCAAAGAGAATTACTTCCACTTACACATCTTTGCATCCAAATTGCTATAACTAGAAATCAAACTCAATCTGATGGATGTTCTCTTAAGTAAAATTTTTCTTTTCCTTATTTTTGCATCCATTTTTGCACTGTTTTCTTCATTTCTAGCTCAACTAAACCATTAGTTTCTCTACCAATCTCTTTTACAATATTCTCGACACTTTTTCATAGCATCTAGGGGTAACCATAGTGTTTTCACTTACCTAGAACCTTTCACAACTTGATACAAGACAATTTCTCACACCTTGACCCACCTATCGCAACATACATCACTCTCCCTCACTCGACAACCACCACTACACCTTGCTCGACCAACAAAACCAACTTACACTCAATTTTCGAGACATGCGAGACTCTAATACAACATGCAATGAATTATAACTTCAATTTAAAGCTCATCTAGCTCAATCCAACACAAAACAGCAACATTACACCTAATCCTCCACCATTCGGCTAGATCTGCAAGTTCCTTGGCAAAAATCAATGGATAACTTCTAGTTTAGAGGCTCATCTTTCCTTACCTTTGTTCAGCTACTTGGTGACTCAACACTCTTCAAAGATCAGCAACTATTCTCGTGCAAGAAGAAGAAAATTCGCTGGACTTGCTACTGGTTCTTCGCTGCTCGACTAAGAGAGATATAGAGGAAGAAGAAGAAGATTTCGGTTGCTTTGGGGAGAGAGAGAGAGAGAGAGAGAGAAAGGCACAAGTTATGAGGGAAATAGAGCTACAAGTCTAATCCCTAGAGTAGCCTCATCATTAGTAAATCTAATAATTGTAACCTCCCCCCCTGGGCAGCTTCGGTTTTGAGAAAACCATGGGAGAAGAGAGAGAGAAAAGAGAAATGAGAGAAGTCGTGGCCTCCATGCACGGTTTCTTCCTAACACACGTCACTTGATATCAATTAATCTCTAATCTGCATCGTTAGTCGGTTTATTAGTTTCTAATGTTTTTCACTTAATTTCATTCGAAATCCACTAAATTACAATTCTCTTGTAATTATGCAAATCTATGAAATCATATGACATATTAACAATTTGACATTAATCTATGAAAGATTTATCATAAGAAATGTTAAGATTAGAAATTGATATTAGCATTTAAAATCACTAATTGAATCGTAACTATAACTTAATCGAAAATAAAAACACTTGGACCTAAATACCCATCTCTTGCTCAACAGGCTCAATCTACAACAATTCGGCCCACTAAACTATTCCAACTGATCCAAGCCTTGGCCCGCTCCAAGCCAAGCCCAAACCCATAACCTATTCCTTCGGCTAATCGAGTCCATCTCGATAACTCGTGTGGCCCGCTTACTTCTCAAGCTCACACATTCCTCATGGTCCATCGGGTTTGCTTTATGGCCCAATTTAAAATAATTCAAGTCCTTAATGATTTGATTACACTAATAAAGTGGGTGAAATTTGGGATGTCACATGATAGGGGCAAAAACTTCATCATAGTCGATTCCAACTTTTTGCTTGTACCCCTTCGCCATTAATTTAGCCTTGTATCTTGTCACTTCTCATTTCTCGTTCTTCTTGGCCCTATGCACCCAGTTAACTCCAATCGATTTCTTATTCTTTGGTAGATCAACAAGCTCCCATGTTTGATTCTTCTCAATGGCATCAATTTCTTTATTCATGGTTTTTCTTCATTTTTTTCTTTAGTCGTATCATCATAGACAAGTGGTTCACAATCTACAAGAAGACATACAAGGTGAAACCCGTCGGTAGTTTTATAAATGTCAGACAATCTCGTAGATCTTGGCACTAACGGTTCATTGATACGGTTTGAAGAGATTGGTGATGATGAACTTGAAGAAAATACTGGAGAAAAAGGTGTAGAATGATCCTTCAACTCTGTTTGATTGGTATCATCATGAGTATTCACTTCATCTTTTGAGTTGTCTTCCCACGTGCCATATTCATCAAACTTGACATCTCTACTTATATACACTTTCAAATTGTCAAGATCAAATAATTGATAAGCTTTGGATAAGGAGTCATACCCAATAAAGATGAGCTTTTTGCTCTTGTCTTCAAGCTTTGATCTTTTCCGATCTGGCACATGAGCATACACAATGCTCCTGAAAATTCTCAAGTGTGAAACACTTGGTGTTTTTTCGGTCCATGCTTCCTGTGGAGTTATGCCTTCGAGTCCGAATATAGGACATCTATTTTGAAAATAGACCGCACACGAAACAGCTTCAGCCTAAAGCTCCTCAGGCAAATTTTTGCTCTTTAACATGCTTCAAACCATCTCAAGAATGGTTCTATTTTTTCGTTCAGTTATGCCATTTAGTTGAGGAGAATATGGAGCCATCAAGAAATGCCGAGTACCATGATCTTCATAGAATTTGTTGAATATGATTGAGGTGAATTCTCTGCCATGATCAATCCTCAAAGCTTTGATAAAATAGTTGATCTCCTTTTCAGCTAGATTCATGAATTGTTTGAACATATCAAACACTTCTATCTTTTCTTTTAGAAAATACACCCAAGCTTTTCAAGTAAAATCATCAATAAAAGTAACAAAATATCGATGATTACCATATGGGTGTTGCAACTTTCCCGGAGGTGGATCACCAAGGGAAAACTAATGGATTACTAAACAAGAATGAAGGTTCATCTTACAAGGCCATTGTTTGTGTTTAGCACGAACTCTCCCAAATTCCACCAATCACAATTTGATACTCAAATCGACATGTGATTAAACTTACCTATTGGAGCAGCCACTGAACAATTATGGGTCGATTAGACACCAAAGTAAAATGCAGGAGTACACTTTACTCCTGCAAACCAGAGATTCACGAATTCGGGGACTTGGTTACGTTAGGCTTATCTAACGCCCTTTAAGTACATTTTCTCTTTATTTTGAAAATGTTTTGCACACAGCCCTTATCCATTTTTCCTATGCCACTAAAATAACGGAAACAATCCACATGATACTTAATTCTAAATTTCCTAGTGTTGCAACTTGCCCCTCGAGGAAGGGAATATATTTAGGGGTATTGCCTAAAGGATGGACCTAAGGCCCATGATTAGGCCCAGGCTCTCCCAAGCCCATACCTCGTGTGACGTTGGGATATTGTTAAGAATTTTAGAGTTATCACTGAAAGAGACTTTCCCTTTAGTTGTCTCATATAACTCAGTAAACATCTCATTTCTCCCAAACATTTGATTGCTTGCACCGATATACAAATACCATGTATTAGTTTGACCTTTTTCATCTTCTTTGAATGCCAATAATAGAACTTGATCAGCATCATTCACCAACTTTACTACGCCAAGTTTATTACAATGACAACATCGAATTTTAGCTTTATCTTACCATTGGCCTATCGAGTGCTTTCCTCTTCCACGAACACCTTTTTGATACTAGTATCTACTGCTACTTCAAGTAGCATCACCTTTGCTTTGTCTACGACCTCTTTATTGAAAAAAGCAACCTTGGCCTTGACCACGATCACAATCTCGGTTTCTCCCACGAGTTTGTGCGGGTTCTCTTCTTTGCTCCTTCTCATCTCAGATGGTTAACCGCATTTGGAGAACTTCCTCCACTGGTTCAATATTTTTTCTTCTGAACCTTTCTTCATGGGCTTGTAATGAACCCATAAGCTCATCAACCGTCATGGCATCCAAGTCTTTGGATTCTTCAATTGCAAGAGCAATATGGTCGTACTTCTTGTCTAAGGACTGAAGTATTTTCTTCACAACACGAACATTTGAAATGTCTTCTCCGTTTCTTTTCATATGATTGACAATCGCCGAAACTCTTGTGAAATAATCAGTAAACGATTTAGATTCTTTCATATTAATTACCTCGAATTCGCCTCTCAAGTTTTGAAGGCGAATCTTCTCAACTTTCTATACTCCTTGATGTGTGTTGTGAAGAATCTCCCATGCCTCGTTAGCAGTAGTAGCGCTTGAAACGTTTTTGAACATGGAATCATCTAAGGCTTGATAGATGATTGATAGGGCATATTGATCTTTCGAACAAACCTTCTCCAAGGCATTCCTCTAGTTTTAGTTCAAGATAGCTTCATCCTCTAGCTCATCATAACTAGTGTTGACAAGTTCCCCCACACCATAGGCGCCAAGTAGAGCTTTCATTCTAACAACCAAGTTACCATAGTTGTCTTCCGTAAGGCGAGGGTATTGAAGAGGAAGTTGATTGTTTGCATGACATTTACTCTTCCTAATAGATAAAGCTAGCTTTCTAGATAAGATCTAAAAACCAACATTTTTTATAAGATTTAGAAACTAACAAAACAATCACCACACCTCACCTAAAAGCAATCACCACACCTAAAAATATGAACATACTCATTAAAGATAATGACGAACAGATTTATTATAGATAAGATCTTTGTTCATTAAAGATAACGCGGCAATTATAACTCTTCTTCAATGCGGGTATCAAATAGTTATCAGCATTAAAAAGTTGGTTTAATTTCTTGTGAATAGACACCATCATTAGATTGGACATAACAAGGAATTTTGAACTAGCATGCTGTTTGAAAAGTTAACATTCATTAAAAAGAAATTCCACTAATGTTTAATCACAACTTTTCATGAAATTCAAATTTCGACATTAATGAAGACTTCTTAGATCTAAGTTAACAAATTTGAAGCATCATCTCACTGCATCATCACTGACGTTCAAGCAGAGTGGTGCCCCGAATGTGGATTTTAACTACTAGATCAGGCAAACAAGTTTTTTATACGTAAGAGTTTCAAACATTTAATGGACAAAGTGTTTAAATTTGTGATTAATAGTGGCTTTACAGTGCCTAACTTAGTAATGAGCGAGACCGAGAGAGAGAGAGAGCATTGATGGCTTATGCATATTTGGACACGGAGAGTTGGTGTTTATAGGTGGACTTCCCTTTCAAGTTGGGTTACCTCTCATTGGTGGAGGGCTACCGCAGTTATTACCTGTCCCGGGGATAGTACCGGGTTGGGTGGCAATTATGCTTACCTTGGTGGATGAATGGACTCTCAGTCTTTGGGTAACGATTCTACCGTCATCTCCTGTAATGAGCTTAGCTTCTTTAGGGAGAACGTTTCAACCAAGGTCACGCCGGCCGCCTTCAACTGGCCTGCATGCCATGTCTGACGGCAGCTGTCTTCCTCTCCGGCATGTCCAGGACACATGTCAATTGCTCGTAGGTATTGTCAAATCTGTCGTTAATCATCACACCTAATGTAGATCCACAGATATGAAAGCCTGTAAGAACTATGCGCGACGAAAACTCGAGTCGCTGTCGGAAAATAAATGGTGCACATTGGCTAGTAGTAGAAGTCTATGGCAAGCTCACCGTCTTCTCGTCAACTGGATCGGAACTAGGAAAGGGATTATGGTCAAAACCGAAGGCTTTTTGTGGAGACATAACGTGGAAAATTACCAGGAAATATGATAAATGGACCGCTTTTCTTTATACCATTTTTTTTTTTTTTTTTTATGTGTGTTCCAACGTTACGTGAATTTATGAGAATTTGTTAACTGGAAAAGTTCAATTTTTGCCAGCTCACATACTTTGAAATTTCTGAAATCCAAAACTTCTGAAATTTTGGTCACGATCCAATATTTATATTTAAATTTACATATTACATTTTCATAATTTTTGGAAATCTTAATAATATATTTCAAGTTTTGGCAATGTTTGCACGTTCTCTGTCTTTTTTTCTGGAAGAATTTGCCACCCTTTAGGAGCTTTATCCAGATATTCCCCTTGGGTTTATGCAATAATAGTATTGCGAAAAAAGTTTATTCGGAGTTATTTGACTATGCTGCAAGGTAAATAATCTTAAGTAAAAGCTTTAATTAGTACGTCTCTTCTATTGTTGTATGGTATTATTTATGCAAGATTACAATTCTTCGCATTAAAGCGTCATGCATGACACTTAAATTGATGAGACAGCGTGTGGATGTTTTCTTTTTAAGGGCAATAAATAAACTAGGACCGATCTTGATGAGATATAATTTTCGCCACTTGATTGTTGGACCCTTATGTCACATGGTACAAACCACTTGCAATGACTTTGGACTCTTATCTATCCGATAGTGATACATAGTAGTGACCTTTGTGGTCTTGGATTTAGAACATGTCCTGTAGTCCATGAGAACAAGGGAGCTTGTTTATTAAAGATAGAAAATCTCCATGGGATGATCAACTTAACATAATCAAATTCATAATTTGTCACTTTAAACCCGAGAGAAACTTCATAAATAGCCACCTAATGGAAAGTAAAATGTGCCAAGCCAGAGCTACCAAATACCTCTCCAATATTCATAATGAGGAAGGCCTTTCTTCTTGCTTGTGCTCTTTTGATCTCGTTCGCTCTTGTCCTCCTTCCTTCCACCGAAGCTCGAGCACTCCTTCCAGGTGAAGACCTTCCGGGTGATCTCTCTCTCTCTAATGTTTCAAATCGATGTGATTGGTCAAAGAAATACAATTATTCTTCTATCTGATGATATCAGCAGGAATGGCACCACCGGTGACAGAGTGCTCAAAATTTCCGTCTAAAGCGTGCACACCGGTACGACCTCCAGGATGTGGTTATCAGAGACGTTGCCCTCCGGGAGTTAGTCCTACAGAGCCATGAGACCATGCAGTTAGAGTAAGCCGCTCATGACGGCCAAATCGCATCATAATAATATGAAGTACTTTCACGACACCGTCATCGTAAATGAATAAAGAAGCTGAGTGAAGTCAGTCACTTGATGGAGCCTTGTTTCAATACCTAAAAATGAATGTAGGGGATGCAATTTAATGTTGAAACAAAAAAGCAATGAATGAATCGTCTGGTTTATGGTATGTATCTTTTGAAAGGAAAAGGGAACAGCGACAGAGCTTGTCACAGGCTTCATCTTCTCTTTCAAACTGCAATATGATGAATTATCTAGATGTAAGTGCAATGAAGTGCTTGTCTAATCTGTGAAAGTAGCTTCCAGGAGTTCCTGAATTTCTTGCCTGCCTGTGATTTTCTTCATCGAGGATGGAGAAGTATCTGTCTCATCTCTGTTTTCACCACGAATTTTTCATATCTTAGCTTATTTTGAAAACAAATAGGTTTGGCTGTTTGGAAGGGAATGATTAATGAGGCAATCTGTAGCATTCATCGCTAAAGAGTAAAGAGTATAAACTATGATACAAAAATTTTCCAGTCCGAGAAATCCTCCAGTAAAATCAAAGCATCATAAATATGATCCTTCCATTCACAGTCATATAATATAAGGTGCAAGTTCAATATCTTTGTGTTCTAACCAAAATTGAGCTTGGTCAATTGAGGACTTTCCAGCTTGAAGAAGTTAATGACAGAAAAGAACTCTCGCAGAAATGGCAGCAGACTTTCTTTGAAACTGATAACAACTTGACATATAATTGGTTTCACATCAACCAATACTAGTTAAACGAAGCAGATAAATTTGCATTGCATCTGAGAGAAATCAACCACAACAAAAAGAGCTCCTCAATGTTTCATGTTGGAAATATTATTTGATTTGATTCTAATTATCTAAATACAGATTGATTGATTCTATGAATCCGTGAGATTGGATATTAGGACAGTAGTATAGGAAACAACATATTTTGTATATGCTTTCCTATCATACTCATTTCTAGTATTATTAATAGGCGTGTAATACATGTACAAACACAAAATTCACAAATACAAAATTCCTTCAATTCCTTTTCATTTTCTGTCATGGTATCAGAGCATTTTCCTTCCTAACCTAGCTTCCACAAAAGAATTCCTTGGATTGCCTCCATCTTTAGTTTCTGATTTGTTGCTGCAGCCTCTTATCTGCATAACACAACCAGCACTTTGGTAGGAGTCCACACCTCACGATATCATGCAAGAAAATAAAAAACAACAGACAAGTTCTGGAGAAAACTCACCACAAGATTAGATCTCTCTACAGATTGATCCTAACACAAAAGAATTGTCCATCGCTCAGCATCCAGTCTCCTCGGTTCTTGCTACTGTTCAGTATTCCGGGTTGATTCAATGGCCACAAGCCCACTAGGTTCCTTTTTTGAGTCAATCTTGGGCTCAATATGGTCCATTTGGAGGCAGACCTAATTGAGGCAAATAGACTTCAGACCTCAAAGGTGGACCCGATGGAGGTGGGCCGACTCCATTTGGTCCAAGTGGAGCGAGTTGGACATTTTCGGATCAGAGACCGAATCTGAATCTGCAGGGTCTGGGAACGGATCTCTACCCAGGATTCCAACTTGGTTTTGTGCCTTATCCGCTTCTTATCAGAGGCAGCAACCCAGAGCTCGGCGATCCGTTGTACACATCGCCAGCCGACGACCCTGAACTGAAAATCATCAAGCAGAAGCTCACCGGACCAAACAACTACACGTCATGAGCTCGGGATTCCGTCAAGCTTTGGTGACTAAGGAGAAGGACGGATTCCTCAACTGAACCGTAGCCTTTTCGACCGACGAACATCTCTAGCAACATTGGCGCTGATGCAACCAGCTTGCGCGCACGTGGATCGGCAATTGTCTTAGTGCCGAGATCACTATCAGTCTTCCAGCAACTGAGGACCCAAAGGTTATGTGGGACAACATCCGAGAGATGTACGACAAACTTGACCGTGCCAAGCTCTTCACACTGACTCAAGCCTTGCCGGAATTCAAGCAAGGGAACCTTTCGGTTACCGCTTGCTTTAATCGACTCTCAGCCTTGTGGAACGAGCTTGAGGCGGCCGAGGAACAACTTGAAGGGCCTGAATCCACACTCAAACAGTATCGAGAGATGAAAGAGGGAGAGAAAGTCACTAGATTGTTGTTGATTTTGAACGAGAGTTACTCAACTTTTAGATTGCAGATCCTCACCATGGAGCCGGTGCCGCCTCTTGGTCAAATATACCAACTAGCTGTCCAAGAAGAAAGCCAACACTCAGCCATAGCGAAGTACATTTGAGTGGGTGATGGCGTTGCGCTTGCCGTTCCCGTGAGACAAGGAGAGACGCTCGGACCGTCCAATAGCTTGGCGAGACAAACCCAGCAACAGCTCCTTGGTGCTTCGGCGAGACAGACCCAACAACAGATCCTTGCTACTTCCGTGGGACAAATCCCTCGGGCTGCATCGTTCACTTGAGCAGCTGATGAGGGAAACCCTATAGGGCTCCAAATCAATGGCCCAAATCAAGCGGAGGGATTTGACGGCCAGTGTTGGTCATCCCAACTAACTAGATCAAGTGGCCCACATCAAGCCACATTAGCTCCTATTTATAAAGCATTGAATGGTTCACATGGTGCCACATCATCAAAAGGGAGTGGACAAAATTCCAAAATTTTGGTAAATTTTGTGAATAATGTAAACGTCCACACCATACTATCGAAACATGCTGAAAATTGCACGGAAAAACAAATGATAAAGAAAAAATGGGCAAATAATATTCTGCTTATCAGGTTTCAGCATTGAAGGAAAGGGGAGCATCTCAAACAATTACACAGGATCAATATCAACATATTATGAGAGCTCTGGGTCAATAGGGGACCATCGATAAAATCGCAAGTTTTACAGGTACTTCTTTTCGCAAGACAAATTCAATTTCAGGTGATGTGTGAATTATTGACTCGGGTGCTAGTAACCACATAATATGCCATGATCAATATTTTTCCGATACCCAGAAACCCCATTCTTCCGTGTCAATGCGTCTTCCAAATGGGGATATTATCTATGTCACCAAAATTGGTACCGTATATCTTAGTCCACATATTGTACTTAAAAATGTCCTTTACATTCCTGGTATTGAATTCTGAGGACAATTCTTGTCGTGCCATATTCAACTCCCAAAATTGCTTCTTTCAGGACCATTCGACTGGCAAAACGATGGGCTTAGGTAGTGTGGCACAAGGATTTTACTTTTGGATCAATATTCCTGATGATTTTGAATTATCACCATTGAATAATAGCATTTTTTGTAATGCTACCAATAGTAATAAAACTATCATTTCCCATCAACTTTTGGGTCATAGTGCTCACTTTCCTCATCCCAAATGTTCTATTTGTTCATTAGCAAAACAGTCACGATCATCTTTCCCAATTAGTGCATCTCGAGCTACTAGTGTTTTTTCCTTATTACATATGGATATTTGAGGTCTCTATCATACCCCTCATTGTGATGGGTCACGTTTCTTTCTTACTATGGTAGATGATTATACTTGTGCC
Source organism: Eucalyptus erythrocorys (assembly GCA_014182555.1). Lineage (NCBI taxonomy): Eukaryota > Viridiplantae > Streptophyta > Magnoliopsida > Myrtales > Myrtaceae > Eucalyptus > Eucalyptus erythrocorys. Next base: position 54,692,601 of record CM024602.1, read on the forward strand.
ACATGGACTTTCCTTATGTAGTCAAAAGGTCAAACCTTTTCCTGTCTGTCAAAATTCTTCTCATTGATTAAAAATCAGTTCAATAAATCTATTCAGAGAATTTGTACATATAATGGGGAGAAGTACACTAATGGTGCCATAAGTTGTGTACGGCACTCACTTTGGTGCCAAAAGTTTCAATCGGATCACTTAAGTGCTAAAAAATTGGAAAAATGCTCACTTTGGTGCCAACGCTGATCTGATCTGCCGAAAATCCACGTGGCATTTTTTTTATTGGTTCTGTACGCTGATGTGGCTCGCCGGAGTTTGATGCCACGTCAGATTTTGGCCGGAATCTTTCGCCGATGGCTGGAATTTTTCGCCGGTGACACCAAAGTGATCGTTTTTCCTCCGATTTAGCACTTAAGTGATCCGACATAAACTTTTGGCACCAAAGTGAGCGCCATACACAACTTATGGCACCATTAGTGTCTTTTCCCCTGATAATGGGCATGAATTTTTTACCCATGAGTGCATTTCTTTCCTATCCTCTCATGGGATTCTCCATGAAAGTTCTTACACCTACACTCCCCAACAAAATGGGATTGTAGAGTGCAAGCATCAACACCTCTTAAAAGTAGCTCGAGCACTTAAATACCAAGCATTTATTCCTGAAGAATTATGGGGTGATTGTGTAGTCACAGCAACCTATCTAATCAATCGCATGCCAACTCGAATTCTTGAAGGACGGACTCCATTTGAGATGCTTTTCGAAAAAAAGCCAAAGATCACAAATTTAAGAGTTTTTGGTTGCTTATGCTATGCCATGAACATGGGCTTTCAAAATAAGATGGATCCTCATGCAATTCAATGTGTCTTTATGGGGTATCCCACTTTGCAAAAGGGCTACAAAGTTATGGACATATCTACAGGACGTTTCTTTATCAGTCGAGACGTAATTTTTCATGAAGATATATTTCCATTCCAGGAAATCACATCTTCGTCTCAATCATCTATATCAACATCCAATAACCACTCTCTTTATCTGAGGAAGATTTATCTGCAGGTTCTCAATATACTTTCGTTGCAACTGAACCTATATCATCTATGCCAGCTAATTTCAATTCTTTGAATTAAGAAGATGAATCATCAGAGACATCTGCATCATCGTCTAACAATGTTGAACTACCTGCTTCTTTAGAGACATCTGCATCTTCAGTGGAAGTCCCACACTCATGCCTTAATGATTCTTGTTCACTAGTTCCTATTCAATGAGATATTGAACAACCTCGACGTTCTGGACGTCATGTTCGTCCTCCTACTTGAACCAAAGACTATATATGTCCCACAGTGAATTCTCCAAGTACACGTTATCCTGTTTCCTCCTATGTTTCGTTTAGTCGATTGTCACCAGAACACATGTGTTGTATTAGTTGCATATCAGAGGAACAGGAACCATCATCTTATGATGAAGCAGCACGTGATCCATGATGGCAACAGGCCATGGACGTTGAATTACATGCTCTCACTGAGAATCATACTTGGGATATTGTGGATCTACCCTTGGATTGGAAACCAATCGGTTGCAAATGGGTATATAAAATCAAGTACAAGACGGATGGTTCGGTTGAACGATACAAGGCTTGCTTGGTTGCGAAATGCTTTACTCAAAGGGAAGGTTTTGATTATCACAAGCCATTTTCTCCAGTCGCCAAAGAGGTTACTGTTCATTCATTCTTTTTTATTGCTGCACTCCGTGATTGGTGACTTCACCAAATGGATGTTAATAATGCTTTCCTCCATGGAGATCTTGATGAAGAGATATATATGGAACTTCCACAAGGATTACAAAGACATGAGGAGTCTCGAATATGTCATCACTATAAATCTTTATATGGGCCGAAGCAAGCATCTCGGCAATGGTATGCAAAATTTACTGTTGCGCTTACAAATGTGGGTTTCCAACATTCCAAACATGACTATGCCATATTTACTTGGACTAAAGGTACTTCATCAATTTATCTACTAATATATGTTGATGACATTCTTATTATGGGAAATGATGAAGTTGTTATTGGGAAATTGAAAAAATATCTAGGCTCTGCTTTCCATATTAAAGATTTGGGACCTCCCAAATATTTTCCTGGAATTGAGATAGCACAGTCTGAGAGAGGGATTTGCCTCAATCAGCGAAAATTTGTTCTTGAAATTGTTTCGAAGACAGGGCCATTAGGATGCAAGCCAGTTGCCATACCAATTGAGCAAAATGCTAAATTGACGACACATGAATATGATGAGGGCTTATCTTTGTTCATTGAGGATCCACTGCTTAAGGATCCATCTGGATATCAACGACTTGTCGGGAAATTGATCTACCTTACTATGACTAGACCTGACATATCTTATGCTGTTCAGATATTCAGTCAGTTTATGCATAACCCCAAAGAGTTGCATATGAACACAGCATTGAAAGTTGTGAAGTATTTGAAAAGATGCCTAGGACTTGGAATACTTTTATCTTGTGATTGCAACTTAAAGATGACAGCTTACTGTGATACATATTTTGCCTCTTGTCCAATGACCCAAAGATCCATTACTAATTTTTGCATAAAATTGGGAAGGTCCCTGATCTCATGGAAATCAAAGAAACAAGCGACTATCTCATTATTCTCAGCTGAATCAGAATATCGAGCGATGGCAAAAACTATTTGCAAAATAGTGTGAATACGAGGACTACTTTCTAATCTTGGGGTACAAGTAGAAGGACCAAGCGAATTATTTTGTAACAATGATGCTGTACTCAAATTAGCAGCAAATTCAGTATTTCACGAAAGAACAAAGCATATAGAGGTTGATTGTCACTTCATTCGAGAAAAGATTCAAGAAGGCCTTGTTGTAAAAAGGGGAATTGGAACCGTGGAACAGCCTGCAGATATTTTCACCAAACCACTATGTCAAAGACAACACTCATATCTACTAAGCAAGTGAGGCGCTTTCAACATATATAAACCACCAGCTTGAGGAGGAGTGTTGGAAATATTATTTGATTTGATTCTAATTATCTAAATATAGATTGATTGATTCTATGAATCTGTGAGATTGGATATTAGGATAGTAGTATAGGAAACAACATATTTTGTATATGCTCTCCTATCATACTCATTTCTTGTATTATTAATAGGCGTGTAATACATGTACGAACACAGAATTCACAATACAAAATTCCTCCACTTCCTTTTCATTTTCTGTCATTTCAGGGCAAGCTTTCTCATTCAATTCCGATTTCATAGAACAAAACCAATGTCAAAAGAGCCAGACCATTACTTGCCAGAAAATGGCCAATGTGAAGTCCGTCTGGATCTTAAACAGCATAAACCCCAGCATAAACGTGCAAGATAATGAAAGCATCGTCCAACTGACCATCCTTCATTTACTTCATTTCCTTTGCATGACTGAACAGTAGACTCATCTTGATGTTCCTCTGTACGAGCAAGTCTTGGATTAACGCGGTGAACCTGAGCCCAGTTCACATGCATCTATCGTTGGATGAGGCGCGCCTGAATTTACTCCTGAATTTAATGAGTAAAAATGAAAATAAATAAAGTAAAAATAACAAAGGTATCGTACAACTAATCAAATCACTCACGAAAATCAAATCTTTATTTTTGTCCAACTTGATTCTAAGACTAGTAATTCCTATAATTTTTTCTTTCTTTTCTAGGTTCTACATTTTTTTTCCATATTTCTTAGAATGGAACCCACATAATCCTACGATGCATGTAAGTCGGGCTATATTATTTACATACTTGATGGTTGGAGGCTTACGTTACACCCAATTTTGCCACTGCACTTACGGAGAAAATTGAGTGGGCACTGCAAGATGATGTACCTATCACACATCCTAATAGGGCCTATAGTAGATGACTTAAAACCTCTCTTTCGTCAACTGACTAGGATTAACTCAATTGAGATAGCTCTCTACGCACCCTCAATTACGTTAATACAGTGCCAAGTGAATTGACGACACTGCACAAGATATTATGTCCATATCGAGCATCCAATGGCTCCTGAAAGCAACATGCTAATCTCATGGTGAAACTAATGCCATTTGCAGCCTAGTTAAGTTCATCCTGTTGCAAGCATTGTAATTGCCTGAGAAAAAGTTGAGTTGCTGTTGGAAGTCTTATGGCGGAGTAGATGTATTCGTTTAGTGGAAAATGAGTGATTTAGAAAATATTTTTCAAACAAATAATCGCTTAGATCATCTAGGAAAAAAAAAAAAAAAGATTGGATTTTTTTTTTTTTTTTTGCATTTCCTACGAAAATAGTTAAGCATTGATTGATATTGATGATGAAAAGATTTTTCATTTACTAATTTTTCTAAATGATATAAACAATTACTTTTCAAAAAATATTTTTCAAATCATTTATTTTCTGCGAAATAAACACACTCCAAGTAAACCACTGAGGTTTGCCCCAATAGCCACTCTTTCAACATGGAAAAGGAAAGTGAGAAGTTCGAATCCCCACCTTTTCAGGGGGGTTGGGGTAGGAATGATATAATTTTAGGAATGGGTTTTGATTCCCACGCCTTACAAGAAGGCATGACAAAAATCTGAGAGTGAACGTTAGAGTAGAAATAGAGTATGACCGACAAAAAAAAAAAAAAAAAAAAAAAAAAAAACGCTCCAAGTATCTTTTCGTTAATTGGACTGGAATTTAGGTAGCTATTAGGGTCAAACTTGAAGGCTTTGTGAAGACTAAATGCCCGAAACTTGTAGGTAACATGATAAATGGATCATTCATCTTTCTGTTGTCTCTTTAATATTTGTTACAATATCACGGACATTTATGGGGATTAATTGACCGCAAAAGTTCAAATACTCTGTACTTTGATAAAGAAAATCAACTCCATATGCCTTAGAGCTTCTTCGATAGATTGTCAACTTATAATTCGTTCTTTATCGAAATTTTGCAACTCATGCACCTAATGGAAAGCAATACGTGTCAAGCCAAAACTACAAAATTCCTCTCCAATACTGAGAATGAGGTTCCAGTGGGATGTGAGCGCCCGTAACATGGGCGCCCCTATACACCGTGCATACCGCAACCGCGGCCAAAGTGTAGTCCCTTTATAAGAGAATGCCCTCCGCCAGTTAACCCTACAGGGCCATGAGGCCAGGGAGCTAAATTAAGCAGCTCATGACAGCCAAATTGAATCATAAGATGAAGTACTTTACATAACACCGTCATCATGAACGAATAGAGAAGTAAGTGAAGTCAATTACTTGATGGAGCCTCGTTTCTACGCCCAAAGAGATTAGGTTTGAATACTATGTATGAAGTAATTCAAGGAACAAGATACTAGGCAATGAAAGATCCGTTTAGTTTAAGATATTGGGTCTTTTGAAGTAAAAAAAGGGATGGAGACAGAGCCTGTCTCAGGTTTATCATCTCTTTCAAATTCCAATGTAATGAATTATCTAGATGTATGTGCAGTGAATTTATCAACTATTATTCGATAAACTCCTTATAGTATTTAAATATTCAATGGAAAATCTATCTAATAGCTTGAATTTTCATAGTAGCCAGCATTGATTCCTCAATAGAGAAGATTGCTCTCTACTTCTTCGGAAAAAGAGAGTTAAGAACAATAAATATCTTTATTATCCACAGTAAGACCATTTCATTGCAATTGTCACACACCTATATACCAAAGTATACAATTGTAATAATGGGTCCTTGGCATATTCTCTAATAATTGGAAAACATAAAACTATATATTTTTGTTACGTGGAAAAAAAAATGGCAATAAGTTAAACATAACTTCTTACTTGAAGCATGGGGGAGCGGGAGGTAATTACCGATTTTTTAAGGGCTTTGTGGAGATATCGGCATAAGACACTTTTGACTCTGCAACAATCACTCAGTTTTACAGAATTGAGCGAAGGGCAACATCTAGTAGATATGATCCTCCGGTGAAAAGAAATCGACATAAATATGATCCTTCAATTTACAGAATCATCTGGTAAAAGTTGTAAAAACAACATCTTCGTGTTCAAACCATAATTGCGCCCGGTTAATTTAGGACTTCGCAGCTTGAAGAAGAACCTAATGGCAGCAAAGAATCTTGCAAAAACAATGAACACGTGACAAGTAAAAAAGTAGTGCAGAGAGCAAATATTTGGAGCAAGATCGATGACCAAAGTTTTCTAAACCTCGCAATAATCAATGGAGAACTAGCCGAATCACATTCCAGAATAGCACAGCATGATTTCGCTACAGCGAGAAGGGTGCATACATCAGCACACTACAGAGCTAAATATATGTCTGCTGAGCCCAGCTGACCTAAACTACTTCTACAATCAATGGAAAATCTAACCCATGTCCGCTCAATCAGTTACGAAGATACCGGACGCAGCACTTTGAGTTTCATCACTGTCAGTTGATTTATCATGCTCCTTCGGTAGAGGTATGAGCATTATAATGAAAGCGCCCTAGGGCAAGTAGCTTACGTAAGCCCCCGTTCTTGCCATTAAAGTCTACCAACAGATATTTATTTGCAAGTTGAATCTATGAATAAAAGTTGTAATTCAATCGGAGAAAAGTTGGTAATTACTTAATTAAGGTTGGCTCAATTTTTTTTTTTTTTTTTTTTGGTAGACAAAAGAGTGTGTGAATTAAATGGATTGGTAAGTAAGGCAAATAAAAATTGGCAACTCAATAGAAAAGTTGACAAATTTAAAGGAATCAAATATATATTGGTAAACACCTCAAATGAGAGTTTGGGTAAACCACAACCTGATATAACCTAAGAGGAGAAAACAGATAAGTTGCCAAACTTTGGTAAATTTATATAAGAGTTGACAAATTTAGGGCATTTGTAAGGAAAACAAATAAAAGTTGGTTATAACAAACACTGCAGTTAATTAAAAAAAAAAATTGTAGGTAACTCAAATGAGACTTGGTGATTCAAATTTAGTTGGTAAATTAATCTGGGAAAAAAAATTGAGAAGTCATTCAAATAAAGACCAGTAAATTAACACTAGAGCTTGGTAAATTTCAGCAATGGGGAAACTCGTAAAAGACAAAAGAAGTGTTTTTTCTTTTATACCCAAAAAAAAAAAAAAAAAAAGATTTCAGAAGTTGTGATTTGCAAAATGATAAAAATAAAAAATAAAAAATTGGTAATTTCATTATTAAAAAAAAAAAAAAAAAGATGGTAAGTTACCAACAAGTTTTTAAAAATCGAGTGATTAATCACTTTTTTCACCAATAATTTTTATGACACTTGCTGTGATTCCCAAAAGGCTACCAGCATGGAAAAAAAAAAAAATCTGTTATAAGTAACGAGAACAATACAATCATCCGGACGTTCCTTTGTTACAATTAAGTCTCAGGCGAACTCATAACCTATGAGTCTAAATTAGATATACCGTAGGATCCTCGGGATTCCACAGTCCACTTCATCCGACGATGCATGCTTGTGATCGGGCTTACATGCAACGGGTTCATCCAAGAATTTTTCCAGAGTGTATATGCTTTACACTGATCCATGACTTGATGGCTGTACACTTATGTCACATCCCATTTCGCAGCCCATTTCGCACCGCACGTCGGAGGCAATTGAGTGGGCATTTGTGATGTATCTATTAAAATGGACGACTCAGAATATTTCTTTCGTCAATTCACTTGGTGGCCTATGCTTGAAAGGTTCACTTTCTGTGGAGTGACTCGTAATGACTTGGTGTCAACTAGCCTATGATGATGATAATGGGGCGCTTAGTTATGGTAATGTCTAGTATTTGCATCATGGTTCTATAACGTAATCTTTAAGTGCTATATATTGTGCTTGTGGTGATAGCTATTACATAGCTCATCTGTGCACTACCTATTACATGTCTACAATAGGGAAAAGTACCAAAAAAGTCCTAAACCTATTGCATTGGTACCAATTCAGTCCTAAACTTTTCAATTGGACCAATTCAGTCCTAAACCTTTTAATATTGGTACCAATTCAGTCCATCCGGCCAATTTTCGCTGGCCGGCGCGACGTGGACATCGGCTGGTGACCGGACGCGACGTGGCAATTTTTATAATTTTTTTTATATTTTTTTGAATTTTTTATTAATTTTTTTCTTTTTCTTTTTTTTTTTTTTTTTTTTCCTTTTATGTCTTCTTCTTCGGGGTGGCCGGAGGCTCGCCGCCACCGGGCGAGGGCCGCGAGGGCTTCGCGGCCCTCGCCTCCGCCCGGCCTCGCCCGGCCGCGGGCGAGGCCGCCTCACCCGATCCGGCGAAGCCGCCTCGCCGACGGCTCGGGAGGGCCGGGCGAGGGCCGCGACCCGCCGGCGGCAAGCGAGGGCTTCGCGGCCCTCGCCCAATGGCCGGCGAGCCTCACCGGCCACCCCAAAGAAGAAGAAAGAGGCAGAAAAAAAAAAAAGAAAAGGAAAAAGAAAAAAAAAAATTAATAAAAAAATTCGAAAAAATAATTAAAAAATCATAAAAATTGCCACGTCGCAAGTCCGGTCACCGGCCGACGTCCACGCGGCGCCGGCCGGCGAAAATTGGCCGGATGGATTGAATTGGTACCAATATTAAAAAGTTTAGGACTGAATTGGTCCAATTGAAAAGTTTAGGATTGAATTGGTACTAATGTAATAGGTTTAGGACTTTTTTGGTACTTTTCCCGTCTACAATACTTTGTGTATGAGAAAGATCATATAAAGTTCCTTAATTTCTCTTTTCTCCCCCTTCCTCTCCCAGCATTTTCATTAAAATCATCTGTTACTCTCGCAGTGAGCATAGAATATCATTTGCATGAAATAATTGATCTGACGACAATATATCCTATATGGTTCATGAGATCAACCGGGATTTTTTACTATAAAAGACAGTCCCCCCAGATGATACAACTTAGACATAATAATTCATAATTTGTTGCTTTTACCGGAGACAGACATTATAAATAACCATCTACTGGAAAGCCAAATAAGCCAAGCCAAAACTACCAAATACCTCTTCTATATTAAGAATGAGGAAGGCCTTTCTTCTTGTACCATGCCCTCAATCACTTGATGGAGCCTTGCTTCCACGCCTAAAAACAAATTTAAGGATGAACACTATGTAGAGGATGCATTTTGAGGCACGAAACAAAAAAGAAATGACAGACTCGTCTAGTTTAGGGTATCGTGTCTTTTTAAAGAAAGGAGTAACAAAGGATTGAGAAGTATCTGTCTCAACTCTGTTTTCACCGTGACTTTTTCTTTTCTTAGCTTAGTTTAAGAACAAATAGGTGTGGCTGTGTGGAAGGGTATGAAAAATACGGCAATCTGCAGCGTTCATTACTAAAAAGTAAAAGAGTATAAACTATGCTACAAAAATTTTCCAGCCCAAGAAATCCTCTAGTAAAACGGGAGCGAGATATATATGATCCTTCCAGTTACAGAGTCATCTAGTAAAAATTGCAAGTTCAACATATTTGTGCTCTAACCAAAATTGAGCTTGGTGGATTTAGGACTTTCCAGCTTGAAAAAAAAAGTTAATAACAGGAAAGAAATCTCCCAGAAATGGCAGCAGACATTCATCGAAACCGATACCGGCTTAGCATATGATTGGCTTTACATCACCCAATACCAATCAAACGAAGCAGATAAATTTGCATTTCATTTGAGAGAAATCAACCACAACAAAAAGAGGTTCTCAATGTTTCAGGGCAAGCTTTCTCATTCATTTCTGATTTTATAGAACAAAACCAATGTCAAAAGAGCCAGATCATTCTGCTAATATTGCTAGAAAATGGTCAATGTGAAGTCCGCCTGGATCTTAAATAGTTTTTTTCCCCAGCATAAAATGTGGAAGAGAATGAAAGCATCATTCAACCGACCATCCTTCATTGACTTCATTCCTGCATGACCGAAGTGTAGGCTCATCTTGATGTTCCTCCGTGACAGCAAGTCTTGGATGAACCCAGTGCACGTGAAACCGACTCGCGTATCCATCTACCGTTGGATGATGTGGGCCTATTAGAACGCATATAATCCTACAATGCATGTAGAACCACTTAATCCTATGTTTATATAAGAAAGATGAAGCAATGTGTTTTGTGAGCAGACACAAAGATTGAATTAGATATAACAGTTAACTTCCAAGGTTTAGAAAGCTAACATCTATTAAAAAAGAAATTTCAAAATTGTTTAATCACGACTTTTCATGAATTTCGGATTTCAGCAAGAATGAAAACTTCGTGGATCAAAGTAAACTCCACCCAAATACCATCTCATTGCATCATCACTAGCATTCTAGCAGCATTGCGCTCAAAGTGTGCATTTCAACCGCTAGATCTAGCAAACAATTTTTTTTTTTTTAAATATTATTAGAGTTTCATACATCTGACGGTGGAAATGCGTTGGGAGCAACACTATGAAGCATCTTATTGATGTGCAGTCTGGATCCTACAGAGTTAACCAAACCAACAAATAACGAGTTGAGGCGTTTGAATTTGTGACTTGAATTGGCCCTACGATGCTTAAATCAATAATATATGTGAGAGAGAGAGAGAGAGAGAGAGAGAGAGAGAGATGTGTTTTTAAAGCAGCTATGGCTCATGCATGCATGGGCATTTATGACCTGTCTTAAAAGTGTTGATCCACAAAATCTCACAGTTATCATACCGTCATCTTCTCCAGTGAAGTTAGCTTGTTCAAGAAGGAGGCTTCGACTGGGGCCACCCCGACCGCCTTCAATGGAGCTACGTTTCCGCTGTCGGTTGGTAGCTCTCTTCCTGTCAGGTATTTCAAGGACACTTGTCGATCACTTATTGGTGGTGTCAAATTGGTCGCTAATTATCACAGCCAAGATAGATCCATAGAAATGACTTGTGGAAGATAATGGTGCTTATTGACTTGGGGAAGTCCTATCAAGGACTAAGAGTCTTTCCGTCGAATGGATTAGAATGAGGAAGCGATTAAGGTCAAAACTGGAGGCTTTGTGAAGACAAAATGTGGAAGTTTCTAGGGAAATATGATAATTGGACCAGCATTCTTCTTTCTATCATTTCTTTAATGGAAGATTAAGGAGTTGGCAACCTAATGACAAGATTTGTTGCAATATTACGGACATCTGACAGGATTAATTGAGCGGAAAAGTTTAAATACTCTGTATTGCGGGGAAAAAAAAAATCAACTCCACGTGCCTTAGAGCTTGTTTGGTTAATTGTCACTTTATTGTACCTAATTTGAATTCAACATCTCATGCACTTTGACAAATTTTCAAATCCAAAGCTACTGAAACGCCTGGCGTGTTCACCTGTTGGGCCGAGTGTTCGCCCACTTCGAAATCTTCACCTTCTTGTGAGGAGTCAGCGAATCTCCCCTTACTGCGCCCTGAACGGATTTGTATGAAGAAAAAGCCTCACACGTAAATATTGATATGTACATCGCACATATAAATTTTCTCAAATTCAAATTGTATATCGTAAATTCTGGCTATGTTGGCATGAAGTATGTCCTTCTCTCTACCAAGAAAAAAAAAATTACAGTGTTAGCGACGATATTTCTTTCTCCACCTCAGTAGAATCTCTTCCGCCTTGGGTTTATGCAAATGATAGTAGACCCAGAAAATTTATCTGGAGTTGCTTTAAGACTAAGACCGATCTTGATGCCGTATGGTTCTGGTCACCTAATAGTTAGGACTTTTATGTCAAACGTACAGACGGTTCGCAATGACTTTTGAGTCGATTGAATTTGGCATTTATAGATGATGTATCTATCTGATATTGACACATGTGGCCTATATTTTATTCGACTTAGAACTTTATCTATTCATCATAATGTCAATTATATGCACCATAATCCTGTGACAAAGTCACTAGGCGTTATATTTTGTGCTTGTGGCTATGGCTATTATATTGCTTGTTTATTTAATACTTAATTCCTGTCTATTCAAATTGATGCGTAAAGATTGTATAAATTTTCTTAATTTCTCTTTTCTCCTCCTTCCTCTACCATCATTTTAATTAAAATCATTTGCTTGGTTCATGGAAAATACAGAATTTCATTTATGTGGAAATTTATTTATCTCATGGACCACATAGGATCAACCGGGCATGTTTATTAGAAAAAAGACAATCTCTATTGGGGAGACGCAAATTTACATAAACAGACTCATATTTTCTCTTCTTCTTTTTTTCTGGAGAAAAAACATTATAAATAAGCACCAAATGGAAAACACAAGCCGAAACTACCAATTACTTCTCCAAAACAAATAATGAGGAAGGCTTTTCTTCTTGTTTGCGCTCTCTTCATCTCGCTCGCTCTCCTCTTCCTTCCTTCCATTGAAGCTCGAGCACTCCTTCAGGAAGGTGAACTCACCAGTCTCTCTCTCTCTCTCTCTCTCTCTCTCTCTCTTCACATAGATGTGTTATGGATGAAGATATAAGATGAATCTTCTACATTCAGGTCCGCCATGCCCAAAGATCAGAGTGGCACCGTGCTCACAATATCCGCCAGGGTGTATCCCAGGTAAAACATGCTTTCTCCCAGCGGGAGCGCCATGAGACCAGGGAACTGAATGAAGCTGCTCATGAAGTATTTTCGTGGCACCGTTATCGTGAATGAATAAAGAAACTAGTGAAGTCATTTACCTGATGGAGCCTGTTTCCACGTTCAAAATTAGGGATGAATACCGTCTAAGATGCATGTTAAGGTATAAAACAATAAAGCAAAGAAAGGATCGTTTGATCTAAGGTATGGTGTGTTTCGAGGGGGAAAAAACGGAATGGAGAGGGAGTCTCTCTCAGGATTCATCTTCTCTTTCAAAATCCATTGTAATGAATTATCAAGATGAATGTGCAATGAAGTGTTTCTGCTGCAATCGCTTCTTGTTGAATTGAAGTTATTAGAGTATTTAAATATTGAATTGCATATATTTTTTAATAGTTTATATATTTAGAATGGTTGCACAATTTCCCTTTATAAGAAGATTATTTTCTAGTTGTTCAGGAAAAGAAAGTTATGAACTGAAGTCTTAAAGATTCATACATGAACCTGTATATCATGGCGTACAATCGTAATAGTGGGTTCTTTTATAATTGTTCTTAATATAAAATACAAAGCGATATATATATATATATATATATATATATATATTTTGTTTCATGAAAAAATGAAAAACACAAGGACAATATAAAGATAACTTCTTACTCGAAGAACCAGGTTTGAGAATGTGATTAATGTTGCTTTTGGTAGTGTGGGGCGATGAAAAATTCTAGCTGAGCACGATCTCAAAGAACCCGAATCAATCATTTGCTTTCGATTGGGAATTATGGTAGGGATTTTAAGGAAATTTCGGGATCAAATTTGGGAAATTTGGTGTAGGTTTTGAAGAAATCAAACGAAAATGCCCCGGTCAATGCCCCGGAAAATGGCATGTGAGAAGGATGTGGCCATCGTCCAAAAAAGATTCGTGCGGTCGGCGACCTAGGGGATCAATTGAGGTGGCGTCACCTACTTCAGCGGCTTCTTTAAGACGTACACCGCTCTGAGTTATTTGGCGAAAACTGCCCCACTTCAGGAGCTCTTTTGAAATTTTCCCCACTACAAATTATCACCAATTAATGATCAATCACTATAGACTATAGCCCACAAAAAAATTGAGTTATTAATTGGTTATAAATTGGTCTGGATATAAGCTCATTTATAACTCAATTTTCAAATAGGCTCTATTATAACAAATCCATTCCAAACCCATATTCAAGGTTCAGTTAACCCATTTTCTACCCATTCTATTAAATGTAAGTTAAAATGTGAGTCATTGACCCATTTTGCCACTCTGAACTATAGTGCACAAAAAATTCACGCAATGCTAATTGATAAAGCGTTGCTCTGAGAGTATGAACAAGCTCAGCTCAAGTGGGTATACTTCTAAGTTAGTCCCCCGGCCTTTTCATCCTTCTTTAACTTACTTGGTAGAGAATTCATCAAGTCAATCGTGGAGAAGAACTTTATATCATCCTTCAATCTGCATTTAAAACGTAAAAACACAAAGAAGACGACAGTCCACCACCATACACCATTATGACCACCCACCACCAACATCCACCCTTCTCCAATTGACTTTTGCTTCTGTAGATGATGACGATGAAGAGCAAATCTCTTTCGTCATTTGACGAGTCAAATTTACTTAGACTCCCAAAAAGTACTAGATCTATTGCATTCTTACCAATTCAGTCATGAACCTTTTAATTTTATTAATTCAAATTTAAACAATTTCACTTTTTGTCAATTGAGTCCATTCAATAAATTTTGGCCTGGAAAATATTGGCATGGAAGCTAGCAATGTCACATAGGACCACCAACACTGATATGGTCATTTTTTTTCTTTATAATTTTTTAATGTTTTTTGAATTTTTATTATTTTTTCCTTTTTTTTTTCCTTTTGACTTTCTTCTTTTCCTTTTATTGGTAGTCGGCTACCTCCCACCTAGCTAGCTGGCTGGCCTCGCCTGCCACAAGTGAGACCTGACCGGGCAAGGGCCGAGTCCACTAGATTTGGCCTAGGTGAGGTTGACCCTTGATGGGGACTCCCCTCACCAAATCCGGCAAGACCGGCCCTCACCCAAGCCAGGGTGGCCTCGCTCAACATCACCGTCGCTTGACCAATGTCTAGCAAGGCGGCCTTGGCTTGGGCAAGGCTGAATCTCATCGAGCCATGCCTGGGCAAGGGCTCCCCTCACCGAGGCTTGCCCTCGCCTAGCCACACCTCTCCTGTGGTAGGTGAGGCTAATTGGCTAGCCATGGTCGATGACCGACTATCGCCTATGGGCAGTGGCTGGCCATCAATAAATGGAAAAGAAGAAAGCCAAAAGGAAAAGAAAGAAAGAAAAAAAGGAATTCAAAAATATTATAATATTATTAAAAATTGTTCACGTGGACATTAGCAGTCTTAAGTGGCACCGCCAACGTCCATATCAATATTTTCCAACCAAAATTAAGTGAATGGACTCAATTGATAAGTAATGAAAATGTTTATAACTGAATTGGCAAAATTAAAAAGTTTAGAATTGAATTGGCAAAAGTACAATAGGTTTAAAATATTTCGGATAATTTCCAAATTTACTCCGAGCTCCAATAAACCCTTTGCTGGTGAAAGCTAATATATACATACATTGGCACATGAAAGTTTATCGTCTTAGGGATTTAGGCTACGTCAAAAGTGGCCAGAAGTAGGGAAATAAGCATCCCCACAAGAAGAGGAAGGGTTCGTGTTTCTCCTCTCTTCCCACCTTACACAGCAAAGGTAAAATTCACTCCTACTGTCCTCCCGTCTTCCTCCTCTTCTTTCGTCACTCGCAATGACGCGCACATCGGGCCTTTTTTACGCCCCTTTTCGGCACGCACCACATTAGGTGTCGATTCTGGAAACGGCGTTTAGCAAGATGAATCAATAGGAACTGCAAGATGCTGTTCGTCGCCATACAAACGACCCATCGATTGGCCCAGTCACCCGCCACCGCGCTGTGTCGGTGGGAATCTGCATTCTACCTCCCCGAAAGTGTTACCGTGGAAGGCCATCGGATCGAGAAGGCCATTTAAATAAAAGATGTACTCGGTAATGTGTCGCCTGCATTTATTGATACACTCCATCTACTTCAATATGTGCTGTAGGCCTTGATCAATTGATATATTCGGTCTTCGGTTATCAATTAAAACACTACATGAAATGTTATGGTCACGGGTCATGTTTTTTATTTGCTTTTCTGCTAACTATGTATGACGATAAATGATTTGGCACAACAAAACATGTTCAATCTTTTCAAAGGCGCAGGCGAGAATACATATCTAGACTTGCTAAATTGGATGAGTTGTAGCCATTGGCCGTTTATATATGGTATGGTGGATGCGACTAACATATTATTTAATCTTCTCCTCGAACTTAATGGTCTTGGGCCTTTTGGTTTATGGGTTTGAAGTATGGTCATCTAAGCAAGCTACATCAACTTGATTCTACATATCATTAAGTACAAAAATTCCTTTTCTTTGTCGCTTAAGTAGTCATTAATGTGGTATAGTTAATTGAGTCTTACTAACAAATGTTTCTGAGGAACTAACAACATCAATGACAACAACACTTTTCCAGAGATATTGGAAATCGAAGTACACATTGTAAGAAAGTAATTAGAATTAAATGAAATATTTTACATTTTTAAAGCAAATTTAGTAGTTCTTGACAAGTGCTTTTAAAAAAGTCTTAGATTTTTCTTTTTTAATAACGTGAAGATTCCTTTAATGACCAAACCATGAGCACTTTTTTTAAATAGCTAAAAAAAAAGGTTTTATATTTTCATGCATTGACTGTCCTTGTATTATGCGTAATTAAGACTTTTGAAAATTGATCAATCCTTTTTTTTGGTAATGTCTTGTAAGTAATCCAGGTAAAGGCCTACAAGAAACAAAATTCAGGGTATGGAAACCAAGGTCTGCGGAGTACAAAGGCTTGCTGGACACATAGACACACCAATATAGTATATATTATTGACGTGCGGATGTGAATTAAGTATTTTGACTCAAATTGTCTAATCAAGCAACTCTATGTGGGATTTGGACTTTGCCTCTTTGACTTAATTGCACCAATGCCACTTCGGTTTATAAATGAAATTTAAGGTGCGTGTCACAAAATTTATATTTCTCTATTTTTTTTATTTTTCTATTCCCGAAATAGATTTGAAACAGAAATCTGTATGGTAATACAATTTCATTTTTCTATTTTTGAAACGTATTTCTATTCTAGAAATAGATTTGGAATAAAAATCAAATGCTAAAGTTTTGAGTTGTTCTATTTCTAGAATAAAAGTGAGAAATAAAAACCCTCCCATTGTTCACTTTTGTCTCCACTCGCCGCCTACCCACTGCTTGTGGGACATTAGATGCTTGCTGCCAGCAGGCTACTACCGGTTGTTCGCCACCCACCGTTGGTCACCGGACGCTGACTGTCGCCCCCTAGAAAAAGAAATTTTTCTACTATCAAATAAATTTCTGTTTCAAAAATAGAAATTTTGAGTTATTATCAAATGCATTTCTTTACTCGAACCTCATTTAGAGAATAAAAATTGAGAAATTAATTTTTAACAAAAAATTGATTTTTGTTCCAGAAATTTTGTCATGTATGCCTTTATTCCACTTCATGAGAAGTTCCCTAAAATGAATCCACACATTTTTAAGGAAATTCCCCGTTGCTTCACATTACATATTTACCTTAGAGAGGATAGACAAGAAAATTAACATATTCAATTTATTTCCATTTACATTATTTCTAAATTCTTTGAGTGATTCTCTATACTTTTTATATGGTTTCCAAATTCATTGCTCCATGTTACGAATGGACGAAGAGTGGGAAGTTAGAGGCAGTTCCCAAGGACTAATGGATTTCGAGAAGAAATATAACAAACGATCCTGGAGCAGAGCGAGGGACACCAACCCTTCGACCGCACTTCCTTTTCTTTCTAACTTTTAATTTCACTCATGGTGTTCGTTTGAATGCAATCCCCTTTTCGGTGCACCTTAATTTCTTTGCAATTTTACTTCCAATTGCACTTGGATTTATAATTTCATCGCGCCAATATCGAATCCCCAATGCACACTTCGTGCTCGAGTGTGGAACCGCAAAGCGATCTAGATTGTTCTCCCATCGTATGGAGTCGGATCGCCTTAGGCGCATGCCAAACTTTGTCAACATCTCCCTCTGCACGTACCGTGGGTCAATTTTTATCATCAAGAATACGTTCCAAGGAGGTCCGGCCTTGATGTTGCGTTGTGTGCCTATGTACTTGCGTCTGTCATTTGTCTAGGCTGCTGGACAACCGTGTCACTTGTGACGACTTTTCAGGCACAATGAAATGGATAGTTGAAGACCAAGCATCGATACTCATCGAGACGATAATAACCCTGGCAAAAACTAAGGAAGGAGGATGTACATTGAGTGGCTTAGAACAAGGGACGACCTAAACGAGTCTCCTTCGTCGGTTGACCAGAGTCGATTTGCTTCGAGCCTCTAATAACTCCTCGGACTATGGGGTGTTCTCCAATTGTATGTGACTGACTCACATCGACTCGGTCTCATCCTTAAAGTTTATCGCCTCGGCTCAGGCAATCTCAAAGTGGTTAGAATTTGATGAAAAAAACCTCTCAAAACATGAGGAAGGTTTTGTGTTTCCTTGCGGCGTGCGCTCTCTTCATTTACGTCGATCCTTTCTTCCCACCTTCCACGCAGGCTCGGGGACAGCTTCAAGCAGGTGAATTCTCTCTACTTTCCTTGTGGCTTCCTTCTCTTCTTTCGAAGCTCGTAAGGACACTGGACATGGGGCGTTTTCTATGCCCCTTTTAGGCACCCACCACATTGCGTATGAATTATGAACACCATAGTAAGGAAGATGAATCTAATAGGTGCTCTAGGATGCTGTGGGAAGAATCGAACATTCGAACCGTGCCCCAGTCCCCCGCCGCCGACCTGCACCCCCAATGGCTGCAGTATACCTTGGCCATCGTGTCTCCCTCCAAGGCCATGAGATTGAGAAGGCCATCTACATGAAAGATGTGCTCGGTTATCGGTTACATGCAATGATCGATAACTCGGACCCATGTCGGTGTGTGCTGGAGAACTTGATCAGTTGATATTCTTAGAGTACGGTTAGGAATTGGAGCACACAGCATGATATATTTTGGCCACAAGTCATGTTTCTGATTTTTTTTTCTCTCTTTTTGAAAAATCGTATATGATTATCGACGATCTGGCACGACAACATGTATTCAATGTAAAAATTGGATGAGTTGTGGTCACTGGCCATGTACATGTGGCACGGTGGATGCGGAAAAGCATATAAGGCTTTCCCTGGTAGATAACATCTTCTCCTCGAACTTTAATGGTCTCGGGCCACTTGATTTAGAGGCTTGAAGTACGGATATCTAAGCAAACTACACGGATTTGATTGTACATATTATCAAGCGCAAAAATTCCTTTCCATTTGTCCAATTTAGTAGTCATTAACGCAACATAATTAATTAAGTGTTAGTAAAAAGAGACTCTTAAGGGACCAACTAGATTAATTAAAAGTAAAAATAATACATTTTTTTTTTTAAAGATACTGAACACTTAAGTACACACAGTAAGAAAGTCACTAAAATCAAACGAAATTTTCACATTTTCAAAGCAAAAATTTAGAAATACTTAAAAAGTGCTTTTGAAGCACTCTTTAAAAAAAGTTTTTATTACATGAAGATTTTATCAACAACTAAACTATGGGCACTTGTTGTCGATCATGAAAATATTTTTAATCAACTAATTATTACAAATAATATATAAAAGCATTTTTAGACAAATATTTTTTTAAAAACCGTTCATTTTTAATGAAAGAATCAGAGTCTAAATGCAATTCAATATGGATACTGCAGTCTCTAAATACTTTCTTGACCAGCTTCTTACTGTTCATCACTAAATCAAGCAATATTTAAAAAAAAAAAACATAATTCTTCTAGGGAGAAATGATTGTGTGATAATTTGTAATGTACTATAAGAATAACAGTCATTTTGGAATCACAAAAAATTAAATCACAAATAATGATTAATTATTGCGGGATCCACTTTTTAAGAATTTGTGACTCACGATAAACTATTATTCTCATAATATTCCCAAGAACTGTTATGCAAGCAAAATCTTTCTTCTTGGTATGACCACAAAACAAGTGCTGACTCTTTTCCTTCTCGTACAAAGAGAGAACCTTGTTATCATGCGAATGGGAATAAAATTAAAGATTCAACTGACCTTCATAAATATACAAAGTTTCGTAGCTTTAAAACTCATGGATTTCGATGCCCACGCCTTGCAAGAGGCGGGGCAAAAGTCTGAGAGTGAGTGTAGAATAGGTATAGAGTAGGACTGATAAAAAAAAAAAAAAAAAAAAAAAAAAACTCATGGATTTGATTCAAGTCTCGAAAGGAAAGGTTTCACAGCTTCTCCTTCAAGAAAAGTGGGTGAGGCTGGGCCTGGGCGGCGCTGGTCGATGTCGCCATCAGGATTCACTTGTTCCTGATGACTTGCTGTGCTCGTTACCGTTCGTAAGAATAGGCACAGCAACGGCAACGACGAGCAGCTCTTAACAACGAGAGCCGAGCCGAGAGACGCCCTGCAAGATCCCCGGAAGTTACGTGACGAGGAAGAGAAATTTTTTGAAGAAGCGATTTATCCGACAAATTGTTACCTTAGAAGAACTAATGTAACTTCTTGTGATTTTTGTGAAAATAAGCAACAAATTAAAAAAGCAAAAGCAAAAATTTCATCTTCTCGGTAACCACTCGCAATTCGTTTACTCCTACGTGCAAACAAATGCTAAGGCTCTATTAAGTTTCATGAAAAATAACTTTCAAAAAAAACGTTTTTCGGATTTCTAGTGTTGATTTAACAAAAAACGAACTAGTCAAGAAAAATATTTTCCATCAGTGAAAAAAAAATCTTCTAAAATAGAGGAAAATGTTTTTCAATTTTCAAAATGAGGAAAACATTTTCCTCACTTACTTTCTCATATCTCACACTCATATTAACCTTCCATCCTTTTTCTATTTAAAAAAATCAAAATTTTAATTATTATTTTTTTTTTTTTCTCTCTTTTTTTTTTTTTTTTTTTTTTTTTTTTTTTTTGGCTGGTCACCGACCATGCGCTCGCCAGATTAGCGAGCTTCAAGCACACTCGCTAGATCGGCAAGCTTCGTGCACGCCCGATCAATAGCGAGCTCGAGCCCTAGCTCACCTCTAACTTGATCGGCGACAACTAGGGCTTGAGGCTTGTTGATCTAGCTTATTGCTCACGATATGGCTTGCCACTCGCAGATCTTGTCGATCTTGCAAGCAGTGAGCTTGAGGCCTCGACGAGATCAACAAGCGCCAAGCTAGATTGACAAACCAAGCGAGTAATGAGCTTAGGTCTTGCTAGATTGACAAGCATGAGCCTCTGGCTCGCCAATCTAGTGAGCAACGAGCTAGAGCCCACCGACATTGGGCAAGTTGGAGCTTGCCTTTAGCCAGCAACCAATTAAAGAAGAAGAAGACATAGTGAAAGAAAAGAAAAAGAAAAAAATAAAATAGGAGATGATTTAAAAATCGATTTTTTAAAACTAATTTAAAATTTTATTTTTTGAAAATAAAATATTAAAAAATATATCAAAAAAGAGTGCATGGAGGAAAAGATTTTCTTTACTAAACAATGAAAAATATTTTCCGCTTCATTTTCATGTTTCAGCCTAACACTAAAAAATAATTACATTTTCTTGAAAAATGGTTTCTTGAAAAACATTTTCCAGAAATGCTACAGTTCTCGAGAAATGAACAGAGCCTAAGAGAGCATATATAGTTAGGCAAGTAACCAAATAACATGAAATTTTCTCACAATGACACATTGTAGTCAGTAAGTGTCGGGAGATCGAAAAATAGATTATTAGTTTGTCGATACATGGTATAGATTCTCCTAAGACGAGGTCGGACGGACCTTGACATTGAAGGTGTACATAATTGACAATACACTCATCTTCAACTTGATAGTGGAGTGTTTATGTTACACCCATTTGGCAAACACAAACTTGGGAGGCAATTGAGTGGTCATTGGAAGATAATAGAGATTTACATATATCATAACTTTCTTACGATATTCACTTTAGTAACATAATTTCTTCTTTCGATCACTCAAGTGATATATTGGTTGAGAATTGTTCATTTGAGTGCCTCTGGTAAATTATTCTAACAATTCGTTTTTCGTGACCTTTTTTTAAGAAAAATTTAAGTCTGACTATTCGTCCTTATCCTGAAGATAATAAATCTCTATATCTAATTATATTAGAGCCCATAATGGACGACTGATGACTAAAACCGTTTCTTTCATCAATTGACTGGGATCATCCCTCTCCATGCACCCACAATTACGGTGATAGTGCCAAGTGAATTTACAAATTTAACAATATCATATGTCCATATAGAGTATTCCTATGACTTGTGAAAGCTAATAATACTATTCTTATGGAGAAAATAGCTTTGGCCAAGCCAATTTCAGAAAATAGGAAACACCACCCATCATCTTGATTGGAGAAACACATCCGAGATATATCACCATATGCCGATCTTAATTGACACCTTTAAACTGATCAACCATCTGCTTCGAAATCGTGTTGATAGGCACTATAGAAGGCGATACCTTCAACTCAGGACACACTAAGAGAGCATGCAAGTCCAAGCTTATCCACATATACATTAGACTCGCCTTCAATCAAAATTTAAGCCAATAAATTATAGTCCAATTAAAATATATAAACTGCTCCATTTTGAATTACATCTTCGATTTGGGATTATCTTCTCAAAACATCCTCACACATGCATCTCCACAAGATTACATCATCACTTATTGCGATGGGCTACAACAAATACAAGGTTGACGCTCCTTAAGATGGGTTACTTCGCCCGAGAAATTTCAAATGAACTATTATTTACTTGAGAAGAGAGGGAATATTTATTGAGCCTCGAAGACCCAAGTCTTCTTGACCAACATCAAACATGAATGTAGAAATGGAATAATTAATATGTTATGCAAGTATGGCACTTCGAATTTATTTCAACCATTGAATTTAGAGGCCAAATTACCATAGCTCAACAGATAAGGCTAATGTAGCTGTTCAATGATGATGCAGCATAGTTTATCGTGAAGTCCTAGGGTGGACCCAAGACGGTCTCTTCTTTCCATTGGAAATTGTAATATGTTCGTTAAAGTCAAAACTGAAGGCTTGGCTTGGAATTGTGAAAAGGTTTGGAAAATGTAAAAAGGTTCGTTAGGGTCAAAAATGAAGGCTTGGCTTTGAATTGTAGATAGGTTTGGACCAAAAGTGAAGGCTTTGTGGAAATAAATGTGGAAATTTTGTAGGGGCTATGATGAATGGACATCTTTTTTGCCTACCACTAAATTAATCCCTTAGGATGCACAAATAGATGAGGCAATTTAGGTGCATCCATAAAAATTAGTTAAGCTGAAAAAGGTTCGACATGTTAAGGTAATGAGCATTTTCATATAATGGAGTCTCATTTCTTCCATGCTCGGGATATAGACTGATGATCTCCGTCATGTGTCATTCCTTCCAATATAGGTTGGTAATGTAATGTTGTAGTTATAAATTTAAGCCATTGACAAAAAAGATAAATAATACTCGGTTAAAGATAAGAGTAAGTTTTTTTTTTTTTTTTTTTTTAAATCAAAGACAAGATTAGTTGGTGATTTATATAAAACCAAATAAACATCATGAACTAATTCTAATAAGAGTTGATAGCACAGTAATAATTGGGAATTTAAACAAAGACACATAGTAATCACCCTAATTAAGGTTTGTCACTTCTAAAAAGAAAAAGTTCATAAACTTAATAGATTAGCAAATAAAGTTGGTAACTTAGTAGAAAAGTTGGTAAACTAAAAAAGAATAAAGTAAATGTTGGTAAGCAACTCAATTGAAAGTTTAGGTAAATCAAAATTAAATAGTAACCTAATAGGAGGAAATTGGGTAAGTTACTAAAATAAAGGTGGGTAATTTTGTATAAGAGTTGACAAATTTAAGGCATTTGTAGTGAAGACGAAGAAAAGTTCATTATGGAAAAACATAGAAGTTGATAGATTAAACAAACATATAAACTTTAGTAGGTAACTCAAATGAGAATTGGTAGCTAAAACTAGTTAGTAATTTAAATTTAAAAAAAAAAAAAAAAAAAAAGTGGTAGGTCACTCCAATAAGGATTGGTCTATTAATAGAAGAAATCGTTCAATTTAAGATGTAGGAAAGCTTTTTTTTTTTGGTCAGAAAAACGTCTAAAATATATTACTAAGAAACAAGACTACAGTCAGCCACAAGGGCGTCTGCACAAAGTAAATCCCTCAAGTGGGACGATGAAGATAACACTAAGTTTCTACGAGGAGAATTCAGGGGATGGGCTTTACAGGCCCAATCTGCAACAGAGTTTGCTTCTCTCGGGCAAAACCCTAGGGCAAGGTTAGAGAACAGAGAAAATAGGAAAACGGCTTCGGAGAGAATGGCTCGCTCTTTCCATGGCGGTAGCATTCGACAATTCACGATCTCCACAAGAGACAGACTATTCGATTCCACCTCAATCCGCTGGTGCTGGTAGCCATTCCTCAGCAGATGCCGGAGTGCCGAAGATAACGCAAGGGTCTCTACCTACAAGGCTGAAGAGGCGGCCACACTCTGGGTATAGCCTTCGGTAAGATTCCTTTTATAATCTCTGCAGATCACGGCTATTTTACCTGTCGTTCCTCCTGGTTCGAATGATCCACCGATATTAATTTTGAGAATACCCGGATCTGGGGGTTTCCAGAATAGGAGTTGGCCTGACGACAATTTTTTGCTAGATCTACTGGAGGGGTTGGATAACCGATCAACCTGTGAATGAATTACTGCTGCCTCTGCAACCCGTTGAGGATCAGGGTATAATCTTCGAAATATGAAGCCATTCCTAGCTTTCCAAATTTGTCACAACACATTCGAGATAAAAGCCAGGTTAGTCAAAGGGTTATGATGCCCGATAGTAGAGACAATCCAAGAATCT
Organism: Eucalyptus erythrocorys; assembly: GCA_014182555.1. Taxonomy (NCBI): domain Eukaryota; kingdom Viridiplantae; phylum Streptophyta; class Magnoliopsida; order Myrtales; family Myrtaceae; genus Eucalyptus; species Eucalyptus erythrocorys. The sequence goes on from CM024602.1 coordinate 54,717,214, forward strand.
AAGCGTCTGATGGTACTGGGATTGATGAAAATGCAGATCCTGTGGTGAGACCACACTTTTTGCACCCAAGGACAGAGCAAGAAGGTATGCTCGACTGATTCCGGGGTCTATTGAGTACATAGAATGCAACAAGGGTTACTTGTAATGTGACGGTAACACAAATTTTCTCTGGTTGCAAGGGAATTACTACAGACTGACCACAAGAAGGAGCGGATCTTCGAGGCAGAGGGCATTTTCCATATCATGCGCCAGAGACTAGAGGGGGTCTGGTAAGAAGAAGAAGGTTTCTAATTTAATTGATCTGTCTTGGTGCTATTGATAACATGATATGCAGATTTGACAGTAAAATTACCGTGTGTAGTTACTGTCCAAATAAGTTGATCTTGAGTACATGTAGGGCGTAGCTGGATATTTGTAATTTGCTTGATAATTGGCTCATCATAAAACTGAGTCAAGAGGTCTGTCTTCCAAGAGCTGGTAGAATGATCTATAAGATCAGCTACTAGTTGGGGTTCTTGTTGAGCTCTCGGTCCACCAAGAATGCCCATGGGGAGCCACCTGTCATGTCTAATATTTATTTTAGTTCCATCCCCAACAGACCAACAAACATGATTTGCAATTGCTTCCCTCCCACTTAATAGGCTCCTCCATCCCCAAGATGGGCGAGATCCATATTCTGCTTTCAGAAAATGAGAGGAATGGAAACATAAACCTTTAAAAATTCTACCCCATAAAGAACTTGGTTGCTGAAGGAGGCGCCATGCTTGTTTACCAAGCATGGCCTTATTAAAATTGATCAAATTCCTGAATCCCAAGCCTCCAATATCCTTCCTTTTCTGTAGATTCTGCCAGCTTTGCCAATGAATTCCAGATTTGCTAGTATCATTGTTCCACCAAAACTTTGCCATTCACTGCTCGATAGTTCTACAGAGAGAAATAGGAATTTTAAAAACAGACATAGCATAACACGGAATGGCTTGAATGACTGACTTTAGCAGAATTTCCTTCCCACCTTTTGATATCATTCTCTCCTTCCATCCCTCTAATCTAGCCTGAACCCTACTTGTAATCCAAGAAAACATATCCTTCTTCGATCTTCCCCAATCAGTAGGAATCCCTAAATATTTGCCGCATTTCTCTAATAGTGGAACTCGTAACTCACTGGCTAGATTTAACTTTAACGAAAGAGGACAAGATGGACTAAAAAATACTCCTGATTTATTTCGATTAATAACTTGTCCTGTAGCCAAAAAATACTGATTTAACAGACTTGATAGGTTTTGGCATTCTATCAGAGTAGCATCAAGAAAAAATATTGCATCATCGGCAAAGAATAAATGAGATAAAGTGGGACTCCATTGGTTTAACTTGATACCCTTGAGGGAACCCATATCAATAGCACTTCTAATAAGATAAGATAATAAGTTGGCTACAAGAATGAATAGATAAGGGGATAGAGGATCTCCCTGACGTAGCCCTCTGGTGGGGTGAAATTGCTGAAGATACTGCCCATTCATTTTAACACAGAAAGATGTAGACGAGATACACTGTAAGATTAGGTGAACCCAATGAGAATGGAAGCCTAACCTTAACAAATACGCCCTTAGGAAGTCCCATTCAACACGGTCATACGCTTTGCGCATATCAAGTTTTAGCACAGCTTGAAAATGCTTTCTCCTTCTTCTTGATTTGATCTGGTGGATGACCTCTTGAACAACTAAAATATTATCCTGAATTTGCCTGCCTCCCACAAATGCACACTGTTCCTCAGAGATTAAGGTAAACAGATAAGGTTTTAATCTGTTTGCAAGCACTTTGGAAATAATCTTGTATGCATAATTACACAGGCTGATAGGGCGATAATGATCGAGGTTTTTAGGATTGGGGATTTTAGGCACTAAGGTGATAGCAGTTCGGTTCAAATGAGGTGATAAGATACCAGTGTGGAAAAAATCCTTAACAGCCTGAAAAATATCAATTTTAATAATTTCCCAGTAAGTTTGATAAAATAACCCATTCAATCCATCAGGCCTTGGGGCTTTTGAAGCCCCCAATTGAAAGGTAGCCTCTTTCACCTCATCCATTGTCACAGGTGCTAACAATTTGCATTCATAGTAGTAGTAACTATCTGAGGACATTGGTCTAGTACCTGGTCAAAGTTTCTAGTGCCTGAGGTATTGTAAAGTTGAGCAAAATAGGTAGTAGTCATTTCCCCTAACTTGGCAAGATCGCGAATCCATTCCCCATCTTCATCCCGCAACATACTAATGCGGTTTCTCTGCCGCCGTTGAATAGTTGTAGCATGAAAGAATCTGGTGTTACGATCCCCCCACTTCAGCCAGTTTATCCTTGATCGCATCGCCCAAAATTGTTCCTCTCGTTGCCAGCATTGTTGGATTTCCGCCTTGAGATTAGTAATTAGTGCTTGATCCCTTGAATTATTTGCCTTATTTGTCAAAAGCTGCAATTGTTGCTCTAACTCAGTGATTCTGTGTCTGCTGTGCGAGAACTTTCTACGACTCCAACGAGATAAAGCATTGGTTACTGCTTGGATTTTAGCCAATAAAGATGATGCCCTATCCCCACCAGCATTCCATGCCTCAGCCACAATTGAAGAGCATTCAGCATCTTGGTTCCAAAATGCTTCAAAGATAAAGATGTAGGAAAGCTTGAAAAAGAGAAAAGTTTGTAATTTGCAAACTGAAAAAGAAAAAAAGTTGGTATTTTCATAGAAGAGAGAGTAAGTTACTAATGAATTATCAAAAATTCGAGTGACCGGTAATTTTCTATACCAATAGTTTTAATTGGCTCTTACCAATTCTACCAAAAATTTACCGGAATGAAAAAGCAAATCTTTTTTTTTTTTTTTTTTTTTTTTACTAACAGAATAGTAGAATCATCAAGATGTTCCTCTGTACGAGTAACTATTATATGAACCCGTGCTGTGTCAACCCAATCTAAATACGCCATAGGATCATGTGGGTTCCACCAGGTCCACCTCAAACAGCAATGCATGCGTGAGCGTGCTCAAATGTACGGTATCCTAGAATTTTTCCCAGTGCTTGCCCTTCACGTTGGTCTACAGCTTCATGGTGGGCCGCTTATGTCGCACCCTTCTTTGCCACCGCAATTGGTAGGCAATTGAGTGGGCATTGGAAGAAGATGTAGCCACCATAATGGACGACTTAAAACATCTGTTTCGTCAATTGACTCGAATTAGCTCAATTGAGTGGGCTATATTATATTCTACTTAGAACTTTTCCTTTTTGTCTATTGACTAGTAATGAGTTGGGGTCAACAAGATCTACCCTGTCCTTTACTAGCATTTTAGTTAAAAAATCATCCGTTAGGTTGAAAGTAAGAATATCATTTCTATGAAAATTATTGATCTCATGACGACATAGTTTATGTGATACATGAGATCAACTGGACCTGTTCATAAAGAAAACACAAGCCCCATGAGATGATACAACTCAACATAATTAAATTCATAATATGTCACTGTAACCGAAGAAAAACATTATAAATAGCTACATAATGGAAAGCAATATGTGCCAAGCCAAAACTACCAAATTCCTCTCCAATACTGAGAATGAGGAAAGCCTTCGCTCTTGTTTGCGCTGTCTTAATCTTGTTCGCTCTTCTCTTCCTCCCTTCCACCGAAGCTCGGGCACTCCTTCAGAAAGGTGAACTCACCATCTCTCTCTCTCTCTCTCTCTCTCTCTCTCTCTCTCTCTCTCTCTCTCTCTCTCAAATCGATGTGTATTGGTTAAAGAAATATAATGAATCTCCCACATTATAATGTAAGCAGGACCGATACGGCCGCCATGTGGGCGCACATATCTACCATGCTCTCCGCCAGGTAGCCTTACAAGGCCATGAGACCGAGGAGCTTAACTAAAGCTGCCCACGATAGCCAAATTGCATCCTAATATGAAGTACTATCCCCATCATCGTCATCATGAACAAACGAAGAAGCGAGTGAAATCAATTACTTGATGGAGCCTCGTTTCCACGCCCAAAAAATATTAGGGATAAATCCTTATGCAGGATGTGCTTTATGGTGTAAGACAATAAAGCAATGAAAGAGTGTCTCAGGTTTCATCTTCTCTTTTAAATTCCAATATAACGAATTAACTAGATGTGTGTGCAATGAAGTGCTAGTCTAATGACTATGGATTTCCTCAATTTCTTGCCCACCAGTGATTTTGCAGGGGGGAAGAGCTTCACCGCCACAATTAGGATTGAGAAATAGCAGTCTCAATTTTCTATAGCTTACCTTAGCTTTAGGGGAAAAAAAGAGTGGCTGTGTGGAATGGATTGAAAAATGAGGCAATCTGAAGCATAGATACACCTCATTCAAGAGTATAAACTGTGACGCAAAACTTTCTAGTTTCAGAACTCGTTTAGTAAAATGGGAGCGATATAAATATGATTCTACTATTCAAAGTGTCATCTAGTAAAAGTTCTAAGCACAAAATCTTTGTGTTCAACCAGAATTGCGCTTGGTTGGTTTAGGACTTTCCAGCTTGAAGAAGCAATTACAACGTAGAAGAACGTCTTTGTCGCAAATGGCAGCAGACGTTCTTAGAGACTCATACCAACTTAGCATATAAACGGCTTTACATCAATCAACACCAATCAAACGAAGCACATAAGTGGCATTTTATTTGGAAGCAATCTACAACAACAAAAGACAGTTCTCAATGTTTCAGGGCAAGCTTTCGTACGCTGTAGATAATAATTAAGAACGCTTCCGTTCGAGAAACAATGAAAACACCCAAACCTCATTAAACAAAATCAATGTCAAAAGAGCCAGAGCATTCCGCTAATTGTTGCTAGGAAAAGGTCAATATAAACTAAGTCATCATGCGTCCATCATGAGCTCTACTCAATGTTCTCAATGGTTTGGACATTGGAGTCAATTGATTTTGCTTCTGTAGTTGATGATGACGACGATGGTGGGCGACCTAAACCAGTCTCTTTTGTCAGTTGACTAGAGTCAATTTGCTTCGAGCTCCACTGAACCCTTACCAGTGAATGGTAATATACATGTTGGCATCTAAAAGTTTATCATCTCGCCTTAGGCTATGTCAAAGTGATCAGAATTAATGTAATAAACCTCCACAACATGAGGAAGGTGTTGTGTTTCCTCGTTGCATGCACTCTCTTTATTTACCTGGCTCCTCTCTTCCCACCTTCCACCGAGTCTGGATGATTGCTTCAAGGAGGTGAACTCACTAGACTTGTCTCTCGAAAGTTTCATCATCTCAGTGTCCACTTGCAATTCGCTTGCTCCCATATGAAAACAAAGGCTAAGGGAGTATGCATAGATTGGTAAGTTTCCAAAGGACACGAACTTTTCTCACAAAGAAAGACACAACGCAGTCTTCAAATGTAGTGGCCAACAAAAACAGATGATCAGTGTATTGGTACCACATGGTGACGCTAACATAGATGCGTGGTACAAAACCTCAGACATGATGTGCATTCTCCTGAGACGAGGTCCGACGGACATTGATGTTTAAGTTGTAAATAATTTACAACTTGATGGTTTAATGCTTATGTTACCCCACATTGGGCCTCCACATACTTGGGAGGCAATTGAGCGGTTATTGGAAGATAATAATCTCTATATCTGATTCTAGTAGAGCTCATGATGGACGCATGATGACTTAAAACATTTCGTACGTCCATTTGCTAGATCCAGACGAGAAGAGAGTGTAAAGTGGTCATAATTTAATTACCTTCGATATGAGGAAGTCCATTGTAGTAGTGTGCATTCTCTTCATTTCCGACACACCTACGCTACAGTCCCATGAGACCAAGAATGTGATCGGTGTCTGCCTTGTCCTTGCGCTCCTTCATTTAGTCGATATAGTCCCCGTCAACCGGTCGAAACATCATATATTGTAATACGTACATGCGTGTTGATGGGGTTTTCACACACCATGTTAGTTAGAAAGAAGCGGCGTCACAATACCGATTTCTCTAGTCAAACATTTCGAGAATGGAGATCTAAAAATGATGAATTCAGTGAACGCGGGTGGTAGTTTCTTGATGAGTAGAAGCAACCAAAAAAAATATCGAAATTACAAATGGATGAAGAGTGGGAAGTTAGTGGTAGTTTCCACGTACGTTGTTGTCGTTTGTCTAAGGTAGTTGACGCCCATTTTACACGCAGTTTGAAGCAACTTTTGGGGTAGGCTTGAATGGAGGGATGAAGGGAAAATTACCCTAATTTTATTGCACTTTTATTAATTCAATCATTAAACTTGCAATTTTGCTCACTAAATTCTAAATATTTTTACATTTTGCCAAATGAGTCCATACGGTTAATTTTGGCTGGAAATTGCTAATATGGATGCTAGTCATCTTACATTGCACAATTGACGTTAACGTTGATATTTTTTAATAATATTTAATTTTTTTCGAATTTTTATTATTCTGTTGAATTTTTTTTTTTCACTTTCATTTTTTTTTCCTTTGGTTTTTTTTTTTCCTACACTTTCTTTGGGTACCACCAAGGGTAGCCACCTTGCCTAGACTAGGCGAGGGCTACCTCGTCAATGGCCAATAGGGCCGCAAAATTCCTGATTGAGGCCATCGTGACCTAACCGGCGATAGGCAATGGCCTTTGCAAACTCGTCAACCACAGGGAAGGGCCTTCATGCCTCCCTCACAACTGGCAAGACCATAATGGCCTTTCAATTTCGTTAATTGAATCAACATTTTCATATTTTACAAATTGAGTCTATTTGGTCAATTTTGGCCAGAAATCCTTGATATGGGTGCCGACCATCCTACACGGCATGTTCGGCACTGATCTGAACAATTTATAATAATGTTTTAATAATTTTTTGAACTTTTTATTAATTTTTAAATATTTTTCCTTTCTTTCTCTTCTTCTATTTCCCTCCTTTTCTTTTATTTTTTTTTTTTTTCTCTTCTTTTCTTCTTTCTTTTCTTTTCCCTTCACCAAGCCTCATCGATGGCCAATGAAGGTTGTCGACCTCAGATGACAGCCACCCTCGCTAGCCTCAAGTGAGGGATGCCCAAGTGTGGGCTGGTGAGCGCCACCCTCACAAGATCGGGCAAGGGCAACCCTCTGGCCGAGGCTAGCGAGGACCACCTTTGCAGGATCGAGTAAGGATAGCCCTCACTTGGGCAATGGTCACCCTTACTAGTCTGGAGAGCTCAATGGCCACTCGAGGCAAGCGAAAACCGCCTTACCCAATCTAGCAAGGGCAACCCTTGCCTAAGGGATCGACAAAACGAGGCTTGGCGATGACCTATGGAGGGTAAAAAGAAAAGGAAAAAAAAAAGAAAAGAAGGAAAAGAAAAGAAGAAAATTTAAAAATTTTAAAAATTCGGAAAATATTATTAAAAATTGTTCATGCCAACGCCAATCATATCATGTAGAATAGCGAGCATCCACTTGAATGATCTCCTGCTAAAATTGATCAAATAAACTCAATTGACAAAACACACAAACGTTTAGTATTCAATTTGTAAAATTGAAAATTTTATGATCAAATTAATAAAAGTATAATAAATTTAGGACTTTTTAGACAATTTTTTCATTCTTGTATCAACATGCAATAATGGAATGAGACCTAGAGACTATGCATAAAGGAATGAAATCTTGCAAAGTGGAGCAGCTTGCAATGGGGCCATGATTTCAATACATCTAGAGACTATGCATAATGGAATAAGATATTGCATCAAACGCCTCATAAAGACCGATGGTCCAAATTATAAGGGTATATTTGTCATGTACGCTCGTTTTCTATTGTAATATACCCTCATGCTCCCATTAAACAAATGTTCTCAAACTGGGTTAATTTGCGTTCGGCTCGTTGGTTGTGATACTTCATCATGAAATCATTACCTCGTACAAATGATGAGAGATGTGGCCCTTGATGAATAAGGTAAAACAACCAAATATAGCTTAAGAAGATATCTCGGAATAATAAAACATCAAATAATTCAATGCAAAGTAATATAGTTTAATTATTTTATTTTTTCCACAAACTTAGCTCCGTCAAAATATTGGGTGCAATCAGTGAACTCAAATAGAAGCAAAGCGACAGAGAAAATTCTTGGACTATGTTAGTTGGTTCCCAGGTAATGCGCGTTGGTCTCGGGTGTCCATGACGAACCCAATAGTTTCAAGCTTACTGAGAACGAGATTGCAGTTTTCCCACCCTTTTACCAACATAATTATCTCGACAGTCTACTGCGTTACTTCTTTTATTCAATAATGAAAGTGTTCTCTAATATTTCGATAAGATGAAGGATTACTTATCTTAATCCAAGTCTAGCTGCTTCCCGGCTTGACTAACTAAACACAACGAAGATGAAGCCACAATGGCAATTATGGGCTTCCACGTCGAGTTCATTTGACTAGAATTGGCGACAATGGCACAACATTTCTACAATTTTAAAAGTCTGGATTGCAAAACAAATTACAAATTCGAAGATCTTCATTAAATGTTAGTTATTGACTAGGATCACTAAAAATATTATCTCTGTATATATATACACCCTCAATTACGGAGATAGTACTTACAAATTACATAATATCATATGTCCATGCAGACTAACCCAATGGCTTGTGAAAAGCAAATAATACTATTCTTCCATTAGATAGATATTACAAATAGCACTTTCTAGTTTCAAATTTCGCAATGTCCCCTCGAATTTCGTGAAATGCATTTGCCATCTCACCTTTAGCACCAACGACGAAGTTACTGTTTACAGAAAATGTAACTGAAAAATAAATAATGTATATAATTAGTATCACGTGAGTACTGTGTAACTTGACGTATAAGTACACATTCAAAGAGTTACATACAGAATCATATAATCACATTTGGGCAGAATACATGACATGCAGTTTTACACTCCCCACATGATAGCGATTATGAGAATATATTCTAACCTTCGTGAATTCATCACCTTTGGACATATAAACTAATACACAATCACCTCCTTTAGAGGTATGACCACATATTAGATCAGGAGACATCTCAATCATTATACAAGACCAATATTTTTCAAACCCAATCAAGTGTGCCACTTTAATAGTCACAACTCAATTGAATTCTTGAAACTCTCTCATACTAAGGATATAAACTTTACATCTCACATACACCATATACATGTGATTTTAATTTTAGTAATAGGGGTAATATATCACTAAAATCACATATCATGCCAATTACATTGCTTTATTATCAATGAATCACGTTTTTATAATATTTATGTGATAACATACTATATTTCCAAAATCATAGAAAAATATAAGAAAAATACACGAAAATATACTAAAAATACACGTATTTAGGGTTTTATATGTATTTTCACATCCATAAAATCATCAAACATGTAAAATAAATACACCACAATATAGAGAATGATTATACAAATCTGTAGCCGCCAACCACGCGCCAAACAAAGGCTCCACACGCCCATACACACCGCCTGAGTGCGTGGCACGTGGAGAACACACTCGAATGTAATCACCCCTCATGTCCATTTTGACCGGTTCTCGGCTCAACCGTCCAGTCCAACCAGTTGACCGGTCTGATTCACAGTTGACTGGTTCGGCGGGTAAACGGGTTTAGATCGGGTCACCGTATCGGGTCAAGTCGAGCCCCAGAGGTCGCTGACGTCAACCCTCGCACGTGCAACACACGCACGAGCGGCGCCCCAGGCGTGAAAGTGCGTGAAGGCACGTGCTCGACGCCCTGGTGGCATGTGGCCACACGTGGGGGCACATGGGGCCTCCTCGGCGACGGGCCACCCACAGTTTTGCTCATATCAACGAGCCCAATCCGAATTTATAATCAAATTTGATTTTTATTGAACAAAAAATCATGAAAAATAGGGCAAAAATTCTATGCATTCGAGTTTTAGGTTATGGTTGCTCCGATACCACATGTAAAATGCAAAACGTGCAATTCCATAATCTCCATAACTAGAACATGAACACAAATAATCAAGTCGAAAGATTAACACACCTGTTTTGGAATCCATCGTTCTTGATGCAAAAGCGGAAAAGCAAAGATCCATGCACAAGTCCTTCTTCTCTATTACCCTTTGTATCACGAACTCAATGAGACAGCCCCACTAAGATCATTTGTGAGAATTCTCCGCTAAACCTATCGGATCAATCGATCGTTAGAAGTCATCTCTCTTGCTCTTTTATAGGAGCGCATCCTTCATGGTTTATAAATTTATGTTAGTCCGAGAAAGTTCACTCGAAGTTGTTTCGCAACATGTGGCGATTAATTTCAATCGAGTATTTAGACAAACTAGACTGATGCAATAGGACTAATCTTGTCTAAGCGTTTCACTACATTACTCGGTAAATAATCTCAAGTGTAGCTGTGTTGTATAAATTATCGGCACCTGAAAGATTATCATCTTCCCTTGGGCTACGTTAAAGTGGACAGAATTAACGAAATAAACCTCTCACAACATTCATTTCGCTCCTCTCTTTTCACCTTCCACCGAGGCTCAACAAGTGGCTCAACCAAAGGTTCAAAAAAGTGAATTTCACTCTACTTTTTCTCATGTCTTCCTTTTCTTCCATCGTCACTTGTAATGACACGACATTGGGCCATTTTCTATGCCCCTTTTGGGCACGCACCACTCTGTGTATCGATTCAGGACCCAACACTAAGCAGGACGAATAAATAGGTACCAAGGGTGCGGTTCGATGATGCCGCCGTCGGCACCGTCATTATGGGCTTGTCCCCAGGTCCTGCCCCCAAGCTGTTAGCGGTGGGGACTGCCGACTGCGTTGTACCTCCGCCTAAGTGTTGCCGTGAAGGGCCATGAGATTGAGAAGGCCGTTTAGATAAAAGATGTAATCGGCTGATCTCATTCGTGCATTTATCGATACACTGCGATCTATATAAGTACGTGTCATAGGCCTTGATCAATTGGATATATTCGGTGTATAATTATCAATTAAATCACAACATCATGGTGTGTTTGCTATATTTTTCCGATTTTTATTTATATATGAAAATTGACAATCTAGCACGACAGCACAAGTTCAATTTCTTCAAAGTGCCAACGAGAGGATATTTAGACCCGCTAATAATTGAAAGAAATATACATATATGTATGTATGTATGTATGTATGTATGTATGTATATGGATTGTGGACACTGGCCAAGTATATATGGCATGGTATATGTAAATTACATATAAGTGAAGGTTTTTTCTTTAAGGCTGAATCTTCTCCTCGAACTTAATGGTCTTGGGCCTCTTGGTTTATGGTTAGAAGTACATAGATTTAATACAACATATTATCAAGCCCAAAAGTTTCTTTCCTTCGTCGCATTAGATACATTGACGTAGTATAATCAATCGAGTCTTGCTAACAGGTGTCTCCAGAGAACTTTATTAAATGAATTAAAACTAAAAAATAACACTTTTCTCGGGATGTTGAAATTTGAAGAGCACGCCACGAGAAAGTCACTAAAACTAAGTGAAAATTTTTACATTTCCAAAGCAACTTTAGTAATACTCAATAAGTGTCCTTGGAGCACTCTTAAAAATGCTTTTTATTGCATTTAGATCTTGTTAACAACTTAACCATGGGCACCAATTTACTACCACTAAAAAAGAAGCTTTACATTTTCAGTGCATTGGCTGCTCGTCTTATTTGTAGTCAATACTTTGATAATTAATCAATTCTACTTTTTAGTAGGATCTAATAGGTAATTTGACTTTCAAAAGAACGATTCACACATAATACGAGAAAAGCATTGCATTAAAAATCGTAAATTGTACATATTTTAGTTGCTTAACAATTGCCTAGCGCCCACATTTAAAAAAAAAAAAAAAATCCTTTTTGTAGTATACCACAAGTGCTCTAAGCCCACTTGTTAACATGAAGCATTATACAGAAGAACTTTATCGGGTTCAATAATTCTTCACGCAGAACTTCTTGCCTTAAGTCAACCCTTTTGAGTAGTAAGTCCTACATTCATTCTTTCAACAATATCAACTAGCTTTTTGTTCATTCAATTTGATTTTGTAGAAAATTATCTGATGAGCATGTTATATGTATTTGATCGAATCTAGATTATTACATCTAGTAAGAATCACGTTGGCCGCACGTGAGACCCACCAACAATCTAAATTCATGTGTATGTACACTACACTTACCGATATACTTTTTCGACCAGCCTCATAGCCTTTCATCATAAATCAGGCTATATGTAACTAGACATCCTAATTCTTCTTGGTATGAACATGGAAAAGGCACCAATTCTTTTGTTGGTGAAAGAGAACCATTGATGCCATTGATGAGGCATTCGAATTTGTTCCTTCCGGTACAAAAAGAGAACCCCATTCTCATGCGAATGGGAATAAAATTAAAGATTGAACTGACCTTGATTTAACATGGTACCATGTGTAATTAAAACCAAGGTTTTGTGGCTTTTAAACTCATTCATTCGAATCAAGTCTCAAAAGGAAGGGTTTAAGAGAATTCTCCTTCGAGAAAAATGGGTCAAGGCTGCATGGTCGAAATCATAATCAGGTTCAACTTCGCTCTTTATGACCTGGTGTGCTCAATTATCGACCGCAATGTGAGATTTTGTAACATCACCATCAACTGTTCTAAAAATCTAGGTTATTAAATAAAGGCATAGTTTAATATTTAATTATTTTAACACTCCATCTCACTATGATTTTTTTGCCTATTACTATGTGTAGACATATTTAATTGAAGAGATAAACGAGATCTATAAAAATTTGAATTCGAGACCTACAGCTCTGATGTCATATGAAATTTTGTAAGACAATTGCCAATTGTTCTAAAAGTTTAAATTATTAGACGAATGTATAATTTAATATTTAATTATTTTAACACGTAATAAGAGGCGCAAAAATGGCTATGGCGACGGCAGATGGCTCTTCAAAACGAGAGCATAGCTGAGAGAAGCCCCGCAAGATCCCTGAAGTTACCTTGCAACGGCGAGCTTTTGCCGGCTTGAAATCGGCCGAGACATGCTTGAGCAGCTTGCCACGAGGGCCCATCAGTCAGTGTTGTGATGTGGAAGGACAACCTGATTTAGGTTGGCTCACTATGTTCAGTCCCAAACCATGCGGTAGTCTTTTAACCCATACTTTAGGTCCAAATAGATCGCCCATCAAATCTAACAGTCCAAATTATAAAAATGTATTAGTCATGTACACTCCTTTTGATTGCAACACATTCTTGCGCTCATCTTAGTAAGTATCGTCAAATTGGGGCTAACTCGAGTTTTGCTTTTTGGTCGTGAATACTTGGTTAGTCCCTCGCAAATGATGAGAGACATGGCCCCATGATGAGTAAGGTAAAACAAGAGTCGCATCGAACATCGCACCAGGTATCGTGAAATGATAAAACGTCCAATAATTTAATCACTTTCTCAAGAAGGACGATAAAATCATACAGAACAGTATAAAGTTCTTGTCATAAACTTGGCTCCGGCAAAACATACGGGGATATGGATGAAACTCTAAGGTGCTGCATGGTAACCTTCCCTGGCCAAAAATTTTCTATTCTTTTGTTCCCCGAAACAAAAAAAAAAAAAAACCTTGTTTGGTAGCGGCAAGTTATCTTTTTGTTCCGAGAACAAAAAGTTAACACGAGAATGGTTTTGGAATAGAAATGAAAAGTAAAAAAAAAAAGTTACTTTTTATTTCCGGGGAATAAGTTTAAGAAATAAGTGAATTTTTTTCTTTTATTCTTCTCTTCTTGACCGCCGTTGATCGCCGCCCGCCGTCGCCCGCCATCGCCGTCGCCGCCGCCGGTCGACCGCCGCCGGCCACCGCCGTCGCCGGAGGCCGACCGACCGCCGCCAATCGTCGCCGGTCGCCGCCCGCCGCCGCATGTCGCCAAAAATAAAAAATTAAAAAAAATTAAAAGAAAAAACAAATAAATAAAAAAATAAAATAAAATAGTTTTATATTTTTATATTTTTATATTTTATATTTTTAATTTTAATATGTAGTTTTATTTTTTATATTTTATATTTTATTTTATATTTTTATTTAAATAGTTCTTTTTTATTTTTTTTCTTACCTCGGCGGGCGGCGGTCGTCGACGGCGGCGGTAGCATCCGGTGGTGGCGGCGGTCAATCGAAAAAAATATAAAAAAACTATTTTTTACCAAATGCATTTCTATTCTTTTTCATTTCTAGAGTAGAAATTTTGTGTAGTTACTGAACAGATTTTTTTATACGAAATTGTTCTCCAGAATAAAAATAGAAAAAAACTATTTGTGAAAAAAATTATTTCCCTATTAAGAAATGTTACCATGCGTAGCCTAATACAAGTACAGGCAAACCGGCATAAGATTCTCGGATCGCCGTCGGTTTTGTTCGCGAGGAACATGCGTTGATCATTAAAGGTACACGACGAACCCAACGTTTGACTAATTCGCTCCAAAAAAAAAAAAAAAGCAAAAAGAAAATTCACCCACTGCTGCTCTGACGTGAAGGCCCAAGATCTAGATCGCCATCCACTGCCATTTTGCCAACACAGTCGCTCTCGCTCCGGGAGCCAAAGGCCTCGACTTTCGCCCGAAAGATCTCGCCTTTCCTCTCCGATTTCCCGTGTGATCTTGTCTTTTGGGCTTTCGGATGAAAAGATGGGTGCGCCGATAGCTGGGTTCTCCGTGATCCCTATGATCAGAGTGATTGGAGTCACCCTGATGGCTCTGGTGCTCATTTGGGCGGTGCGCTACCGAGGTGGTCTGGCTCTCGTCTCCGACCGGAAGGATCTTATCTTCAATGTATACTCTCTCTCTCTCTCTCTCTCTCTCTCTCTCTCTCTCTCTCTGATCGTATCTGGGTAGCGAATGCGTGATGGGTTCGTGGTTTCCTTTCAAGTAGAGATGGGGAAATTGTCTGAAACTGAAACGATGCTGGTTTTGGCTCTGGTGGTACAATCTGATCAACATCCTGTGGCTTGCCCTGAAAATGAAGAGACTTGTTCATGTTCAGCGAGGCTTCAAATTTTGTTCTTTCTTTTTTCTTGAAAAAAAAGTTTTGCTGCTGGTTATGATGCCCCTCATGCAGCTTTGGTGTTTGCTGTTTTGCGCCTTCTAATTGGTGCCGCTGCTTTTCGTAGGTCCACCCTGTTCTAATGGTGATTGGGCTCATACTTCTAAATGGTGAAGGTGGGCAACACTTGCTTTCTCTGTGAAGTAGCATTACGCGTAGGTTTAGTTGTGGTGATTTCCTCGGCATCATGACGAAATCTCCATCTTCTCTAAGTTACTCGATAATTTAAGAGTCCTATTGGCAGTCTTTTTGAATTCATGACCGTTTGTTTATTACTCCATCTGGGGAAAATGATCTTTCTGGATGACTAATAGCTGCTGCATTGGATGTTTCTTGCTGCAGCCATCCTAGCATACAAGACATTCCCTGGGACGAAGAGCTTCAGAAAACTAGTTCATCTCACTCTCCAATTTTTGGCCTTATGTCTAAGCATTGTTGGACTCTGGGCTGCGTGGAAATTCCATGTCGACAAGGGTATTG
This sequence comes from Eucalyptus erythrocorys, assembly GCA_014182555.1. Lineage (NCBI taxonomy): Eukaryota > Viridiplantae > Streptophyta > Magnoliopsida > Myrtales > Myrtaceae > Eucalyptus > Eucalyptus erythrocorys. The sequence continues at coordinate 54,732,772 of CM024602.1, forward strand.
ACAATTTCTACAGCCTGCATTCTTGGTTGGGTCTGGCTTGCCTTTCCCTCTTTAGCATTCAGGTCTTCCACTTACCTCCTGTTTTCTCTGTCGTTGCTTTAAACCCACAATTTAGAGCTTAGCTTCTTTGCTAATGCACCTTTTGACGTTTTACTTTCTTTGTTCAGTGGGCTACTGGTTTTGCAACCTTCTGGTACCCAGGAGGCTCAAGGAATGGCAGAACTATGTTACTGCCATGGCACGTCTTCTTCGGGGTTTATATTTATGCCCTTGCGGTTGCTACTTGTGCCACCGGTTTTCTGGAGAAAGCCACGTTCCTCCAAACGAATCACATCATATCACGCTATTCATCGGAGGCCTTGCTAGTTAACTCGTTGGGTATATTGGTGGTTGTATTGGGTGGTTTAGTGACCCTCGCTGTCGTGTCCCCTGCCAATTCCAAGGTTGATTCTGCTGAGGTTCAGTTGAGTATGCACAATCTTTAGAAGTTCTGGTTTGCAGTTGTCTGTTATTCGTAGGCTGTACTGTTGAATCTACACAGGATATTGATGAAATATCACAGCATCCTAGAAATTTTTCTCAGCATTTTGTTTTATTATGCAGATATAACATTTTGATAGCACTGAATGGTTGAGTTACTTGTGTCCCTTAAATCGTCAACAAGTTTATATTGCTGACGCTCTATTACATGGATAACAACCTGGATGTTCTTTCCAAGCACTGCATGATATTAGCAATGATGAGAGGTGGCAATTGCACTGGAGTTGATGCCGTGTGTAGTTAGTTCTATCGTCTCAGAGTCAATGAACCTTTACTGTTTACACGCTGCTCTGACAACGCATCCATAGGTAGCATCTCCAAGCTAAAGTTTTGTGCATGCCCATACCGTGTTCAGGCAGTTTCAAAACTTACCTACAGTGCATATCATGCTCCAGGATGCTTTGGAAATATTGTCATCCCTCTAACGATTGGGTACTCCATGAATTCCACCTCATCAGCATATTTGCTCCATCCGATCGAATCATCACGTGAAAACAGGATGTGGGACTTATATCCTTTTGAAGAGAACAAGAACGTCGAAATTCGTCATGTGATGAGTGGACCTGGTGGATCACGGGGACTAACGAGGATGAGGATGGCAATCTCTTGAGCCTCTGATTGATCTCTTTTTCCGTGGCAAAGAGCCACAGCATCTTTGCTTAGGACAGCTTAAACTCTCCGCTCTCAACAGACAGCTGAAACTCACCTTGACCTCTGGACTGCGAACTCTTTCACTAATCATATATATCTTGACGAGAGGACCACCGAAATGATATAATGATGTCACCCGCCACCCGCCCGCGGTTTGGTTTTCATTTTCATTTGGAAGGGGGAGTGGTACTCTCCGTTCTTGTCTTGAAGAGAATGAATTTGACTTCATGTCTTATAAAGCCTGAACATGGATATCTATAATAATAATAACAATTAGCCCGAGTCTGGTCCCTACCTATTTGTGCACCTCCTTGCATTGGAAAACCACGTAACACTTTCGGAGAACCAGGGCTGACCCTGCTTCCGTGGACAGCGGCATTCCACAGGTCTGCATGCAAATCCCTTTTTCTCGAGCCAATTCGCTGGTTCCCTTCACGGGGCATGATACCATGTCCACGGAACAAGGTAAAGCAGGAGGGACTGAATATTTTTCTTTACGAGTGCTATCATCAATTATTAAATTTCACGTAGCCCCTTAGCAATCTGGGAGCGATGAAGTGGATACGGTATTCTATGATGTTTGAGGGTTTCTCAAAAAGAATGAGAGAGTGAGAGACAGGGAGGGAGGGAGGGAGGGAGGGAGGGCATGGCCCGAAGTTGAATATTACCAGTTCTGCATTCGCTATTTTCACCCCCAACAAGAGGATTCATCTCAATTGAATTTTACACTGGCCTTGGCTTTGCCAGAGTATATAATCTAAGCAAATGTAACTCATGATTTTGCTCTAGTCTACGGCACAAATCTATGATACTGACTTGTTGAGCAACAATAACAGTAGCATGAACGAAAAATAAGGAATGGTATCGCAAAAATACGTCCAAGGAACCACTTGCGACTGTTCTCATCCACTTTGACAAAAGAACACATTCACCTTCACTAACAGGGAAGGGAAAAAGTTCAAACTCCAGTCTAGCTAAACACCATAAATGTGACGCCCAGGGGGCATGGATACGTTACAACAAGCAAGTGCTTGCATCACTAAATCTGCCCGGAGAGGCGGAGAATCGCGCTCTTCACAGAGTCAGGAAAAACAAGAAAAACACATCCTCTTCTCCATAGCAAAATGAAGCACAAAATCATTGAGTAACATAAAAATGAGCGCGTGAATCAGTAACACAAAAATGAGATTTATTCTTCTGACTGCATCCAGCTGGGTTAAAGTCCAATGCAGTCTGGACAAAATTTTGAGTTGTCTCCATTATCCATTCAAAGGCTAGTCATATCCATAGATGCTCCCTTCGATACTCTCTTACAATGACTGGCACACTTGTTGGGGGGACCTAAACAAAGCATGAAAACACGAACCATTACACTGCAATTTCCATATGATATCACAATAAGAAAAATTCTGGCAATGCTTCTCTCCATGGTCCCGTTTGATACCTATATAGACTAACTACCATCAAGAATTGAGGCCCCAGTGTCCACAGACGTTTGCACTGGTAGGTCTATTCACAGAGTAGAAGACACTCAAGAACAGTCTAACTTACCATGCCATAATCAGTTATTATCATAGAGACATAATCTGAAGGAGTTGCATCATATCTGCCATTTAAAATCCCCAAGAATCGCATGTTAGAGAGAGGATGCGATGACTGAGGTAAGTGACCAAATTAATCATATTGCCTACATCAGATTCATCAGAAAAGGAAGCTTACATCAGATTAAGAAGCTGAAGATTGCCACTATTGGACAAACTATCCCAACCGATGCTTTCTTCTCTACCTGGAACTTTTGCAATGACATCTGGATCACCTGCAATAAATGTTGCATAGAGTTGAGCCAGAAAGCAAGAGGAGATATCTAGATATAGCAAAACTTGTCTATAATCAAAGAAGCAAGGGACACGCACCGAGCTCATTAGAGCATATTGAATCAAGCTGTACCCTCTCGTGAAACTTGTATGCCTCACAGCATACCAAGACTGGTACCCGGAAAGCATGTGCAACCATAGCAACACATGCAGTCCCAACGCGTGAATATACAGTTCCATTTGATAACACTGCTGATGCGCCCAAAAATACTCGAGTAACTTCATGCATGATGTAAGAAACAGCATTTATGTTTATGTATGTACAATTAATACCCATTCCTATCAACCTACGAAGTAAAAGTTGTCCTTCCAGCTTCGGACGAGAGTCCACCACCACAACACGGAACTGTTTGCCCTGCTCATGAGCATGTAATAGTATCATTTCAACTGCAGAAGGTGATCCATATGTAAGAAGCACATCACCATCCCGGATCTTTGTAACAGCATGGCTAACAATGACTTTGTCTGCAAGTATAATCTTCTCATTTATAAATTGATCGATATCCGATTGCAGAGTTGTTTTTGCCTCCAACTCTGACATAGTCAAAGGTAGCTTCGCAATTCGGCTTTTCAAAAACCTAATGGCATTACCCATGCTAACTGAAAGTGGCCGACATTCGGTGAAAAATGAAACGTAGCTATTGATTTTTGTAGTTAAGTCTCTGCTTAAAGTCTTCTCCAGCGGGGTTGAGTATTCTTTAATCACCTCTTGAAATGCTTTAAGCATGGCAATACAACGAGCATTACCCCCGCATACATCTCCATATAAATACTGTAAACCAACCTGCACATAGACATAGGTAGACAGGAGAAAAAGAATATTACTTCATCTATTACAAGAATCAAACTGTATTGAGCATTCTTTGGCCAACCTAATTATGTTTTCTCGACCAAAAGTTCACGTCTGTTTTGGCAATAAGGGTAACTAGGTGACTGTCCTAACAAATTCCTAAAAGTAGCGACTGAATCCAACAACATAACTCCACATATAGTAAATAACGTCATCAGTCAATCAATCCACATGATACGTAGGATCAGCATTGCTGCAGGAGCTACTCCCCATCCCATTCACATTTAAAATTGAACTCACAAAAAAGTCACACTCAGTATTCCTCCTCATCTGACCAGGTCACACAATCAACTTAAGCCAAGAAGCAAGAAATGTACAAACCACACTAGCAGAATTAACAGAATTAAGTAATTTAGTTGACCAGGTGTATTACCATGTTGACACTTGACTATTGACCCTATTGCTGTAAGATATCCCAAAGGAAGCATGTCCACATATAGTTAGGAAAAAGTCTGAAAAAACCCTCTTTAACATGCCTTGCTGATTACCACTCATTATATATCAGGTCACGTACCATATAGTTTTGAAATTGAAATACACAGCACAAAAACCAGAATTCAGGGGTAAAAGTGATGTTCACACTGAATGCCAAACGTTAGTTCTTCAGGCAAGTTCGCATGTATAAAAACGTACTTCAAAAATTAAAATTTAGCACCTTGTATACAGCTGGATGCATCTGATCGAGTTGGAAAAACTTTGACTCAAGATCAGGAAGCTGACTTCCATGTTCATATTGAGGCAAATGCCTGAACAATTGAACTCGGTTTCGAGCCTCCGTTTGTTTTACTACTGCCTTCCTTTTAGCCTTCTCCACTCGGCTTTCGTCATCGTATTGCATGCGTGGATGCGGGACTTCTTTCTTTCTTTCCTTTTCTGGAGGACGTTCACCCCCAGGACCCTTCTTCTCAGAAGGCGCAACTGAAGCACTATCACTCTTCTTTTGAGAAGCCTTTACAACTTTATTAGGCTTTGTGATTTCGGACGACACAGCCCCAGGAGCAGCTGTAGCAGCCTTACTTCCTTCACCTAGAAAAACAGAGATCAAAATGTTCAAGACATGCACATGCAAGCGCATGTGCACGCAGACACATACTGATGGTTCTACTGAAGTGCAGCACATAAACACAAAAACAAATGCCTAGTTGATGATATGATATATATCATAAAGTCAAAGTTAGAAAAGACCATCAACAAGCATCTGTGATTCCGATGCGAAGGCCAACATTAATGATTGGGCATACCTTTGGCAGACAAAGATTACAGCAAAGTACTAAAAAGCCAAAACCTAAAGTAGATTAAGAACCCGACAGAGGAAATGCAAAATCAAACAGCTCAAGGAGATCTTTCACCAAGTGTAGCATTTATCATATCAAGCAACAAGAGAAAAACATTCACCTTTAGCAGCAGCTTTTGCAGCTCGCTGAGCCTCCTGGAGAGCACGCCTTTCAGCCTTCGTCATTTTCTCCTTTTGGGGCTTTGAATTAGCAGGCCGCTCATTCTGCACTTCTACTGAGGCTCCCCCGACTTTCTCTGCAATCAATTTTTTCCCCTTTGACATTTGTTCAAGCGTTTTTTCGGAAGTACTTTCCAGAAAGCAGCAAAAATTCATTTGAATGTAATCTTAACTTTCACAGGAAAAAGCGCCGTTAAAGGAATGCACCAAGAAAATGTCTGCTATGAGAAAGGCTACTCAAGGATGAATACTGCAGCCAGCCAGTATCATTACATTCTCCAAGCCACTCTTCTTTTATATATACAATTTGCCAAATGCACTTCAAATGTACCTAGATAAGGTCAAAATCCCCAAGACCATTCATCAAGAATGATTATCGCTAAATCCTCCCAAATGACCACTTAATTATTTCAAATTCGTTAAACCATCACTCTCTAAACAAGATATTTAGCAAGTGCCCATCATTTCCAACTCCACAACCGAAACCAAGCAAGTCTTCAAGCATAATTTCTAACTTTCATCCACAAAGACTTCCCAATGCACAGCAATCTCACCCAGCCCCAAAAGAATTCAACCTCTTAAGCCGGGGAAAAAAAAAAGAGGAGAAAAAAATTGCCACATTCCATCCTTTACATTCACGACCTCAATCGGAGCACCCAATTAAATCTACACCCAAACAGCGCAAGTTCACAACCAGCAACATTACATACCAGTAATACCGGGAGGCATCGTGACGACGGACACGGTGGTCAGCCCGCTCGCCGGCACGCTGCTCGCCATCACCCTCCCCTTCCCGACCCGGCCCGGCGACATGGCCACGTCGTCGCCGGGCTCCCCGTCGGCCCCCGCCATGGCCGCGAGCTTCCCCGCGTACGAGGATACAGCGGCGGCGGCGGCGGTCGGGGTGGGCGAGAAGTCCGAGGCGGCGGTGTAGCTGGAGGGGGCGGCGACGGGGAAGGAGACGGAGACGGAGACGGGGACGGGGACGGGGCGGGAGTGGAGGGCGAGGCTATCGGAGTGGTGGCGGGGAGGGGGATCATGACCGGGGAGAGGGAGTTGCCGGAGGGGGAGATAGAGGCGGCGGCGGCGGCGGCGGCGGCGGCGGCCGGCGGGGGACGCGGCGGCGGAGATCGGGTCTGGGGGGCCCGATTGGAAACGGTCGGGGGGAGGGGCGAAGAATCCGACCTGTCGGACCTTCGGGTCGCTGACGGATCGAGGGTTTCGCCGAGGGTCCATGAAATGAAAGATAGATAGAGAGAGAGAGAGAGAGAGAGAGAGAGAGAGGGGAGGAGGAAGAGGTAGAGAGAGAACAAAGCAGAAAAGGCAGAGAGAGAGAGAGAGAGAGAGGGAGAGGAGAGAGAGAAGTGAGTGAACAGTGAGAGTGAAGAGAGAGAGAGAGAGAGAGCAGCCCAGCCAGTGAAAGCCCAAGATGCTCAAAAGACACCTGAGACGGCTCGTAGGGTCAAATCCCCTCGGAGCCCCCCCGGGTCAATCTCCGCCGTGCGCCGCCGTCCTCCGCCCCGGTGGCTTCCCAGCCCAGCATTGTAAGGCCCAAGCTCAGATTTTCCCACCAATGAGGCACAGGCTCTGGTCAGGGTGGAACTCGGGATGGTGATCCGACGAGGTGATTAGACTAACCGAGATGACCTAACTCGATCTAATTTTCCCCAAGAGTTCATGTCCGTGCTTCTATTGCTCTACACAGGTGATGCCCATCCACGGTATTGGGGCAAACCCTTTCGGAGCCAACAAGGAGGGCATCACTATACAAAACCTTAAGTTCACAATGCGAGAGATGTGATTGCGTGTCGATAAATTCCAAATTTACTAAGGACAAGGATTGGTTTAAGAGCAAAATTGCCGCACGTTTAGCAAAGTTCACCAAAATATTTGGGCATGCAAGTGCAATTTCAGATCAATAAAGCCTCGAGGGGGTGGCATTTTGGATTTCCGACAGTCGAAAAGTTTGCGAAGTACCACTATTGTACTTGCACTTCTGTCCGAAAGCAAAGCGCATCTGCTTCTGTCGGGGAGCATGATCCAATGTGTGGAGAGGCTTGATCCGACGTGAGATAGCCTGACCAGGAAACACCCTCCTCCACAAATGAAAAAAAAAAACAGGGCACTTGCTCGTACCATAGGATTCGACTTTTACTGCTGTTGCAAGACTCTACTTTTATCGGGATGGATGAGGCTTTCAAATTATCCCCCGAACCAATCGCACCCTAGCTAAAATTACCAAAAAATTTTCTTAAAATTATATTATATCAATAATAATTCAATCCTTGAATTTTTTAATTTGGTAACTTTAATTCTGAATCTTTTGACAATTTATTAATATATCTTTTTTATTTATGTTGATCAAAATATACTAGTTATCGTACGAGCAATGCTAATATAAATAATTATTTTAAAAACAAAATTATGAATTTTTTTATATATATTTTTCTCTCTTTTTTTTTTCCATTGTGACCACACAAGGGATAGCTCATGAGGGTAGCTAGCCATAATGAAAAAGAAAGAATAGAAAAAATCATTTAAAAAATTAAAATTGTTTGTGAACCCCACGTATGCCACAGAAGATAGCTCAAGCCAAATTACTTAGAATAACTATATTGGCACACTATCAAAAATTTAAAGTTAAATTGACAAAATTAAAATGTTAAGACTAAATTGTCATTTGTACAACAAATTTATGACTTTTTTGGCAATTTACCCAAATAAAAATGACTCTCTTCATTTTTTTTTTTCCACAAGTATGACTTTTTTTAGGCTCTATTTTTTTTTTCGGGATAGTGTTACACTTTCTAAAAATATTTTCTAGGAAAATAATAATATTGTCCGATGTTTAGCTGAAATTTGAAAAAAAAAAAAAAAACTTGAAAATATTCCCGTTGTTTAGAAAGGAAAAACTTATTTGATTTTCCAAAATAGACATATATAATACAAGCACTAATAATTTGCACATGTGCAATTAGGGAATCAACCACAAGCACTAGGGTTTGCGTTTAAACTCGATAAACTCCAACTAGGCATTTGGGTTTCGGGCATGAGCAAAGGCATCTTCCGTGTCCTTAGAAGCTGGACCCATGAACCTGATGCTAGTGCCATCCCTTACTTCTTGATGTCCTAGATTCAATCCACAAAGTTTGGGCTCGAGACACCGGTACTCATGCTCAGATTCCTATCACCTTAACCCCGAGTCTATCAAAGCCAGGCCTAATGTCCACTAAGGTCGAGTGCAAGACCAAAGTGCCCTAGGCAAACCTCGATGGACCTAGGCACAAGTGCAGAGGTCCTAGGCTGAGCCTCGATGGACTTCGGTGTGGGCATCAGGACCCAAGCTCTCGGTTCCGACCTCAATGGACCTAGGAGCAAGCTCTAGCGCCCTAAGCCCGATTTCCATGGATTCAAGTGTGAGCACCAAGGCCTTGAGCCCAATCTCAATGAATCCGGGCATGAGGATCAAGGTCCCATAGCTTGGCTCCATACATTGGCATCGATGGATCTAGGCTCAAGCATGAGCATCAAGGTCTTTAGGCTCTTGCCCCAAGCCTTTGTGGACTTGAACCTAACCTCCATCGATCAAGGCCTTGTGCTGGGGACATGGGACATAAGCACAAGTGTCTCAAGCACCACCTCTATAAAACTGTGCTTAGCCTTAATGGACGCGGGCCTAGGTACAAGCACTCGGGTCCTAAGGTCGACCACGGTGGATTTGAGTTGAGGCACCAATGAATCGAGCAATGTTATTAGGTCCTAGGCTGACCTTTATGGACCTGAGCACGAGTACCAATGTCTCAAGCCCAACCTCTATATACCAAGCTCAGACACTAGGTTTTGGGCCTAGCCTCTTTGGACCCAAGTTTGGCCTCAATGGAGCTCAATGAACCCTGCCTTGGCCTCTAGACACGGGTGTGTTGCCATGGGCTTGGGAATGAGTGTTGAGATTCTTGTGTTCAAATGTAGAATTTCTAATCCAAGTGTCAATACCTAGTCATTTTCTTGAATTTAAGCTTAGATTTTTCCTTTGATCAAAAAAACATTTTTCGTTAACTTGTTTTCCTCACAAGCAATCCAAACATTGGAAAATGAGAAAAATATTTTTTGTGAAACAAACAGAGTCTTAAGTTAAAAATGCATTTCACTATTGTTGAGATAAACTACTCATATGTTGTCGAGCCCGTTTGGTTCAGTTTTGGGAAAATGACTTTGCATTTCCCTAAGTATCTTTGAATGAACGGGCATTTGATGAAAGTAAGAGTGTTTAGATACTTATCTTGGTGTATATTTTATAAAGCAACTTTGAGGTGAAAAGAAAAGGGGGGAAAAAAGAGGAGGAGATGGTCCACCAACGAAGCTCAGTTGGCAGAGCTCAATTGCAGGCGACTAGATCTAGTTGTCAGGAAGCCTCGCCTGAGATCGAGTGACCTTGGGCATCACTTGGATAGCGCGACCCAAACGGCATCTGAGCTCCAGCGGCTAAGCTTCGCAGGTGGACCAACAAGTCCAAGGAAGAAAACGATGAATAGTAACTTTTAAAGATAAAAGAGGAAAATACGGTTATTAGTGAAAGCAATATTGGAAAGGAAAAAAAAAATCATTAAACCCTCACTTAACATTCCCAAAATACTGAAAACTCAAAGCAGATAAGAACTTTTAGCATTCTAAATGCTAGCGCCAATAAGACCTCAAAAAATTGAATTAAATACTAAATGTTTTTTCCAAGAGATTTTGAAGGCTCAAAATCCATTGAAATGCTAACCTAAATGGGGCCGTCATACATTAGGATTTAATTTCACGTAGGTCATTATACTTTTCATATATCAAATCAAATCACAGAGGTTTGACTTCGCGGCTCGTTTCCCTACAATCCAATCTTAAGGAAGAAAAGGGCTCCATATTCTTTTAAAGTACTTATGAATGGAGTCCAATATGATTCTCATTATTTCTCCAAGAGCAATTAATTCAGTTTATAAAATGCTTATAGCCCTTCTTTTTTCTTTCTTCAAAATTGGAGACAGCTCTGCCCTTGCAGATATTGAAATATTCTATTCGGCCAAGTCCAACGTATGCATTACAAGCACATAGAGACACCGATCATGGTACAGTCCGCCCGATCGACGGCCAGACAGGAGCGATGTTTTCTGATCTTTTGTCATCATCGCATGCAGCTCCTTCTTCTTCCTGGGAGCGGAGAGATTCACAAGCAGAAAACCTCTCTATATAAGCTTGAACCTGGATTAGCAATTTGAGCTCTTCATCAAGAGTAGTCGCAAGCTAATCGCCAATATTAAGAGCGAAGTAGCAACGCATAATGGCTTCTGCTTCTCTATCAACCCCCATGTCCCAACTCTTCAATATGTTCCCAGAGCAAGAGGCAGTGCTCCTCAATTAGGAAGCCTGTCAGCCATTGTATGAGCCGATTTCATTACTTTGGTCCTTTAGTTCTTTCGTTGAGTCAAAGGCTGATTATGAATTGCCGCTTTTTTACCTTCTGCAGAGTGGAAAAATTAGATTCGCGCCAGAGATTGCAATCACAAAGGCACGAACAGGGTTCACCCCGGTTCCAAGTCTCTCCAGGATTCAAATATCATGCTCTGTTGTAATTTGCCTTTCTTCAGTAGTTTGACGTGATTTGGTGACAGCGAGGAACAGATTGTTTCCAATTCATTTATTGTTTACATGTTCTCTTGTATATTTAGGCCAAGCTGGAGACTCTGAAGACGGTTCAAGGCATCATTGCCAAACAGCTCTCTGTGGATGAAAGCACTGTCGCTCCAGGGACCAAATTCGTTGATTTGGGCGCTGATTCTCTCGACACGGTACTATCGTCTTGTAATCACTTTTATAAATCGTTTCTGCATAGTTTCCAACCATTCTTGGCGGCCACATTGTTCGCATATCAACTGCTGATGTAATCGACTATTTCACGACACTCCTTGTGATATCTGCAATTTGGGCGGGTGCATGGGAACAGGTGGAGATCATGATGGCCTTGGAAGAGACGTTCGGAGTTTCAATAGGTGAAGGAGGAGCAGAGAACATCGCCACTGTCCAGGATGCAGCTGATTTGATAGAGAAAGTGAAGGCAGGCTCAGCTTGAGCTGATTATGCGTCGATTTCCATCGACAAAGGTCTCTTTTGGTGATTGATTTTTTTTTGGTAAAGCTCTTTTGGTGATTGATTTATGTCTTGTTTTCCCAATTTTTGCGGAGATGTTTTTTATATGGTCCGAGTTGTTATCAAAATGTCTTGTCATTTTCTTCTCCAAATGGATCTCCATTGATTGAAGTGAAAGTATCAAATACTTTCTGGGTGGATATAATATAGTTTCAATGAAAGAGGAGCTTCCAATTATACAAATAATTACATATTTACAAAAAAGATAGGGAAAAAAAAAACAAATACAGAAAGCACAAAAAATATTATTATGTACATGAACACTAGGGGAAGAGAAAGCAACTAGGGAAAAATATCCAAAGCTCCCAAAACTCTTGAAGGTTATGCTGAGGCTGAGTTTTATGGGGTTTAAGGCCTCCTCCTCCTCCTCCTCCTCCTCCTCTCTCTCTCTCTCTCTCTCTCTCTCTCTCTCTCTCGAAACTCCATGAAGGACTTGGTCCCTTCTCTGTGACCTGACCATTCTTTATATGAACAATCTTATTCATTATCATAACTATATATATACACACTAAAATATTTATGTGCTGATATCTTATAGATAGAAAGATCGATTCCTCTATATCCAGGGAGAGGTAAAATCGCCGATGGAGCAAAATATATTGTCAGGTTCTCCGTCTAACGATCCAAACCGCTAAACACAATCCTGCAAAACAAGAACCGTAGAAAGATCAGTCAAAATATACCCTCGAATAGCGATTCGAAAGTTGAGTAATTGTTGGAACAGATTTCCTTGTTCTGAGTTGAGGTGCATCAAGAGAAGAGTTATTTCCTCTGTGTCTTGACCTAAAGACAAAACTTGATGAAAGATCTTTGCAGATGGCGAGAGAGAGAGAGAGAGAGGTAGCTGGTTTGATGTATCACCAACACTGACGTGGTTGAACGTCGGGTGATGTTCACATAAAAATGATGTCGCACCAAAGTGAAATAATGCATTACCCAGAAGGGAGAGAGAGAGAGAGAGAGAGAGAGATTTGTCTTTACCAATCATAGTCAGTCGGTCCTCTAGGATGAGCGCCTTCCGATCCATCGCTTGGCGGTTTCCTCCTCGTGAATTTCTTCAGCTTCCCATCCGGTGTCCCAGCTGCATGCAAATCAACACGGACTCAAACATTTGCCAAGACAACGAACACGCGATATACCTACAGACACGTATTAGGTTTCCAGTGGACGCACGCGTCAAAGGAGTGCTGGGGCTGCTCGGGCCCGACCCCGGATCCCCGGAGATGGACCGGAGAGCCGGGGTGGTCCTGACGATGGTGATGCTGCGGGTGACAGCCGGCAAGTCGGGATGGGAGAGCGCCCCGGCAGCGGGAGGAGGAGGAGCAGAGCGGCGAGCGGCGGAGGACCGCGAGGACGGGAACGAGTCGTACTTGCGGAGCCCACCGAGGCCCGAGTCGGGGGTGGGTCCGGCAAGCGTCTCATCCCAGAGCTTGTGAAGAAAACCCATTTGTTTCTTGGTCCGACGTGATGAGTCTTGGCTAAAACCCTAAAGTTAATATGCAGTGATCTCTTCGCGTAACAACCGAAGGAGGCCCTGGATTCGTGCTTTAATGGATGTCGTAGACCTGATACGACTGTTACGAAGAGATTAGGGGGACGAAAAACTCTATTAAAAAAAAAAAAAAAAAAGAAGAGAAGATAAAGGACGACTTTCGTGCGTCGATGAGAAGAGAAAAATCTCTTTGCCGAGATGCTGTGGGGTTCTTATAAAGACGAGCCGTGGAGAGAGAGAGAGAGAGAGAGAGAGAGAGAGAAGCATCGACGTTGATGGCTCGGCGTGGATTGACGGCTCCGGTTAACATGGCTCCATCGTGAGCCGTCGATTTTTTGGGGGAGTGGATTGGACGTATATAGAAAAAGCAAGCCGCCAAAAAATGGAGGAAAATCCAGTGATATCGGAACAGAATCGATCGATTTCATCTATTTTCGTCGGATTTAAAAACTTCATTCGGCCGTGGATATGGCGTCATCTACGTCCATTGATCAAAGTCGGGAGAAGATCGCGGAGAAGTCGAGCCGGGTGAACAAAGTCCTGCGTTTGACCCGGTCAACGCGGGGTTTAAACTCCAAAACATGTGATGGGGGCCCCCAATCCCTTTGAATATTGCACTTCCACGTCAGCCAGTTGATAAGATCAATCTCGATCTGGATAATCCCCGTCGCCCCCCGGGGGCGGCTCCTCCTCCCCTGCGTGCCAGGGGGATCGATGGAGATATACGAGCTGACTAGGACCCGCCTTAGAGTGAATTTAAAGTGTCCATCCTTTTTTCTTTATTTCCCTTTCTCTCCTTCGCGTAATTATTCATAATTCGATGGAGACACCGGGACCGTTCATAGAAAGTTCATCCGGGCAAACATGTTGTGTGATCATAATCATTTGACCAGAAAAAAGGGGATGAAAAACACCTTATATGCTTTCGATCCGTAGATTCGAGTGGATTTTGTGATTTCATTTTGGAATCCTCAATCGTAGGAGTAAGAATTTATCCCTGTGCGATGATCCCCACGTAGAAAAAGTAATAGGGTTAGTGGCTGTAACTTCTCGGATCCATCGAAGAAGTTAGTTTAGCGCTTCTACCGACTCATGAATGTCGTAATCCTATGATGTTGTCTAGCCCGATTCCTAATTTCCGTCGAGTGGATAAACCCCGGCCCTTGTTTTATTTTTAATCAGTGCACACACTCCACCGTTAGTATTGGGGGCTTATGTGATGTTTCTGTCGTCGCGAAAGTCAAAGATAAGTTGGAACGTCATCATTAATTTTTCATGCTTTTTTGCAAAGCTTTGATGACTGACTAAGTTATGGCCTCTTTTGTTTTATCGGAGGATGTACATGTAATGATGCGACTAGCTGGCCAACTAGATCGAGACCCAGGAAATCTTCTAGTGTCTCCAAGAGAAATTGAGTATACATTCGGGCCCACCCGAAGAGAAAATTTTGGAGAAGCTGCTTTCATATGTAAAATAGTGGGAAAGGTGTAATTAGCATGACTTACCTTTGAAGGCATTATCATAAAAATCCCCCGTTGATCACGGAATAGTCAATTTAAATAATGACTATTTAAGTTATTGATAGATGTATAAACTTGTCATCATAGTCTCATAAACATACCAAAAGTCAGGAAATCTCTTCATCATATATAACAAAATACTCGAGTCACAACCTAATTAGAAATTCACTTCAACATGGCTCAAATTTATGTGCAATTTTGCCGTTACTAGATTGCCTGATAAGCAAATTAATGAGATGAGCATGTGAACGATTTTTGGATTGTCTTGTGCCAAAGTTAGCCCCACAACCAAAAGAATGGAGGCACAGGATTATTGATAGTTGCGAGTTCTTTTGCAAATGACTTCCAAGAATGATCTGTCCAAGTTTAAAGAGAATGCAAAATAGAGGGGTAAATAGACATGATCAATAGCTTGGAGGGACATATCTTCTTCCATTATTAGTTAAGTGATTGTTTTTTCATAAAAGTGATATTAAAGTGATCCAACATAAAGTTTTAGCACTAAAATAAATGCCAAACAAAAGTTATACCCTTTTAGTATTAACTTTTTCACTTAGACCCTATTTTATCTATAATGACACGTCCCGATTGGATCCTCCAGAAAACATTTAATTTTCGTTTCTTTCCCTTCTTTTCTGTAAGAGGAACGACACTCGAAAAGAGGTAACTTTCACGCTCACGAACCGAAGCCATCAAAAGTGGCTTGGAGGATTACCTTTGATCCGTGGTTGTGGGAGGACCATTTCTCCAGTGCTTCTCGTGTCCCCACATAGACTTTTCTTGCTTTGCTTCTTTGGACAAAAGACTGGGCTAAGAAAACATTGCCCGGGAGATGCATTATTAACGTTAATCATGTACTTCGATGTTGGCAAGGCATGATGGTGATTGGAAGCTATTTTTAATTTCTCTCTGCTTTCACTTTCTTAAGTAGGGACAGCTGGTCTTATACCCTAATTTGATCAACCAACTTCTCAAAAGTGATGTATAGCTTTGAGATGTCTCACCACATTCGAATTTCTTGTTCTGTTATTACTTCTGGGAACATGTGGAAACCAACCATATGTTACCGTAATAACATATGTTACCGTAACAACTAATTTAAGTATTGCGGGTAAACAATCCGCGGTTACTTATCTTGATTCGAGACCCTAAGTCGTGATTCTACGTAAAATTCTGTGCGAAGTCGTATTCAATGAAAGTTGTATGTACAACTTGGAGGAAACTAAATCAGACACCAGATGGGAAAAAAAAAAAAAAATAGGTGCACGAGCTTAATAGCTAGGGAACTAATTGGACACTAGATGAGAACTTCCGAGCATCGAGTCTCTCTTCTCTTACCTCCTTTCCTAGTCCTTCATCTCACAGCTTCTTTATCTGTCTCAGTGACATTAGGAACCAGCTTGCGTAACTTTAAAACCATTACAAGCTCAAATGATATGCAAAGACCTTTTTAAACTAAGAGAAAGGCGAAAATTATTAATAATAATGCACTTGGCGTTGGCTAATACTCTAGATTATGGTGAAAGGATGGGGAAAATTACCAAAAAGTCCTAAACCTATTGCAATTGTGCCAATTCAGTCCTAAATTTTCTTTTTTGTCAATTTAGTCTTAAACCTTTTACAGTTATGCCAATTCAGTCCATTCGACCAAAATTGGCCAGCCAACGACCAATTTTTTAATATATATATATATATATATATATATTTTTTTTTTTTTTTTTGTTTTTTCAAATTATTTATTTATTTTTTTGAAATATTTATTATTTTTTCTTCTTTTTTTTTTTTCCCCACCTTCTTCTTCCTCCTCGCCGGTGCCGCAGGGTGAGGGCTGGCGAGGTCGCCTCATCGGCCACCGGCGAGGCTCGCCTCCGCCGACCACTAGTGAAGACAAGTCTTGCCCAACGACGGCGAGGCCATCGTTGCCCGGCCAAGGTGAGGTTCGGCCTCACCCGGCCATGGCGAGGCCGCCGTCGCTAGATCCGATGAGGCTTGACCTCGCCATGGCTAGGTGAGGCCGAGCCTCACCTTGGCTAGGCGACGGCGGCCTCGCGGTCGTTGGGTGAGGCTTGCCTTTGCTAGTGGCTGGTGAAGAGCCTCGCCGACCAGAGAAAGAAGAACGTGAGGAAAAAAAATTCAAAAAAATAAAAATTTAAAAAAAATTTAAAAATTGTTCGCTGGCCAGCTGTCCCCGGTCAACGTTCACGTCAGCACCGATCGGCCAATTTTGGACGAATGGACTAAATTGGCACAATTGTAAAAGGTTTAGGACTAAATTGACAAAAAAAAAAATATTTAAGACTGAATTGGCACAATTGCAATAAGTTTAGAACTTTTTTAGTAATTCTCCTTAATAGATTCAGAGCATCGAGCATTGAGTCTCTCTTCTCTTACCTCCTTTCCTATGCCTTCATCTCACAGCTTCTTTATCCGTCTTAGTGACATTGAGGAACCAGCTTGCGTAACTTTAAAACCATTACGAGCTCAAATGATATGCAAAGACCTTTTTAAACTAGAGAAAGGCGAAAATTACTAATAATAATGCACTTGGCGTTGACTAATACACTAGATTATGGTGAAAGGATAATGCCTATCCATAGACGTTCCATCATAATACGTGCACCTTAAACATGATTAAGCAGCGTTAATTTCTAAATTGATCAAGCAAACGCGTAAGGGGGAAATTCATCTGAATGACCTATTTCCCCCCACGGATATACTAGTCACCTGAGCACACTTAATCTTCCATACTTAAATTGTCCTTCAAGCTTCATTGTATTCTATAGCAAGCTAAAACAAAGCAGAGAGGGAGATGTTCTATGTGTTCACCTCTGGATAACAAATTCACAATTTAGTTAAACCGTTTTTATCGTTAAGAAAAAGCACCAACATCCCTTTCAAATCGAATCAATTCCCGCCAGTTATTCTATGAATCCCCCGTGTGGTCCTGAGCAGGACCTTAAAAGGCTCTGACAACCTAGAAAGACAGGTCCCGAGCTAACGCAGGAAAAACTTGCCTAGGGTGGGAGTCCCTGTCGGACCTCGGGTACAGTCTAGGGGTGGGCTGGAAAAATGTTTGCCCCCCACTGTCAGACCGGTCACAACCCCTCTACGGGGTAAGGCTGACACGTCTGATCCCCGTGAAGCCTTTCCTCGCTTTAAACGCAGCGAGCCGGGTTCAGGGAAATGATGGCGCCAGAGAAAACTCTGGGTGACCGACGTCACCCAGACGTGTCAGCCTTACCCTGTAGAGGGGTTGTGACCGATCTGACAGTGGGGGGCAAACATTTTTCCAGCCCACCACCAGGCTGTACCCGAGGTCCGACAGGGACTCCCACCCTAGGCAGGTTTTCCCTGCGTTAGCTCGGGACCTGTCTTTCTAGGTTGTCAGAGCCTTTTAAGGTCCTGCTCAGGACCAGGAATTCTCTTATATCATAGCCATCTATGAATCCCCCGTGACGTGGACATAAATATTCTCGAGTGCTCGTGTTTCTACGGAGAGGGAGCTCCCTCTCTATTCAAACTTCTTTTTTTTTATCTCTTCTTCACTTCCCTTCGGTTTCACGGAAAACAATGCGAAAGGCTTCCGTGCAGGATATCTCAAAATACGTCCTCCAAAATTCAAACCTTTATACGCATTTATATAATGGGTTCGCTCCATAGTCCAATTCACCGACGCCAAATTTCAGCTTTTGTCCTTTGGATCGTTAATTTGTAAAGAAAGGGTCTTCGTATGCCGATTGGTGTTGAGGAATAACAAGCAAGGCGAATGGTGACGAGAAGAGTGAAGACTTGTACACAGTTCGGGGCTGAAGGAGTGCACGGCTCCGGAACTCAGGAGTGCTTACCAAGAATCTGGCCCTGGTTAGCACTGCCACGCCTTTTCGGTAACCGACCATCTTCTGCAATTGTTACTGGTTTCATCTTGTGTGAGACGCTGGTTTTTTTCATTTCACATGTGTTGTGTTATATTGCTGATTGGGAGATGCAAGTCAATCGTGCATATAGAAATTAGTAAATAAGAGATCCTGTAGTTTAAATTTGAAATTCTATAGGCTTCGATCGGTGACATGTGACAGGATCTTTTTAGGCTTTCATGTTTCCTGATATCTGGTCAATGTGTTTATTTTTGTTGAGTTTTAAGAAGGCATGCACGAAGCATTTCCTTTTAATGTCTGGGATGTGCGTGTTAAGACTGCTTTCGTTTCCGATTGGTTTAGAGGTGGCGCCCGGATCGTTGTTCTGCATGGGGAACTTCAGAGTTCGCTGAAGAGGCCAAGACAAAATTCCAGGAAATTCAACAGGCCTAGTCCAGTGAGAGCAATTGCATTTTAATCAAAAGTCCTTTATGGTGATGACAAATCAA
Source organism: Eucalyptus erythrocorys (assembly GCA_014182555.1). Taxonomy (NCBI): domain Eukaryota; kingdom Viridiplantae; phylum Streptophyta; class Magnoliopsida; order Myrtales; family Myrtaceae; genus Eucalyptus; species Eucalyptus erythrocorys. Next base: position 54,751,698 of record CM024602.1, read on the forward strand.
TACATGGTAATTCTGGAAGGGAACTTGTTTAGAAGTTGGTCCTGTGACTCGTCAAATGAAAAATATTGCAAAAGTTTGGTTCTGACATTTCCCCTGTTTTATTCGATCTTGGCTTGATAGAAAATCTCAGTCTGTAGCTTCTTCTTTTTTATACTTAGTGCTTTAACGATCACCCCTCTGGCCCTACTGTTTTCAGTTCTATCCGATGAGAACAAGAAGTTTCTTTACGACATTGGAGCCTATGAAAATGATGATACGAAAATGTAAGCTTTTGATACTGTTTTGCCTGGTCTCTCAGTTTGTTTTCTTGTTTATATTAACACTGTTTATGTCTCGAGGATGGCTGGAGATGTTCTCATTCCTTGGTATTGATCTGGTCCTTTTAGATTTTATCTTTAAAGGCAGATTATAATCTGGATAAAACTATGTCGAGGTGCTTTTGAGTTGTAGGTCTTACATTTTGCATATTCACATCCGGAAACTAGCCCTCAGGCCTTGAAGTTGTGTCTGTACGTTGTTTGGATATGCGTAATTTCACGCTTGCGCTGATTTGCGTGTTGATGTCTGCGCCTCATCATTGCTTGAGATGTTTGATGCATGCGATGCAAAAGGTGTCTATGGAGCAATTATCTACTTCATCAGATTTCCTGCAATGTAGAGCATGGACTGCTGAAGTAGTTTAATTGATTATATATTAAAGCGAAGCTCACAAACTTATTCAGTTCACCGCAGCAAATATTTGTATGTTCTTGGAGAGAAACTATATGAAATTTGTTTTAATGAACTAGAGGTTTTTAGGAGAATCCTTCCAAACTGCCGAACCCAAAACTACTGCTCAACAGATATTTGGTTATTTTTTGTATTTTCTCTTCTTTTAGAAAGTACGCAGGAGACATCTCTAGGAAGTTGCTAAGGCTTCAAATGAAAATGCTCATAAAGTTGAAGGCAGGAACAGTGCCTGGGGACAGTGGTCTGGTTTATTTCCTTAGGGTTCATGAAGTTTTTTTTTGGTAAAGTTAGGGTTCATGAAGTTGCACACCAGTATTTACTGATATGGTTAATTCTTTGGAAAATTCACTGTGAGTTTTAGCAAAGTGCAATAGACGTAAAAATTTCAATTGTGCTGGGACCATATTGATTGCGGTGTTCTGGTTTCTTTCTCTTTTAACTTCTGTGGCGTTCTTCAATTTTTGACTGCGTGGCTGCATGGTTGCTTGGTTGCATTGCTTGGTCATTGGATCGACTACGAATTAATTTGTGATATACTTGCAGGGAATGGTGACTTTATGAGTGAGATGGCAGTTCTGATGAGCCAATTTAAGTCAAATGTAAGTCGTCATATGCCCATGTTTTGGCCTATTTAGTGAAATTGCTGATACATAGAAAATTGCTCCAAATCTAGACTCAAGTGTCCATCTACGTGCCATTTTACTTTGTGTAAGCCAACCAACATCAGATATCTGTGACTACTTCTCAAATATGAATTTGTATTCGGACAGGAAAGATCATTCTTCGGGTCATTCCAATCTCTTAAAATTCATACTACGCTTGCATTGCTACAGCCCAACTATCTCTCATGGGAGGTTGGATTGACTGCGAATTAATTTGTGATATACTTGCAGGGAATGGGTGACTTTATGAACGAGATGGTTGTTCTGATGGGCCAAACTTAAGTCAAATGTAAGTCATCATATGCGCATGTTCTGTCTTATTCAGTGAAATTGCTGATAGAAAGAAAATTGATCCAAATCTAGTCTCCAGTGTCCGTCTGCGTGCCATTTTATTTTGTGGACACCAATCAACATAAGGTATCTGTGACTACTTCTTAAATATGAATTTGAATTCGAACAGGAAAGATCGGTCTTCGGGTCAATTTAATCTCTTAAAATTCATAATTCGCTTGCATCAGTACCGCCTGACTATTGCTGATGGGAGGTCATCTGAATCTTATTTTGCTATTGTGTTGCTCAGTTGCAAAAGCTTTTATAGGGGTAGATGTTGCATGTATCGTGTTTTGATGGATGGACAAAAAGAAACCCAGGAAGAGAGAGAGCTTGATTTATTTTTTGATAGATCAGATTAGAACAGAAGAATGACTAGTGCTTAATGTAGTTGTCCGCGACCATTTTTCAATAGCCCGATGTCCAGATGTGTCTTCTTGTCTTTGGGACATTTTTGTTGCCGTCGTGACTTGCAACTTTAGTGATCTGCGGGAAAGGGGGCAATGGACCTTCGAAAACTTACAGGAAGCATTCGACGATAAGTTATAGTGGGGAATTAAGACGTCTAAGTTCAGCTCAAAGATAGTGGATCCTACCACATCTTCATCTTCATGCGTGGGTTACTATGAAAGTCTTACTTCCAGCGAGAAGGGCGATTTCACAGCAATGAACAATGGCAAGAAAGAGGGTGGCTGTGGCTCCGACTCACACTATCAAAATTTTTATCCAGAGGTGAGCACATCTCTCTCTCTCTCTCTCTCTCTCTCTGTTTTCTTTAGCTTACATGGAATGCAGTACAATGAATTGTGAAGGGCAATACGAAAGATTTAGTGTGCTTAGGTGATCAGGATATCCATGTGGGAAAATAGGTTATTCAAATGAATTTCCCTGTTATAAGTTTGCTTGATCAGTTTAGAAATTAATGCTGCTTAATCATGTTTAAGGTGTACGTACTACGATGGAACATCTATCGTTAGGCATCAGCCTCTCACCATAATCCAGTGTATTAGTCAATGCCAAGCGTGTTGTTATTACTAACTTTTGCCTTTCTCTAGTTTAGAAAGGTTTTTGGATGCCGTTTTGAGCTCACAACGTTTTAAAGTTACGCAAGCTGATTCCTCATTGTCATCAAGACAGATGAAGAAGCCGCGAGATGAAGGGAAAGGAAAGGAATTAAGAGGAGATACTCGATGCTCCAAAGCGTGAGAGGAAATGGAAGGTCTCATTTATCGTCCACTGTCCAATTAGTTCCCTAGCTGATAAGCCCGAGTGCCTTTTTCTGTCCTTTTCTTTTCATATGGTGTCTTATTAGTTCTTGAGTCCTTGTTCGTGGAGTCAAATCACGACCTATGGGTCCCGGATCGAGGTAATTAAGCAAGGATTGTTTACCTGCAACACTTCATTAAGTTACCACGTTAAGTATGATCGGTTTTTGCATATTTCTAGCAGTAATAACAAAGCAGGAAATTCGAATGTGGTGAGACGACATCGAAGTTGTACTTAAGTTGTGAAAAGTTGGTTGATGAAGTTAGGGCATGAGATTAGCTGTCCCTGCTTAAGAAAGTGGAAGCAAAGAGAAATTAATGATGGCTTCCCATCGCCATCATGCCTCGGCAACATCGAAGTACATTATTGACGTGTTTAATGCGTCTCCCAGGCAACTTTGTCTTGGCTGAGTCCTTTTGTCCGAAGAAGCAAAGCAAAGCAAGAGAATCTCAATCTCTCCATCTCCTGTCTTTTTCCCCTTCTTCGTTTTAAGGATCCGTGACAAGGCCTTGGTATTGAAAGCTTCAAACGACGAGATGAGGAAAAAGACAGAGATGGAGAGAGACTAGGTCTAAATACTATGGACCACTGTTGTATTGGACAAGCTTCAAATTTTATTGCCCTTATCATAAATGACAGAAATACAATCTTTCACTGAGGAGAAACATTTGAATGTCCAGCGTAGCCTTCCGGAGAAAATAACAATGCACTATTCCTGCATATGCAACAATCAATAAATTGACCGACCAGAAAAGAAAAAAAGACAATCAATGAATTGAAAACACAAACATCATGTAACAAATCTTTCCCGCATCTCTGTAGACTCTTACATATAGAGATTTAAAAAACTCGCTGCCGCTGCCGAATCCATGCACCAAGTGATTGAAGTTACAGGAAATGAGGAAAATAAAGAAACAAAGCGCACAAAAAAGAGAGGGAAAAAACATTAGAAATTTCGTGAGAGCATTTTTAATCCTTGGCTTGAATGGCTAGACCAAGCACATCAATGAAAAATTCTATCCTACTGCATGCAAATCACATCCAAAGTCATTAGAATCTACGTATTCCAACACATCAGCGAGGACAACAATGGTAATTACACCAAACATTTACAAGTAAAAATATGGGATGAGACCAGAATCTCCACGGCCAAATGCCCACCAAATGATCCTCATACACAATGCCTTTTTTCTTTTTTCATTTTCCCCTTCAACACGAAAGCGCATCCATATATGCAGCTAATTAGCAAAGACGACTGCCATCTCCCGAAACAGAAATAGACCGAATACAACATATCGACACTAGAATACTAACATAGGTCCGAGGGAGCATCAAATGAGACTTTCGTCCCTGGTGATGGGACATCTTCTCTTGCCCATCCCTTGCCCATGCCGGTAGCCTCTAGAAGCTACCGGCATGCCTTCTCTCCCCACCTCCGCTCATAATCAGAGGAGGGCATAGGCGAGAAAGACGAAAGAGGCACGATGGAGCATGTGACGGTGCTGCGGCAATGGCATCATCCCCCGAAAGCGGAAGGAAGGCATAGCGAAAACCAAAAAAACGGGCGTCGAGTCCAAAGGGCCATAAAGGGGAACCCATTTGTGTGCCAAAAGGCAGAATCCGAGTGCGAACATGCCGCCCCTTTTACTTCTTTTAGCATTTCACGAGCTAAAGGACAGAAGAGACATAAAGAGAGGGGTTGACCACGACGAGGAAGGTCCCCAAACTCATTTACGTGGGTAACATGAAAAAGTGCGTCCCACCTGCTTCACGTGGAGACGTGGGTGCATAAAGAGAAGAGGCCCCGTTCTCCGTTCCGCTGCGGTGAGAACATAAATCTCTGCTTCCATATGCTCTTCCCCCTCCTCTTCTGCTCTCTCTCCTCCGCTGGTTGCTTCCATCTCCCCTCACCCTGATGCCGACGCCGCCGACGCTCCTCCGCCTCCCTCTCGCGACGTCCGCTCTGCTCTCTCTCTCCCCACTCGACGAAGTCGTTGCCTCTCTTCCAGCGAAGCACGACGCCGACGCCCCTCCACAGGTTGCCTCCGTCGCCCCCGACTCCGACGCCGACGCCTCCACCTCCGCCTCCGCGAGGGACATCGACGACCTGCCGAAGAACGCGGCCAACTACACGGCCCTGACGCCGCTGTGGTTCCTCGACCGGGCCGCGACGGTCCACCCTGACCGGTGGTCGCTCGTCCACGGCGCCGTCGCCTTCACCTGGCGCCAGACCTACCAGCGGTGCCGCCGGCTGGCCTCCGCCCTCTCCCGGCGCTCCGTCGGCCTCGGCAGCAAGGTACGGCTACCTCGTGCTATGCTATACTGTCGCGCTCTTTTTCTTCTTTTTTTTCTTTTTCCCGTTTCCGCGTTTCCGGCGATGAAACGATGACGACGAGGACGGTGAAGTAGTTCGGCTTGTGGATGTGTAGACAGTTGAGTTTTGCAAGCTCCTAGAGGTTGGTGAGCAATTACGAGACTGGAGGACGAGATGCTTGTCCTTTCCCTGTCGGGCAACCGAACGAGGACGCTTTAGCCTCGTACATTTCGTTTTTAGTTCGACGAGGAATCGGCTGATGAATCCTGTATCGGCGGCGTTGTTCGCGTGTTCCGGGTCTTTGATTTCACCCTGATTCGAATGCTGGTGTGAGGTTCTCTTGGTTATGATGTTAGGATTGTCTGGAGATAAATGATAGACAAAGTGGTATCATCACTTTGTTATTCTTAACCATGGTCTTGCTGGAATATTGGAGAAGGATGGTGTGGGATCTTTCTGTCTTTGTTCGGGTTGATTTTAGCTCCTCATGTCAATAGTAACGAGAATCTCTATTCTTTGTCCTTTTTAGTACTACGTATGGAGCAAGATGTGGAGAAATTTATTCGAGATCCAACACAAAAGCAGATGGAGTTTCAGCAGGTGCCTACGTCTTTTCTACGGCTGGCTGCGCACCGTGTTGCACAGCATTATGGTTTGCAGTCCATGGTTCTGCTAGACACTGTCCTTGATGGTGCAGCTTTGTCTTTAGCATGGATAGTGAAGGCATATATCATGCCTTGGCTCGATTTGCTCTCTCTCTCTCTCTCTCTCTCTCTCTCTCTCTGTGATAGGCGCAGGAGGAGGACTGCCTCTGCACGGTTTGATTTGGAGCTGCCTCTGTGGCGAGGGTTCGACGGAGGCATTAGATATGTTGCCATAACGTGGATTCAGTGCATATGTCCACCTTATATGCATACACATGCAATAGATTCATTCTTGTCGCATGTACGCATCATCATTATACAGATTTCCATTTGATTCGAGCCCGATTATCTTTCTTGCAAACATTTACGACATGGCTAATCCAGATATGAACAGGACAAGACATCATCAGATCCGTAGCAATTGCTGGCAAAGGATGAACATGAAAATTTGGAAGGAGAAAAATAAAACAAAGACAAGAAGAAGAAGAATGACCCCAATACAAATCGTAACATTGTCAAAAGGAAAAAAGCCTTGCTCAATGCCCCGAAACAATCAACTCCCACTATACAGCGGGCACCTCTGTCTCATCAGTGTCCGAGGCCCTAGTTGGCGCCGCTTTGATGACATCTGCATCTCCAGCACTGTCGTCCTCTTGATTCATCGTGTCCGTGCCGTTGTTCACCGCGCTGTTCCCTTGATCTTGGCCTGTTTGAACTGGGCTTGAAGCCGACACTTTGCACAGGCGGTCGCTTCCACATTGGCGTGGAACGCCATCAGCATCTCTAGCAGAACCAGAGTTCACAGCCTCTGCACCGGAGTATGAGAAGAGCATGAGAGAGAGGAGGGCAAGAAGAATTATTGGCCATTAGTTGCAGTGACGAGATGAAAACGTGTAACTAAAGAGAATTTGTCTATATATATATCCTGCCCCATCACGGCCACCGCACCGCCGCGATGCCACCCCAGCAGCCACCGCAGCTCCCGGCCTCGCCTGTCTTCCTCTCCCTCGCCATCTGTCCGCTTCTCTTGGCGACGAACACCCCATCTGGTGATGGACGAGGCAACGGCCCTCTCCATTTCACAAATTTCAGCCACGTTTTTGCTCAGCTGTCGCCCCTTTGCTGCATCCTCAATGCTTGAAGACCCCAGCAACTCAAGGACAGATGGTCGAGGTAAAAAGGGCTGGCGTTCTCTCCTTCAGTCGGTCACGGAACCATTCTCCCATCTCATCCTTCCTCCTTCGAGCAGAACGTCCACCCTCCTTCGCCCTTCTGTTTCTCGCACGATCCCACCACCATGGCCTCATGAATTCGGCCGCCGGCAACGCCTCAGCTCAGCCAGTCGCTTGCATCATCGCCCGTCGCCAGCATTGTCTTTCTGGGCCTGCCGCGAGTTGCCAAAAGCCAGCCGTGAGTTAGCTCGCTCAGGACCTTTCCGAGAGTCCTTGAACCGCGTCGACGTGTTTCGGACTTGAGGCACGTAAATTACTTCCTATTCATGCTAAGTTGGTCAATTTCCATAAGTTGTCATCGATTTCCTCAGATTGTAGTCCCCTCAGTTGTTTTTGTGCTTAATTGTGTTTATCAATGGTTTCAGAATATATGTGTTGCAAGTGGTGTTAATATTTTAGTACATTGAGTATATTAATATGTTGTTGGAATGCTGGATATTGAAGTGTGTATTGGATTTGAGCTTAGATCACACCAGGGTGCCACGATTTTTGGATCAAATTATTGTAGGCCAAATTTTGTTAATTTTGTGTAGGTTTTTGTGGTACAAATTCGATGAGACTTTCTTCACAAAAGTCATGCCTTATAACTTGTTCTATGACATAATTTTATTTCAAAATTTTCGAAATATATTTCAAAAACTGTGCGAGTCTAAAATTATTTTTATAAGCTATTTTTGAACCTTTACTTGGTTTTCATTTCCAATAGGTTATTTGATAAATAATTTGGACTAGTGTCCTTCATAAAAGTTTTATACCACATCTTAAACTATAGTGTGAAAATTTCCATGATTTCTAGAGTCCAATTAAGCGTCCAAAATGCCTTTTGGTAAACCTACTGTAACTTGGCTTTATGCCCTACTTTGATCCGAATTACAGAAAATGATTGGAACCTATATAAGTTAAAACAAACTTTGAAATCTTCATGAAAAATGTTCCGAAGTCTCGTCGGATCGTGTTAAGTTTTGAATATTTTGAAAAGATATACTTGGCGAATGCCTTTGATTTCTACAAGCAGGCACATTGCCCTTGGATAAACTCTTGTTTTGTAATGTCTTTTGAATTGATACTGCTAGCTAAATGTCTGTATCATTTCTCTGGTTTATAAAAGATAGTTGATAGTGGGCAATGACCTGCTCCAGTACATCTAGGGGACATGTTACAATGTACAGCATGGTACATCAATTCAATAATTCAGGCCATCCACTGAGTAAATCATCCTTTGCAAACCAAAGAAACGGTACAACATTTAGTTACTAGTTCAAAAACGAGTTATCAAGAATTGATAAAACAAGGGCAGCGCGCCCGCTTAGAGAAATCAAGTGATTCAGTTTGAAAAATTGCAAAACTTTAACACGGAGACTTCAAGAAACGTTTTTTGTGAAGAATTCGAAGTCCAGTTTAGCCTGTATGGGTTCCAATCATTTTCTGTAATTCAGATCAAAATAAGTCCCGAAGCCAGATTACAACAGATTCAGCAAATGGCATTTTGGATGCCTAATCGGACTCCAAAAATCATGGCATAAGTTAATTTTATAGTTTAAGACTTGGTCTAAATTTTTTTTGAAGGACACTAGTCCAAATTGTTTATCAAACATCCCGTATGTAAACCAAGCAAAGATTCAAAAACGACTTATAAAAACAATTTCAGACCCGATATATTTTGCACATATAAAGTTTAAAAATTTTGCAATAAAATTATGTTGTAGAACAAACACATCGCATAACTTTCGTAAAGAAAGTCCCATCGAGTTTGTACCACAAAGACTTGCACAAAATTACCAAAATTCTGCCTAGAGTAAATTGACCCGAAAATTGTCATAACCTTGGATTTGTCTACCGCTCGTGTTATTTAAAGCTCAAACCAATACACACTTCAACATCCAGCATTCCAAAAAAATATTAATATACTCAATTTACTAAAATGTTAACACTACTTGCAACACATATATTCCGAAACCATCGATGAACACGATTAAGCATGAAAACAACCGAGGCCCTCGACGTATGGAAACCTGACCAGCATAGCATGAATGGGAAGCAATTCACTTGCCTCGAGTCCCAAACGAACGTCAGCGCGGCCCAAGGGAGTCTCAGAAAAGTCTTGAGCGAGCTGACTCATGACTGGCTTTTGATGGGTCGCGGCAGGCCAAGCGACAATGCGAGCGACTGGCTGAGCCGAGGCGTCACCGGCAGCCGAACTACATATTGGGTGTTATTTATGGACTCGGAGCTTTTTGTGGCATCCTGGCTTCAGGCAAAGTTTAAGCAAAGTCTTGCCGAGAACTCTCAACCTGAAAGTGGAAACACTGAGACTTGCCCATTTTGACATTTATCTTGAAAATTTGTCCTGTTTTATTTCCTTTATCGCCTTGCTTTTTTCTGTCACATTTGCTAAAGCATGTTGCCGCCGAATCGAACAACTGATTATAAAAAATGGGATTCATATCACGGAGTGATTCGATCACGGAACTATGCAGCAAAAATCATGTCCCTGATGTTTATAAAGGAGATACATATGAACCCAAAAATCAACTGAAAAAAGGCAACACAGCGCCCAGAGTACTGCGGAGAAGACGTGAGTGCTCGAGGACTAGGCACTAGGCAGCACATATCATTATAAGCAATAAAGAGATCAATGTATCTCGAGACAGAAGGTCCGCAAAGGTGTTGCATAGCTCAAGACGCGTAAAATAAGCGGAGGTTTCAGGCAAGCAAGAAGCGCCACGTGTGAGCGTAGCTGTACTCAAAAGAAATACTCCACTTTATTATATGAACGATTAGCACAGAGTAAATCATAAAGTACAAAATGAAATCCATCGAAGTCTAGAATTCCTACTGCTAGAGTCCATGATCACAATCAGACTGGTGGCCGATTATGAGAATGCTCCTCCTATTGTACTCGACTCCGATCAGTTCAACTCGACCAGCAATATTCCCAGAATAACTAAAGTCGGGCTATTTTTTATTACCTTATTCTCTTCAGATAATCTTATCCACGATTTCAACTCGATCAGCACAGTGAAGGAACCACATCCGATAGGATATGGTTGACAAAGGTTCCCAACTTGCCACTGATTAACATGAGAAAGGATCAGATCGTACTCAATGTCACACAAATTATGGATTCTTCTGTCCTTTTGTCTTCATATAATCTAGTATGGTCGATGCAGCTACCATACTCGGGCTGCCGTACAAACACTTGCTGCTTGATTCCCGTTGTGCTCCCTTTGCTATTTTTTCTGAAGGCCATAGAAGCTTCATAACCTCTGGCGCAGCAAGAACTTGCTTGTCACGAAGCCCTTCATCATGGATTAGTTCCCTGCAAGGAGACATCCCTTCAAATCATCATATATGAAGATTAGAGTCTTTCTATTCAAGACCATAAAAACTTAATCACACCAGCTCAAATCTATGTTGAAAAAGGCAGTGAAAATTTGGCATTTACTACTACTGCTCGCTCGTTTCATCAAACCTATTTCTTTGATTTTTACACCCTCCCCAAAGCAGAAGGAATTGAAACTTGAACTACAATATAACTTGATCATGCACCAAGTGATAGAAGGAACTACTGTAACGTGTATCTCCATTTAAGATAGTGAATCTACTCCACAGGCACTATAAACAATGAATTTAATCAAAACAACAATCAAAACCAAATGAGAGGGAAAACACTTATGTTCAATAACCTCTTACATGAGCAGCGAAGTCAGGTTCCCAGGTGTACATTGTCGAAACAAAGCTTCTGGAATGACACTTGCATTCAAAAGGATATTGGGGAGAGAGATGTATGGTATATTTGCTTTGTAGCGAATAAACAACTCTGTTAGAAAATGAGCTTGGTAAGCAACAACACATAGTAGCCCGGCAAGCTGCATCTCCACAGCGACGATGCCAGAAGTACACAAAGCAACTCTGCTTGCCTGCAAGGAGTTCCCTTAAATACACTAAGCAGAAGTTTCAACAGAAGATATGACTGCCAAATTTGTAGGTGCTGACAAAAGAATTTATTGGTAACTTGTAATAGCTGCTGAGAAAAATGAGAGGTGACAATAAGATGTTGCATTTGGATGTTGAAGTATGCAAACTGTGGCTTTCTAATGCCGATTGGTTTAGAACTATCAGGCACTAGAGAGAGGAAATTCCCACACTGAATACTTTGTCCACATATCTCCCTCATAACAGGCAACTGATGTCCATTGATTGATTTAACAGTCTTACATCATGGGCTACAGCGTATGCAAAGACAAGGCACTAAAGCAGGGTGACAGTAGTACACCAACTAAACACAAGGATAATCACAACAAAGAAATTTACCCAACTGAATTGACCTCGATGATAACCTTTTGGAAAATAGACCAACACAGAAGCTCAGACTTCCTGAATCCAGATCATGATTTGACTTCATTCACACACCAAAAATGTAAAGAAGCCTTACACTTAAAGCCTCATATTTTGGCTGTGCTTCTCCTCCTGGAATCAGTATGACAGGCACTGGCCACTTCCTGACAAATCCATCCACGTAATCTTCCAATGTTGATTAGGTGCCATGTGAACTACTGTTAATAGCTCCGAGATGGACGATTTCAGCATTTTAACAGTCTCTACAAAGATTGGAAGCATCCATGCAACCCCTTGCAGTCTACTTCCAGGAAGCAAGCTAATGACTGTACCTCCTTAAGGCCCAAACAAAGTGTCAAAACCAGGTTAAAGAAGGGCTTGCAGCAACGGAAAGTCAAGGCTTGAGAAATAAGTTTGATCACATAATTTGATGAGGAAAAAATATCATGAAATTGGTTAAAAGGGTTGAAGGTGACCTTTTGTTTTTCAAGCATGACCCTACATCTCGTTCTCACAGACAGCACTAGGTCTTTTATTTGTCAATGAAACATTACAAGTGCAGACTGGCGGAGAAAAAGTTTAGGGAAAGATTAGGATACTGAATTCTATTAATTCACATTGCCTGAGCTTGGCACTGCACTCACAATATCTTCAAATGCCACTCCAACAACAGATCAGTATGCATAACTTGCCATGTTAAAATTTTAAAATGAGAGTAGAAGACTCAGTCTTTTACATTACCTGAAGGTAGTTGGTATTTGGACCAAAAGCTTTCCCTACTCCCAGCCAATTTCCATATTCTTGAAGCATCTTCTCCCTAAATATGCATTTTGTTCAGGTGTCAATGTAAAACAACATGAGATAGAAGGCATAAATATTGTGTCTTCCCAAAATCTTAAAATGAGTAAACATGTTCAGATGGGGCAGGCACTAGCTCAGTGAGCAAAACCTAAGTGCTACAAGAATTATTTGAGCAACCCAAATGACTTCAACTGAGTGCATGATCACACAATCCAAATCCGATAAAAATGGGATGCTCAACTCTACATAACACAGGCACACATCACAATCTCAGTAGATAAAATGACATGGAGTACCTGATTCAATTCCAAGGCATCTTCTAATATAGGGTGGCCCACAAAATTTGCTGACAGTCCATTCGACTCGCAAACTTTGGCCTCATTTGGGAGTATACATAAAATGTGGTCCACAAACTGAGCAAGGTTCTTTAGTCTTGCCTTACCCCCTTTCCATGCCCAGAAGGAAGGTGCAACATAATGGAAGTGAACAGGGCCATCCGCGTACTGGTGTGATGATGTCTAGCTGCAAAAGCACAGTCCAATTTCCCTATACCATATGATCTGCAGGAGCACTATGCGAAAATGATTTGGACTACTCCAATGCATGACAAAGTCAGCAGCTTCAGAAGACTGAAAGAGAAACCCTTCGAGTCCACTGTCACCACAATGTGAGGCTGAAACAGAAGAGCTGCATCCACTGTTTCCTTCAATTTTACCTGTCAATATAAACTCCAGTATTCATAAACAACTAAAAAAAAGCATCATATAAACCAACAAAAGCATAAGCAGAAAACAACAGGGAAATTAACATTCTTCTTCAAATGTACAAGCACAACATGGGCATTGCTCAATACTCACTCTGATTTTACCCAAATGAGGCATGAGCTCCCAGACAGCCATCACTGAAATATCCTCCGTAGGAAACAGGCCTTTCAACCCCTGCTTAGACATCATCGACCTGAGATAGCACAGAGACAATTCCTTTGGAGATGAAAACCCAATAAAGCAACATGCTATACACTTACCCTTAAGTGTATGCATCACTTTTCCAGTCTAAGGCAAAAACAATCTTCTTGACAATGACCTTTTTTAACCTAATTTAGGAAAGAAAGTCGACTTAACACATATTTATCACCAAAAGTGCATTATTCACACAAATTTCAGGAAGCTGTTTTCTTTCTCCCTAATTCAAACGGTAATTCTTCTCTTCCCACGGGAGAACAATGCTGAACTCTAAGAGCAGCAATATATGTGCAGAAAGAACTTGGCATCAATCAGACACTGACCCAATTTCAAACTCACCCAAGAGTTCAGCTTCTAAAGTAAAGAGCTAAAAGAACATAGCGCGTGCTAGAAATAAGCAGCGACATATCATTACCTTCCCACGCCGGCGAAACGAACCGGAAGAGGAGAGAGAGTCTTGAGAGAGGTCATAAGGCGGGAAGCGATGGTGTCCCCTGAAACCTCCCTTGCGACGACGAACACCCTCAGCTCGCCGTCCCTCGCCGCCATGCCCACCACGGACTCGCCCGAGATCGAGGCGTGGCTTCTCCATACGCCCGAAACGAACGGTCCACGGCGATTTCCGTATCGCTTCCGCACTGTCCTGAGCACCATCGCCATTTCCTGCGACCGATCGTCACGGCATTGTATATCGACCGAAACGAAACAGGAAAAGGAGGAAAAGTTGTGGGCTTTGGTCGGAGATGAGGGAGCAAGTTAGAAGGGAAGGTTCCTGGACGAACGTTGCTTCGGGTCAGCGAGAAGAGAACAGGCGAAATTCTCCGGGTCCGTAGGACGGCGTGAATGTTTGGTCAAACTCTTCGGTAGACTAGAAATGAAAGTTTGCAAAGTACACGAAGTTTTCTCCACGTGAGAAAGAGGAATTTTTTCGAGGGTAATATCGGATATATTTTGTTCATCATTTTATTTTTGGCCAGATTGTTCATAATTATTTAGTTCTTTCATTTTAGAGACAATTACTAATTTTAGATTTTGTAAATTTTGTCATGAATAAGTAAATTACAAATGAAGAGCAGAAAGGGAGATATTTCATTTTAGAGATTGCATACTGGGTGAGTATATATGTAAAAATGAGAAAGTAGACAAACCTCATTTTTAAAGTTAAGAAATTATCTGTTACTTAACCAAAATAAAAAAATAAAAAATAAAAAATACTCCCACATTGAGGACTCAAAGTGGGGACGTTTAGAGAGTTTAATAACGATTCTCTTCCGAGAAACAATTATTGATTAGAAATGATTTTTTTGGTTTAAGAATGCGCTTGATAATCGTCTAAAAATTCTATTCCCGCGATAGAAATGCGTTTAGTAGAATTGTATAATTTTTTTATTTCTTTAAATTTTTTAATATTTTTATTATATTTTTCTTTTTTTTTTTTTTTTTTTTTTTTCTCTCCTTTTTCCTCTTTTGTGGCGGTGGCCGGGGCGAGGTCCGGTGAGCTCGTCGAAGCCTCGCCTAGTCACCGCGAGGCTCGGCCTCTTGCAAGGCCACAAGCGAGGTCGGCTTTGTCTTGGCCTGGTGAGGCTAAGCCTGGCCAATTCAAGCCTCGCGCCAGTCAATGTTGCCGACCCACTGCTGGGTGAGAGAGATGGAGGAAGTGGAGGCCATGAACGTGTAGCGCGATTTACATGTGCATTGAAGAAGTGCCTATCTTCATTTGTGTCGATAGGTCGAGGGGTGTTTCAGAATTTTCCTTGGATTTCTTGAATGATAGAGTCAAGGTCAAAGCCTTGTATAATGGCTTGCTATGTTGCTCAGCCTCAATGGGTGTGTGAAGTTTCCTAGTTTTCTTGTACTTGGATTGGAAAAGAACCAAAGAACAACCGTACACATGAGCAAGACCAAAGGTAGCGAGCTTGTTGCGCATTTTTTCTCTCCTCATCATTTCTGACGTTGGGTCATACGCGGGTAGTGTTAGTTATATGTCTAAAGCAACCATATATTAGGGATTTGAGTTGTATTGTCAAATTAATGGCAAAGACGTATTCATTCATTTGTCCAATTATCTATATGAATGTTTCATAGGATCAATTGTGATTGAACTTATTCTTGAGATGTTAAGAATATACGTGATGAGTTCATAGTTAAACTGAATCTTTAAACCATTCCCGATCAATGGATCATTGAGTAGATATTAATGATCCTGTTGAGACCAGTATAGTCTTCGCTTCACCATTAAGTATTGGATGCTTAAAATAATGACGAGTCACGACTCATTGGATATTATGATACTTGAGTTAGAACATAGGTGCTGCTTGTAGTAGACAAGTTTACTGAACGTGACATACGTAAAACAATTAGCAATATGAAAGCTTTTAGTGGGTCAATGACTAATCGTTCATGCTCTGGTTTTGTGTAAATAATCCTTTGACCTGAGGCATAGTGTTAACTTGTCTGTTGGATGGCCATTTTTTTTTTTTTTTTGAGCAAAGTTGGATGGCTATGGTTCACAAGTACGCATATTGACGGCTCATTGATCCGTCTCTGTACTTGACGGTCATAACTTGTTCATAAACGAAGTTACACGTGTGCGCAACATGGAATCTATCTTCTTGTTGCATGCAAGGTATAGTAATGATGTTCTATGTAATCTAATTGTGACACTGCATTGAAATCCTCAGCCAAGGTTGTAATTAAGAACGAATTGTTTATATCTTGTATAAAATGCCAGTCAATTAGGTTTGTGCATATGATCGAATTGGTGACTTGATAAATATTAGCATTCACACTGTCTAGGCAGTCATGACATATTGCTAGATGTCAATGATGGCTTGTGGGACCTAGAAATTGATCGGGATAATCAATTCTCTATGGGGTACTAATGTGTTAGTGCAAATCTTACTACCAGCTCAGTGATGAACCTAGGAATGTCACACACCATAACCAATTCACTCGATTGAATATAGCCCACTCACGAGAGCTGTTCTCTTGCTCACCCAACTTTTGGAGGAAGTAGTCAATAACTTATTTAAGAAGTTAAAGACCGGCTTCTCAAAGAAGTAACTTGTGGAAAATGTAGTCAATAACTTCTTAGGTTAAAGACTAGTTTCTCGAGGAAGTTAAATGTTGACTTCACCGAGACATTATATAAAGAGCAAAAAGAGGGTGAGTGGGTTAAGAAATGGAAAAAAAAAAAAAAAGATAGATAACTACATGGATAGCAACGATTGCTAACCACGTGTGGAGGATTATCTCCACAAAAATGCTAGCATAATTATAGTGGCGATTATTGCGAGCTTTTTTTCGTTCGAGGTGTGTTGGTGGTGTGTCTGAACTAGATGTTTGACATTTGTGAGGCTGAAGAATATTTGAATGAAGTCGTTTTAAAGCGCACTTCGAGATGTAATCCGTATAAGGCCTTTGGAGATACATGTATAGTAAAATTTTATTTTTGCTTCCACTGTGTTTATGTTTATTTAGCCTATACATGTTCCACAAAACCCCAACAGCGGTATCAAAGCCAATCTTTAGGCGTTTTTGTGTGTTTAATTGATTTTGGTTCATATTTATTTTTGCATTCTAATAGCCAATTTACTTTTGTTAAGAGAATCGCTTGCTCTTACATGGCCAATAGAAGTTGATTAATTTATGTGATAAATTTAATCAACTGAGCAAAGATTGGAACTAAATCAATTTTGAATCAAAAAACTGTAATTTGTTATAATTTGTGTTTGTCTCCTACAAAATGATTTGCAAATGTGAATCTAGGGGCGACAAGGCGACTACTGCTTGGAATCACGCTTGTGAAATTTGAAATTTGTTTCACCTGTTTTGATCTCTTGATATGGCTTGCGTTGCTCAGCCATGAAGTAGAATTTTATTTGTGCCTTCCAGAGCTTTAGATTATGAATTTATGACTTGTAAGGAAGGGTGGTGATCATGAAAAAAATCCTTAATTAATATGATTGATGTGTGGATTAATGTATGATGATTACAAGTTTTTTTTTTTTTTTTGGGGTTGTAATTATTAAATGGAGACGGTGTCCTTCCTTTTATTTTTCATGAAATGTATTTTTAGCATTATTTAGTATATTGATTATTAATGTAAATGCCACAAGAGGAGAAGCCATAAAGCCGGATAGCTCTATGGGCCCAGTCTTTGAAGAGTTCAAGGATCTAAGAAAAAATGAAGAGCATGTCTCTATTATTAAAACATTAAAATGGTTAAATGGGCCTCATTGGCTCGTGACCCATTGAGCTATAATTCTATGATCACCACATAGGATAAATATCTATGCATTTGATATTTATTTATTCTGTTTATGTTATTATGCGTGTTAAACCGGTTAATATGCAAAGCGAAACTGTTAATAACGACCCAAACCTCCTTATTAATAATATTACATCAAAACAGGTTTCGGACTCGTGGCCTTCCATCGTTTTTATTTGATCCAACATTATAATGGTTGACTGACCGACTACGAATACATTGGGATTAATAGCCATCCATATTATTGGACCACTCCATTATGCATATGATGCTGTGGGATTGAAGCTGAACGATTTCCAATAACTGTCAAGTGATGGGATCGTTTGTGCTTTCAATATTTGCATGAGATTATAAGCTAGACTTAACTATGATCATGATGCCAATAACTGTTAGGTGAGGTTTTCATGGTCTAAAGCCAAAGTTATGATTGGGACTCGTATATGATGCATTGAACAAGTTGGTTCACTCACTAAATTGGTAGAACACCAATGACTGTCACATGAGGTGAGCTTTGGACCGGTGAGACTCCAATCCCCACTAATATCTTTACCCAATAAAAGATTACCATTTCCCATTTTAAGGAGTATGGGATTCGAATATAAATTTAATGGGGGGATCTATTTCATCTAAAAGCCAAAATGAAAAGCTATTGAAATACAACAGCTAACAATATATTTTCTGCACAGATATATTAATACTCTAAAAATGGTAACCACAAACCCACTCGCTTCTATACTTAACGAGAATCGTTTGACTGGATCCAATTTGAGGTGAGGAATTTGAGAATTGTTCAATTAAGAGAAAATTGGGTATGTGCTTGATAAAAAGATGCCAGACTCTTTTCCTCAGGGTGGGACCCAAGAGGAGTGTGTCACTTATGACAAGTGGCGTGACGATAACTTAAAAGTTATGTCATATATGTTTGCTTTAATGAATAATGAATTGCAAAAGAAGTATGAAACTACGGAAAATGCTAGGTCGATCATCTTTTACTTAAAGGAATACTTTGATGAGAATGGTTGAGCCTCTAGATATAAGATATCTAAGGCATTATATTGTATAAGGATGGCTGAAGGATCATCGGTTAATGATCATGCCTTGAAAATGATCTAGCATATTGAAGAGTTGGCTAGGCTAAATCTTGTTATGGACAACAAGTTAGCTGTGGATTTGATCCTCCAATCTTTACTCAATTCCTTCTATGGTTTTGTCCAAAACTTCCACATGCATAAGATGGAAGAAACTCTTGCTGAGTTAAATAGCATGCTAGTAGTTTATGAGAAAGAAATGTACAACACAATGCCCAATGTAGTGGCTATGGCTAAGGCTTCTTCTTCAAAGACTAAGACTGTTTTGAAGAAAAACAAATGGAAGAAACCTATCAAACCTGCTACACAACCAAAGCCCAAGGTTGAAAAAGGGAAATGTCATTACTGTGGTGTCCATAGGCGAAGGAACTGGAGGAGGAACTATATGAAGTACCTCATGAGCTTGAAGGTCAAGCCCAAGGACCAACCTTATGAAGGTATGGTGTCTATACTTATTGAAATTAATCTTATAGTTAGTGTTCAATCCAACTTATGGGTTCTAGATTCTGCTGCAACTTTATGTCATTACAGAATCTGGAAATAAAAAGGATACTAGGGCGAAATAATGACTTCTCCAATGGAGCAAGAGTTGCTGCATTAGCTATAGAACATAACGAACCTATTAGCTCTGCTTAAATGTAATTCAATCCCTCTGTCTTACTATGTCCCGATCGAACAAAGACCATGGAATATTTGTCAATTCACCAATTCGATCATATGCACAAACCTAATTGACCTGCATTTTATACAAGACATAAACAATTCATTCCCAGTTACAATCCCAGCCGAGAATTTCAATACAGTGTCACATTAGATCGCATAGGACATTATTACTATACCTTGCATGTAACAAGGAGACAGATTCCATGTTACGCACACATGTAACTTTGTATGTGAACAAGATATAACCATCAGGTATAGAGACGAATCAACGAGCCACCAATATGCGTACCCGTAAACCATAGCTGTCCACACAAGTTCAGGTCTAAGAATTATTTACACATGACTAGAGCATGAACGATTAGTCATTGACCCTGTTAAAAGCTTTCATGTTGCCAATCATTCTATGTGTGTCACGTAGTGAACTTGTCTGCTACAAGTACCTGTGTTCTAACTCGACCATCATAATACCCAATGACTCGTGAACCGTCATTACCTTAAACATCAAATACTTAATGGTGAAGTTAAGAACACACCGGTCTCAATAAGATCATTAATATCCACTCAATAATCCATTGGCTAGGAATGGTTTAAAGATTCAATCTAATTGTCAACTCGCCATGCATATTCTTAACGTCTCAAGAATAAGTCATGTAGATAATTAGACAAATGAATGAATACGTCATTGCCATTAATTTGACAATACAACTGAAATTCCTAACATATAACTATTACATGGTTATTTTAGGGCATATAACTAACAAGCACTTGGCTAGGATCTAGCTAGGGACCGGAGCACCTAGCACCTAGGGTAAGTCTAACCTTCTTAACCACTCAAGTTACTCACATATGATTGTCATTCTTGGAGTTTAATAGTACTTTTCCTGGTGGTAAGACATTTTAGTAGACATTGATTCTTGCATTTTCTATTTTTGCCCTATAATCCATCCAATTAATTGAACTTATTTCAAATAATTGTGGGATATAATACTCCATGAGACCTAGATGAGCCAAGGAGGCCAAACAATAAGAGAAAACAAGAGTTGAGGATAGCCTTAGATCCAAATGAAAGAAATGTCTGGTTTTGTCATGATATCTAGTAAAATGTACATATCAGAGGGAGACCCTCTTATGAATGGGGTCGATCAACATTGCATCTTCTTGGAAATATGACATCACTTTGTGTATGGACAAGGTAGAAGCAGATGATCCATCCAAATTTCTCCTCGCAATATGGACACTGGGTGAGTAAAGAACATAAACAACATTAAAGAGTCCAAGTTCATGACATTGATGGCTGTTTGCAAAGATATCAACAATAAAAAGTGGAAACTTTTGAGCCAAGTTGACTCCATTGTATTTCTTTGGGTGTTTGAAATGGTTTCACAATCAGGCGAAATAGCTTCTTCTATTCAACCACCTGAACATAGGTGCAATTCCCAAGAATTTGGCACTAACTACAACTCGTTCAACAACATAAGAGTAGCAAACTGTTCGTGGAACATTTCTAGTAAGAATATCAGTAATCTCAGTATCTATCCTATACATAGCAATGTCTCAAGTAATAAAATCCATCTGACTGGAGTACATATGATTAAGCCAATTCCATGCGGCACAGCAATGAGTGGGAGTTCTCCTCTAAATGGCACATATTTTCAAGTAAACGAGGTTGATTATGCTCTGATTGTCTACATAACTTGAATACCCTCCCTTAATATCATGCTAACAGGACTGCTATAATGCAGGTATTTGCTTACCATGAGAGCAGTCTAAATCCTATAAATGTTCCTAGGAGTTTGTTGTGGAAACTTCGAAGGAGGACTGTGTACTTGGGAACCTCTATACCGACAATATTCAAGGGTAAACAATGAAAAACAATTGCTGAGTAACAGGATGTCTTAATGGCTTCCAAAAGCTAATCTTTATGTTAAAGTTATGTCGGCAAAATATATTGGGCACTGCTTCTCGAGAGGTATGTAAATGACCACTTCTCTTTTTTACAACTATTGTGCTAAGAATAAAATTTGAGCACTTTCCATTTTTTCATGATTAACTGCTTTTTCAATTGTTTAATGAATATGCAAAACTCTCAAACTAGCAAGAAAAAACGTATGCCTATTTTTGCTTCAATAGGGTCCACAAGACTCTGAATAGTCTCTGATTAATTGAGCCAAAGCATAACTAGCTATGGTTTCCAACGGCTAGCTCACAATATTTTCTATTTCTACTACAACAGATGAAAGGTGACGATTGGCATCATCATCTTTATAGTCTCTAATTATAAAAATTATTCGATCATTACCATAGATGAATGCCTTTTGTTGATTTGAAGACCTGATCCTAATCAGCTTTAGGAATGCATCCAATTTGTAGTCCTATCTACTTGCGCCTCCATTATAGTATACCTTCACTTAGTAAGTTGCTTTGGAACTTATTCCCAGCTTCAAAATTTTCCAATAAACACCTCACGACAACTCTAAGAAAAAATTGTATTGCCAATGAAATGGAGTCATGTACCAAATCGACTGGCCCATTTGAGATTAGCAGTATCTTCACCAGTGACTTCCTGATGCCTTGTGAAGGACTCGTGAAGCATTCGGTCTCTCAAAATCTTTCCAAGTCCCTTATATCCAAAAATCTCTCTTCCAGAGAATCTAGGTCTACATAGGTTTTGTATCTACTTAATGTTTATTAGGCCTAACATAAAGGACATACAAGAAGATTGAGACATGATACAATACCGAGCCATGATAATTCTGAGTATGATGGCTGACATAGTGATGACCTCTATCATGAGTGGAAAAAGTTTAGAAGATGCTCAATCAATTCTGGAACATCTAGCATCCTCATCCTCATCCTTGGTGCATTAACTACTTCTTTAAAAATGGATATATCAAGAATGACATGATCTTTACCAAAAAAAAAAAAAAAAAAATGACGTGAGCTCTCATGTCCTCAAACAAATTGACTAGAGAATAAAGTTCCTTTATTCCAAATGAAATAATATATCTGGAGGGGTTGGAACTGTCTAAACCAAGGCAAATAGTGCTTACTGACAAAATTCTTGGTAGGTATAGACATCTTATTCTATTAGCGTCTTCCATGCAATCATGTGCAATAAGAAAATGCTAAAAGGGTAATTACTAACTGTGCTTACGAGGGAGTTACAATTTGCAGGATTTGTTTGTGTGAGGAGATTTGACAAGAAAACCCGGGCACTCGGTCCATTGGTGGCCAGGCTACACTTTTTGACTAATAAATTACCTAATACCAAAGGTAAGAAGGATGATGGTCAGTAATGCCTACTATGTTGGACACAGGCAAGACCAGATCAATAACCATGTTAGGCGAAGCATTTGAAAAATGTCTGGGATGGGGCTTCTGCTCTTCAAAGACCAATAAGTTACAAGCCTTTCGGTCAATACAGTTGACTGCTGAATAAGGAAGCTGAAGATATTACTTCCCCAAAAACAATGCGGAGTGACTCTAATCTTTGTTTGTTCCATTCAATGGGTAGGTCATTAGGCTACTTGGTTAAATTAAAACAGAATCAAGATTTTGGCATTGACACTGTTAAGGAGATTATTTTTATTTGACAGTTACTGATATGATTATTGGAGTGCCCTAGTGGATGGGTTTGTTGATTTTCACTGAACACTAAATGGTGCCTGTTTTCAGGATTTTAGAATATACAGAGTTAGATGAAGTTCTTAAGGAGTTTGGGACACCTGGAGTGCCATAACTTGGCACAGGGGGACACTTAAGTGCCATAACTTTAAAACGGTACACTTAAGTGCCACTTTTTTTCTCAAATGAGACACTTAAGTGCCAATATCAGAGTTAAATGGAATACTTAAGTGCCACTCCGGCGAAAATCCGGCCAAATGGCCGACGTGGCAATTTTCCGGCGATGGAGGTCCAAAACAGCGTCGTTTTGCACGCCGACGTGGTGAAAAAATACAAAAACGACGCCGTTTCGCATCGACGTGTAAAAATAATAAAAAATTAATTAAATTAAATTAAAACTTAATTTTAATTAAAAATATTCTAAAAATTTTAAAAAAAAATTTAAAAAAAAAAAAGGGACGAAGGGGGCGGGCGGGCGAGGGCCGAGCCCTCGCCGCCGAGCACTCGCCGCCGTTGCCTCCCCGCCGTCGCCGAGAGGGGCTGGCGACGGAGGGGGAGGGTCGGCCGGGGTCGCCGGCCCCCGGCCGGCCGGCGGCGAGGGCCGCGAGCCCTCGCCCGCATTTGGGGAGAGGGTCGCGGCCCTCGCTCGGATCCGGCGAGGGCTGCGGGCCCTCGCCGCCTCCCGCCGTCGCCGGGAAGGGCCGGCGACGGCGGGGAGGCGGTGGCGGTGAGGGTTCAGCCCTCGCCGCCCGCCCCCATCGTCCCCCTTTTTTTTTTTTTTTTTTTTTTTTTAATTTTTTTTTTAATTTTTAGAATATTTTTAATTAAAATTAAGTTTTAATTTAATTTAATTAATTTTTTATTATGCAAACGACGTCGTTTCTACTGAGTCAGAGCCGACTCAGCTCTCCGGTGGCCACGCAAGCATTAAAAAATAATAAAAACGTGCCACGTAGGAATTCCTGCAAGTGTCGCCAGAGGTGGCACTTAAGTGTCCAATTTGAAAAAAAAAAAAAAAAAAGTGACACTTAAGTGTACTGTTTTAAAGTTATGGCATTTAAGTGTCCCCCCGTGCCAAGTTATGGCACTTCGGTTGTTCTTTACTCAGTTCTTAAGTATTACCTTCATGGATATCATGGATATCATGGTGTGGATAAAGAGGGAAGACTAGTTTACATAAAAGGACTGGGAAAAGTGGAAGCTTCTGCCAGTTAAGACTCTTGATCTTGATCGATATATCCTATATCATGGGCAAGAATTTGAGAGAAGTTTTGTTGTCAAGTTTCCAGCTTGTACTGTAGCTGCAAAGAAGCACATTGATTCAAGCATGAACATTTTAAATGTGCAGTTGCTTCGTATGTTTACTTATCATTAATTAGCTTATGCGTCAAGGGTGTATATATGGTGCATTTCATGATCCATACTCTACATTTTTTCCACCAGGGCCTTAAGAACACTAAATCGAACTTCATTAAATTAAACTTCACTAAATGGTTCTGGCAACCTTCAGAAGATTGATAGTGACAACTAGCTAGAGGTTTTTCAATTGTTGGCTATCTCTATGTCATAAGTGCGCATTTGGGGGGCCATAGCTATACTTGTTCTTGTTCCCCTCAGGAGTTTGCTCTTAATAATCCTTTTTTAGTATGCATATAATGTCTAAAGATCAGCTCACATATTCTCTTTGTTCATTCATAACTCCCCCATTTTGAGTTCTTTCTTTGTCCCTTGCTAAAACAATATCAAGCTTATCGCTAGCACTCAAGACATTATTCTAGTTATCCTTTTAGCTTTGTCTACGTGCTCACATGAAAATGAATTTTCCATAATTCAATTTCTTTTATTAAGTAGTTAAGTGCCATCCTAATTCATATCTATGTTTTGCCTTTCTTAAACGTTGATATCTTTGGTTTGCTTATATTACAGAAAGAAGAGATAAAGTTGAAGACTGTTATAGCATTTGATGTTGGTAAGGATTTTTGTGCTAGGAACTTGCAGCGCCCATTAGAATCACCACTGAATGAGCAATTAACAATAAATTAATAATCGGTTTGATGATTGGACCCATCCATTCTTGCATTTCAGTCAAGGTTAAAATATGGTGTCTTGTAAAACATGATTCCAAGATGCCTAGCCCATTGAAACTGGTGTGATGGGGCTTTTAGACCACATTCCTATAATTGTGTCTTTGAATGTGAATATTTTTTTTTTTTTGGCATGGTGGTGGGGGTAGGGGTGGGTTGGGGGGGGTGAGGGAACCTTTTCGATGTTAATTTACTCATCCTCTAAGCAATAATGTAGCAATCTGAAGTTTGCAATGAAAACAAACAATGGGCAGAGAAGATGCAAGAGGAATTTGTCTTATTTGAGATTCAGTAATTCTGAGGAGGTATATTGTAACTATAACTTAATTACCGATAGCTTTTAAAATTTAATGTATAGGGACTCTAGGTTTTTTTCCCTGGACTTTTTGCTTGGATGAGCATGAAATCACAGAAAATGTACATTAAAGCACATTTTCTGAGCTGTTTGTACAGTATGAAATTAGGGAGCTAGATTTGTGCAACACGGTAACAAGTGATATGAAGTGGATACTCCGTAGGCAAGTAAGAAATGTGTGGAGACTTCAAAATTCTTATCATATGGGAGCATAATTCTGAGACTATGCCAGACATTGATACACCTATTAAGATATAAATTTTGATTTTTTACATGGTACAGCTTTAGCAATATATGAAACATTTCACTCCTTTGCCTGAAGTGTCACCCACCCACCCATTGGGTAGAAATACTTGATGTAGAAGACTCCTTATTATGCTTGCAATTTAAATTTTTTTGTGGGCTTCCCCAGCTTGGTATTTTGAGTTTAAACAACTTAAATGTCTGTGTCAAGAGAGGTTTCATGGTTACACTTTCTTCTAGCTAGGCTTATGCAATCATTTAGTTGAATGGGATAGGACTAGCAATTAATAGATAATTTTCGTGAATGGACATGCGAAGAACTTCAATCTTAGATTTTGTGCATGTCCTTGAATGGCCTACTATGAGGTTCACTATGAAGACATATCAATGGTTAATGCTGACTAGAGTTCATATCTTTGTGTGAAGTAGATTAGGAATTGTAAAATACGATGTTTGGCTTATCCAAAGAAAAGAATACGATTTTGAACTGCCAATTAAAAGATTGGTATGTGTGGTGAGTGGTGAGATAATGAGACATGAGTCAGACTTGAGTGGGCATTCCTGAGTTGCTAATTAAAGATATTGTTGTATTCTTCTTTAATGAGATGTAAGAATGTTTTGTCTATCTAGTTTTATCTATCCAATTGTATGCTTTTATTATAGGTAGCAACTTAGAGCACAACTTGGAGCGGGCATACTGCTAAGGTTGGTTTGTTGTTGTTGTTGTTTGGAGAGCACATATTAAGTGTTGTTGTTGATGGTAATGCGTGCAAATGAGCATCAAAGCTTTCGTTTAGGAGCACATATTAAGTGTTGCTGAAGTCTAGCCATTGATGATAATGTGTGCAAATGGGTATCAAAGCTTTCGTTTGGGAACACATATTAAGTGTTGCTGAAGTCTTGCTGCTACAAATGGACATCAAAGTAATGAATGAGAACCTTGCACCAGGGGACACATCATATTCTTGTTGGATGGCAATTTTACTCAACCTGGTTCCAGCAACTTTTTCAGTCCAAGAGATAGAAGCCGCACATTCCGCTCAATCTCATGAGCAAAATTCGGGTGAAATTCCAACTTTTTTTAAAAAGACTAAACCATAAACTATCGAGCTATATCAAAAGTAATTAGTGAAACCTTCTAGGTGCACTAGATGAGGCGTCAATTTTCAAGGGGGGCGAAAAAAATTCAAGTACAAAAGCCTATAAAAGCCCATAGAACGAAGCTAGGCTCCGGCCGAAATTAAGCCTGATTCTTTTTCTCAGTCCATCTTTCTAATGCCACCTTCAAAATAAGCGCTAAATCCTTCCCGCAGCATCGTCACAGAACAGCCATATATGAAGCCCCACGATGGCCAGATTATGCGGCTCTCTTAAGTAACTTTATTCCTGACTCCGCCTTCATGAGACTTACATATTCATACTACAACATGCACAAATTGTTGATGTAGCTTTGAAGGAAATTATATAGAAAAGATTAACGGATAAATCATATAATTAAACACAACATGTACCAGTCCTTGTCTATACAAAACCTCCAAATTATCGCATTTACTGCATCTCTGAATAAAATACAAAATGTTTAATTAAAATAAATGATTAATCATTTTGAAATTTTATTAGTGCAAATTGTTCAAAGAAACTAAATTAGCCCTAAGTTTGTTGAAAAATATTTAATTAGTCTGAGATTTTTAAATTATCTATAATCATCATTCTTTAAAAAATTAATCACCCGTTAGAGATTAAATTGCTACCTTATTTTTGCATTGAAAAAGTCGTCCATGGAGTTGGCCGTGACGGAAGAAAAGATCTCTACCACCAAATCATTAGGAAAAATGTTGAGGTGTTCAATCTTCATAACTCTCAACAATTGTGATGTAACTTTAATAGTTTAATCGATATCTAATTTAAACAAGTGAAGAATTTCAGCTTAAATAAAATGTGATATGACAAAATTGGTAGACACTAGAAACTAATTGGTTTAAATCTTGGTATGAAAACTAATAAAATTTGAAATTCAAAAATCTTGAAATTAAGAATGGGTAATCTTCGCAGTCTACCAAACTAATGAAATAACAAGAGCTCATAAAGCATAAAGAAGGAACAAAAGAGATAGAAACCGCACATTCCGCTCGATCTCATGAGCAAAATTCGAGTGAAATCCCATCTTTTTCTAAAAATACTAAACCATAAATCATCGAGCTATATCAAAAGTAATTAGTGAAACCCTCTAAGTGCACTAGATGAGGGGTCAATTTTCGAGGGAGGCGAAAAAAATTCAAGCACAAAAGCTTATAAAAGCTCATAGAACGAAGCTAGGCTCCGGCCGAAATTAAGCCCAATTCTTTTTCTCAGCCCATATTCCTAATGCCACCTTCAAAATAAGTGCTAAATCCTTCCCGCAGCATCATTGTAGAACAGCCATATATGAAGCCCCACGATGGCCAAATTGTGCGGCTCTCTTAAGTAACTTCATTCCTGACTCCACCTTCAACATGCACAAATTGTTGTTATAGCTTTGAAGGAAATTATATACAAAAGATTAAGGGATAAATCATATAACTAAACACAACACGTATCAGTCCTTGTCTATACAAAATTTCCAAATTGTCTCATTTAATGCACATCTGAATAAAGTACGAAAGATTTAATTAAAATAAATGATTAATCATTTTGAAACTTTATTAGCGCAAATTGTTCAAAGAAACTAAATTAGCCCTAAGTTTGTTGAAAAATATTTAATTAGTCTGAGATTTTCAAATTATCTATAATCATCATCCTTTAAAAAATTAATCACCCATTAGAGATTAGATTGCTACTTTATTTTTGCATTGAAAAAGTCATTCATGGAGTTGGCCACGACGGAAGAAAAAATCTCCACCACCAAATCATTGGGATGAACATTGAGGTGTTCAATCTCCATAACTTTCAGCAATGGTGATGTAATTTTGACAGTTGTAATTGATATCTAATTTAAACGAGTGAAGAATTTCAACTTAAATAAAATGTGATATGACAAAATTGGTAGACACTAGAAACTAATTGGTTTAAGCCTTGGTATAAAAACTAATAAAATGTGAAATTCAAAAATCTTGAAATTAAGGATGGGCAATCTTCGCGGTCTACCAAACCAATGAAATAATAAGAGCTCATAAAGCATAAATGGGGAACAAAAGAGATAGAAACCGCACATTTCGCTCGATCTCATGAGCAAAATTCGGGTGAAATTCCATCTTTTTCTAAAGAGACTAAACCATAAAGTATCGAGCTATATCAAAAGTAATTAGTGAAACCTTCCAAGTGCATTAGATAAGGCGTCAATTTTCAAGGGGGCGAAAAAAACTCAAGTACAAAAGCCTATAAAAGCCCATAGAACGAAGCTAGGCTCTAGCCAAAATTAAGCCTAATTCTTTTTCTCAGCCCATCTTCCTAATGTCACCTTTAAAATAAGCGTTAAATCCTTCCCGTAGCGTCGTCACAGAACAATCATATATGAAGCCCTAAGGTGGCCAAATTGTGCGGCTCTCTTAAGTAACTTCATTCCTGACTCCACCTTCATGAGACTTACATATCCATACTACAACATGCACAAATTGTTAATGTAGCTTTGGAGGAAATTATATAGAAAAGATTAAGGAATAAATCATATAATTAAACACAACAAGTACCAGCCCTTGTCTATACAAAACCTCCAAATTATCACATTTAATGTACCTCTGAATAAAGTACGAAATGTTTAATTAAAATAAATGATTAATTATTTTAAAACTTTATTAGTACAAATTGTTCAAAGAAACTAAATAAGCACTAATTTTGTTGAAAAATACTTAATTATTCTGAGATTTTCAAATTATCTATAATCATCATCCTTTAAAAAATTAATCACCCGTTAGTTATTATTTTTTTTTTAAGGGTATATTAGATTGCTACAAAATTTTTCATTGAAAAAGTCGTTCATGGAGTTAGCTGCAACGGAAGAAAGAATCTCCACCACCAAATCATTGGAAAAAACGTCGAATGGTTCAATCTCCATAACCCTCAGCAATGGTGATGTAATTTTGACAATTGTAATCAATCTAATTCAAATAAGTGAAGAATTTCAGCTTGAATAAAAAGGGGATATAACAAAATTGGTAAACATTAGGAACTAATTGGATTAAGCCTTGATATGAAAACTAATAAAATTTGAAATTTAAAAACCTTGAAATTAAGGATGGGCAATCTTCACAGTCTACCAAACCATCGAAACAATAAGAGCTCATAAAACATAAATGGGGAATAAAAGAGATAAAAACCACGCATTCCACTCAATCTCATGAGCAAAATTAAGGTGAAATTCAATTTTCTTCTAAAAATACTAAACTATAAACCATCAAGTTATATCAAAAAGTAATTAGTGAAATCCTCCAATTGCACGAGGTGAGATGTTCATCTTCAAGAGGGACGAAAAAAAGTCAAGCACAAAAGCTTATAAAAACCCATAAAACGAAGTTGGGCTCCGATCGAAATTAAGCTCGATTCTTTTCCTCGGCCCATCTTCCTAATGCCACCTTTAAAATGAGCGCTAGATGCTTCCCACGGCATCGTCACAAGACAATCATATAGGAAGCCCCAATGTGGCCAAATTATAGGACTCTCTTAAGTAGCTTCATTCCTAACTCTACCTTCATGAGATTTACATATTCATACTACAACATGCCCAAATTGTTGATGTAGCTTTGAAGGAAATTGTATGGAAAAGAATAGAAAGATAAATCATGTAATTAAACACAACACGTACCTATCCCCGTCTATACAACATTTCCAAATTATCGCATTTAATGCACCTCTAAATAAATTATCAATCATTTTGAAACATTATTAGCACAAATTGTTCAAAGAAACTCAATTAGCTCTAGGTTTGTTGAAAACTACTTAATTAGTTTGAGGTTTTCAAATTATATACAATAGTCATCCTTTAATAAATTAATCACCCGTTAGATGCTATTTTTTTTAAGGGGTATATTAGATTGGTATCTTATTTTTGCATTGAAAAAGTCGTCTATGGAGTTGGTCACAACGAAAGAAAGAATCTCCACTACCAAATTATTGGAAAGAACGTCGAAGGGTTCAATGTTCATAACTTTTAGCAATGGTGATGTAATTTTGACAGTTGTAATTAGTATCTATTTCAAACGAGTGAAGAATATCAACTTAAATAAAAGGGGATATGACAAAATTGGTAGACACTAGGAACTAATTGGATTAAGGCTCTATTTGGTTCGGCTTTCCCAAGGGGTTTTGGGCCCCGAAAGCCCCTTGGGGAAAATATTTTGTGTTTGGTAAATATTTTGGAAAGCTCATTGGCGAAATATCAGCATTCCCAATGCTAAAAGCCCAATGCCGGTACAAAGCTACTTTGGGCATTGGGCATTTAGGAAATACCACATCACTTTGTTCATCTTCTCTTCCCCCTTCGTCTTCTTCTTCCCGGCCATCTTCTTCTTCCCCACTCATCGGGCTTCTCCGACAGCCGCCACCACCACCTAAAGGTCATGCGTCCCTAGTGACCACTGCCTATGCGACCTCAAGCCGCTAGATCTGGCGGTCCGGAGGCTAGATCTAGCCACCGACAGCCAAATCTAGCCTCTGCGACCTAAAGTGCCCGAGGTTGTGCCTCCAAGCGGCAACGACATCACCCGAGGTCACGCTGCCCGGGTCCGCGCACCGCCTAGGTATGCGCAACCTCAAGCTGCCGATCTGGTGGTCCAAAGGCCGATTTGGCCACCGAGCCGCCAAATCTAGCCTCCGCGACCTTAGGCCATCAAATCTAGCGGTCCAAAGACCGGATCTAGCCGCCAAACGGCCGATTTGATCTTTGTGCCTCCAAGCACCCGAGGTCGCGCCTCTAGGCGACAACAACGTCGCCTAAGGTCACGACCTCGGGTGGCCAAATCTGCCACCCGGCGGTTAACCAGCGATTAGTTGGCCGCTGGATTTGATTTTCAAATTTAAAAATAAATAAATAAATAAAAGCAAAAGCTCATTTGTAATGTAAATTTTGCCAAACGATATTTATGCTAAAGTTACATTTCAATGTTATTTGAGACTATAATTTACTAAACGGTGTAACATTTCGGAAAACCCCTTTACCTTAAAAGTATTTGCATTCTACCAAGGACATTTCCCTAAAGCCTAACCAAACAAGCCCTAAGCCTTGGTATGAAAACTAATAAAATTTCAAATTCAAAACCTTGAAATTAAGGATGGATCTACCCAGTCTACCAAACCAACAAAACAATCAAAGCTCATAAAGCATAAAGGGAAATAAAATAGATAAAAACCATACATTTCACTTGATCTCATGAGCAAAATTCAAGTAAAATTACATCTTCTTCTAAAAAGACTAAACTATAAACTATCAAGCCACATCAAAAGTAATTAGTGAAACCCACGCACAAGGTGAGGCGTCCATCTTCGTTGGGGGCGAAAAAACTCAAGTACAAAAGCCCATAAAAGCCTATAAACGAAGCTGGGCTCCGGCCGAAATTGAACTCGATTCTTTTTCTCTACTCAAGTTCCTAATACCACCTTTAAAATGAGCGTTAGATCCTTCTCGCGGCATCGTCACAGAACAACATAAAACCACCAAAAATTCTTGCCCTCGCTCGCTTGCTCCCTCCACCCCTTCTTCCCCGACCATCACCAAACCATCCCCCCAAGTGGATTGGGGCCTCCAGTCATAAAAGGTTATAAATTACCAGAAAATAGACCAGGGAAATGGAATGAGATAATAAGCATTTCTTAGGTCAAGGTAAAAATGGACAAAAAAATGGATCTACTCCACTAGGAAATATTATTACGTCCATTTTGTTCCATGAACAACAATAACAATGCATTTCAAGGAGATCATAACTAAGTAAAGGTAAGAAGAGAGAGACCACCAATTAACACGTGGAAAATGAGAGGTAAAAGGTGACCGAAACTATAGGGGGAGAAGGATAAGGTACAATTTTTGTACTCATTGCAATAAGACAAACAAAGTTGAAAATGCACCACCGCCTGTGGTGGCCGCGATGGTTTGGGCTCTCTCCCCCTAACACAAGGGGAGGAGTTCAAATCCCCTCACGGTCGCTAGGGATTCTTAAGTGTGGCGTCGGGGTGGTGGGTCCTCCGCTAGCGTCACCCCAGGGTTTACTCTTCGGCTGTTGGCCGTACAGGGGTTCCCTGGGTCACCAAAAAAAAAAAAGTTGAAAATGCGATTTCCAACCAAATGAAAAAAATTAAAATAAAACAAAAAGGCAATAATCGCATATATAAAACAAAAAATGCTATTGAAATGAGAATTCTCAGCTTATGAGAATTCTGAGAATGAGGAATAATAGGTATCTAGCTATATCATTGAGGAATAGACGTGGAAATTGAATGTAATTTGTATTAGATTGAATAATAATGACTAAAATTAAGTTTTTCAGGCCCTTGTTAAACCTAAAGCTTCCTAACTGTCTGGAAGAGAATGCTCCTACTCATAGATCCAAGTGATTCATTCCAATATGTTGTTGTTACGAATACGGGAATGAACAAAAAGTGGGGCACTTTTATTGAAGATGCGGTTAAAGCAACAATTGAAAGGGTGCCTCATTGCCTTGCATAACTGATTCTGATAGCATTTCTTTCAATCATCCGATCTAAATAACAATGACCCCCAAGGTCCAGGACCACCCTAGGCTTTGGATTTTGTATGATTTTTCTGTATTGTGTGTGGAGGCTGGCCTTATAAGCCTCTCAACCATCCATCTTGAATGAATAGAATAAAGTATTACTCAAAGTATTACTCGAGGGTGTTTATTTCAATATTTTATGTGAAGACATATTGGTTCTAACCAAAAAGGAAAAGGAAAACAAAAAAACAAACTTCTGTATGGTTGCCATTGATACCTCTCATGAGAAGGCTTTGCAACTAGTTTCATAATTAGTTAATAGCCTTATCTTTCCAAGGTTTCCTTTCCATCTAAATAGATTTTTTGAATTTTTATGATTTTTCTGGATTTTCTGAATTTTTAATATTTCAATATTTATTATTCTAAAAAATGGGATTCGGATCGGGTTCATCCAAATAATTATTATTTTAATTTTTTAATGATTTCAAAGATATCTTGCACTAATTATTCCACATCTTGTCAAGTAAAGCCGAGAGAGAAAGAGAGAGAGAGAGAGAGAGAGAGAGAGAGAGTCTTGCTATTCAAATTCCATATTGAGTTTCGTTTCTCCGTCTATTTAGCATTTAATTATTGTGGGTCTAACATTTAGTTGCTAATGGACAGTTCAAATACATAATAAACTATATACAACAGTAATGAGATGCAAAAATTGTAATAAAACATAGCATTCTTCATTGTCATGCTACAATTTCATTGGTAATTGTTGAACTTTAGTAGATGTTGCAATTACGTCACTACTCGACACACTAAGGGTGTGCATGACAACATTTATGCTTATCTATTTCTCTGTTTTTCTATTTCCAGAACAGGTTTGGAACAGAAATCTGTTTGGTAACACAATTTCATTTTCCTATTTCTGAAATAAAAATCTATTCCAGAAATAGATTTAGAGCATAAATCAGAAATTAAAATTTTTAGTTTTTCTATTTCCGAAATAGCATTATCGTTCACTCTCGTCACCACCCATGGGATGTCGGACGCCCACCGCTGGTCGTCGCCCGCCCACCACCGGCCCTGGCCACTAGTTGCATGTCACCAACCGCTGGCCACCGAATGCCGAATGCCCGCCGGTCGTTGGCTGCTCATGGCCAACCATTGGACGCCGGAGGCTCACCACCAAGCACCAAATGTCTGCCACCAACCGTCCGCCGCTCGCCACCGCCCGCTGCGCACCATACTCCAAGTGTCAAACGCCAGATGCCGGCCATCGATTGCCGAATGCTGGACATCGGACGTCAAACGCTGGACATCAGACGTCAAACTTTGGCCACCTGCCACCGATCGTCGGATGCCAAATGTCGGTTGTCGAACGTCAGACTCCGGCCTTTGCCACTCCTAAAAATAGAAATTTTATTTTGTTATTAAACGAATTTTTATTCTAGAAATAGAAATTTTGAATCGTTATCAAACGCATTTCTTTGCTTAGAAACTCATCCATTGAATAGAAATTTATTTATGTTCCATAAATTTTCTCATGCGCCCCTTAAAATTCTGTTTTTCCCTCTTTTTTCACTTGGTGCACTTTGATTGATATCCGATTAATTTTTCGATGACGAGCTTGGTGTAGTGGCCACATGGCATTGCGTCCAGAAAAATTGGCCAAGTTTCAGACACATCACTAGCTTTACCGGAAAAGAGACTGGTTCCGGTCAAGGTTCATCATATGCATATATCGACCCTTGTAATGTCAGATCCTGGTAACTCCACAAAGGAAATAGCTGGTGCTAACTTACGGCCAAAAAATAGGGAAGTTCGAGGGTGAAAAGAAGAACAGATCCTAATCTTTATTTAGGGACATATGCTAAGCTGTTAGAATATAGGTCTGTCATCCTCAAATAGCCTAATGCCACAGTCAAGATCTTGATCAGACTGATAAGAAGGATGCTACATAAATGTCCCGAGCTCTCAGTCAAGATCCCCACATGATGTGGCACTGGGTTACCAATAAGCAAGATAAATCAAGCAGTAGCTTTGTTTAAAGCATATTGATCAATATTACATGCCAGAACGACAATAACATTCTCTACAAATAAGAACACTAACAATAGTAGGTTGTTTTCCCTATTCCAAGGTAAGTCAGGGAGGCTAAAGCAATGCCGTGTTTTATACAATTAAGCTGCTTGGCCACCTGCAATGTAAGAGTAGACATTGGTCAACAAGTTATTTTTTGTAGGGATGTGATGCATCCTGCGGGATGATAGCATGATCATAGCCAGTGAGAAGAGGTCGCTAAACTTCTGCAAACTCCCTCAGGGAAGTCTGAAGTGACGGATGAAATCAAGGCCAAGTTGGAAGAGTGTGCCCTGGCATTGTGTCTTGTGCAGATACTATCGCCCTCGCAGCCCAAGGATCTACTGTTCTGGTACGTTCTATACTCCTATGGTATTGTTCACTCTTTTTATATGGTTAAATGTCAAGATCAAATCTACAGGTCACTTCGACTTAAGCTCCCCTATTTGAGCTTCGGCAAGGTGTCTATATTCCAACTAACACTGCCAAGACCATCTGAACTAAAACCAGGAAGCTACATATCTTCTGTAGTTTGCTTTCTTAGATTGGCTAACAATTTACTCTTTTGAGATTTAGCAGAGTGGTGAACGAAATTGAGAGATTCGGCTTGGAACGAGGGACTCTAGAACAGCAAGTCTTATAGGCTCTAACAACAACAGTCCCCCACCAAACTCCACAATCCAAAATCTCATCACGCTATTCCTGCACCAAGGCCTAAAGGAAGCTGATCTCATCGCTCTCTCAGGTACCAGCAATCATTCAGCACTGAAAAAATCGTTCTCTAGGCCCTTTCTGTCACCCATGTTCTAAACTAATGTCAATTACAGCAAGGCAAACACATGACAAACGATAACTGCACTGGCGTTACAAAGTCCGTATACCTCATCTGAAGCTATTGGCAAAAGCAGAGGTTTTAGGGTTAATTCTGTCGGCTATAATTAGAAGGTAGGAATAATTCAATCATGTACTTCCTGTGTATGATTTGGTTCCTGTTATGTCCTTCAGAAAACCAGCAAGAGGGTCCATTGCATGAGGAGCTTGATCCGGGAATTTTCTGGGTTTGCTCCATATGAGAAAAGAATCACCGAGCTTCTCAAAGTTGGGAAGCAGCGTGCTCTGAAGGTGGCTCAGAGAAAGCAGGGCACGCAAAAGAGGGCAAAGAAGAAGCGTGAGGAGATGTCTAACAAATACTTACTGCTCACGGTGCATTATCATCGCTGGCAGATCTTTCTCTGTTTGATGTGCTTCAGTGAGATAATCTCTTGCGCCCCCTTATGGATTGCGGTGAAAAGAAGAAATGAAGAATTTTTTAAACTAAAAGTCTTTCAAAGGGATCCTCCCTGACTTGGACTACGGAAACTGGGAAGACCCAAATTCTTGTACTTTCAAGAGTGTCATTTTTGCCAAGAAGACGTTTTTTATAAGTTCCCTTTCTACGTCTGAACTTTTTCTTACAATTTGGCACATGGTATGCTGCATGCTATTTGATGTCGTCGGCTGGCTGCTTCCAACCACACAGGGTAACATGCCAACATCCAGATCCCCTTTATGCTCTTGAGCCAATGTAACATTTGGCACTTGTAGATGGTCACGGAACTAATTGGAGAGTCAAGAATTTTTTGCCTAGTGCTGGCCCGACTTACTCTATCGGGCATTGGAGAGGTTGAATTCACTATCCATGATTCTGAGTTTCGCATGATTTGAGGCTATTTTAAGCAGCCATACATAATGCAAAGTTGGATAAGATTATATTAGATTTGTTTGGAATATAGGTAAAAGACAAACATTTTAAGTCCAGTAAGACTTAAGATTAAACAAAAATAGAAAAAAATTATGAATCCCAAACCACAGACATAACCAATTTGCAATGGTCGTTTGAGAAAAGAGGTCCATGAGGAGATAGAGAGAGATGGTGAAATCCACAATGTGGTGCTAGTTAGGAATGGAATCTTATGTAGTGGTGACGGTCCTTTACGCTTCCCAACCGTGGTAAAGTGCCAATTCTTTTGACGGGATGAGAATGTATATTCACCCAGACTGTCCATGGGTTTATATTTATCAATAGCCACTGATCATTACCTAATCTGGAGCAACCTACGGTGATGACAGTTGCCTTCGGTACTAAGAGAAATAATCCCATAACATAGTAGGTTGACACAATACAGGCTTCTTTACCCAGTAGATAGAATTACATACGTATCTGATTTCCAGGCAAATGAAACTCCGAGCACATATAATCCCAAATCTTGTAATGACCTTCACAAAGAGGTTCCTCAAGGACAATCTCCTGAATGCGAGATAAATTGCCCAACAAGATTAAATCGCACAAAATCAACGACCGTAGAAAAACAAAAAGTCGAAGGTGTTCATAATTCTTTCCCTCAAAATAAATCGGACACGGGCAAATTTGATCACCCAAAATTATACAGTTTTGATTACTGGGGTTAGGACAGAGAGCGGCCAAGAACAGGCAAGAGGGAAGGAGAAAAAAGAAAATAAAAATAAAATAAAATAAAAAAGAAAGGGAGAGACAAAACGAAGTAAAACAAACTACTGACCTTCTGGCTTGCATCGCCAACTCTGCAGAGTGTTAACCGCATCTAAGAATTCCACCTGTCAACACCAAAAGTTCACCGTGTCAAGCACCGTCTGTCTTGCTCATCTGGTAAAGAGCCATCGTCACCACTTATGTTGGGAAATTAAAGCCACAGAGAAATTTTACCTGAACACCCTTACTGGCTAGGGAGCTGTATGAAATCTGCCAACTTCATAGCGCCAGCAGGTACTGATTTCTGTGGCAGCGTTGAGTTTGACAGAGGACTCAAAAACAACATTCCATTCACCATCTTTCCAACTTAAGCGTCGATCCAAGCTATTTCATAACCCCTAACTGTGTAATCCATCAACATCATATACTGGAGCAGGAAATATAACATGGCAATCAAGTTTTATAAAGCTCGACTAAAGCCTGAGCTCACCTTCTTAATTGCTCATCAATTTCTCAGAAAGTGGCACCTAATTGTCACAAAACAAGGCTCAGGGGACATATTACTGCAGCATCACAGTGACTCGGAATGCAGAGCATGTCCTAAAGGTACCTTATAAGCACATAAATTAGATGTGACATCAATTGTGTCTTCGATTTCGGTATCATAGACTTGAGGGCAGACATTTTTCAAGTAGTGTTACTTCAAATGCTATGTTGCCAGCTCATCATCCCACCGAGACCTCAAAAGTGAAAAACCATGAGTTTATATTCAATGAATCATATAGTTTATTTGGGAACGCAATAATGCTTAGCGGCAAAAGTACATTTCTCATCCATAATCTTCACAATGAAAAGCACTCTTTTTAGGAGAAAATGTAAGATATGACCGTACTACAGTTTGTGGAATGAAAGCAAGCACGCCGGGCATCACTGGTGCCAGAACTCACTTACGGTTCCGGTTAAGTACAGTCGACACAGCTATTGAGGGCTTCATATCAACTACTACCAAACAAGCAGGTCCTTCGTCAAGTTTCCCATCCATGCTGCTCACAAACTGCAAAAGCCGCATCAGCAATTCAGTCAGATATCCGAAGCCGCCGTAGGAGCATGGAAGGCAAAAGACCGTTGTTAGCATAGGTTATACGGGATAATCCGATATATCATTCTTTGACACAAAACGCACATTGAGTGTTCAGAGCTCTCACCCATGCCTATTACATGCTTCCAACCCTTATCCCGTATCGATTCGTTTCCTTCTTCTGGATAATTCAGCAAAAGTGATTGCTTTACGCGGCGCTCAGGAAACGTCGCATGCTCGAAAGAACCTATTGACGAGATAACGAGTCAACAGACCCTAAGAGATAAGCTTAATCCACAAAGCTTCTTCAGGTGGAAAGTCGTAACAACATGGATAGTGGATTCTTGACCGCGGGGAGTTGCAGATTGATTGCTACTCGAAGCAAAGAAGAAGATGCTAGGTCCGGGAACCCAAAAAACACAGCGAGTTAAAACGTTTCATCCTTTCATAGCGTTTTTTGACCAGCAGATAAGAGTTGAAAATTTTGTCTGATTGCTCCTAGGCTCCTCCTCGCTGGACATCTTCACAAATAAACCCAAACACTGGAAAATTACTATTTCCATCTGCACAAGCAAACAAGGGAAAATAAATTACTTTTCCTAAACCTGAATCTCGGTTAAAATCACCTCAAAACCGATAATGAACTTCTTATAAATATCATATGTTGCCAGTGGAAAGCCAAAGGGCCAATTCCCATGTTCTGAGCGAGACTTAAATATTTCATTGGCCAAAGAAAAAAGTGAGTTCATGAACGTGTGATGATTGTTGGTAAATCTCATATTCCCTCTTTGATGTTTATGGAACACATGGCAATCGACAACCCAAATTAATTTTCTTTTATAGAACTTATTATCAGACAATGAAGTGCGTCCCACCTATTTTACATGGGTACATAATAAAGTTTCGGGATGGTTTTAATACGAGACATATTTTTTATAAAACTTAATCTTAGGCAATAAAGTGTGTCCCACCTACTTCACATGGGTACATGAAAAAGTTTCCGGATGATTTTAATACGAGACATATCATATGCGAAACAATAATATCCACATCCAAAGTTAAAATAAAGTTGATGGCAACTGGACTCACGTGATTAAAACGATGCAGAGATTGAATTTTTTTCCTTCTCTTTTTTTTTTGTTTTCATTTCTTTTATGTATTTTATTGAGTGAAATATCGCATCACCCCACGAGGAGGCTGAAGCGCTGCGTGGTGCCTTGCCCGGGATGCGTGGGTGGTGGTTTCTGCGTACCTCCCCGGAGTTTACTCTCCATTGCCGGCCGTGCGATGGTTCCACGGTCACAAAAAAAAAAAAAAAAAAAAAATCGCATCACCACACAAGCAAGCAATTATCATATCGTGATTCATGCTGTTGGAAGGAGAACTATTCCTATCCATTGAGATTACAAATTGATATTAATTGATATTGTATATAATAGACATAGAATACTTTAGGAAAAGGAATATTGGGCATATATTTCCTTTTGATTCTTTTCTCTTGTACTACAAATTCGACACTCTTTGTACATTGGTCATACTGAAAATACACGAAAAAGTATTTTACCATTGCTCTGCGTTTCCTTTCATGGTATCGAGCCTGCTTTCGATCCACCTTCCGCAATTTTTTTCCTTCGAAGTTACCTCCCATTGTCTTCTGTCTCCTTCTTGTTGCTGCATATCA
Organism: Eucalyptus erythrocorys; assembly: GCA_014182555.1. Lineage (NCBI taxonomy): Eukaryota > Viridiplantae > Streptophyta > Magnoliopsida > Myrtales > Myrtaceae > Eucalyptus > Eucalyptus erythrocorys. The sequence continues at coordinate 54,792,257 of CM024602.1, forward strand.
CTACCTGCGGAACAAAGACAGCACATTGAAGAGAGGAATTCGATATGCGAGAACCCCAACAACTCGAAGTCCAAAATCCGGATACAACGGAGAGGAGTCGTCCAATCGATCCGCATCTACTCCGATCACCGGACAATTACCTACATCTATTCCCTCACTTAGGACAATTTCCTACACCAACATGGCTGTACGTACCATGGCTTCCAATTCAAGGACCATGGGGGATTGGGCAAAATCAACATGATCCGAATAGAGAATCCATACCTGTTCCAAATTCGGGTCATGGACCAGAATTCAATTCGGGTAGGTCGAGATACCCGAGTTTCCCGCCCAGGTTTGCGCACCAGCGAGATTTTCTAGCCGATTCGCCGGTGCAGCGAGGGCCATTCGCTGGTTCTCCTCTTGGACAGCAAGCTGGAAGATGCGGCCGAGTGGCGGGACGGTCTCCATGGCGAGGATCTGCGAACGGAAAGGTATGTAACTCTCATTTAGGGCTAATAGGAAACGGGTCACCTTCTCACGGTCTCAGATTTCTTTGTATTGATTGAGTGTGGACTCCGGTCCTTCAAGTTGTTCCTCGGCCCCTTCAAGCTCGTTCCAGAGCAATGATAATCGGTTGAAGCAGGCGGTAACCGAGAGGTTCCCCTGTTTCAATTCGGTGAGGGCTTGAGTGAGTGAAAAAACCTTCACCCTATCGAGCTTTCCGTACATCTCCTTTATGTTACTCCACATGATTCTCGCGTCTTCAGTCGGAGGAAGCCCAGCGGCGACCTCCGGTGACACACAATTCCCAATCCATGTACGCACTAATTGATTGCATTTGCGCCAATGGCATTGCAGGCGTTCATCGATTGGAAAAGGCACGGATCCGTCAAAGAATCCGTCCTTATCCTTGGTGACGAGAGCCCGTCGGAAATCCCTCGACCAAACTGAGTAGTGATCCGGTCCGGCGAGTTGAAGGGTGATGAGACGCAGCTCTGGCCCGTCGCCTGAGGACGTGTACAATGCATCCCCGGATTCCGGACGGCCGGCGAAGGGCGGAAAAACCAGCGGCGCAAACCCGGGCGGGAAACTCGGGTATCCCGACCTACCCGAATTGAATTCGAGTCCATGACCCGAATTTGGAACAGGTATGGATTCTCTATTCGGATCATGTTGATTTTGCCCAATCCCCCATGGTCCTTGAATTGGAAGCCATGGTACGTACAGCCATGTTGGTGTAGGAAATTGTCCGGTGACAGGAATAGATGTAGGTAATTGTCCGGTGACTGGAGTAGATGCAGATCGATTGGACGACTCCTCTGTTGTATCTGGATTTTGGACTTCTGAGTTGTTGGGGTTCTGCATATCGAATTCCTCTCTTCAATGTGCTGTCTTTGTTCTGCAGGTAGTGATATGCAGCAACAAGAAGGAGACAGAAGACAATGGGAGGTAACTTCGAAGGAAAAAAAAATTGCGGAAGGTGGATCAGAAAGCAGGCTCTAATACCATGAAAGGAAACGCAGAGCAATGGTAAAATACTTTTCTGTGTATTTTCAGTATGACCAATGTACAAAGAGTGTCAGAATTTGTAGTACAAGAGAAAAGAATCAAAAGGAAATATATGCCCAATATTCCTTTTCCTAAAGTATTCTATGTCTATTATATACAATATCAATTAATATCAATTTGTAATCTCAATGGATAGGAATAGTTCTCCTTCCAACAGCATGAATCACGATATGATAATTGCTTGCTTGTGTGGTGATGCGATTTTTTTTTTTTTTTTTTTTTTGTGACCCAGGGAACCATCGCACGGCCGGCAGCCGGAGAGTAAACTCTGGGGAGGTACGCAGGAAACCACCACCCACGCATCCTGGGCAAGGCACCACGCAGCGCTTCAGCCTCCCTGTGGGGTGATGCGATATTTCACTCAATAAAATACATAAAAGAAATGAAAACAAAAAAAAAGAGAAGGAAAAAAAAAATTCAATCTCTGCATCGTTTTAATCACGTGAGTCCAGTTGCCATCAACTTTATTTTAACTTTGGATGTGGATATTATTGTTTCGCATATGATATGTCTCGTATTAAAATCATCCGGAAACTTTTTCATGTACCCATGTGAAGTAGGTGGGACACACTTTATTGCCTAAGATTAAGTTTTATAAAAAATATGTCTCGTATTAAAACCATCCCGAAACTTTATTATGTACCCATGTAAAATAGGTGGGACGCACTTCATTGTCTGATAATAAGTTCTATAAAAGAAAATTAATTTGGGTTGTCGATTGCCATGTGTTCCATAAACATCAAAGAGGGAATATGAGATTTACCAACAATCATCACACGTTCATGAACTCACTTTTTCTTTGGCCAATGAAATATTTAAGTCTCGCTCAGAACATGGGAATTGGCCCTTTGGCTTTCCACTGGCAACATATGATATTTATAAGAAGTTCATTATCGGTTTTGAGGTGATTTTAACCGAGATTCAGGTTTAGGAAAAGTAATTTATTTTCCCTTGTTTGCTTGTGCAGATGGAAATAGTAATTTTCCAGTGTTTGGGTTTATTTGTGAAGATGTCCAGCGAGGAGGAGCCTAGGAGCAATCAGACAAAATTTTCAACTCTTATCTGCTGGTCAAAAAACGCTATGAAAGGATGAAACGTTTTAACTCGCTGTGTTTTTTGGGTTCCCGGACCTAGCATCTTCTTCTTTGCTTCGAGTAGCAATCAATCTGCAACTCCCCGCGGTCAAGAATCCACTATCCATGTTGTTACGACTTTCCACCTGAAGAAGCTTTGTGGATTAAGCTTATCTCTTAGGGTCTGTTGACTCGTTATCTCGTCAATAGGTTCTTTCGAGCATGCGACGTTTCCTGAGCGCCGCGTAAAGCAATCACTTTTGCTGAATTATCCAGAAGAAGGAAACGAATCGATACGGGATAAGGGTTGGAAGCATGTAATAGGCATGGGTGAGAGCTCTGAACACTCAATGTGCGTTTTGTGTCAAAGAATGATATATCGGATTATCCCGTATAACCTATGCTAACAACGGTCTTTTGCCTTCCATGCTCCTACGGCGGCTTCGGATATCTGACTGAATTGCTGATGCGGCTTTTGCAGTTTGTGAGCAGCATGGATGGGAAACTTGACGAAGGACCTGCTTGTTTGGTAGTAGTTGATATGAAGCCCTCAATAGCTGTGTCGACTGTACTTAACCGGAACCGTAAGTGAGTTCTGGCACCAGTGATGCCCGGCGTGCTTGCTTTCATTCCACAAACTGTAGTACGGTCATATCTTACATTTTCTCCTAAAAAGAGTGCTTTTCATTGTGAAGATTATGGATGAGAAATGTACTTTTGCCGCTAAGCATTATTGCGTTCCCAAATAAACTATATGATTCATTGAATATAAACTCATGGTTTTTCACTTTTGGAGGTCTCGGTGGGATGATGAGCTGGCAACATAGCATTTGAAGTAACACTACTTGAAAAATGTCTGCCCTCAAGTCTATGATACCGAAATCGAAGACACAATTGATGTCACATCTAATTTATGTGCTTATAAGGTACCTTTAGGACATGCTCTGCATTCCGAGTCACTGTGATGCTGCAGTAATATGTCCCCTGAGCCTTGTTTTGTGACAATTAGGTGCCACTTTCTGAGAAATTGATGAGCAATTAAGAAGGTGAGCTCAGGCTTTAGTCGAGCTTTATAAAACTTGATTGCCATGTTATATTTCCTGCTCCAGTATATGATGTTGATGGATTACACAGTTAGGGGGTTATGAAATAGCTTGGATCGACGCTTAAGTTGGAAAGATGGTGAATGGAATGTTGTTTTTGAGTCCTCTGTCAAACTCAACGCTGCCACAGAAATCAGTACCTGCTGGCGCTATGAAGTTGGCAGATTTCATACAGCTCCCTAGCCAGTAAGGGTGTTCAGGTAAAATTTCTCTGTGGCTTTAATTTCCCAACATAAGTGGTGACGATGGCTCTTTACCAGATGAGCAAGACAGACGGTGCTTGACACGGTGAACTTTTGGTGTTGACAGGTGGAATTCTTAGATGCGGTTAACACTCTGCAGAGTTGGCGATGCAAGCCAGAAGGTCAGTAGTTTGTTTTACTTCGTTTTGTCTCTCCCTTTCTTTTTTATTTTATTTTATTTTTATTTTCTTTTTTCTCCTTCCCTCTTGCCTGTTCTTGGCCGCTCTCTGTCCTAACCCCAGTAATCAAAACTGTATAATTTTGGGTGATCAAATTTGCCCGTGTCCGATTTATTTTGAGGGAAAGAATTATGAACACCTTCGACTTTTTGTTTTTCTACGGTCGTTGATTTTGTGCGATTTAATCTTGTTGGGCAATTTATCTCGCATTCAGGAGATTGTCCTTGAGGAACCTCTTTGTGAAGGTCATTACAAGATTTGGGATTATATGTGCTCGGAGTTTCATTTGCCTGGAAATCAGATACGTATGTAATTCTATCTACTGGGTAAAGAAGCCTGTATTGTGTCAACCTACTATGTTATGGGATTATTTCTCTTAGTACCGAAGGCAACTGTCATCACCGTAGGTTGCTCCAGATTAGGTAATGATCAGTGGCTATTGATAAATATAAACCCATGGACAGTCTGGGTGAATATACATTCTCATCCCGTCAAAAGAATTGGCACTTTACCACGGTTGGGAAGCGTAAAGGACCGTCACCACTACATAAGATTCCATTCCTAACTAGCACCACATTGTGGATTTCACCATCTCTCTCTATCTCCTCATGGACCTCTTTTCTCAAACGACCATTGCAAATTGGTTATGTCTGTGGTTTGGGATTCATAATTTTTTTTCTATTTTTGTTTAATCTTAAGTCTTACTGGACTTAAAATGTTTGTCTTTTACCTATATTCCAAACAAATCTAATATAATCTTATCCAACTTTGCATTATGTATGGCTGCTTAAAATAGCCTCAAATCATGCGAAACTCAGAATCATGGATAGTGAATTCAACCTCTCCAATGCCCGATAGAGTAAGTCGGGCCAGCACTAGGCAAAAAATTCTTGACTCTCCAATTAGTTCCGTGACCATCTACAAGTGCCAAATGTTACATTGGCTCAAGAGCATAAAGGGGATCTGGATGTTGGCATGTTACCCTGTGTGGTTGGAAGCAGCCAGCCGACGACATCAAATAGCATGCAGCATACCATGTGCCAAATTGTAAGAAAAAGTTCAGACGTAGAAAGGGAACTTATAAAAAACGTCTTCTTGGCAAAAATGACACTCTTGAAAGTACAAGAATTTGGGTCTTCCCAGTTTCCGTAGTCCAAGTCAGGGAGGATCCCTTTGAAAGACTTTTAGTTTAAAAATTCTTCATTTCTTCTTTTCACCGCAATCCATAAGGGGGCGCAAGAGATTATCTCACTGAAGCACATCAAACAGAGAAAGATCTGCCAGCGATGATAATGCACCGTGAGCAGTAAGTATTTGTTAGACATCTCCTCACGCTTCTTCTTTGCCCTCTTTTGCGTGCCCTGCTTTCTCTGAGCCACCTTCAGAGCACGCTGCTTCCCAACTTTGAGAAGCTCGGTGATTCTTTTCTCATATGGAGCAAACCCAGAAAATTCCCGGATCAAGCTCCTCATGCAATGGACCCTCTTGCTGGTTTTCTGAAGGACATAACAGGAACCAAATCATACACAGGAAGTACATGATTGAATTATTCCTACCTTCTAATTATAGCCGACAGAATTAACCCTAAAACCTCTGCTTTTGCCAATAGCTTCAGATGAGGTATACGGACTTTGTAACGCCAGTGCAGTTATCGTTTGTCATGTGTTTGCCTTGCTGTAATTGACATTAGTTTAGAACATGGGTGACAGAAAGGGCCTAGAGAACGATTTTTCAGTGCTGAATGATTGCTGGTACCTGAGAGAGCGATGAGATCAGCTTCCTTTAGGCCTTGGTGCAGGAATAGCGTGATGAGATTTTGGATTGTGGAGTTTGGTGGGGGACTGTTGTTGTTAGAGCCTATAAGACTTGCTGTTCTAGAGTCCCTCGTTCCAAGCCGAATCTCTCAATTTCGTTCACCACTCTGCTAAATCTCAAAAGAGTAAATTGTTAGCCAATCTAAGAAAGCAAACTACAGAAGATATGTAGCTTCCTGGTTTTAGTTCAGATGGTCTTGGCAGTGTTAGTTGGAATATAGACACCTTGCCGAAGCTCAAATAGGGAGCTTAAGTCGAAGTGACCTGTAGATTTGATCTTGACATTTAACCATATAAAAAGAGTGAACAATACCATAGGAGTATAGAACGTACCAGAACAGTAGATCCTTGGGCTGCGAGGGCGATAGTATCTGCACAAGACACAATGCCAGGGCACACTCTTCCAACTTGGCCTTGATTTCATCCGTCACTTCAGACTTCCCTGAGGGAGTTTGCAGAAGTTTAGCGACCTCTTCTCACTGGCTATGATCATGCTATCATCCCGCAGGATGCATCACATCCCTACAAAAAATAACTTGTTGACCAATGTCTACTCTTACATTGCAGGTGGCCAAGCAGCTTAATTGTATAAAACACGGCATTGCTTTAGCCTCCCTGACTTACCTTGGAATAGGGAAAACAACCTACTATTGTTAGTGTTCTTATTTGTAGAGAATGTTATTGTCGTTCTGGCATGTAATATTGATCAATATGCTTTAAACAAAGCTACTGCTTGATTTATCTTGCTTATTGGTAACCCAGTGCCACATCATGTGGGGATCTTGACTGAGAGCTCGGGACATTTATGTAGCATCCTTCTTATCAGTCTGATCAAGATCTTGACTGTGGCATTAGGCTATTTGAGGATGACAGACCTATATTCTAACAGCTTAGCATATGTCCCTAAATAAAGATTAGGATCTGTTCTTCTTTTCACCCTCGAACTTCCCTATTTTTTGGCCGTAAGTTAGCACCAGCTATTTCCTTTGTGGAGTTACCAGGATCTGACATTACAAGGGTCGATATATGCATATGATGAACCTTGACCGGAACCAGTCTCTTTTCCGGTAAAGCTAGTGATGTGTCTGAAACTTGGCCAATTTTTCTGGACGCAATGCCATGTGGCCACTACACCAAGCTCGTCATCGAAAAATTAATCGGATATCAATCAAAGTGCACCAAGTGAAAAAAGAGGGAAAAACAGAATTTTAAGGGGCGCATGAGAAAATTTATGGAACATAAATAAATTTCTATTCAATGGATGAGTTTCTAAGCAAAGAAATGCGTTTGATAACGATTCAAAATTTCTATTTCTAGAATAAAAATTCGTTTAATAACAAAATAAAATTTCTATTTTTAGGAGTGGCAAAGGCCGGAGTCTGACGTTCGACAACCGACATTTGGCATCCGACGATCGGTGGCAGGTGGCCAAAGTTTGACGTCGATGTCCAGCGTTTGACGTCCGATGTCCAAGCATTCGGCAATCGATGGCCGGCATCCGGCGTTTGACACTTGGAGTATGGTGCGCAGCGGGCGGTGGCGAGCGGCGGACGGTTGGTGGCAGACATTTGGTGCTTGGTGGTGAGCCTCCGGCGTCCAATGGTTGGCCATGAGCAGCCAACGACCGGCGGGCATTCGGCATTCGGTGGCCGGCGGTTGGTGACATGCAACTAGTGGCCAGGGCCGGTGGTGGGCGGGCGACGACCAGCGGTGGGCGTCCGACATCCCATGGGTGGTGACGAGAGTGAACGATAATGCTATTTCGGAAATAGAAAAACTAAAAATTTTAATTTCTGATTTATGCTCTAAATCTATTTCGGAATAGATTTTTATTTCGAAATAGGAAAATGAAATTGTGTTACCAAACAGATTTCTGTTCCAAACCTGTTCGAAATAGAAAAACAGAGAAATAGATAAGCATAAATGTTGTCATGCACACCCTTAGTGTGTCGAGTAGTGACGTAATTGCAACATCTACTAAAGTTCAACAATTACCAATGAAATTGTAGCATGACAATGAAGAATGCTATGTTTTATTACAATTTTTGCATCTCATTACTGTTGTATATAGTTTATTATGTATTTGAACTGTCCATTAGCAACTAAATGTTAGACCCACAATAATTAAATGCTAAATAGACGGAGAAACGAAACTCAATATGGAATTTGAATAGCAAGACTCTCTCTCTCTCTCTCTCTCTCTCTCTTCTCTTTCTCTCGGCTTTACTTGACAAGATGTGGAATAATTAGTGCAAGATATCTTTGAAATCATTAAAAAATTAAAATAATAATTATTTGGATGAACCCGATCCGAATCCCATTTTTTAGAATAATAAATATTGAAATATTAAAAAATTCAGAAAATCCAGAAAAAATCATAAAAATTCAAAAAATCTATTTAGATGGAAAGGAAACCTTGGAAAGATAAGGCTATTAACTAATTATGAAACTAGTTGCAAAGCCTTCTCATGAGAGGTATCAATGGCAACCATACAGAAGTTTGTTTTTTTGTTTTCCTTTTCCTTTTTGGTTAGAACCAATATGTCTTCACATAAAATATTGAAATAAACACCCTCGAGTAATACTTTGAGTAATACTTTATTCTATTCATTCAAGATGGATGGTTGAGAGGCTTATAAGGCCAGCCTCCACACACAATACAGAAAAATCATACAAAATCCAAAGCCTAGGGTGGTCCTGACCTTGGGGGTCATTGTTATTTAGATCGGATGATTGAAAGAAATGCTATCGAGAATCGCTTATGCAAGGCAATGAGGCACCCTTTCAATTGTTGCTTTAACCGCATCTTCAATAAAAGTGCCCCACTTTTTGTTCATTCCCGTATTCGTAACAACAACATATTGGAATGAATCACTTGGATCTATGAGTAGGAGCATTCTCTTCCGGGCAGGTTAGGAAGCTTTAGGTTTAACAAGGGCCTGAAAACTTAATTTTAGTCATTATTATTCAATCTAATACAAATTACATTCAATTTCCACGTCTATTCCTCAATGATATAGCTAGATACCTATTATTCCTCATTCTCGAAATTCTCATAAGCTGAGAATTCTCATTTCAATAGCATTTTTTGTTTTATATATGCGATTATTGCCTTTTTGTTTTATTTTAATTTTTTTCATTTGGTTGGAAATCGCATTTTCAACTTTTTTTTTTTTTGGTGAACCAGGGGAACCCCCGTACGGCCAACAGTAGAAGAGTAAACCCCGGGGTGACGCTAGCGGAGGACCCACCACCCCGACGCCACACTTAAGAATCCCTAGCGACCGTGAGGGGATTTGAACTCCTCCCCTTGTGTTAGGGGAGAGAGCCCAAACCATCGCGGCCACCACAAAGCGGTGGTGCATTTTCAACTTTGTTTGTCTTATTGCAATGAGTACAAAAATTGTACCTTATCCTTCTCCCCTATAGTTTCGGTCACCTTTTACCTCTCATTTTCCACGTGTTAATTGGTGGTCTCTCTCTTCTTACCTTTACTTAGTTATGATCTCCTTGAAATGCATTGTTATTGTTGTTCATGGAACAAAATGGACGTAATAATATTTCCTAGTGGAGTAGATCCATTTTTTGTCCATTTTTACCTTGACCTAAGAAATGCTTATTATCTCATTCCATTTCCCTGGTCTATTTTCTGGTAATTTATAACCTTTTATGACTGGAGGCCCCAATCCACTTGGGGGGATGGTTTGGTGATGGTCGGGAAGAAGGGGTGGAGGGAGCAAGCGAGCGAGGGCAAGAATTTTTGGTGGTTTTATGTTGTTCTGTGACGATGCCGCGAGAAGGATCTAACGCTCATTTTAAAGGTGGTATTAGGAACTTGAGTAGAGAAAAAGAATCGAGTTCAATTTCGGTCGGAGCCCAGCTTCGTTTATAGGCTTTTATGGGCTTTTGTACTTGAGTTTTTTTCGCCCCCAACGAAGATGGACGCCTCACCTTGTGCGTGGGTTTCACTAATTACTTTTGATGTGGCTTGATAGTTTATAGTTTAGTCTTTTTAGAAGAAGATGTAATTTTACTTGAATTTTGCTCATGAGATCAAGTGAAATGTATGGTTTTTATCTATTTTATTTCCCCTTTATGCTTTATGAGCTTTGATTGTTTTGTTGGTTTGGTAGACTGGGTAGATCCATCCTTAATTTCAAGGTTTTGAATTTGAAATTTTATTAGTTTTCATACCAAGGCTTAGGGCTTGTTTGGTTAGGCTTTAGGGAAATGTCCTTGGTAGAATGCAAATACTTTTAAGGTAAAGGGGTTTTCCGAAATGTTACACCGTTTAGTAAATTATAGTCTCAAATAACATTGAAATGTAACTTTAGCATAAATATCGTTTGGCAAAATTTACATTACAAATGAGCTTTTGCTTTTATTTATTTATTTATTTTTAAATTTGAAAATCAAATCCAGCGGCCAACTAATCGCTGGTTAACTGCTGGGTGGCCAGATTTGGCCACCTGAGGTCGTGACCTTAGGCGACGTTGTTGTCGCCTAGAGGCGCGACCTCAGGTGCTTGGAGGCACAAAGATCAAATCTGGCCGTTTGGCGGCTAGATCTGGTCTTTGGACCGCTAGATTTGATGGCCTAAGGTCGCGGAGGCTAGATTTGGCGGCTCGGTGGCCAAATCTGGCCTTTGGACCACCAGATCTGGCAGCTTGAGGTTGCGCATACCTAGGCGGTGCGCAGACCCAGGCAGCGTGACCTCAGGTGATGTCGTCGCCGCTTGGAGGCACAACCTCAGGCACTTTAGGTCGCAGAGGCTAGATTTGGCTGTCTGGTGGCTAGATCTAGCCTCCGGACCGCCAGATCTAGCGGCTTGAGGTCGCATAGGCAGTGGTCACTAGGGACGCATGACCTTTAGGTGGTGGTGGCGGCTGTCGGAGAAGCCCGATGAGTGGGGAAGAAGAAGATGGCCGGGAAGAAGAAGACGAAGGGGGAAGAGAAGATGAACAGTGATGTGGTATTTCCTAAATGCCCAATGCCCAAAGTAGCTTTGTACCGGCATTGGGCTTTTAGCATTGGGAATGCTGATATTTCGCCAATGAGCTTTCCAAAATATTTACCAAACACAAAATATTTTCCCCAAGGGGCTTTCGGGGCCCAAAACCCCTTGGGAAAGCCGAACCAAATAGAGCCTTAATCCAATTAGTTCCTAGTGTCTACCAATTTTGTCATATCCCCTTTTATTTAAGTTGATATTCTTCACTCGTTTGAAATAGATACTAATTACAACTGTCAAAATTACATCACCATTGCTAAAAGTTATGAACATTGAACCCTTCGACGTTCTTTCCAATAATTTGGTAGTGGAGATTCTTTCTTTCGTTGTGACCAACTCCATAGACGACTTTTTCAATGCAAAAATAAGATACCAATCTAATATACCCCTTAAAAAAAAAATAGCATCTAACGGGTGATTAATTTATTAAAGGATGACTATTGTATATAATTTGAAAACCTCAAACTAATTAAGTAGTTTTCAACAAACCTAGAGCTAATTGAGTTTCTTTGAACAATTTGTGCTAATAATGTTTCAAAATGATTGATAATTTATTTAGAGGTGCATTAAATGCGATAATTTGGAAATGTTGTATAGACGGGGATAGGTATGTGTTGTGTTTAATTACATGATTTATCTTTCTATTCTTTTCCATACAATTTCCTTCAAAGCTACATCAACAATTTGGGCATGTTGTAGTATGAATATGTAAATCTCATGAAGGTAGAGTTAGGAATGAAGCTACTTAAGAGAGTCCTATAATTTGGCCACATTGGGGCTTCCTATATGATTGTCTTGTGACGATGCCGTGGGAAGCATCTAGCGCTCATTTTAAAGGTGGCATTAGGAAGATGGGCCGAGGAAAAGAATCGAGCTTAATTTCGATCGGAGCCCAACTTCGTTTTATGGGTTTTTATAAGCTTTTGTGCTTGACTTTTTCGTCCCTCTTGAAGATGAACATCTCACCTCGTGCAATTGGAGGATTTCACTAATTACTTTTTGATATAACTTGATGGTTTATAGTTTAGTATTTTTAGAAGAAAATTGAATTTCACCTTAATTTTGCTCATGAGATTGAGTGGAATGCGTGGTTTTTATCTCTTTTATTCCCCATTTATGTTTTATGAGCTCTTATTGTTTCGATGGTTTGGTAGACTGTGAAGATTGCCCATCCTTAATTTCAAGGTTTTTAAATTTCAAATTTTATTAGTTTTCATATCAAGGCTTAATCCAATTAGTCCCGATGGATTATCATGATGCAAACCAGCTGCTGTACCTATTGAGCAGAATATCAAGTTGACAACATATGAGTATGATGTGAGTTCCTCTTCTCAAATTGAAGATCCACTACTCAAGAATCCATCGGGATATCAACGATTAGTTGGCAAACTAATCTATCTCACCATGACCAGGCCTGATATATGTTATGCAGTGCAAATACTTAGTCAATTTATGCACAATCCTAAGCAGTCGCACATGAATGCAGCGCTAAAGGTTGTAAAGTATTTGAAGGGGTGTCCAGGACTTGGAATTCTACTATCTCGTGATTGCAACATGAAGATGACAGCATACTGTGACACAGATTATGCAACTTGTCCTATGACAAGAAGATCTATTACTGGCTTTTGCATCAAGCTAGGAAAATCTTTGATTTCATGGAAAACGAAGAAACAATCAACAGTTTCATTATCATCAGCAGAATCAAAATATCGAGTCATGGCAAAGACTGTTTGCGAGATAGTTTGGATACGAGGACTACTTTCAGATCTTGGAGTGCAAGTCAATGGAACAAGTGAATTGTTTTGTGATAATGATGCTGCACTAAAACTAGCGGCAAACCCAGTGTTCCACGAAAGAACAAAACATATTGAAGTTGACTGCCATTTTACTCGAGAAAAAATTCAAGAGGGCGTCATTACAACTCGAGGAATTGGAACTGAAGAGCAGCCAGCGGACACCTTCACTAAGCCGTTATGCAGAAGACAACATGGATATCTATTGAGCAAGCTTAGTGTTTTTGACATCTATAAACCACCAGCTTGAGAGGGAGTGTTGGAAGGAGAACTATTCATATCCATTGAGATTACAAATTGATATTAATTGATATTGTATATAATAGACATAGAATACTTTAGGAAAAGGAATATTGTGCATATATTTCCTTTTGATTCTTTTCTCTTGTACTACAAATTCTAACACTCTTTGTACATTGGTCATACTGAAAATACACAAAAGTATTTTACCATTGCTCTGCGTTTCCTTTCACATGCATAGAGAGAGTACGGATGCATCGCATTTGGCTGGGCTCGAGGCTACGAGGACAAAAGCGAAACCTCGACGTTTGCGCAAACCTACACTAGGAGCTTTTGGCCATGCATGGGCCAGCTTCTTTTTGGCGTGATGGTAGCTTCTATGGGACTTGGACTTCAAGCCAAACTGGGGGGCGGCGGTGGTCCCGCGGCATCCTTTTCCGCTGCCGCAAAATGGGAAGAATAACGTCATTTTCTCTCTCACGTCTAATGCCCATGCCATGCCAGGGTTAGCTTCTCTTTGGACTTAAGGCAAATTCTCTCTGATTGTTTAACATGGTCCTCTGTAGCCCCCTCGCAAAGTCAACAAGATCATTTGCAGACGCAAACTGGTTCACTGTTAATTGCATTTGCCCTCATTCTGGCTGTTCTTTCACATCAGACTGTTTTGCGGGAGACTAAAATTGACTTGCAGGTGACTTGCCAATGGTGATGGCTCACTCCGGGGCACGCGTGCATGTGGTGATAAGCAATGCATGCAACGAATAGATTAAGCTAAGAAAATATCTCCCCAAGATTCCATAACGAGGGATAAATTATTGATTGGGTTAGTATAGAGAACTCTTGGAGGTTGTCATGCGGAACCTAGGAGATAAGAGTGATTCTGGATGCTGGTTTCGTTTGGTTATCATGTGCATGTAATTATTTTCTAAATTGACAGCATAATACTATATTATTCAAATTCCAAGGCTAATTCTGAGCATCATAACAAGATAATTTAAAAAAAAAAATGGGAAAATATCTCTGTTGATCATGGTTTTTGGCCTCGAAGAACCACAAATTTTAATATTTTCCAAGTTTGATCATGGAGGTAATGATCATCTACTCTTCTCACATGCTCTCCCTAGCTCTCTCTTTTTAAACAAACAAACATCTCATTCCATTATAAGAAAACATTCCTGTTTTTTTATGTTTAGATTGTCTGTTGAAAGAGACTAGACACGAGCGAAAGTGAAAAGACCCATGAGGATCCAGACAAAGGCTCCTCTGTGTACCGATATTGGAAATAGGGTGGCCTCTCTCTTTTTCGTTTATTCAACAGCTTAGCTTATCTTAAGATCAAAAATGACAATTTGTTTATTCAAATCAGCTTTAATTAGGCATTGCTTTGCCAGATCTTGCTTAGACCTCGGGGCCTATCTTGTGTGACCTGACCAATTTTATACATCGGGACCCTATTCTTGACCTAGAGGGTTGCAGATTAATCGTTATTCGGACGCAAAGAAGGAAATGATGATAAGTCCAAGAACTCAAATAGATAAAAGAGTTTTTTGGCCAATAGATAAGAATTGCAGAAGTGGAATTTTTCACTTATCCCGCTGCGAGTTAAAAATTTCGTTTGATTGCTCCTGCACTCCTTGCCGTACACTTTCACAAAGAAGTCCAAACATTGGAAAACAACTATTTTCATCTGCACAACCGAACAAGGGAAAATCAATCACTTTTCTTAAAATTGAATTTCGGTGAAGATCACCTCATAAACTTCTTATAAATACCACATGTTGCTGCGTAGGTCTGCAGCAGCGCCAGTGGCGGTCTTTCTTTTATTTCCTTCGCGCCTTCGGCCTTAGTTGTCACACCCCAAAACCATCAAGAATGGGGGATGACACGGCCGTCCTTCCACTCAAAAGACGCAGCCTCAGAGCTCCCAAAATCCAACTCTTAAAAATCCCCATATCCATTTCGCTCTCGTACCTACTCATCGTTAGTTGAGAAACCCGAAAAGATTGGAAAATAGAGGGGTGAGCAACCACGGCTCAGTGAGTAGTGCATCTCTTCTAAGCGGATCGAGCACCCACTATGCATATTTACAAAACCATACTACAACTCTTTTAACTCAATTATAGGATATAACAAATATACAGAAAAAAAGAATAAGTTACACACGCTTTAACGTAGCTATATTTATAACAAAAATAATCATTTCATAATAACATCGAAATAAACATCAATGGTCTAATCCACCGATCAATCTCATTAATTCACAACGCCAATGGTCCATTCCATTGGTTAATCTCATACCATACCAAACCCAGAAATTTAACAAACCTTCAAGGCCAAAATATAACTTTTCTTACTTTAACACAATATGTTCAAAGCAAAAATATTCAAGATAATAATAGGCAAATCCCAATGGTCTAACCCATTGGTCAATCTCATAAAACATGCATCAATGGTCTATTCCATTGATTAATCTCATCAAACCACACATTGATAATCAAATGAAATTATACGTCGATGGTCCATTCCAACGACTAATCTCAAATTACACGTTGATGGTCCATTCCATCGACTAATCTCAAATCACACGTCGATGGTCCATTCCATCGACTAATCTCAAATTACATGTCGATGGTCCATTCCATCGACCCAACTCATATCACATGTCGATGGTCCACTCCATTGACCAATCCATTGCTCAATATCAAACCATGGTCACGATACAACGCCTAGTGACGAAGCGACCAAGATTCCCCCTTGGCAAGGTCTCCACCTATTATTAGCCGGTGGCTCGGCCCACAGGATATCCTAGAATAGTATGCGCATACCCACAAGCCCCTCGGCTCACTCACGGCGATATTGAGCATCCACATCAATCCAAACAACACCATCCATAATTCTCAAACCAAATCCATAAATCATTTCATATATCCCCAAAAGGTTTTGCAATTCAACTCATCCGCCAAAAATACTTTTCATAAAACATTCTCAAATAATTTTCAAGACTCGTCTCATAAATCAATTTCAATCAAATACATTTCAAAAAACTTGTCACAAATCAATGTCAATATAACCTTCCATAACTCATCTCAAAGTCGAGCTTTTCGTGAAATGGTTTCACAAACTCAAAATATATAATATTTCTCAACTTCGTTCATCAAATAGAACCTATATTTCCACTAAAAATTCTCACACCATTCTTAAATACCAAAACGCAGTAAATGCCCGATCCAAATTTTATGCAACAAATATGCTTATTCATAACTCATAAAATATCAATCATTTATCATTTTAAAAACATGAGCTTATAAATTCTTAGAAAAGATAACACCACTCACCTGGGACAGTCGAAAATCAACCTATGTGGTTACTTGAGCCAACGCACTCGGATCCCTAACAATTAACGGAAAAACAATATCAAAAGGCCGAGTAAAAATGATGTTCGCATAACGACTCATCTATACTAGGCATGTTTGTCGATAAAACGACACCTATGAGCCACGAAAGCTCGCATTTGTCGAAAACCCAACGATTTCCCGCTACGCACAGCCCATGCGCTAACTTTGACACGCCATAACTTCCTCCACAAAAATCCGTTTCAAGCCATCTCATAGTCTTTAGAAAGCTCTTTTAACGTACAACAACAACCCCAACTCAGCCGTCCCAAAACAGTACCGAAAACAACAAAAAAAAGACCCGAAGCTGCTGTTCGTTACAGTACCAGAACGCGCCCCCAACTTCAAAATTTCGTTCCGGACAAACCGCAAGCTCAAATCACGATCCGTAAAATCCCACAGCTCCACAACATCCCAAACTATCATTTTTATAAAAATTCGCAGCTCAACGACTCAAAAATCATACTTCGCCGCTCGATGTTTCCAAAACTCTGAATTTCAAGCCTTAGGTCCAAAATTACTCCGATTGAACGAAGGGGGAGTACGAGTGCTTACCGAGCGTTACGTTACGTAGTTAAATAGGCTTGGCGAGGCTCCCATGACGAGAACGCGCGAAGCCCCTCTTTTTTCTTCTCTTCTTCTTCTTCTTCTTCTTCTTCTTCTTTCTCTCTTTCTCCTCTCTGTTCGAGCCCCCTGCCGTGCCTCTCTCTCCCCTTCTTTCCTTCTCTCTTTCCCTTTTATCTCCTCCTTTTTCTTTTCTTTTTCTTTTTTTTATTTTTTTCTGTCTTTTCTTCCTCTCTCTCTCTCTCTCTCTCTCTCTTTCTCTCTTCTCTTTTCCCTCTCCCGAAAACTCTCGGTCCCTCTCTCTCTCTCCTGAAGCTTCTTCCTTTTCCTTCTCTTTTTGACTGGGTCAAAACCCATATTTTACATTAGTAGTGTCACCGGATCTTTTAACGTCCTCAGAGAGCGAATAGCTTATGAATTTTTCTGGCTGAGAGATGAATATAGCCCTCCAACATCCTCTCCCTCTCCTCTGCTCCCTCCTCCACCTCTTCCTCCCTTTGTTCCTCCTGTAAAGTCCCCCGTCTTTGGACCGGCGGCGTAGGCGCCTCTGACAAGCCGTTCACCCCGAGAGCGTCCGTGTTCCTGCTCTCCAAAGGCCTCGCCACTTGATGCCGTCGACGCAGCGGCCTTCACAAAGCTAGCCGAAGAGGGCACCCTCGCCGACCACCTCCTGGCCTTCTGTGCTGCCGCCCGGTGCTCTGCTTCCCGGACCCAGTGGCAGACCAGACCTGGTTGCGACCCTAGGACCAGTGATTCCCAATGGTCCCACTGGCGCCAAAGCGTTATGTGGCAGATGGCCACACTGTGGTTGATCTCCACCTTTGTGTTAGGATCGAGCACATCCAACGTCGCCGCCCGGATCACGGAGAGTACAGCTGGGTCGAGGCCCGACGTCATGGTCGGGACAGTTAAGGGGATCAACGGCGGGAGGGTGACCAAGGCCGTGTCGCGCGACGAGCTGCTCTTCCCGTACCTGTACAACTGCCAATCGGTCTCCAAGGTCCGGGTCTACGAGGCGGATCTGCTCTATGCCAAGACCAAGGTCGAGGTCAACCACAGCGTGGCCATCTGCCACATAACGCATTGCCGACGAGCGAGACCACTGGGCGTTGCTGGGCCTAGGGTGCGGCCGGGTCTGATCTGCCATTGGATCTTCCCAGTTGAAAAAGGGTAATCTGGACGACATCTTACCGGGCAAAAAGGACCCCCTTGGGCTTTTTGTCCCGGCCTCAATTCTCTGAAGAAGGTAACTCAGCTCCACTCTTATTCATGGCTATGCCACTGACGGGGACGTACTCGTCGTCGGGGTGTTTCTTGGAGTTGGTCGGGTGCTTCTCGAGGCTCGGGGTGAGGTCCAGGTAGCAAAGCAGGTGGGCGGCGGCACAGAAGGCCTGGAGATGGTCGGCGAGGGAGCCCTCGGCAGCAAGCTTGGCGAAGGCCACTGCATCGACGGCGTCAAGTGGCGAGGCCTTTGGAAAGCACTAATGCCGAGGCACTCGGGGTGAACGGCTTGTCGGAGGTGCCTACGCTGCCAGTCCAAAGACGGGGACTTTACAGGGAGGAACAAGAAGAGATCCCATTATGCTGCTACAATGCTAAGAATTAGCCTCGAAATTTGATTAGTATAGTCATATTAAGCTGTCGGTTTAGAAAATAATAACACGCATATAATAATGTACAACGGCTTGAATTTTGAAGAAAGATCCAAGCTTGGCCATTCTTTCGCGAACACAAAGGATTAGATATGAATTTTGAAGAACAAACCATCCATTATACGTTCTCCAATAAAGTTATAACTCGAAGCACTATATTTTCCTCCGTCACTGATAAGAGAAAGACATCGCATTTCATGCTCTCGAATTGAAGCTGTCTAATGAGCGCGGTTATGTCTGCGTAAATGGGATGAACTTTGGGCCTTGGTTGTGGGAGGATCATCCCTCCAATGCCTCTTATTTCCCCACAGAGACTTTTCTTGCTTTCGCTTCTTTGGACAAAAGACTAAAGCTAAGACAAAGTTGCCCGGTGACACATTATTAACGTTAACATATGTACATAGATGTTGTCAAGGCATGAGGGTGATCGGAAGCTATTATCAATTTGTCATTGGTAACTTCGTCAAAAGCACAAGATAGTCGCTACTCCCACTTTCTTGACAGCAGGAACAAGTGGTATCACGCCCTGCCTTGATCAACCAACTCCAAAGTTAGGTACATCTTCGACGTCGGGCTTCCTCCTGTTGTTAGGAATATGCAGAAGCCGATCACGTTTTCATCCCACTGGATGAAACCTCCTTTCCTTTCTCTACATCTCGCGACCTCTTCGTCTGTCTCCATGAAATTGAAGAATCAAATTTGCGTTACTTGTGACCATTTTGGGCTCGGACATGCAAAACGTTTTTAACTAGAGAAAGGTGAAACGCGACGATACTAACATACTTGGCATTGGCTAATGCGCTTGATTATGGTCAAAGGCCAATGCCTATCCAGAGACGTTCCATCATAATCCGTGTGCCTCAAACATGATTAAGTGGCAATAATTTCTAAAATGATCAAGCGACGGCACAAGGGGAAATTCATCCTCTCGGTATCAGCAGGTAATCAATGGCCTATTTCCCCTTAGGAGATGTTAATCAACTAAGCACACTTATCCTTGAGTTGTCCTTCACACTTCGTTGTAAACAATGCAACCTATAGTAAGCTAAAACAAAACCGAGAGAGAGAGATGCTTACCTCTGGACAAAAATTTGTAAAGTGTAGATCAGACCCGCAGGCCCCCTCTTTCTTGCCAGAGTCCATTACTGCGAAATCACGCTTCTTGCTGGAAGTAGAAGTCTCATAGTAACCCTCGCACGAAGATGAAGATGTAGTCAGATCCACCATCTCTGAGCCTACAAAAGACGTCTTGATTTCCCTCTGAAACATGTCATCAAATGTTTCCTGTAACTCTTCGAAGCTCCACTGCCCCATTTCCTGTAGATTGTGAAAATTGTAAGTCGCGAGGCCAAGAAAATCATCCCAGAGATCTGGACACCAGGCTATCAAAATTGGTCGCCGACAACTACATTAAGCGCTAGTCATCCTTCAACAGTGAATGAGATCTTACGAGCGAAGGTCCATCTGTTCCCTTCTGATCCATCAGAAAACAAATCAAGATCTCTCTCTTCCTGGATTCGTTTTCTATCCAGTCCATCAAAACACAACAATTGCAACATTTACTCCCTAACAACTCTGAGACTGATAAGCAAGACAAACAAAATAAGATTCACATAAACCTATCCATCAGAGATAAGCAGGCAGTGGTAATGGAAGCAAAATATGAATCTTCAAAAGCTCCGTAAGCAGATTGAGATTTAGAATTGCCCAAATAATGGCCCAAACAATGATCTTTCCTGTGCGAATTTTATTCATATTCAATGAATAAGTCATAGAGATATTATGTTGATTGGTTTATGCGATGTACAATGGCACACAAATGTACACTAGGTTCTAGATTTTGAGCAATTTTGTATGGATCAGCAATTTCACTGGATAGGACAGAACATGGACGTGTGATGACTTACATTTGACTTTGTTTGGCTCATCAAAACTGCCATCTCGCTCATAAAGTCACCCATCCCCTGCAAGCATATCACAGATTAAATCAAAATCAATCTGGAAACCAAGCAATGCAAGAATGCAGTCAAAAGATGCAAATTTCCACAGAAGTTAATAAGAGGGAAGGAAACCTCAACACCACAATCAATATGCTCCCAACACAATGGCAACCGGTTTTGTCTTTTGCACTTCGCCGAAGCTAAGAGCAGATCTTGGCAGCTTCCTGAAGCCTAAGGAAATTAACTAGTCCACAGGCCCCAGGCACTATTCCTGCCTTCTACTCCATGAGCATTCCAATCTGAAGCTCTAGGAACTTATTTTCATGAGCACAATTGCTTGACAGCAGACTAGTCTAAAAGGAAGAGATATAAAAAATTAAATAACTATCTGTCGATCGGGAGTATTGGCTTCAGAAGTAAGGAGAAAAATCTTCTAAAAACCTCTAGCTTATTAAAACCAATTTCATGAGGTGTCTTTCCAAGAATATACCAATATATTGCAGCATTGAACTCTGTGAACTTCGCTTTAATGTAGAAGCAAATAAGTAACTCTAGCAATTCATCCTCTACATCGCAGGAAATCTGATGAAATAGATATTGCTTGATAGACACCTTTTGCATCGCATGCATCAAACATCTTGAGCAATGATGACACGAGGAACATCGACATGCAAATCAGTTCAAGCACGAAATAAGACATATCTAAACAGCATTGAGACACAAATATGAGGCTAAGGCCAGAATCCAAGTGTGTATTTGAAAAGTGAAAGATCTACGACACGAAAATCACCTTGACACAATTCACCAGATTTTGGTCTGCCCACAAAGATAAACTCTAAAGGAACCAGAACAAAACCAAGGAATAAAGACATCTCCAGCCATCCTCCAGACATAGACAAAGTAAAATACACAAGAAAACTAACTGAGAGATCCTGCAAAACAGTATCAAAAGCTTACATTTTTGTCATCATCGTTGTCATAGGCTCCGATGTCGTAAAGAAACCTCTTGTTCTCACTGGATAGAACTGATACAATACAGTCAGAAAGGTTATCATTCAAGCATTCGGTATAAAATAAGAAGCTTCATACTGAGATTTTCTATCGAACCAAATTCAAATAAAACGGGGGAAATGTCAGAACCAAACTCTGGCGACATTTTCTTTTCCGAGTCACATGACAACCTTTTAAACTAGTTCCCTTGCAGAATTACCATGGATTGCCCTGTCAACACAATAAGCAAGTTTTTAAGCAAAATGCAATTGCTCGCACCAGAATAGGCCTGTTGAATTTCCTGGAATTTTGTCTTGGCCTCTTCTGAAGTTCCCGACACAGAGCAACGATCCGGGTGCCACCTCTAAACCAAACAGAAACAGACATTCTTAGCACGCACATCCCACAAATTAAAAGGAAATGTTTCGCGCATGCCTTGTTGAAGAACAACATGAATGAACACACTGAGCAGAAATCAGAAACCATGAAAGCCTAAAAAGATAGTCACATGTCACCGATGAATGTCCACAGAACTTCATATGCAAATAAAGGTTCTCTTATCCACGAAGCACCGTATACATGATTGACTTGCATCTCCCAATTAGCAATATAACATAACACATGCAAAACACTAGAAGAAAGTGGGGGAAAACTAGCGTTTCCAACATGACGAAACCGGTAACAAATACCGAAAAGGTATGGCAGTACTAACCAGGGCCAATTTCTTGTAAGCACTCCTGAGCTCCGAAGCGGTGCACTCCTTGTTCAGCCCCAGAACTGCGTACAAGTCTTCGCTCTTCTCGTCACCATTTGCCATGCTTGTTATTTCTCAAAACCAATCGGCAGACGAAGACCTTTCCTTTACGACTTAACGTTCCAAAGAAAAAAATGCAGGACTTTGAAGTCGGGGAATGGGAATATGGAGCGAACCCATTATATTAATGCGTATAAAGTTCTGTAACTTTGGAGGACGTGTCTTGAGATATCCTGCACGGAAGCATTCGCACTGTTTTCCGTGGAACGGAAGGGAAGCGAAGACGAGAGAAGGAGAGGGAGCTCCCTTCCCCATAAACACACAAGAACACTCGAGAAGCCGGGCATTTTTAACGTGTCTCCATTCGCAACGTGTTCCTCCTTCCATTCGCTCGAAGTCCTGGTCCCCTACTCTCCTTTTCTTGCTCGGCAAAAAGAAATGCAAAAGAGCGACCGGCTTCTGCCATCCCCTTCTAAGCATCTTCCGTCACACGAGCACCACACCCCTAGCCAGCATGTTCGATTTAAGTAATAACTTAAGCTCATTTTAAGCAAAGCCGTCATCACCACGCCACCGGACGTAAGTTGGGATGAAACCGGATTTACCCTACAAGTGGTGCACAAGCCAGAGCTGCGTCATCGGCAAATCAGGACTTTCTAAGATCACGGAGCGACCAGAGAAGTCAAACTCGTGACCAAGAGAGATACACATTACAGGCTAGTTAAGTCTTATCTAACTCGGCCAACCAAGGATCAGGACGATCGGACAATATCTTGAAAGCGTTTTCTTCCTCTCTCTCTTTTTTTTTTTCCCTGCTCGTATAATTTGTTTAATTTGCTTCCAGGAGCAACCAAGAGTCATACCCACCCAGCTTTTTTTCTTTCGGATGAACAACCGACACTAATTTTACGTGGGTTGGATTCGATTCATGACTCACATAATAGCATCGCGGTCACTTTGTTGTTCGGGGCTTAAAGGGCACAAGATAACTTTCAGAGATCCCTTAAATTATGACAAAATTGGACGAATTCCTCTAATGTTTTCAAGATGACAGAGAAATCGTTCTAATCCCCTTAAATTCACACTGTTTAACCAAATCAAAACGTCGACATTTCACTTTTATTCAGTTAGACTAAGACAAATAACCTGGAGATGGGAATAAACCCGATCGATGGGCCGGCCAAGACGGCTCGGGCAAGTACCACATGTTGTAATTATGGTTAATGGATCAACGAAATCCAATAAATTAAGATACATCTTTTCTATTCACGTATCTTTTTTTGGATTCATGAATTTCCTATTGTTTTATGTTCACGTATCTGTTGAGTTCATGAATTTCTTAAATTCATATATCTTTTAGTTCATGAATTTATTGAGTTAATGAATCTCTTGAATTCATGTATCTTTGGATTCATGAATCTCTTGGATTCACGTATTTCTTTATTCATGAATTTCGTGGATACATGCGTCTATTTAATTCATGTATCTCTTACGTACATGAACTAAAATTCTCTATAAATAGATGGAAGCATAGAGCTTCATTTACGGTTTTGATTTCTCAACTCGATTCCAAAAAGCTCCGATATACTTTTCTCCTCTTCGATTTTTCGAGTGTCTTGGTTCAATTGAACGGTTCGACTGAATTCTGTTTGCATAGTGCTAATCCAAACAGGTTCGAGGTGTTGTATCTTGGGAGGCATAGTTCGTGAATCTACGGAGCACTATTGGCAGGAACTAATCGCCTTAAGAAGATTCGGATATCCGTACCTCACCTCCAATTTTATGTTATATCTTATTTTCTTCTTCTCCAAGAGTTGTAAGTTTACATAAAAAGAAGAATATTATATAACTATTATCGTCTTCTCAATTTCATACTCTGATTGCAACAAACAAAGTATATTCTCTGGATTATAATATCCAACACCACAAGCCTCCTGCTCCATGTTCAGAGTTTTGTCCATTATCTACTAATGCAAAATGACCGAGTGCGGGTAGACCCAAGCAAGCCTATGCAGGCGAGTTCGAGTCGAAAAAGGGAATTGCTTGCCTAAGACCGCCTGAAGGACTCGTGTGCTCCGGCGGACGGTGTGGATGATGGCAACCGAAGGGAAGAGAAGCGAGTCTGTGGGCGGAGGCCCACCGAGAAGAGAAGAGGGAGATCGAAATGGAGGTCGCATCGAACAGCAATTTGCTCTCAGGATTTGATCGAGAGGATCGAGATAAGGCGGTGGCCTGGTTGGCTGGCTGCTCGCTCATCTTATCAGACACCAGACAGCACAAGCACGCAACACGGATCCAATCCGATGATTTGACGTTCGTGTCCACTGGGAAGAGAGAGGGAGGGAGAGAGAGATTCTGATAAACAACTTGAGCTCGAGTGCTGACGAGGTGGGATTTCAAGTCACGTTTGATTTGATGTGGCCATACATGTTTGATGTCCCTCGGGATGTGATGGATGGATGGACAGGTCGGTGCACCAATGTCGGCTGGTGTGCAAAGCACAGCTACATGTTTACTGAGCCACCCCGTCTGTGATCTTGCCAAATTTTACAGCTGCTTCCCGGTCCACGCTCCCATCATTCTCAACCATTTAAATCACTGCTAGCTACAATAACTTCAGGCGTTGGTCCCTGTATAAA
The DNA here is from genome assembly GCA_014182555.1 of Eucalyptus erythrocorys. Classification (NCBI taxonomy): domain Eukaryota; kingdom Viridiplantae; phylum Streptophyta; class Magnoliopsida; order Myrtales; family Myrtaceae; genus Eucalyptus; species Eucalyptus erythrocorys. Next base: position 54,817,194 of record CM024602.1, read on the forward strand.
TGAAGGGCGTGCATAGTTCGTCGTGGAAATCCAAAAGCTTTCTTTTCCAACACGATGAAAATCGAAACAATATTTATGTAAAATTTTGTAGGATCGGTACCAATTATTTTAAAAATTTAAACTATTAAACGTAGGTATTATTTAATATTTAATTATTCTAACACTCCTTATCACGCTTAATCTAGTCTTTTTGCTTCGTACTAAGAATGGACATATTTAATTAGAGAGGTAAATAGAGTATGAAAAGATTTAAACTCAAGAAATCTGATACCATGTGAAATTTTATAAGATCACTACTAACTATTCTAAAAACTTAAATTATTAGATAAATTCGCGGTTTAATATTTAATTATTCAAACACTTCCCTTCACACTTAGTCGGCCTTTTTTTTTTTTTAGTAGTATTAAGCATAGACAATTTTAATTGAGGAGGCAAATGAGGTCCGATAAGTATTTAACTTAAAATATCGTTCTGATATCATGTGAGATTTTATAGAACTACTATCAATTATTCTAAAAACTTAAATTGTTAGATAAATACGTGAATTAATATTTAATTATTTTAATATTGTAAGATTTTAGTGAAACCACAATCAACTATTCTAAAAATTTAAGCTATTAGACGAAGGCGTGATTTAATATTTAATTATTCTAGTGCTTTACAATTCAACATACTTAGATCATATAGTTTCATGGTTTATCAATGCTTGCGTCACGAAAGTCCGACGCTCTTTTTGTCACGAAGTTGAGTTCATTCGTCGGATGCCCTTTGCCCCTTTCCTCATTTGAGACGGTCACCCTCGCCTACTGACATTTGCATGTGTGCACCCATCGGCGTTGCTCGAAAATCAAGTTCCTGACTTATTAGTAACCCAAAATGCGTTTTAATCTCGTGACTCTTCCTCATGTATATGGGGTCTAGAACAATCGATGACTTGATTGAGGTACAAGTGACTTCGGCTTGAAGGGAAAGGGAGTGCTTCATGCGCAACGACCGCATTAATGAGAGCAGAATCATATCATAATCAAGAAAATTCACCGTGCTTGTAGGTCAATATAAAAGGCATCTCCATAACTAACCTAATCATTAATCTAACAGATGACCCAACAAGCATCCCACGCAACTGATTCTTGCTCATATCGTCGTTGACCGCCCTGCGGTCGTCTAGCTTTCCGTTTTTTACTATCTTTGAGAATGATCCAAAGTGACATGACGTTTTTACTATATGGCGTGCGAAGCTGTGTTAGCTTTTTTTTTTATATTTCTTTTTTTTTTTTTGGAAGAGTCATGTCTCTATTACCGTTGATTCGAGAATACGTATTGTAAGGATTAAATTAATTATCAGAGTCAATGGCGAAAAGAACATCATTTATATATATTGAGAGAGAGAGAGAGAGAGAGAGAGAGAGAGAGAGAGAGAAATTATATAAATATTAAAAAGATTACATAAATTGCCCTCACTTTAAAATAATTTTTTTCACATTGTCTTTTTCCCATAACACGCAACGATTTGTCTTCTAATTCGACTTTGGTCAGCTGACGCTGACTATCATGAAATAATTGAACCCGATGAATCGCAATGGTGATGTCCGAAATAAGGGACAACACTCATAGGTACACATACGAGACTAAAGTTATTCTCAAAATTCCCTCTCTTTTTACTCGCTCTATGTTGTCCAGTAGGAACATTATGACAATCTACGCGAATGGTACCTCATAATTTACGAACAAAATGGACGTACTCTCATACTCAAGGGAGCGAGAAAAAAAAAATAAAAACATGAGCATGAACAGATTGATCCAGTGCACTGTCATATTAGGGAGAATCATCTTATGGTTTGAGTCCGATTCTGTTGGTTTAGCGATGATCGATCAACGAAATCGAAATCTTTTGATGACACACCGAAATTGCAAAGAAGGATGAAAACTCTAAAGCATTTATCGGAGCTCAGGCTATAATCATTCCTATTCCTAGATGAATATATGCTCTCTATGTAAATTCATCCTGCATTTTTTGGATTGAATGCAAAAGGGTGTTCTTTAGGAAGACTATTAGCCAGTTAGCAGATGCATGCGCATTAATTATATGGTTAGCGAAGAGAAGAATCAACGGGCATGTCACAAGGGCATGCGGATTATTTACTCTTCAATCAAGCTATGCACAATTAATTAGAAAAAACCCTAATTTTTCACCTATCGGCTTTCACCATGTGCATCATCCGGAAATCAAGAAATATATAAATGAAACTATGGGATAACAGACACTCATCATCGCCTTAATTTTCTTTTTATTTTTCAAATATAGCTCTCTAAACTCTTTACACTTGTTCCTAATCATCATCATCCTCATCAGCATCATCATCAAACTCGCAATGAGATCAAAAGAATGCGGTGGTGCCCGACAAGCCCCTCGATGTCAACAAGTCGTGTAGAACTCGACCAGCTCGTCGGTGGACCCCAGCTGCGCGCCCCCGTCGCCGCTGTTCTCCAGCATCCACAGCAAGTGCTCGAACAGCACCACCTCGCACGACACCACCGCCGCGGCGCTCGACGGCGGGGTGGAGGACGACGACGGCGACGACTTGTCGACCAGCTCCTGGAACAGCGGGTGCTCGAACACGTCGGTGCTCACGTCGTACCGGCGCCGGGATTTCCCCACGTACACCGCCCTCAAGTCGTGGCCCGCTCCGGCGGCGGCGGAGGCGGCGGCGCTTCTGGGATCGTCTTCGGCCGCGACGGCGGCGGCGGCGGAGTTGCTGCGGGAGAGCTTGGAGAAGGAGGGGAATCTCTTGATGGCTGACTTGAGCTTCGTAAGCTTTCCCATTTTCGCCATTTTCAGGAAGAGAGAGCGAGGGAGAGAGAGAGAGTTTCAGGTGGGCTTTGGAGAGAGAAGTTGGTGGCGGAGGTGGAGGAGAAGGGAGGAGGAAGGTTCGTATATAAGCGAGAAGAGGAACAGAGGGACAAAGAGACGTGCATGGCCCACGGGTTTACGGAAACAGCTATATCGAAATTTAGATATTTTCGTTTGTCCCCCAGAAAAAGCAAAAAATATGTATATATCAAAGAGGGCCAAGTAAAAGATCGAAAAATAAAAAGGGGAAAAAAGCAGCAAGTTGCGCCTTCTTGTTTGGTAGTTGGCGTGGAAATGGTATGATGGCCCCCGCCCCTTCCCACCCCATAAAATTTTCTTTTCCATACCATTTCCCTTTTGGGGTGTTCTCACTTATTAAATTCTAGAGTAAGATACTGATAAGATATGTGCATGTCTTGTCTTACTTCTATTGAACATTCAAAAAATATGTATCCGCATGTAATTTTCCTTTCTGGGAGCGTGAGTGCCTTGAAAAACATATGTACATCTTTCATCTTTATAATCTTCCTGCAATAGCTGATCAAGTTCTTCTATTTTCCTAACGTTGGTGGTTGTGGAATTAATTCGTGGATTAGGTGGGCATATAGGTGAGGATTCTTATGGGAATATCATTTCACTAAAAAAATTAAAAAAGGAAAAAGAAAAAGGGAGGCAGCTGAGTGCCACCCATGATGGGGAAGTGTTGAAGTGTCGAAAACCCCACTTAAACCTAACCGGAAATCGATCCCTTTTGGTTGCAACCAAAAGCTTGATCATCTTCGTGAAACACGCACGACTCGTACGAGCCTTCATTAGTTTAACGAGAGAATCCCAAAGCGAGCGGGCCAGTTCCTAGGAGCTCCTTTAATGTCTGTCTCTCTTTCCCGTTTATTTTTCAACCCTTTTATTCCCTTTCGTCCTCTTCTTCTTGGCCCAGCTGTGTTTTCTTTCTTCCTTCTTGCTTTTATATTCTAGAAACATGCTGATAAGAACACAGCTAGGTTGCTTCCTTGTTCGTTATCGCACCGGACGGTGTGGAGTCTTCGCCCTATAGAGGACCCGAAAGGATAAGAAAAGAAAAAGAAAGGAAAGAAAAACCGTGGGTTGCCAATAGGAAGTCGCACCAGTACCAAGAATCCTAGAGAGAGAGAGAGAGAGAGAGAGAGAGGACACAGCTGGTTTTCTTTCTGAGGGGCGAGTTAAAGCTGGTGGTGTCCTCTTGCGTTCGCGAATAGTTGTCGCTCTCTGTCCTTAGGTGCGGTGCTGACTTTTTGTGGAGACCGACCAGGTTTGTCTTCGCGCTCGCGAGACGGGACAAATGTGTTCCATGCATATAGGTCACCCAAGGAATATTTTGTACCGTCTTTAGGATCCCGCCTCATTAATTGCATGAGGTTTTATATGGAAGCGGAGTTTACCATCGGAGTTATATGCAGTAAATAGAAGTACGGCGGTGATCGGTCTTCTCTTCTGCAATGGTTTCGAGCGCTCGAATCGTCCTTGATAGATGGGATCAAGCGCATCGCTCGACACACTCTGTCCCACAACGATTCAATCATCGGTAACTTGACTTTCGACCAAACTTTCAGTGGTCGGTAGATGTGAACGAAGGCAATGCATCAAGCAGTTGAGATAGATTGAAACACTTATAGAAGCGCCGTATAAGATAGAGAATCCATGTCCGCGCGAGACTATGCTTTCAATGTCACCCGCCTTCTACAGCCTCATCTTGTCACCAAGAAAGAATACCGTATAATCAATAATTCAGGCAGCTCGAGTGCACCTACACTGTATCGGCCATGTACGACAGGGATGGAGAAAAACACAGACGCGGACAGCTAAGGCCAGGGTTGCTTCCACTACTAAATTCTTCTCGAAGAGTGCACTTACAACGGCGGACGTCACTCTTCCTCCTGTAAAGTGCTTCATGGTTCCTACCGAACGAGCGGCACTCGGTTATGGAGGAAGTTTTTCTCTGGTCTGTTTGGACAAAAGCAGCGGAAAAAGCAGCGGATGAACACGAAACGCCAAAAGGGCTAATGTTATTCGAAGCTCACACGCTTATTGGGTGGTCCAAAGGTCCCGATTCGGGACAGGAGAGACGAAAGGGAGCTTCTTTATCGAAACGCTATTTAATGTTTTGGCTATGTCTAGAGGCAGTGGTCCTTCCCTTATACGATGTGTTTGTGTGCGTGTCATGTTGACGTTGCCGATCGCATTTTCAGCAAGTTGAAAAGCATGCTTTAATTCATTGTTCATGGAGATTATTTAGATCCTAGGGTGCGTTTCTTTCGATGAAAGAGCTTCATGCGAATTAGTTTTCCGAATTTTGGTGTGTTTTTGTTCCCCCAACTGGTTAGTCAATAGAATACACATCTTAAAGTCAAAGAAAACACCCGTACTTAAAATTAAGTAAACAAATTGCCCTATCTAAGTTGAGAAAATCGTTTTCCCAAGCACAAGCAGTCCCCTTTCTAAGTTGAGAAAATTGTTTTCCCAAGCACAGCAGGTCTCTTAACAAGTGTTAGTTGCTTCTCCTTCTTCAATACCCAAATGAGACCCAAACGACCAAAAACGTTTTTAGTTACACTTTTTCAACATATCACTAAAGAAATGAAGATTAATCATTTTCCTAGAAAGTGTTTTCCTTTATCATGAAGTTCTATGCAAGATAAACGTGCCCTCTAGGTGATTTTAGATTTCCTTCTCTTTGGCACTTGTATGACCATGCAAAAGAATGGCCATGCTCCATGGTTATTTCTGGTTCAAAAGACAAATGAAGACTAATCATTTTCCTAAAAAGAATTTTCCTTCATCATGAAATCCCACGCTGAATAAACACGCCCTCTAGGTGATTTTTGATTACCTTCTCTTCGGCGCTTGTATGACCATGCAGAAGAATGGCCAGCCTACATGGTTACTTCTGATTCAAAGGACACAAACTTGGGAAAATATTTCAGCTTCTGATGAGAATTAAAAAGGTAATAAAAGCTATTGTTTTTACGCATACTTGAATATATTTTGTCTCTGGATTAGTGAGCCGAATATCTCAATGCTCGAGACGAAAATAACAAATTTCTTGGGACTCTGGAGATCTGCCCATGTGCTCAAAATTCGAATCATATGATGTGGTGACGATGATTGCTCTCCTGGATTTAAGCTTAGCCGTACATATTGGCTTGTGCTTAGTATAATGGTACGAGGGCGATCCCTAGATTTGTCACCTAGTAGCTCAGCTCGAGACCAAGGACCGACCGCAGCCAACGGGCTTTCGAATGGGCCCCACGAGGAGAGGCTTTGCATTACTACTCGTCGAGAAAGAAGGTTCGTCAAAAAGCCCATCACACATGTTGGACATGGCCATGAGGATCGCATGCATGGGCTCAATCCTAATTAGGGTATATTCAAGGTCGGAATCTGAACAGCGTTCTCGATTCGGGTCGGGATCATGGAAGCCCGACCCAAGTCGATCCGTCGACACTCTAAAGTTCATACCCTCTCGATTTATATTTGAGAGGACAATTGTGTCCCAAATTAAGATCTCCTACTTACCCATTTTCGAAAGATAGGGTAAATCGTGCATCAAAACAATGAATATGCACATCTGTTAAACAACCGAGATTGACATTAAGCATTCATATTGATGACAAAGGTACCAATTTTTATGAAATTCAGAGTGGACTAAGGTTGTATTTGGGAATGCTTCAGGAGAATACAAATTCATTCCTCATCTTTGAATAAAGATATATTTGCTAAAAGCAAATAGTATTTGGATAATTCATTTTGGTGTCTATTTTGAAAACAATTTTGAAGTTAAAAAAGAAAAAAAACAAAAACAAAAAAACAGAGGGCAGACAAGGGTGAGCATTGGCATCGATGGCAGGGAAAGGGTGAGCTTCAGCAGCGTCAACCAGAAGTGACTAAGGGCCCAGGGGGGATCGATCGGCGACCCTTGTCGGAGCAGATCTCATCAACAATAGCTAAGCGAATCTCAAGTGAGTCACATTTGGGTCACGCAAACCCCGGAATCACCTCACGAGGAGCCACACAACCTAGGTGCGTCAACGTCAATATCACGCGACTTCAGGCAAGGCATCCCCTAGGGTCACACGACCTCAACAAAGCACCGTCATGAATCTTATATGCAATGCTTGGGTGATTCTAGGATTTTTTTTATATTGGGGATTTGCAAAGTCGAACCATCTCACAGGCCATCAATACCTCCACATATGTGACTGGGAAAAGAAGATAGACAATTTCGAACTAAATCATAAAATAAAAATATTAATAGATTTTGGAAGGAAAAAATCATTAATCCCAAGGAAGCGAGCTTCCGAAAATGTTTAATTCTAACATTTCTAAAAGGTGCATGCAAAAAGAATTTGTCAAATACCCAAAAAAAAAAAAAAAAATTTCAAGGACTTTAGAGGTTCAAAACTCTTTGAAGGAAAGCTAATTTAATTTCCAAAAGCATCTCCGACTACCGTGGGACCCGCAGCTAATGCTTTAGCCCGGCAAAACATGAACTCACTCGCGGCGCTAGCAGGACTTGCCACGTCAGAGCTCAAGAAGCGAAGAGATGAGATGATTCCACCACATCCCCTCTCCCCGGACACGTGGCCGACGACCTTTCCAGCTTTTTCCGGTCATCCCCCACACGACCTCGAGCTCTCCCGAACTTTCCTCTCCCTCTCTATTTATCGCCCTCCTCCGGTGTCGCCTCTTCCCGTACCTTGCGCCGAACCTTATCGGTCTCCCGCAAAGCAGGAGTCGAATTCGCCTTGTTTGCTTTCCCGGGTCGCGTGGATTTAGCTGAACGGATATCGAGCGACCATGAGTCGGGTCGTGCTGGACGGCGACCACTTGGTGAGCCACCTGCTGAATTTCCCGGAGAGCGTCGAGAAGCTCGCGTTCTCGTCTCGCCCGCACGAGGCCGCCGCCGCCGCCGGCGAGGGCAAGGGCGGGGCGGCCATCCCTGCCGATATCATGGAGACCCCGAAGGAATACGTGTTCTACTTCGACGTCCCTGGCCTCTCCAAGTCTGATGTCCAGGTACTCTTTCGTCAGCCCCCCCATCCCCTGTTTCTTGCTCATTCCGAGCACGAGAGTATGTCGTCCATGGCCTTTTAGTTCGATGCAGTTCTTAGGATGTGGGCTTGATAGTTGAGCATTGCAGTTCTAGTTTTCGGTAATGAGTGCGGGGTGGTATGGAGATTTCGTCGGATGCGGCACGATTCGTCCCTATATTTGCCAAAGTATATAGTCCCCGGACGTCGTGGTAATCGATTATGCAGTGCGAGGTTGGATCCGTCCTCGTTTGTTGGTTGGGAATCATCACTTCTTAGTCTTTTAGCACACTTGACGGTGTTCTAATTGGATAGGTAAAAGTTGGGGCTGCAAACCACTCGAGTTATTGATCTACTCGATCCACTGGTAGGCACGGTTCATCAGAGTACTTCAATTCGAGGTCGTCGAGTTCTGAGTATTCAAGTCGAGCTCATGCCATGCCCCACACTCCAGTCGAGCTTGAATACTGAATTATGACTGGCTGATATTAGTTGGTGCTGGGGTTTAGGGAGCAGATAGCAGAAGGGTTTTTGGAAAGAAAACGCGATGAACATATGGCTCTGCATAATATGAATGACAAGGGTCGCACAGAATACACGTGCTTGTCCTTTGAATCAATCACGATTTTTTAAGCGTCATTTTTCTGCAAGTTCGACCTAGTGCTGCGCCTCCTGTAGTTTCTGGCGGTGGTGACTGAATCGCACGACTTTGCAATGCAGGTGACTGTGGAAGACGATCAGAAGTCGCTGGTGATAAGGAGCAACGGGAAGAGGAAGCGGGAGGACGCGGAGGAGGACGAGGGCTGCAAGTACGTGAGGCTGGAGAGGAGGGTGCCGCGGAACCTGACCAGGAAGTTCCGGTTGCCGGACAATGCCAACCCGTCGGCCATCAGCGCCAAGTGCGAGAATGGAGTGCTGACGATCACGGTGGAGAAGCTGCCTGCGCCCAAGCCCAGGATGGTCAAGGTTGCTATCAATTGAGGCCGAGCGTTGGCTGCCACCTTTTTGCTGGTTCATTGTTCAGTACTTTGTTCTGTGATAGCTTGTAGATAGATGAACTTCGTAGGATTAGGACAAGGCTGAAGCTCGAAATAGGCTTGGGATTGTTCTGTCTCGATGCGCGTGGTGTGACCCTCTTGTCAACGAGTATATGCCATCTTGTGAAGAGCCAATGAGTCCTCAATTCTGTCGTGCTCCCAACTTATGTTGAGGTCTTATCCAGATTCGGGATTAAACTGACCAATTCTGGCGACATCCAGGTTGTTAGATCGTGCATTTGATCCTTTAAACTGTTTGTCCGCAAGGGCATTCCAATTCAGTGCACTGATCTCCAAGCGGCTAGCGTAACTTCACAACTGTACACCGTAGTTCCTTACTTCATCTCTACATCCCGAAGCAATGTGGTGTAACTAGAGTAAATTCCACGGAGTAGAAGTGAAAACAGTGTTGTCCTGGTTTCACGAGAAATTCTGCATTCAAAGAAGGAAGGAAATGGGTTAAAGATTCGCGAGGAGACATAAGGAAAGGGAAAAGTATTTTAAAAAAATTAAATTTATTGTAATGATATCGATATAATTTTAAATTTTTCAATTGAATTAATTTAGTTATTAATCTTTTTTTGTTGGTATTATTTGAGTTCATCTAGTCAATTTAGTTCGGGAGTTGCTGTCCTTGTCCTATATGGTAAGGTCGATATTCACATTTCAACATATTTCAATATCTTTTTATGTTTATATTATTTTTAAAGTTTTTGCCTTTTTCTTTTTTTTAAAAAAATCTTTTGTCTTATGACTAATACTAGCAATTGTTAAAGAAGTCGGCGGGGGCATCGTGGCCCTTCTCGAACCTAGTCAAGGCATGACCCTCGTGGGTGAGGGCGACCCTCACCAAATTTGGGGAGGGCTCAACCCTCGTCACCTAGGGTTGAGCCTTTATTGAAGGCCATGAGGGCGACCCTCGCCCTCACCCAAGCCTTGAGGGTCAAGCCCTCATTAGGGAGGGCTAGACTCTCATTGCCTAGGATCGGAGGCCATGAGGGTGACCCACACCTTTGGCCAAGCCTTGAGGATTGAGCCCTTGTTAAATTTGGTAAGGGCTGCCCTTGCCCAAGTCGCAAGGGTTATGCCCTAGCAAAATCTGACGAGAGTAGCCCTTGGCCATGGCATGATGCCTTCACTGGCCATAGCCAATACTAGCTAGAAGAAAGGAGAAAGAACATAAAAAGAAAAAGGAAAAATATGAAAAAAAGAAAAATGATTTAAAAATAAAAAATTTAAAAATGTCAATGTCAGTGTGAGTTGTGTCACATCGCACGATTGGTATCCACATTAGCGATTTTCGATCTAAATTATTTGGATTGTTTGAATTGATTATAATGCGAAAAGGTTTAAAAATAAATTGATTCAATTAAAAGATTTAGAATTGAATCAATATTAATATAATAAGTTTATTTTTTTAAATATTTTTTTCTCAAAGGGAAGGTGAAGCATTCCAACCATCTACACATACTATCAACATGGCAAGAACGGGTGGCCGATTTATTACAATGTCGTACCAATTTGAAGGTCTTAGCTTACATGAGTACACCATGGTGGTTTTCCTGTACCAGACACTAGTCTGTTATGGATTGAAAGAGCTATACATTGCATGAAAATAGATGGTTACTCTATTGAAGTGTGGGTTATGAGATGTACGTTGATGCAAGGTTAATTTAAAAAATTTCAATATCCAATGAGATCCACCTTCTTAGTTATAACGTATTTATGGACAAGCTTTTTAAAAAAAAAAAATATTTTTTTTTCCTATTTCTTTCCCAGTGCAAAATTATAGTAAGTTAACCTTCTTTTTTTTTCTTTTTTTCCTTTTTTATGTACATTGAAGTTTTAGGTGCTCGGTAATATAATATATAAAAGCACATTCAGTAGCAATGATAAATACTACTGGTCGAAGTAAAATAAAATCACCCCAAAACAACAAAGATCTCAAAATCCCACTCTGGAGAGATCTAATGGATGAACACGATTTGAGTTATGAGTGAGCGGTTCTATGTTGTTGTGGCAGGACTTTCTTTTTTCAGAAGGTATGTAGGGAAAATGATAGTGGAAACAAAAAAGGGCGTCGTTTGCGAAGGAAAAAAAAATCAATGTCGGCCGTAGGGTTTGCATCCATGAGTTAGTTTGTATAATACTAAAGGTCTTAAGGTTTTGAACTAGCTTTGAGTAATCACAGAGATGATGGGACACTTCTTCCAATTCTCTCCATTTTATCTCTTTCTCCACCGGCCGACAAATGGTAAGACGAAATAATGACCCTCGAATTTTTCTTGTTACAAAAGATCCAATGAAGGGTGAGTATGATTCTCAAGAAAACTCTGAAATTAACTTAGAATTTAAAATAGTGTAGATTTCAAGTTTCGAGATCTATGTAATAAGTTTTAGGTTTCAATAAATGGAGAATCGGTTTCAACGAGAAAGTTCACCGATTTTCACTTTTAAATTTGAATCCCTTGAGAATTGAGAATTAATGGGACTTGAAATTGGGTTGATTCCCACTAGTCTAGTTCCTGATTTTATTTTGAATCATACTCACCTCTAATTTGAGTCACATGGTAAATGCACGTAAAAATGTTCTCAGATAAATAGATTGATGAAAAGGAAGTTACTTATATTTTTCATTGATAAATTATGAAATCATTTGACTTGTTATTAGTTTATTTAAAACTTCGCTTTAAAAAAGTAATGCTTAGCTACGCCTAAAAATAAATATTTATTTAATATTATTTTCATTAAACAACATTTGTCGTGTAATATAATTAGCTATACTTTTTCTTATTTTATTGCGCCATGATATCTTCACTTAATTTCAGCAGTACTAAATGTCAAAAGTTAAAGCAAGGCGAGAAGCAAGGTTCGGACGAGGAGGAAAAGGCTAAGAGAAATTTCTCTTTTTCTGTATATTTTGTATATCTCGACAACGTACAATTATACTACAAGATGTACACTCAAAAAGGAAATGTAATATTACATAGATCAATTTAAATCAATCTAATTTTCTAGATTGATTTTATGAAATCAAATCAATTCGGGTCCAAGGATTTTCTGCATATCTTCCAACACTCCCCCTCAAGCTAGTGGCTTGTAGATATCCAAGACACCCAGCTTGCTTAAGAGATATGCATGCTATCTTTGACACAAGGCTTTGGTAAACATATCTACAGGCTGTTCAGCAGTTCCAATCCCTTTTGTCTCAATTACCCCTTCTTGGATCTTCTCCCGAGTGAAATGACAATCCACTTCTATGTGCTTGGTTCTCTCGTGCATTACAGGATTCGCTGCAAGCTTCAGAGCTGATTCGTTGTCACAGTATAGCTTCATGGGTCCTCTTAGTCGTACTCCAAGGTCACTGAGCAAACCTCGTATCCAGACAACTTCACACGTAGTTGCCATGGCCCAATATTCTGCCTCAGCTGACGATAGAGAAACTGTTGTTTGCTTCTTGGTTTTCCATGAGAGAAGAGAGTCTCCAAGCTTAATGCAGAAGCCAGTTATGGACCTTCGACTCATAGGACATGTTGCATAGTCCGCATTGCAAAATGCTGTCATCTCCATGTTACATTTTCTGGATAAAAGTATTCCGAATCCTGGACATCCCTTCAAATACTTGATGACCTTCAGTGCTGCATTCATGTGGGATTCTTTTGGTTTGTGCATGAATTGACTCAGATTCTGCACTATATATGATATATCGGGTCTAGTCATGATCAGATATATAAGCTTTCCAATGAGCTTCTAGTAGCTCGTCAGATCCTGTAGTATACGATCATCCTGAGATGCTCCCCCGGCATGATCTGCTGTAGTTAGCCTGATATTCTGTTCAATTGGAATGACAGAAGGCTTGCACCCTGATAAACCGGCCTCTGATATGATTTCCAATACAAATTTTCTCTGACTGAGAGAAATTCCTTGATGGGATCGTGCAATCTCAATTCCAAGAAAATACTTTGGTGCTCCCAAATCCTTCATGTGAAAAGTGGTGTGCAAATATTTTTGAAGACTCTCTATTGCAGCTTCATCGTTTCCCATGATAAGGATGTCATCTACATTAATCATTAAATAGATAGATGACATACCTCAGGTCCATGTGAACAGAGCATAATCATACTTTGACTGTTTGAAGTTTGCATTGATGAGAGCATTGGTAAATTTTGCATACCATTGTCTGGAAGCCTACTTCAGCCCATAAAGGAATTTACGGAGACGACACACTTTATCCTCCCCCTATCTCCGTAAGCCCTGAGGAATGTCCATGTAAATTTCTTTATCTAGATCACCATGAAGAAAGGCGTTATGAACGTCCATGTGATATAGCAACCAATCATAAATTGCTGCGACGGATAAGAATGACCTAACAGTGACATCTTTGGCAACTGGAGAAAAAGTCTCATTGTAGTTGAAACCTTCTCGTTGTGTATATCCTTTCGCCACCAATTGAGCTTTGTATCGTTCAATGGATCCATCTGCTCTATATTTTATTTTGTAAAACCACGTGCATCCTATAGATTTCCTATCCCTAGGAAGATTGACTATCTTCCAGGTGTGATTATCATCCAACGCCTGTAATTCTGCTGCCATTGCCTTTTGCCAGCGTGGATCTTGGGATGCCTCTTCATAGCTGGATGGTTCTTTTTCATCGGATATACGACTAATGCAACATTTATGCTCCGATGAAAGTCTTTCAAAGGAAACATATGAAGATGTCGGATAGTTAATATCTGGTCCATTGAGCGAAGCACAGACGTAATCTTTGGTCCACGTTGGTGGTCTCGTGGTTCTTCTCGATCGACGTGGTTTGATCGATTGGTGGTGGAGGAGGAGATATCTCTACAGCAGTGTTTTCTTCATGGTCATCAGAAGAGTTCTCAAGATTGGGTGAAGCAGTGGGTATGCTTTCCAACCTTTCTGTTGGTACGGGCTGATCAAGTGATTGTGGGATGACTTGCCCTGCAGATGTAGCAAAAAAATATTCAGGAGACTGGTTGTCCTCAATCGAGGATTGATGTGAGCTGGTGGAGACATTCAAATCCCCTGTGGTTTCCTGGAATGGGAAAACAGTTTCATGAAATATGACATCCCTGCTCACAAAGAATTCTCCTGTTGATGCATCCAAGACGTAGTACCCCTTCTGCAGGATAGCCCATAAAGATGCACTTCCTTGCTTGTGGCCCCATCTCAAACCCTAGCCCTAGCCCTTCGCCCCCAATTCTCTCTCGAGCTAGGGTTTTCGCCCCCAATTCTGTCCCGCGACGTTCTCCGCGAAGGGCGAGGGCTATGGTGTCTCCTCCTCGTGCCTGCTCTGGAGTCGTGAGTCTCTGGCTCTCCTCTTGGACGGCCAGCTGGAAAATCCGGTCGAGGGGTGGCACGGGGTCCATCGCCAGAATCTACGATCTAAACGTTAGGTAAGTTTCGTTTAGAATCAAGAGAAATCAAGTTGATTTCTCCCTCTTCTTGATAGATCTGTATTGCTAAAGTGTTTCTGGGGGTCCTTCGAGGTTTTCCTCTGCGGCCTCGAGCTCATTCCAGAGCAATGAGAGTTTGTTGTAAACCGCCGTGATTGACATGTTTCTTTGTTTGAGATCCGTGAGTTCTTGCGTGAGACAAAAAAATTTCGCTCGATCTAACTTTCTGTACATCTCTTTAATGTTGTCCCACATGGTTTTGGAATCTTCCATCGGTGGGATGCCTGCTGCGACGTCTGGGGAGACACAGTTGTTGATCTAGGTGCGGATCAAGTGGTTGCACTTCCTTCAGTGCCTTGCAAGCCTTTCATCCGACGGGATCGGTATGGTTTCGTCGAGGAAACCGTCCTTATCTTTCGTCGCGAGAGCCCTCCGGAAATCTTGTGACCACTTGCTGTAGTTTTCCGGCCCGGTCAGTTGTAGACTGATGAGTCGCACCTCTGGACCGTCGACGGTGGACACATGCAAGGGGTCCCCTGGTTCTGGTCGGCCGGTGATCGCCGCAATCGGATACGGAAAAAAACCGGGTGAAAAATTTGGGTTCGGGTAGGGATTCGTCCCTGTACCCGACCCATCGAACTCGAATCCATGCCCCGCATTAAAGAGACTCGGGTGAAGGGTTGCTCCAGATCCTGTTTGTCCAGACCCGCTTCTTGGTTTTGTCTCAGTGGCTGAATTTGCCCCGCTCGCGGCTGGTGGATTCCTATCGAGCTGAACACCACTCTGGTAAGTCATTACCCCCGGCGATGATGGATTTAGGCTTTGCTCGACGTACCATGGATAAGGTACCCATTGGTAAGGTTGGCCCGGAATGGGCTGCCACACATTCGCCTGAGCCGGGAACATTTGCCATTGAATTTGTGTTTGTTGATGTGTTGTGATGTTTGCAGGATTCGTCCTGGCGTTGTGTCCTTGCATCTCCACGGTCGAAGAGATATCTCCTGTGGACGGAATTTCAGTCTCAATAGAAGGTTGATTTTCTGGGTTCATGGTAAGTGGACCCTCTCCGCTTCTTCTCCCTTTTTATGAACAAAAACCGATTCTTTCGTTACCAGACACAATTCTTGTCTTGCAGGTTGAAAACGAAAGCAATCTGGTGCGGAATTTGGAACTTAGGCTGCGCATGGCAACCATTCTGGGCTGGGGAACAATTTTTTTTCAGAAACAGTTCTTTTCTATTTCTTGGCTGGGGAACAATTTCGAGCAAAAAAACCCGTTTGATAACTGCACAAAATTTCTATTTGGAACAAAAAAGAACAAAACACGTTTGATAACTGCATAAAATTTCTATTCGGAATAAAAAAAGAACAGAAACACGTTTGGTAATCGCACAAAATTTCTATTCCAAATTTTATTTTAAAAAATTAAAATAAGAAAAAGAATAAATTTAATATTACATAAAATTGACAAGATCAAAATATTATTAGATTAATAATACATTTGCTTAGATGTAAGCATTCTAGTCGAATATTGTAATGGAACGTGAACTATTATTTTATATCTATATGTGAGGATCTTCACTTATGTTTTATAGCGTATTGAATTTATGTAGCGCTTTGTTGGAATCAATATTCACAAATTGATGTTTTAAAACTATAATTCTCAATAATATATTTTCCTTTTGCAAATTTTAATGTTTGATATAGCAAATATTGCGAAAAAAGCACACGTGATATTGTCAGTCAAATTAATTTATGCTCATTTCCTTGGGACTAAGTTTTTACTCTTTTAAAAAAAAATTGTAATTCTAGTGCATGTGTGGCTTGGAGATTTTAGTCTCTCTTAATCTTGACATGGATGTCGGGTTAGAGTTGGAAATTTTCAACTGTTGGAATGGTGCATGCATGGCGTGGCTTTGTTGTCATTATGCATATAGTTCATAGCATGCTCCTAAAACACTTAGTAAAAACCTTAGTCTCTTGCATTTTGAACCGTCGATGCATCCCATCTTAATGCTACTTTTTACCTTACTTCTTCCGAATTACCTTGATGTCGTTATAAGGTTTTGGCTAATTTTGATAAAGGGATGTGTTTTTCTTCTCATTTTTAGCTTTTTTTTCTTTCTTGACTAGCATACAAGCTTTGAATGGCGGTTTGTAGGTCTTGAAGTGTCAACTATACAATAGCTCACCATTTGCTTCTCTTCTATTCGTCCATATTTATGATACATTAAATGACATTTATGCTCAGGGAGATAGAATTTTTGAAAAATTATAAAAATTACTCACGTCAACGTGGATCGTATAATATAAATTAGTTGACATCCATATTAGCAATTTTCAATAAAAATTGACCGAAATGACTACATTGATAAATCGTTAAAAGGTTTGACATTTAATTAACTAAATCGAAATGTTAAAAACTGAATTAGCAATATGTTTAGAATTTTTTTGAACAATTCTCCTTACAAATAAAAATGAAAAGAGTCATCTACTAGTTTTAAAAAATGCATTGGGTTTGTATATAATTTTAATATTTGTCATTACATTATATTCTGTGTATCTTAACTACCCAACTTTCATTTTATTCAGTGACATCAATTTCTAATTTGTTTGGATTATTTTTCATATCCCAATTTGTTTGGATTATTTTTCATGTCGTCATTGCATGATTCTTCAACAGATGCTTTCAAACAAAAGCTAAAATACGACCAAGTCAATTACATTAAAAATTCAGACATCTATTATCATTATGCAAATTCAAAAGAAAATGCTCCCTAAACATGATTACACGGAATATCATCCTTGCCTTGGTTACGTGCAATAATTAGCCATTGACAAGAAAACTATGACAATTGTAATTGCATAATAGGGTAATCCACTGATATCATTAACAAACATATATCTTTTCTCAATTCTAAATGCATCAGAAATTGTATAAAACCATTAAGGTAAAGGTAAATTGTCTTCAAAGTGAAAACGTACTGCAATAATAACAAGTGATTGAGTCCTCTTGAACATTGCCTTTCATATTGGCTCAACCACAAAAAAAAATATATATATATATATATATAATGAAAAAATGAGTAAATTATTTGTATGCATAAATCATTTTGTTAAAGTAGGTCAAACCGAGCATTTCAACTGCTAGTAACACCCGGGAGGGATCACCGACGTTGGTCACCCCTTCCCACCTGTCTCTCAATCATAGAGGGGGGAAAATTTCATCAAACAAGGAAGAATCAAAAGGAAGTATAAATTTGCCACTGTAATATATGCCCCTCCCGGGAACTAGGGCTTTTGGGGTTGACCCAAAACTGCAAAAGCCTATAAGAACTCTTTCCATCTCGGTTCTGATTTGTAAAAGAAGAAGAATCAAGGTACGCTTTCATTTAATTATGAACCAGGACCCAAATAATCAGTAAAGCAACTAAAAAATGAAGATGTTCTTCTTTGCATCGAATCATCTGAACCAGCTTTTGCCCATGAAACCTCTTCTGGCCGCCTGAGTAAATCGCGTTACAGAGCAAAGTCTCTGTGACGTGGCTACAGCAGAGTCTCTTCTGTCTGGAAAAAAGAATTCAATGTCTTTTTTCAACTGAGTTGTTCCATTGATTTGTTGCTGTTGACAAATGTTGCACTCTTATTAAATCCTTCCAGCAGAAGGATCCGTATAGCCGCTAGACCTTGTTGCAATGTAAAATCCAACTGCAAAGATTTGGAAGTGAACAATCAGAAGACATGTCACAGTGACCTCCACCATAGCTTCACAAGATAGTATTTCTACATACCTCCTCACGCTCCTGTTTATTGAATGGCCGCATAACAAAGCTTGCCGGGTTCATTTTACCAAGGGGCCGCCCAATGCCTATTGACACATGGCCGTTAAAAGACAAAACAGGCATGTACTTGTCTTATAGTGCTTTGGAAACTCACCTATTCTTAATCAAGGAAAATCATGACTCCCTTTTAGATGATTAATCACGCTTTTCATCCTATAAAACCAAATTGTAATTAAGCAATACATACAAAAGGTAATAATAAAATTATTTAGTTGTCTGCTTTCTACAGAAGAACACAACAACTTATGTAAACCTTTGTGAGAAAAATTCTTGGCACAAAAATTTCTATCAAAGATCAGGTCTGCCAGATATAGCATATGAAGTGGTACAGTGCTGGTGCATATTCCCGAAATCTACAATGGCAGGGGTGCCTTGAATGTCAGTGATGCCTTCCTCGAAGTATTGATACTATGTTTGTCTAACGAATTATAGGAGAAGTGAAAGCAAAAAAGGATTGCAGAACTAGGTTTAGGTACTAGTTATGTCCACCATGTCCACCCTTTGGCAACAAGCGCAGTTTTGCAAAAGGCAAGTCTAAGTCATCAAAAACCTGCAGAAGTAAACATTGAAGATAAACATCGTGGCATCAGAAATTTCAAGTACCATAAAGTTTGATTCAGTGACAAGATTTTACCACCAGTACTTGCTTCAATGGGATCTTATAATATGAAACAATAGGTCCTACCTACAAAATGTGGTCCACCTATCAGCCAAAATTATACAGATAAACAAAGATACTGCCTCTATCAACGAGATACAAATCCTTAAAGGATAGCTTACAGACTTGCCACTGGCATTCATAAATGTTTGTGGTTTGGCTAGCATGACTGGGACATTTCCTATGAAACCTACAAAACCAAATCAATCCTGTAAGGATTATGATTGATGAAACAAATCTACAGAGAAAGACGCCTTTTCTTTTCCATGTATGCACCGAAACTACACAATTACAAATTGTCCTGTCGTTTAACAGAGACAAGAACAGAGACCCACAATTAGAAGCAGCCTTACACAATGCTCGAACCACTGGGGCTCTAGGATTAGAATCCAGCCAACCTTAAATCCCTTTCAGCTATCCAACTAAACAAATGCAATCTCCACTTATATGACTCAGCGTTCACTATTGTATGTTGAATCATTGTCACTACTCTCAATCAACAGAGTGCACTAACTACTGAATTACAAAACCGAGCTAACTCGGGTTTATCCGCAAACAGGTCTAAACCTACCAATCACTTAAGCAAATATATACAGTCATCTACATAGATTGGCAAAATCATGGTCCTACATCCCTCATTTCCATGACAAGGCTCAAAACTCGGAAAATGGCGTCGCAATGGGATGCAATAAGCTCTCAAATGGGCGTGAGAAATCACGATCTTTCAAGTCGTGCTCGTGGACCGGGACGATCCCCAAAAGGGAAGAGAGTATGGCAAGCAAAGCGAGACCTTTTCCGAAGAGGGCCTTGAAAGAAACGCTGCTCATGGATATCCCTTCGGCTTCGGCTATCGCGTCTACAAACTCAAAACCCACCTGAAACGAAGCTCGTTTTCACACATCATGTCGATTACATCAGCAGAGATTTCCTCTCACATACGCACCCAAGAAGCGGGGGAGAGAGAGAGGGAACGCACGTTGTGGCGAGTCCCACCGTAATTCTTGCCGGGGTTCCCGAGCCCGACGATGAGCCACGGGTGCTGCTTCTGCGGCGGCTTCTCGGCTGCGACGTCGCCGTCGGTGGGCATGGCCAGCGAAGCAAACGGCGTCGAAGAAGAAGAAGGTGACGGCGGCGGCGGCGGCGGCGACAAGGAGAAGAACTGCTCGGACATCATCGTCCTCCGACCGCTTCTGCAACGCGCGCGGCGGAGGGACAGCGAGCCGGCGAGGGGAGGGTGGTCCGAGGAGGGGAGGAGGAAGGGGCGGCGGCGAATGGGGAAACGGAGGGCGGCGACGGAGGAAGCGATGGCTCCGACTCTCATAGTCGCGATCGCGAATCGGGAACTTTCCAAGGTTGTTGCAGGTGGAGGATTTGCAGGGTGGAAAAACCCTAACGCGGCGGTGGCGAACGAAGATGAAGAGAGGGAAGATCCGTCGGAGCAAACGCTCCGTCCGTTTCGTGAAAATATACCTTCTCGTGGCCGGCGACTACAGGACCGGCGGCAACGAAATCGGCGGCGACGAGACTGGCGAGGGGCGACCGGAGAGTTTCTTCGGATGAAGGGGGTGAAAGCTTCTTGAAAGGGGGTGAAATTTGAGGGTTAGCCGGTTCTATTCCTCACTTTTGTTCCTGAGAATTCTTGGCCAGAAACAAGAAGTAACTATTTCGTTTCTGTTCCAAAACTATTTCTTAGCTGAATTTCTAGTTTCGGGAACAAAAAAAATACTCATTATCATGCAGGTTTCTACTCTTTTTTTATTCCCGGGAACCAAAAAATAGAAATTCTTGTTCCCGGGAGTGTTGTCATGCAGCCCCTAGAGCCGTGGCTTTGATACCATGTCAGAAGTTAAAGTAAGGCGAGAAGCAAGGTTCGGATGAGGAGGGAAAGGCTAAGAGAAATTTCTCTTTTTCTGTATATTTTGTATATCTCGACAATGTACAATTATACTACAAGGTGTACACTCAAAAAGGAAATGTAATATTACACAGATCAATTTAAATCAATCTAATTTTCTAGATTGATTTTATGAAATCAAATCAATTCGGGTCCAAGGATTTTCTACATATCTTCCAACACTAAATAATAATTTCATCCAATATGAAAAATTCAAATTAGTTATTGTCGATATAGATAATAATTTGAAAAAAGAAATTAACAATCAAACGAGAATATTAATTTAAACTTAAAAAGATGCTATGAGGATACAAGTCGTTATTCATTATATGTATAAGGGATAATGGTAGGGATGATGCTTCAACTTTTCTTAAATAGTCAATACAACACATGAACTTAATTCAATCTAGTTAATGAACTTCCGAAAATCCACTCAATATGGTCATTCTATTACATATTTTAACATCACTAATTGATATGACTATAATTTCTACTAACTTATTAGATTTGTCGTGTTGGTGTATGTGTGAGTTATAAATGGCTTCCACATTATATCTCTCTCATTGTTTAGGCTCAAAAGGTAATGGGAATTTAAAAAAAAAATTTGGGAGGGGGGTTTGTGATATTTGCTAACTTAAGAAAGTGACATGACAATTCACATCATTATTTTAGCTCGATAAATGCCGACGTGATAGTTTATGTCTAAATAGTGCATGTATTGTGGTGGAACATTCATATAGCACCAACACTAATCAAACTTCTAGAGTTCAAGAACTAGATTGGATCAAAGAAAAAAAAAAATCAAAAACCACATGAAGCATTAAGAAAAATTCGTGAACCACTCGTACCATCATCTTTTTTATATAATTAAAGGAGAAAATCCAACGAAATAGCACGTCGTGATTTATACGATTTGATAAGTGCATAAATTTATCACTTACAAGACAAGCTTCGAATTTTTTTTAAAAGAAAAAAGTAAAAAATGAAAAGATCAAACGGCTTCCAAGTTTTTTTAGTAGAATTTTCTGAATTTCCCCATAAAATGTGTTACAGCCAAAACGCGAGGGACAAAACCGTCAAGAAAGAGCAGCTAGGGTTTCTTCCGGGCGCTGTCGTATAAAACGCACTCGAAGCAATTCGACTCAAACCCTCACTCCTTCTTCTCTTCTCCTCCGTTGTCGTCGGCTTCACAAGCGTCCGCAGCGAAATCCTGCTCCTCCCCGCGCTCCCTCCGGCGGCCGAGAGCGAGAGAGACAGAGAGCGAAGCCCGAGAAGCATGGCGACGGGATCGACCACCGCCGCTGCGCCGGCGAGGCAGCTGTCTCAGAAGGAGGCCGACATCCAGATGATGTTGGCCGCCGAGGTCCACCTCGGCACCAAGAACTGCGACTTCCAGATGGAGCGCTACGTCTTCAAGCGCCGCAACGACGGTTCGTCTCGCTGTTTCTCGTCACTTGATGCCTTCCCGGATCTGCCTTCCTTTCATTTTTTGAAGGATTCGCGTGCCGGGTCCTACGTTAAATTCGTAAAGTTCTGATTTTTATTTTATTTTTATTAAATTTGGGCGAGAAAATGTGCTGGACCAGTTCGAGGACCGCGCTTAAGAACTCGTGTTTATAGGTCGGGTTAGAGGAATTCGGCCGGTTTTCTTTTGTTGGAGGTTGGGTTGAGATGTTTGAGCTGTGCAAGGTGAATTTGTTGATTCGAAAGGATTTCAGTTGCGTGTTCACTATACATGCGTGTAAATGTGATTCGAGTTGTCCGGTGATGTGCTTGAATTTGAAGGAAATGGGATGGAGGTTGAACAGATTATTGGGTTGATCATGTCTTTCAGCCCGAGTGGAGAGTGGTATATTGATCTGTAGTGATTCTGTAGTCATGATCTTCTTAGTGGGTATGGTAGTTCTGCAACGGATTCTGGTTTTTTTATCCTTTATGTTTCCTGCAGAAGCAGTTCAACTTAATTTGTTCTTTGTACTGATCTTCAGGACTCAGTGCCCCTGTTGAGCCTCGGGTTGGAGTCTCTCTGAGTGGATAATTTATCCCAGATAGACCTTTCATGTCCTCAAATATGTTGTCGAAATGTGTGAACGCCAAATTGTTGGAAGACGGTCATTCTATTAGTTCTGTGAATTGTTTTGTTTTTTACTTTCTTGTGTAGCGAAGATATTGAGCACGGAGGGATAGTTATCTCATCTGGGTTTCTCTGTTTCATGCTGATGCACAAATGCTGTGATTTGCAGGTATTTATATTATTAACCTCGGAAAAACATGGGAGAAACTCCAGTTGGCCGCTAGGGTCATTGTTGCAATTGAGAACCCTCAGGACATCATTGTCCAGTCTGCTAGACCCTATGGTCAGAGAGCCGTTCTCAAGTTTGCCCAGTACACCAACACTCATGCCATTGCTGGAAGGCACACGCCGGGTACATTCACTAACCAGCTCCAAACATCTTTCAGTGAGCCGCGTCTTCTCATCCTCACTGATCCAAGAACTGACCACCAGGTGATTTGTCTTCTTATGATGTGGTTTGGTAGTTTAGACTTTGCAGTTCTTATTTTATCTAATGCCATGGCTGTATCTCTTTTCTACAATTTTGATGTTTCACATTTCATTCATTGTCATTATCGCACTTGCAGCCTATTAAAGAATCTGCTCTTGGGAACATTCCGACAATCGCTTTCTGTGACACTGACTCTCCAATGCGGTATGTTGACATTGGTATCCCGGCAAATAACAAGGGAAAGCACAGCATTGGGTGTCTCTTCTGGCTGTTGGCAAGGATGGTTCTGCAGATGCGTGGTACCATCACACCTGGCCATAAGTGGGATGTGATGGTAGGAGCTCACACTCATTTGAATGAGTTTACATTTCGCATCCTACCTTACCAGAGAATAACAGTTTGACAGACATGTCATGCTTCTAATATGTATTGTGATTTGAGAGAAGCTTTAAGGTGGTTGATCATTCAAATAAAAATAATAACAAGCTTGCTCTTGTTATTGGGGTGTAGGTCGATCTGTTCTTCTACAGAGAACCTGAGGAAGCGAAGCAACAGGAGGAGGAAGAAGCTATTGTTGCAGGCGATTATGGGATCACGGACTATGCAGCTGGACAAGCTATTCCTGACCAATGGACTTCTCAAATCCCCGACTCTCAGTGGGCTAGCGAAGGAGCCGTCCCGCCTGTGCCTGCAATCCAACCAACTGGCTGGACGGAGACAGGTACTTATCAGTATAATTTCCCGTAATTAATCTCCATTTTTGGTTTGTAAGCGACTCTTAAACAATTTTTAATTTCTTTTTAACAGCAGCACCTGTGGCAGCTGATGGGTGGGAAATTGCGGCTCCGCCAGCACCAGCACCAGCACCAGCACCAGCACCAGCACCCACTGCGGCAGTTGTTCCTCCGTCCAATGATGCTGGCTGGGAGTGAAAATTTTGGCTGTCCTTTGGGCGACATCTTTAGTTCTTTGTCTTTAAGGTTCAGGACTTGCTGGCGCATAGTTCTATAGATGAGTTTTCTTTAGAGAGATTTTGCCATTAGTTTTTGTTATCCGGTCAAAATGATATGATGTACTTGGTTCAACTGGATTCTTATCTATGACAGTTCTTTTTGCATTGTTTTGTCTTGCGAGATGCTTGTGCTTTACGTTAGGGAATCTGCAAAACCAATAAGAAAATAGCAAGATAAGAGAGTGACTTTGTATTATTTCGTTGGGGGAAAGTTAAAAAAGCAGCTTTTAGAGAAGATCTCGAAATTAGTTGGGCTCTTCGGCCCTTGGCAAATGTATAATGCCTAATTTCATCCTTACCTTTAGTTTTACTCTTCTTGTTCTGTTAAATACATGTGACTTGACTTCAGAATCATTCCAAATACTCTTGACTGATAAAAAAGGAGGGTTGACCCACGATGTGTAATCTAGACTGAAGATGAACATAGGAGGTTAGGGATGCGCATTGGTTTCGAAGATTGAGAAATATACACAAGAACATGTATATACGTTGACCGTGCAATGTACAAAAATTTGAGGGAAGCATCTACATCACTAAAGCACCTTGGGGAGAATAGATGAGTGGCCTCCTACGCTGCAAAAATGATCCTTCGAGTCTCTAGTACAAATTTTCGCCGAAGCTCCAAATACCAAATGATAGAAAACGTAATGTACAAGAATGGGCAGAGAAGAAGCTACAAGGCATTGCCGGCAGGATAGAGATGGGGATGGCACCATTTATTTCCAGCAGATGATCGAATAACCTAACTAATGCCGCATGATATCTACATGAGGTGATGTCCTTTCTCTTCTTCAGAGGGGTTGGCACCGTTTTATTGCTTGCGTTAGAAACCCGGTCCTTCGGACGGGTCTGACTCGGATGAATTTGGTAAATGTCAAGTCTGTCAAAAAGCCCGGATCACAGGGACAGCATTTCTCCATCATTAACCCAACGGATGAAGTCATCGGAATATTCGACTGGAGCCTTGCTGCGATCTGTGTGATTTCTGGCATGTTTCTTTTCCTACAAAGCAGAGGCAGAGGGGGGAAGAATCTTTCAGAAAAGGCGGAGTGAAAATGAGAATTGGCGCAAACGACTTCGCAAGGAAACGTCAACCTTAAATGAACAATTGATAATCCGATAAATATGTCAAGAGGTACACTGACGATATCCAGGGCTCAAACACAATAGCAAGTGCAAGTTCATAGGTTAATCAAGATGTCACACTATCAGACCATTGGAAAGAGCACCTGATTAATAACTAATAAGGTAGCACGCAAAATTTCTGCTATACAAGATCAGATGATGCTGTACGTCGACATTAGGAGAGAAATGGACAAAAACTATCCATTGGACGGAAGATCACAAATCATACCCATCCCAGTCAAGCATGTCAATCCCAATTCGCACCAAGTTAGGGATGTACAGTATCTACCTCCCTCAGCAAAAACTGCCCCGGGGATTAAGTTTATGTATGTTTCATCAGGCTCTGGGGGATTGAGGGAAACAAGCAAGATCATGCGTCACACGACACAAGTTCCATCAGGACATTCACTTTTAGTAGTAGCATATGCAAAGAGGGTCGCAACTTCTGGTCATGATAAGAAAATGGGATTGCGCTGGGAAAGGTGATCAGATGGATCACTCATTGATGTTTGCTAACTTCATCGCAAATCAGTAGATTAAGGGTTGAAGTGGGGAAAAAAGGCAAATGAAGCAAAGGCCTACAGCATTTGCATTGAGACTGGCGAGGACAATTCCTTCAATTCATGCGCTCAGGCAACGCATGCCTATTAATGCATGTCAAGGAAAGTCCTAGAATTTTAAACTTAGAAGCAATAAGCAAAAACTACTGACCTTCCTTCCAAATAAAGACTTGCTTCCAGATGAATTTGAAGCTGAATTTTGTCCGTTATCATTATCCTGCAGCAGGCCACTGATGGATGACCTGTATCCATTTAAAAGAGAAGCAAATATGAGCTTGGCACAGATTTCCCAAACACAAACTTTGGAAGGCGTAAAGAAAAAGGAAGGAGACAACGCATGACTAGAAATTCTAAGGAAAAAATGATCAAGAAATAAGCTGCTTCAGATAAACTGTATTGCTAAAGCATGAAAAAAAGAAAAAGAAAACTGATTTCTGTCAGCGAGCAAGTAGAGACATTTTTCGGAACGTCCTCCCACTGCTTATTTTCCTCCTACTCCTACCCTGATGAGCAGAGAGCCTCTACCTTCTTGCCTTTCTTCTTCTGCTGCTTCTAACTTCTTTTTGTGAAATCTGGTCTTGCTTGAGTATAGCCGTTTAATTTATGATTCACAGACCCATTCATGGTATTTGTCCATTCATTTGTATTTCTAGTTACTGGTTTGAATGATCAATCCCCTTCTAGATCTTTAAATCCCCCTTTCGCAATAGGGAAGATCGTTCCCATACACTTTATCTAAGAGTAAATGGTAACAAAATAAAGAATACCACAGCACCAAACTTTTGCAGCAATTGATATATGGTTGGAGCTTGTTTCCTACTTGATGTAAGGATGGTGTAGCCCAAAGTTTCATCCTTCTTGTAATTTCCATTCTTTAGGTTGGCTGTTGTGAAGCACCATTACTCAATTTTTTTAATTATATGTAGTATTGCAGACGTCTTGAGGAAGGGAGTCATTATTCCTCAAAATGGTTTTCATGGGAATATGATTAACTAAAAGCGGTTGGTTTCCATGAAAATACTACTAAAAAAGGAGCTTTCAATGTGAAAACGGCACCCATATGCTTTTTCTCATCTCAAAATTCTGTCAAGAATCTTAACATCTTAGACGTCTATGTACATGTGTTTTTACGTGAATGTCTCCCACTCGGGATGATCTTTGAAGCCAGATCCACCACACTGTAGTGGATTCTTTTATGATGCACATGAATGAGGTGCTTTGTGGGTTTCCATGGGAGTACTTGAGTTGAAGGTTTGGTTTTGCCATGCTATCCGAAAGAAGAATGCCCCAAAAGGGAATAGCTAACATCCGTTATTTTTGGCAAAATCAAACACATCCATTGAATTAACTCCACTTTAGTGCTTCGCTTTTACCAGAAAGATTCCAAAGTTGAAAGTAAGTACACTCTAGAGGGTACCTTTCATATAAATCTTCGTCAAAGGAATTTCCCGATGAAGAAAGCCAATCCACGTCCAGAAAGTTCGAACAGTTCCATTCTTCGCCATGTTTATCAAGGCAAATGTAATCACTTTCAGGACAGTCATCCTCTTTTACTTCCTGAAAAAGTTGTGTAGGTTCCACAGAAGGTGTACATCTGTAAAAAATTGCAAATAAGCACTACTTAAGTCAAAGACATATGAGTGATGGTCATCTCATTCACCATCTGGTTTTATAGTGCTATCCAGATCCATGAAAATTGACACTAGAGGTGCCAATCTTCATCATTAGTACAGCTAAAACAGAACTTTGGGCCTCAATAATCCCACATCCGTAGTGATTCTTATGCTCAAGAAACCATAACCTTTTCTTTCCGATCTGTAAAGTTGGGGCAGATGCGGTGGTTCTTTTAACGTTTTTTATCTGCATGTAGAGTGACATGGGAGAAAAGTGCTTTTTTTTTCGTACTAAAATGCTCTTGGAAAGGGACGAAACGTGCTCGTGACGCACAAGTGTTCATTGGTCGGCCATTATTTTTAATACGAATGATCTTAAGGGTTATTGGGTCAAAGTGATCACAGTTTTGGGGTATTTCGGAACAAAGTAAATTTTGCACGGAAATGCGAGAAACTGGTGCAACGTCAAGGGAGTTATGTAGTCAAAACGAGTACGTTCAGGGGATTTTGGGACAAATTCAAATTCGGGGGAAGCTCAAGAAATGGGCCCCACTTTAGGGGAGGCATTTCCCCTAGATATAATAATGAGAAATAAGAATCATTTCTTGTTACATGTAAACAGTTTTTTTTTTTTTTTTGGTCGGTCACAGGTGAACATTTGAAAAAATAGAAAAGCTACGATATTCACTGTTAACAATTGTTGTACATGCATTTCTTTTTGAATTTAAGGTTTCACCTACTCTATTGTTAATGCTTCAAGTTGATCTCACTTGACGTAATTGAACAACTACTATGAAACAAATGCATATACTTAGGAAAAAGAATATCACCAGAATTAATTAGAAAAGATGGAGATGTAAATTTTAGTTTTTTCTTTAGTAATTTGTATAGTGCTTTTTTTTCTTACCATGAGTTCCCCTTCAGGTGTAATCTTCGCAAGAAAGCCTAAAAGTTCTAAGAAAAATATGTGAATATCGTGGGGTCAAACTTAATGGGTTAACAAGTCTAGTGGGATTGAAGGCTTAATATGAGGTGCAAAACAAGTTTTTCCTTAGCAAAAGTAAGGAAACAAAACTTCAGTGGGTGCAATTGCACCCACTATCTCCACATAGTGCCCTCCCTTCATATAATGTTAAAGATCAACACAATTATGAAAGCCATATTCCCCATGTAATAGCTCCTCTTTAATATTTCAAAATGAACTGGCCTAGCCTCAGAGTGGCTTAGCAATTTAGCCTATATCTCTAGCTTTGATTATGCAAGTTGGGCCTGTTTAAATCATGTATAAAGATAACGTAACCTCTTTTCCCTCCAAAAATAGAAGGAAGGAAGAATCAACGTATCGATAGTGTTTACTTAAGTAAAGACAAGAACCTACGATAATATCAGAAAGAGAATTTCTCTGCCATAATTTCTGTCTTCAACCCAGAAAAATATAAGAAACGGGACTTATGTGGGAGAACCCTAAAAGGAAATGAGGATAGTGTGAAGTGTCAAGCGACCATACCTTTCATCAGATAGGTCACTTTCACAAGTCGAAATCTTGAACGTCGACTCTGAAAGACCTTTTCGAGTCCCTTCTGCAATCTCAGAGAGTGGATGATTCTGAACTAGACTTTTGGTCGCCATTGGAGTGTTGGTTTGCAGGAGAATATTACCATCAGAGAGTGATCTTTTGATAAATGACCTACAAACAACATATATAGCAGTTTATTTTCGGAATTAAGTCTCCTTCTATGCGACTCTTTCTAGACATCGCACCAGAAGGGAGAAATAAGTATGTGCGTGTCATTTTTTCTCAAAGCAGCATTCTTTACGTGAATTATCCACAAATTCTCTGATATTTACAAAAAAAAGTAGTACGGGTCCTGGGGAGTGCGAAATCTGTCAGCCTTGCATCTCTATTGAGTAATGCCTCTTAACTGAGAGGGACTCTACAATGCTTATTCCGATCAGATATTTGCCACTTGACAATGTATGGTCAATCATAAGCTCCTAAATCTGATATGATGAACTTTAATAACTCAAAAATAAGGAAAAAAAAAACATTTTGTACCTAGGAGTCTCTTCAGTATTTTTAGCACTGTGCCTTCCAACGTTGTGATGATGGTCTGAATCCAGCTCCCACAAAGCAGGCTTCCCTTGTTGAGGTTGAAAATATCCCAAAAACCTGCATAAATTGTCAATTGGCATACTTAAATAAATGCCTTATGCTAAGCTATGATGAGAGAAAACGACACAAAAAGATACTCTCAATTCTACTTTAAATAATTGCTGACAAAAAGCTAGTTCACGTACACATTGATGGCATCCTGTTTTTCTGCATCTACATACGCATTGCTGTAATACCGTTGAAGAGTTCTTAGAAACTCCTGGGACTGCGTTGCTGCTTTCCACTGACCTCTTCTCTCAGAAAATATCTGTTTAAGATAAAAAATCAAAATCAAGGTGTTGAGGGTAAAGGCCACTGAATTGCAAATGAATAAGGATGAGCAGAACTGTAACAACAAAAGAATAAGGATGAACAGAACTGTAGCGCCAATTAGGATCCAGAGTCCAGATTAGAGTATACCAAAAACAAAGTGGCCATGAATTTTCTTTGTGACAAAATCTGACAGAACACATTGGGCATAGTTTTGGCATATCAAACCAAAATGAAACCAGCTCACAACTCAATGACTTTAAATTTTAAAACCAACTCGTTTCCACCACTTTTCAAAAGCAAGCACAGAAATCAATATATGTCATTCAAACACAATGTTAACATATTTGATTCTTCAACTCGCTATTAAAATTGATCGGAATATACTGCTCCTCATAATGATGACTTCTCACATTGTAAGATTAGCATTCATGTGTTCTGTATGCACACAAAAACTGCATTGGTTCAAGCACAGATTTCCCGATGAAAACAAGAAAGAAAAGTAAAGATTCAATCAGTTGTTAAATTGAAGGCGACCCCAGCACATTGACATGCGTACTACTCATCCCTGTCCTTAGATGCTTCATGCAAAACAGGTCGAAGTCGATTACTAGTTTTTACTTCTACAGGGCATAGAAGCAAAATGAAATTCGGTTGTATAAATGTCACAAACGAGAGTGACACACAACTAGAATCTAAGCAACCTCCAGAAAGAACATCATAGATCTTATCGTTCCATGGTTTTAGCACACAAAGTCACGCATTACTTAGTTTTGTGAATGTTTAGATTTTAGTTTTAGCAGATATTTTGGTTTCCAAACCTCTTGCAGCGCACATTCTAGTCATCCCTAGAAAAAATCTATGATTATATCAAGGTCGACAGAATCTCTCATTTTAAAGTCTCTTGTAGATTCAATAAATTTTTTATGGCTTCAAGAGAAATATGCGCCCAGACCCACAAAGTGCTAAAGTGTCCACTATTAATTACAATGTAATTTCTTTATTTCTGCCATTAACCTCACATGATATCCTTTTCATTTCTTTTCTTTTTGGTTTGTAGTGCAGGCACCCATATTCATTCTTTCTGAGTGTCAAGGAGACATAATAGCATGGAAAATGGGAGAAAAATGACCTTGTTATGTGCAGCAGAACCTCCATATTGCAGAGCAAGTGTGTCACCCATTGTCTCATAAATCCTCATCAAATCATCTGCCAAGGGATCATGTAACTCAATGTTTTCGGATTCCATATATCCCATTGAGTGCAGCTGCCTTCCTAGAGCAACCAAACCATATGCATATTGGGCAACATTTGTGCGATCTAGACAGTCTATGCAATTGGTCCTTAAAACCCCCTTCTGAAACAATGGCAACTTCAATTTTGAGCAACTGCTGCTGCTGCTGATTTCTGTTTCCAAGCTATCAGCATCATCACCATTGTTGGAGAAATTCAGGGAACTGCAGTCAGAACTATCGCTATTCCTGTAGCATTTTATATGTCAGTAAATTGCCAGCAGAGAACTTGTAGCATATAGTATTGAGATCAGAATAAGATCTGACAAGATCCAACTAAATAATTCGCCAGAATTGAAAGGTCAATCTGTAGTTTGGCTCAAGCAAATGAGGATGAAGATTTGCACTCAAGGACAAGTGGCTTCTCTGGTAACACTTACCCAAAGTAAGATGAAATCAGTGATCCCTCTATCCTTGAAATGGAAGACACTTGGCAATAAAAAATGCCAGTCAAGTCTACTGTGTAGACAGCCACCTTGGTGAGAAGTTCCAATACGTTGGCAGACATGCTGTGAACCAGGACAAGCAACAATAACGTTTCAACCGTCATTTCAGTATAACATCACATCCCATAAACAGGAAAAGGAAAGACCTATCACCTTCTAAAGTGCTTGTGCAGATCCCAATGCAAAAACCGCAAACGATTCTCTGCAGATAAGGTTTTGTTGATACATCTGATAGCATTTGCGAATTCTGCACGAAGAATACGTTCTCGAGGCTTCTTTTCATGTGTCTGTCAAAAGATAAAAAGAGAAGCAGGAAGAAGAGAGAGGAAGTTAATTTTAGATAAAACTTCAGAAAAGTCGTGGCAAATGCTGTTATATAATGCTTTTCTAAACATGGAACTAGGAGAGATGTAAACCTTGATCAAGTTCAGTATAATTATCGGATTTCCATATCTTTTGACCAGATTTTCGAAATGAAGTTTCGTGGCTTCATAATTGGGATCTCTGTTTGATACTTGATAAGAACAAAAATGGCGTAGTTAGATGGGAAGATATTGGTAAAGTTTTGGGGAAACAATACAAAAAAACAGAATTTATATCTTCACAAGCCTCACATGTTATATCAGGCTTAAGATTCAATCGTGAAGTTTCTTGTGACCAGAAAAGAGGGATTGAGCCCCGGTTCTGCACAATAGAACTGATTTGCACTGGGCATCCTTCAGGTACATCTTCAATCACGATCTGCTCTGTCTCAACATCATTAGCTACTCTGCCTTTCTCATTGATGCCTCTTTTGAGGTATCTGCACAAGAGATGAATTAGCAGGATCAGGCATAGGACGAGCAAATGAAGAGGAAGAGTGGCCTATTTTTATTCCTATAAAAAGTAGTAAAGAAAAGAAAACAGGATAGATAGATTCATGGAAAAGCATGGCTATTTTCCAGATAGATTCTTCCTTGGAATACCAACTAGAATCTATTACCTGGTGCCAGCATAATGCCGCGAGCGCCTAGCAATCAGGGTGAACCTGAATTGCTTGCCCAAGAAAGAAAGCTTCTCCTGATACAACACAGAAGCAGTTAACACAACATCATTCTCTCATTCTCTCAGCTAGGTACATGATTTCTTGCACAAATTATCATTGAAATGCATGAGGATGCTTTTTAACTTAGCTGCATGATGCTATTCTCGGTACAAACCATTTTAATTGATTAACAGTTAGATGAGTAAGCTAAAGACTGAATATTGATTAAATGGAACGGCAACAACAAAACTAAGCCTTATCCCATTAAATAGGTCTGGCTATATGAATTGTTTTACGCCCTTGCACTTCATGTTGTATAACAATAATTCAGTAAAAACTCTGATTGAAGTACTTCACAATCCATACCTGGTGAAAGAACCCATGTACCAATGCAACTGTCCACAAGGTATTCTTGAGGTTATTCCGAATTCCACGTGTCAGATATTCATTCCAAACAAACATTGTATCATAGAGACTCTGCCCAGACTCCTGATCACACAGGTTCTTCTGAAGGCTACGCATAACATCATATGAGTAGCTGAAGAAGAAGTCCTTCGTAAGATCAACCAAAGACAGGAGCTTCTTGTATCTACGGGGATGATCAAAAGGCAAAGCATCTGGTTAAAACACACTGAACAGGAGAACAGATCGAACACAAACTATAAGTCTAATCCAACAATTTGAACGACAAAAGTGAAAAAGAATTAACAGTAATCTGCTGCTGACACCTTGTATCAATCATTTTGCATTACAAGATCAAGGGGGCAATGTTCACCCTGTCCATTTGCAGTAAAATAAACTAGCAATGACTTCAAGAAAATTCAAACACTAAATAGGATGCAGTCATAAAGTGTGTTATCCTTATGCCACAGCTACAAACTAACTGGTCATCCAATGCATGAACATAAGTGAAGAACCAAGGCATCTTGAACTGAAACTTGATCCTATAAAACCACTGCCTTTTATTGATCTTATGAGACCACTGCCTTTTATTAAATTAGGAATAGAATGTTGCAAGACAAATGAGTTTTGCTTCATCTTGTAGCAGTGCAATACGAGTAATAAGAAAAAAGGGAGTTATCTCAGCCCATCCTAAGTTCCAAGTCCAACAATTGCAATCAAGCTGAAGAGGACACATAACATATTTGACCACTAAATCAATCTTCAATTTACAGGGGAGAAATGGCCATCCGAATGCTAATCTCTAAGGTATCTTCTTAACAGTAGCGAGGTATATTACATTTACTCTCAGAATGGACAAAAGACCTGTTTTCACTCTTAGAAAAAGCCATATTTGTCTGCACTTGAGAATTTGGGATTGGAATCATGTTGCTCTTGCTGATTGAATATATAGCATGGCCACAAATATCACCAATCTTCCTTCTCTTTGTAATAATCAGCATGTAAAAGGGCCCCAAGAACTTGATGAACCCTAGAAAATACAGAAACGCCATGAGTTTCATGGTAAAATGAGTCGCTCAAAGATTGAGTTTGGGTACAATGTACCAATAATTCCATAGCATGCAGTCACAAACTTAAGGCCACCACTCGCAATGTTTCCTTCGTGTATCCGCTTTAGCAGGTCACAACAGTCATGGTCTGTATATGTGGTAGGATCCTCAAGAATGTTTAGCTCGGAAGGTTCTGATCGATCGATTTTCAGCACTCTCCAAAATGTCCTGTTTTTGTCCCTTCCGATCATGTAGAAATTCTGTCACACGTATGAAGATGAAAATTGACACATTAGCCTATCTAACGACCTGGAAAAAGAGATGGAAATGAACAGGTACGGCAAGTCCTTTTGTCAGTGAGTTTCTCAATATTGAAAAAGCTTATGATTATGGAATCGACTCAGTCATCAGATTTCAAACGCAAATAACAAAAGTTTAATCAGAACTAAGAAAAGATAAACATTTAAGTGATTTGGATCTGTTCACAACACTACGAAAGCATGACAAAATCAACTGGATATTCACATATCTACACCACCTCTGGCCTCCTTCATTGTTCAAAACATTTAGTGGTGTAGGGGCATGGCCTCCACAATAACTTCAATAACTTTGATCAGAGTTTCTAGCCTCAAAGTGCCACGCCATACGGTGAGAAACATGCGATAGCTTAGGTAAATTTTAACAGACAGACGATTCGCAGCATCTGGACTGCCATGTTTTTCTGAAAAAGCGGTACTGGTGACGGCAAAATCAAGCAGACGTATATCTCATCCTCAAACTCAAGGAAGTACATCCCAAGAGATCCAATCGTAGCAAACACATAGTAATCTCGCCCGTCTCAACTCCCGAAATCTTTGATTACAACAATTAGTGAACTTCCTGCGTCACCAAGCAAGATGAATCTCATCCGAAAACGAAATGAAACTAAAAGAGTCCCCCTTTCGCAGTGCTCCTCACCGTATGGATTTCCAAGAAGGAAGGAACAAGGCGAGGCGGATGGATCATAGCAAATCAACAGGTCAAACCACAATCGCAAACTCAAAAAACGATCTGAGAAAGCTCGCGACGCACAAAACGAGAGGAATAGCCGATTCATATTCACCGGAAGAACTTAAACCAGCAAATCGCAACCAGCGCAAAAAAAAAGAGAAACTCAACCACGTCCGAATCGAGCGGGAAAAAAGAGAAGAAGCAAGCACTGGCGCCAGAGCAAGAAGCGAAGCTAGCATTCCTAAAACCGATCTACGCGAACTCAGTCCATCCACGGAGAGCAGACACAGCAGCCACAGCCGCTGCCGCAGCCGAAGTGGCAAGTCGGCAGGCGCTTGGAAACGCGCGCAGAAAACGCCCCGGGGCAAATGCTCGTACACACATACCGAGCGAGTCTCGTAGAGCCTGAATTTCTGCAAGCGGCAAGCGCCGCCGGCGTCGGCATCGTCCTCGATCCGGCACCGCTGCTGCTGCTGCGGCGGCTCCGCCGCCATGACGCTCGCCTCCGCGAATCTCAGGCCTCCCTCTCTCCGCTTCAGCGCAAGCTCGGCCCGGGGACTCAGCCGGACATGTCAGCTCGCCAAGCTCGGGCAGCCACCGCAAATCCGCACGCGCCGCGGCAGCACCGCACCGCACCGCCGAGTCGCGCGCACTCGGGCCTGGACCTCCCGGACGACCGACAAGCGAGCGAGCGAGAGAGCGAGCGAGAACGCGCGAACGCGACGGAACGAGAGCGAAGATGGAAGACAAAGGACGAGGAGGAGGAGGAGGAGGAGGAGGAGGAGAGGCTGTGACCGGGAGAAGTTAAGCCTTGAAGGCGCGACCGGGAGGCGGATTGAGAGCTGCGGATGTGCAGAACGTCGAAGGTTTTGGAGAGAAGAGGGGGAGAGAGAGAGAAGAGAGAGAGAGCGCTCCGGCCACCGTGTCCACATGAAATTTCAAAAAAATTAAATTAATTTATAAATTTGCGAAATAAAATAAAAGAGCAAGAGAAAAAAAAAAATATGCAAAAACAAATGATGGCTATGGCTGGGTATTCGCTCCGCCGGGTTGGCGAACTCCCCCATGAATTATTCTCGATTATTTTAACGTATTGTTAACCTACGTACGGAATCATGTCTCAATTATTACGTTTTCGCAACAAAAAAAGAAGAAGAAGAAGAAGAAATGTCTCGATTATTGCGCTTCTGCTGCGGGGCTTAATTATCGTGCTTCGTGTCTTGTAATTATTACGGGACTGGTGATAGAGGTTTGTAATTCGGTATTCAGGGTCAAAATCGAGCGTTGGTCAAACGACGGTCAAAATGCCGATAATTAGCGGGACTTTTGGACATGAGGATCTGGCCGAAGGAAAATGTCGCGAGGGTCATGATTGTCGATCGAGAAATTGACGCCCCCCACTCTCTTGTGCATGGTATGAACGCGTGAAAACGCTTAATCTTCGTGATTAAGGAATTACATAAGCGCGACTGTAAATTTTTCAAAAGCATACACGGTCAACCCTCAATATATAGATGTGTGTATACATATATATATGGTTGTCATTGCCTGCATCACCAACCTAGGTGTCGTTGATTATAAGATGTATGATGACTATACAAGAAATAATTAGCATCTCAACAAATAGCTAATACCTTTTCTAATGCATTCCATGTTTTTTGTGTGGGTTTCATCATCTTGAGTAAGCAAGTGCGTCATCATATAAATTTTTCAAATCATATTCAATCAACCCTCAAGTATATACACGAGTGTGTGTATGTATATATGTATATATATGGTCTTCCTTGTTGAGAAATATATTATTAGGTCAAATCACGGCATATGTACTGCTGATTATTAGATGCCCATCGACTATGCAGGGAATAATTAGCATCTTAATAATTAGCTAATATTTATTTCAATATGCCTTCTATCACTTATCTAGGTTTCGTTCTATTTAAGTTAGCGAGTGCATCGTGATTTTCTAGATATGCTTTTGCACGCTACTTTATTTACACAATCGCGGTAGTTTGGAATGTTGGTTTCATCCTCTAGACACACAGATGATTGCTCGATTTTGCAAATCAAGACATAGTGTCTTCTAATCAGGAGATTCGAGCGTCAAAAGTAATAAAAAAAATGACAATAATACATTCACCAACCCTATGAATTTTTGAAACATCATGCAAAACGAGCAAATAGATGTCCTTATAAATAGTCAATTCATACATAGAATTGATTTGTCATTTTCTCTTCAATTTTCCGTGACTCCATATTACCATAAGGTATATACAGAAATTTCAGAATAATCATGAGTTTTCTAACACGGAGAAATCGAGTAATCGAGTCTTATATAATTAAATACGACAATTTAAATAAAATAAAATAAAATAATTAACCGCTTGCAGAATGTCATGCTTAGTTTACTAATTAAGGACTTTTTAATCATCAAGCACGTCAGAGTGCTTTCACTGAACTCCACTTCCACGTTTTTGCGCTAGGAGTTCCTTCCTGAAAAAGCGAAAAAGGGGGTCGTATTCTCTAAGCACTTGCATTTTTTAAATCACCCACGTTAAAAATCTTGATCCTAGTGGCAGTAGGTAATGACAAAAAAGTGCTTAACATAAAAGAGCTAATTATGAATGGTAGGAGAAATGCCGCAAATGACCCTAGATAACGGCCGAAGCACCTCATACTTTTTTTTTTCGGTAGCCAAAATCCCTAAACTCCACAAAAATACCATAAGTTTTGCCCAGCATGACATCAGCAGCCTAAGCTTCATCTTCTTCTTCTGCGATTTCAATACCCCGACTCATCTTAGTCTGACAATTGTGCTATTCATTTACCACAAAAAATCATAAACTCCGATCACCATGACACCAATAACCCAAATTATTTTTCGGAGTCACCTATATCCCAAACTTGTACTCATAATTGGAACAAAAACAATCGATCATCAATTTCATCCAAGTTGACCGTATAAAATGCCATGCGATGGCGCAACAGTTGTTCGTGTGGATCTCACTTCAAGCAAATACCGTGAAAGTACTTTTGCCACGTCCATACAATTTTGGAGGTCTTGGGGTTAGAAAAATAAATTTAGATTATTGATATCATATTGAGTATAGTTTAGGAGTTCTCGGTGTTGTGGTGGCATAGTCTAGGGTTTGTGGGATTAAATTGCGTCATGCTTAATGTCTCTCTAATTTCTCACATGTAACTTCAGTCAAGATTATCCATAAGAAATTAATAATGAATCGGTGGAGTCTACCTTAGGAGAAGAAGAATTTTAAATAAACATAAGAAACTAATACCCTTTGGCATGTGAAAAACGATGAGTGGAGATGTGAAGGCATCGAGGATGATTGAGAGGAGCGGTTAAGTTATTTGTCTGAAAGTCTTTTCACAGTTTGGTGGAGACTAATAGAGGGAATCATTATAAGTAGACTTGTTAAAATGGATCATAGACATATTTTTTAATTCATATTTGATGTGTTGAGTTGATAGGTAAGTTAGTTATATTCAGTAAATTGATTTTAAATAGTTTAAAATGACAAGGCATAAAATAATGTAGGTATTAAATGAGTTTGTAATGATTTAGACTTGATCCACCTTATGACTCTCTTTACCTTTTTCCGTCCTCACTTGATATCGCGCTCACTCATTTTACACTTTTATCTTAATTTGTGTACAAGCTTTTCTGAGATTGGGTTATTCGTAAACGTGTTTTTAGCGGATTAGGTATCTAAAAAGAATAAAAGCGTCAATTTTGATTAGACTATTTTCGACCCGACTTGTCCATTTGACGATTTAGCGACAAGTCAATTAGAAAAGTAATTAATTCCTTTTCCGGTGAATTGTTTTTGGTGTTTGAAAGAGACCGAAGCCTGCATGTGTTCAGACAACGGAGAAATCAGTCATCGTCAATCATGGATTTGTCTATTAAGGCGAGACGCACGAAGATTAAGTCCCCACTGAAGTTTTGTGAACGTGGCAGAAAGTTAAAAACTTCGTGGTCGCTAGGGAACTTAGGATGCCTTTTCCAAGTCAAAGACTTCACTCCTTGTCCGTTCAGATTCAATATATAAATACATTTTATACCGACAGTTAGGTAAATGGTTTGCTATATATGTTAAAGAGCGGCATCAACGATTGCTTGGGCGCATTTGATAAGCAATTTTTTTTTTTTGGGAAAATTAAACTTTCAAGGCACTAAAATTGCTGATATTTGGGAAATTATACCGTTTCTTAAATTGATTGTTTGACAAATACTTTGGAGATACTCTTAAGAGAAAATCCTAACTCGAATGGCTCCATCTAAGAAAAAGGATGCGATTCTAATGCAAGTTGGAGGAACTTTTCTAGCAACATGCTACAGCTAGAGTTAATCGATTAAGCGAGATGCTTGGTGCATGACCACAAGTCCTTATCAATAGCCCGCCCAAAATTAAGAATTTTCCACATAAGATTGATGGGATCAGTATGAGTTACACTCCATCCATCCAACCCACAACAACTAACGACTATATCCCAATCATGGATGATGTCAATGAATTGGGGTCACCTTCCTTTCCTTGGTGTGTTGACAATTGGGAGTGGGAAAACCATAAATTGGGGGATGGAGAAGGAAGAACAAGGTGACGGTTAACTTCACAGGATAAGGGTGTGGATCACGATCAATGCAATGCACACGCAAGATGGAAGTCTGCACACGGAAGATGGAAGTTACAATGACCTTGGCCCTCGCCCGCCGCCACCACCACCGTCACCGCCATCATCATCGTCCTCGTCATTCTCGTCTATCGATCGAACATCGGATGCGGGGATGCTGTCGCTGTCGCGTTGGAAAGAGACCGCAGAAAGGTTTTTGGTCTCTCTCGCCGCTCACCAAACAATGTGGATTGAGAGCTCAAATGAGGTGGCCGGCTTGTGACCTACCTTCCCCGTTTTGTTGCTGTATTCCAGCCACGGCCACTCACTCTGCTTTCAAGGGGAAGCGACTTCGCTCGCCTACCCATTCCGAACCATCTTTTATCGAGGGCGAAAAGGACGCAAATGGTCGTTGGAAGCTTGATCAAATATGTTATTTTATTCATGAATTTTTTATTTTTTTAATAAGAGTCCTCGAATTTGGCTGAATATATAATCTTGTTTCTCAATTTGTCCACATAATTTAGTTCAAAATTTGATGTGGTGCCTAGACTTTTAAATATTTTCATATAATTTAATGATTAAATCGAATATTTATTATTTGTTTAGAGAATATATTGAATAAATTAAAAATTTATGGATGACATTGTATATTGGACCAAAAATTAGGGATTATATTGCATAAAATGAAAATTTTGGGGTGACATGCACATTAAATTAGAGTTTATGGTGCTGAGTTTTTTGTAATCCCTGTGTAGGTTTTTGCTTTGCCACCATTTGACTTTTCTCTACTCTTGTGCAGTTGGTTTTCTTTTACTTTGACGCCCTTTCACTCACCCCGACTGTTGTCCTAGTGAGTGCAAGTTTTTGATGCCAAGTTTTTGCCGTATAGCATTCTTGTTGCTTTTGGCTTAAGCCAATATATATCTTACCTTTGCCCCCAAAAAAAAAAAAAAAAAAAAAAATCAGAGTTTATGGACCATTTATGGCATCAAGAGCAAGTAAGATCCAATCATTTAGGGGGTGCAAGACAAATCAAAATTTCTATTTCAGAAATAATTTTTTTTTTTATTTTAGACTTACTTCTGAATAAATTTTTTTTTTGGTAAACTTTTTCTATTTTTTTGAATGGATTTTTAAGGTGCACATGACAAAATTTCTATTTTTTTTATTTCTATGTTTTTTTATTCTCCGAAATAGATTTGCAATAAAAATCCATTTAATAATGCAATTTTATTTTTCTAATCCTGGAACATATTTCTATTTTAGAAATATATTTGAAGCATAAATCAAAAGCTAAAATTTTTAGATTTTCTTATTTCTAGAACAAAAATGAGAAATGAAAACTCTTCACTCTCGTCATTGCTTACTGTCCACCTATTGCCTTGGGCCGTTGGCTGCTTGCCATAGTATGTTGGTTGCTAGTCTCCTGTTGCTAGATACTAGACCCCGGACGTCATACGCCAAACACTGGATGCCAATTGCTCGTCGCTCGCCACCAAATGCTAGACATCGGTCGCCAAGCCTGCCACTCTCCTAGAAATATATATTTTATTCTGTTATTAAACGCATTTTTATTCTAAAAACAGAAATTTTCAGTTGTTATCAAACGCGTTTCTTTACTCGGAAACTTGTTCGGGAAATATAAATTGAGAAATCAATTTCTTGCAAGAAATTGATATTTTGTTCTAAAAATTTTGTTATGTGCACCCATATTTCGGAAATAGATTTGGAATAGAAATCTCTATTTCTGGAATGGAAATAAAAAATAAAAATCCCTTCCTATCACTCATCTTTTCTACTAATCGGCCATACACTCGCTGTTTGCCACCGTTGTCATTGCCCATCATCTACCGGTCGCCATTCGTCACCCCTGAGAGGGAGAAATTTTATAAAGTTCTATTTCAATAACAAAAATTTTGTGTCACTATCAAATAAGAATTTTCACTTGGAAACTCATTGAGAAATATATAAAAAAATTTATTTCTCTTCTAGAAATGTTATCATCCGTGCCTTAACCACCGTCAAAGAAGTCTTTCGACCAATTCTAACTACTTCCCGCACCTCACGTTTGGCCGAGCAAGGGTGGCTCCGTCATCGGGTCATCTTCGACTTGACCTTCATCGGTCGCATCCGATCCATGGACCCAATTCCCCAATATTCACTTCACAATTAGAGAAAGAATATATAGTCAGTGGTCCGAATCCATGCCAACTTCCACGTTAAATCCGATTCTCACGCCAATAGCGGAAGAAAATTCATCGGACCCGCTCGAGTTGATGGCGAGGCCTCGCACCATCACGAGCAGTCACTCGCAAGCATCGGATGCTCCGTCCTAGCCACCGGATCATATTACACGTTCTGGAATGGGAAGGGAGTGGATGCGGACGTGCATCGGGGGGGGGCCCAAAAGGGTCATTTCGCGGCCGCGAGCATTATTAGCTAGCTGGACCCGGGGGGATGACGTGGAGCTACAGAGACGTCGAGGTGTCCCTCGACCACGTGAAACGTGCGCTCGCTCGAGAGAAGCTCGATAGAATGCGTCCAAAAGCTACCTCGAGCCGACAGCACCCGCCACGTTGCCACTGTCCGGCGGGGGCGATTTGTTAAATAAGGTCAAACCCAATTATTGGCATCCGCCGCAGCGTCTCGCCCCACTCGCGCGTCTCCGGATTCTCCATGAACTCGCGGGAACCGAAACGATTTTGTTTTGGTGAAAATATAATTATATTGAGCTTTAACCAACAAAAATAAAGTTAACACGGCACTAAAACTTACATTCAAAATGAAACAGAGGTATAATGAGTGCAATAGTACCAAGAGAAAAGGAAACAACAGCCACCAAAGGCAACACTAGCCAATGGCTAAAACCCTACCCAACTAATAAGGCCACGAATAGACTGAAACAAAAATTTTGTCATCTTATTTTCCGAGAAATAAAGGAAAAATACTATCAGACGTACGAATTACTATTCTAAGGCATGCGTGATTTGACAGAGACCTCCACCGCCCCGGCGGGGGGCGGGGTTGGTGGAGGGAAGATCCGTTCACATTTTGTGATGGCACGAGCGTCAAGGGTCAAATTGATTTTTTTTTCTGCACCGCTAAAGATTGAGTCAATGCAAGTTACTTATTTATGCAATGTAGTGTGACTGCATGCGTCTTTTGAGCCATATTTTCCCCTATCCTTAAGCAGAGGAAATATACCAATAAACATATAATTGAAATAAGCAATCTCATAGAAAAAAAAACATATATATTTTTTAAATTATGACAATCCTTAGACAACGTGATTGAGAAATGTGTACACGAGTGAACTCAAGTTGAACAAAAGAGCTCTCGCGATAATTGACATTTCCTATTGAGGACTAGACAAGTGTCGTTTTTGAAAGGCACCGCGAGAAATGAAATGACGTTTTATGTAGGACATCTGACAAAACAATAATTAGCGATACACTACTCGTCCCTTTTTTTCTCCTTTTAGAAAAAAAGAAAAAGAGACTGATTTTCCAAGGGTGCACTGAATTTTCGCCTGGCCCCTGAAGCTGATACCCTGTCTTCGGCCCACGAGAACAGGAACGTCCCCAAAAAAAATTTGCAGCCAACAAATCCTGGAAAAATCTCGGAAATTACATGGCCACATACTCGCATCGTACTGGTCACGGAAAACGATCGCACGAAGGTGAAACGTGACCATCGCCATGGGATCATTGCTTCCGGTTCACAAAAACAGAGTCCCCTGTTTTCGTCTCAATCAACTTAGAGACACGGAGAGGCCCCACGAAAGGGATTTGACAAGTACTTTTGGCTGTTTTGAATCCTACGCTTGTTTAAGGCGTGTAGTTAAATGGATAAATATTTTTAGGTTCGGTTTATTTCATAAAAAATGTGAGTTCGAGAAGCCTTTTTTTAAGGAAGGGTGACAATATTTTTTGATGTTAGCTTAAAACCTGAAAATAAATTAGAAAACATTTTTATGTTGTTCGGTATAGAAAAATTGATTTAATTTTTCTGAGAAATGTTACCAAAATATTTGATATTTAAAATGATTCTATTTTCTTTTTACCTTCTTTCTTGGCTGGTTACCGACCACATTAACAAGCTCGCTAGATTTTGACGAGCCAAGTTGAGCTAGTCTTGAGCGAGGCTTCACTTGCAAAATTCGAGGAGCTCAAGCTTTTTGCCAGATCAGTGAGCTTTAAGCTCGAGCCTCACTAGTCTTAGGCGAACTTCATTCCTTGCCTGTGGTAGGTCATTGGCAACAACAACCAGCCAAAGAAGAAGGAAAAAGACAAGGAATGGAAAATAATTAAATATTCAATTTTTTTAAAAATATTTTCATAAGAATGAATTTTTAATTAACTAATGATCTAAGCCTAAGTGCTAAGGACCCAAGCACGGCCTTTTGTGGAATCCAGGCTAAGTGTCGAGGATGAAAGCTTAGGTGTTAAAAACCTAAATACTTCTTTGATGGACCTAGGTTTGGGTATTGGGGTAGAGCGCAGGCACCAAGGCTTTGGGCTTGACTTCGAAGGACACGGGTGTGGGTGTTGGGGGGTTGGACCTGGACTCGATAGACTTGGGCCCAAGTATTGGAGACCTGGTCTTGAACATTGGGGATCTGGGAATCAATGTTGGAGTTCTTGTGTTCAAGTATAGAGTCTTAAGCCCAAGCAATGATACCTAATTATATTTTAGAAAATTTTTTCCTATTTTTCTAAATGAAATCGTTTTTTTTATTTATTCTGAATGTAAGTATTAGTTTTTCATTAACTAGAAAAACATTTTCCATTTAATCATTTTGCTAAACGACCAAGTACCGGAAAATGAGGAAAATGTTTTTCACGAAACAAATGGAACTCGAATCTCGAATTTCGATTTAAATGGGAAAGAAATCGGGTAGCTCGATTGATCTACTTTCACGGGAAAAATAAAGCAAATGGTGCATGATTATCCTTTTTCCATTAAAAGGCTTGTCTCGTGTCTGGCTCCTGTCTAGACATATATGCATAATGAGAGGTCAACACTAGCTCCGACGCTACGTAGGCTGTCACAACATGCACCTAATGGGATAGTCTCCTAGCTTAGAACAGTTGAAACAAATTAATA
Source organism: Eucalyptus erythrocorys (assembly GCA_014182555.1). Taxonomy (NCBI): domain Eukaryota; kingdom Viridiplantae; phylum Streptophyta; class Magnoliopsida; order Myrtales; family Myrtaceae; genus Eucalyptus; species Eucalyptus erythrocorys. The sequence continues at coordinate 54,862,135 of CM024602.1, forward strand.
TAAATGTCCAGTAGCCCGCCGAATTAGGTCCAACCATACATGATTTATCTTGTTTTTATTTCACGAATTAGGTAGCTCACACCCTCCCCCCCCAATTGGGCCTTGGTACGTAGGTTCTAATTTCATCATCCATGACCAAATTACGTCATGGGTTAGCAAGAGTTCGTCGCATATCAACCAAAGTGATATAACACTACGTGATACCTTAAGAAAGAAATGGAATGCTGTCAAAAAGTTACAGCACGACATAAAGAAAACTAGGGGTTAGTGCTTTTGGATTCAATTCAGGTTCTATCTGAAACCTACCTGTCGAAATAAGTTCCATAATTTTTGGAATTTGGAAACCATCTTGCATATCCAAGCACTTCAAACCTATCTTGTCATAGACTCTAAGGTCTACCTAAGTTCCACCTATACTCTTAATCGAATTATTGCAATGAATCATCATATTTAATATCCTGCATTTGCTACAATTCATTGATAGTATGAAATATTAAAAAAGTAAAAGTCTTAGTTATGGATATCTTTGGAAATGAAAGTTTAGTGGTTTCAAATTACACATTCATCATCGGACACAATTGAATATCGTAGGATCATGCGAATACATAGAACAAGAAAATTACAAAGACTTGTTCTAGGTGAAATTCCAAGTTCCAAGTTCTGTATTTCACCTGAAATTTGAAACCTATCTATTACATATTTTAGAACTTGGAACCAGGCTAGTTCTCATCAGTTCGATTCTCAGGTTCCTGATTTTACTCTGGAATCGTGTCCACCCTTTGTAAAACGGCGGTGTTTCTAGAACCAGAGTAATTATTTAGCATCATAAAAGCACACAACGCGTGAGAAAAACGTGGGTCAAAATGAGAACAGGATGTATTATTTTAGGGCCAGTTGCCTAACACATCACCACTCAGATTCACTAATACATTAGATTTTGTGGTCTCCATAACATCATTCGCGTCACTATCAAGAGACGCGAGCATTTCTTCGATCCAACTCTAATAAGTGGAGTCCAATTCATGAAGACCCATCCGAGAACATCTTCAAGTTATAGGGACTGACGACACGGGCCGGCCCGTTCCAGAGCAAACCGGCCAGTTGCCTATTGGCGCTCTCCGTCGGACGACCAGGGTCGAGCCACACGAACTCGCTCGGGTGGCCGCGCAGATTGTACTTCGCCGTCCCGTTCTTGCCGCCTCCACAAGTGAAGTTCCCGTAGTGCGGCCCGCTCCCGCAGCACGCGCTCTTCCCTAACTTGAATCCTATCACCAATAACAAGAACGCCACGAGAAATTAAGAGCAGCCTAAAACATGGCACGATCAAGAAAATCGTGCTACGTTGATGATGAAAGTGAAGATTTCAAAAGGGTGGACGGTGATTTACCGAATTTCGAGCTGTACACAGTTCGCAGAGTGAGGGAGGTGTAGTAGTCGAAAAGCGCATGCGAGAATCCGGTATGCTGATAGGCCAGCTTCCTCAGCAGCCTGGACAGAGCGATGTTGTGCATCTTTGCTAGCACGGACGGGCCGTGAAGGCAGCCGTCGATCCCCGATCAGCCCAACGTTCCGGAAAGCAAACTTCCTCCCTTCTAGTGCATATACTTCCTACATTAATAATTTGTTTCATGGGACAAACATTAGCGTTTCGAGTTTGTCACCCGATCTGTGTACTTTAACAGAACTTGGTATAGCAGAGTCGGAGCTCCCTACTTTAATCACAGTGGTGATATTGCCCAGCACCATCGTCATGAATGTCTTCTTGTGAGCAGCAGTGAGGACAGATGATTTGGGGTCGGTTTTGAGGACCATGTAGTCGTTGCCTCCCATGCTGAACAAGTAGGCTGCATTCGACAGCAACTTTTTGCCCATCCTCATCGCCAAGCTGTTGCCTCAGCCGCTTCGCCACCTCCTTGAAATAGCTCAGTTGTAGCTTCAGGTGTATCTGTTTCCCATCAATGAATCAGAACTAATTCCACCTCGTTTCCTACCGGCCAAATGATTTCAACATTGTTTGTTTCAATTGTGAATTCTCGCTCAGTCGATCAAATAAAACATTATTATTTCCTCCCCTTGATTTAGCAGATATTCTGGTTTTAAGAGCTTAAGGTTGCTCCATGAACAGACCATCTAAATCGTCCATTACCGAACACAAAATGATGTGACAGACACATAAAGGAAGTGCCAAATGGATCTTCGATGTTGAGCTTCTAACTTCGTCAGGCATAAAATTCGTTGACACCACCTAGACATCTGTATCAAGCGGGATAAATATCTCTTTTTTCCCCCTTTTTTCTTTTGGTATTGCAAGCAGGATAATTCTGCTGCATTCAATGGTGTGTTGAAGTATGCTATGAATTTCCTAGCATGAGTCAGGTTCGAATTGTTATTTTCCAAGTAGCGTAGCAGATTCAGACTTCACTTAAGCTTCAAGCATCAAAATTTGCTAAAACTGCGAAAACTAGCATAATAGGAACCTTCTCTCCACTCTCTGAGACTGGATCTTACTGTCCCGGGACAAGTCTCTGGGAGGACACCTGCTCTGGCCTATGCAAAATTGGCCTCGCCGATGTAGTTACTGAATCCCGGCTTCAAGTATGGTCTGATCAACGGCAGCTTTGCATATTCAGCTGCATTGAAACAAAGACATATCCAACATAAGACGTCTGCTTGTCGAGGAGGTACATTTATATCTCTAGTACACTGAACTTTCCGGTTCATTGAAACTTGAAAGAAGATTCATTTCCAGACATTGTTTTACCAATGAAGTTGGGTACAATTTGGCCATCACAAACTCTTCCTGTCGGGTGCTTGAAGAAGGTCTCTCTGTAAGGGAAGTAGTTCATCTTCGCATTGGTGTTCAAGTAAAGGTTGTTACCGGCATCCAGCAGTGAGTCCCCAAAGACAGAGAGCAACATGGTTATCTGGCAACCAGCCGAGGCAGGTGGCCGGAAGGAGGAGGATTGCACACAGCGCAAACAATGTAATAACCACTTGAAGCATGGTGTAAGGGAGATACGTGCAGTGCTGTGGTAGGTGAAAATGTCTGAATCAGTGCAGTTGTGAAACAATGTGGCATGTGAGGTCAGGTATAGCTCTAAAGGTGATCATGCTTTAGGTTTCAGGGCTCATAATTGGCAAAGGATCTATTGAATGCGCGGGCATCTAAGGAAAAGGAATGCTAACCATTGACAAAAAAAGCAAAAGTTCAAACTCAACTTTCCTTAAAGCCGATTCTATGTCATGATGATGCGAACCTAGGACATTAAGTACGATTAGGTTTCATGAATTTCTTGGGTAGGTTGGGGCCGCTGTGGACTAGATTGATCACCGAGGCATCAGATCTCATGCAGTGGAGGTCTTGGCAGGTGAATTTATTCGGAGTTGATCCCGCGATAGAAGCAGTTCGAAATGATCCTGTCACAAATGGCCGGTTCAAGCAAACTCTTGGTCTGGCTTCCGTGATTCTTTCGACCAACTCTAACTGGTTTAATCGAGTTTTTCACCAGTTCAATCGCAAACAAGGTACCGGCTCGGCCTGATCTCTAGTTCAGTGTTGGAAACTCTAGCAAGAAGCGGTGGAAATTGTCACCTGCGTCGACCGATGAAGATTACCCCACTTTAGATCTTTCCTTTCAGATCGGGTTTGTTCTTGCAATTACCCTAGTGCAGAAAGAGAGTTTTGTGAGCGGTAGATCAGCTACGCAAGGTGACTTGCATCGATTCCTAAGATTGCAAAAAGGATGCCGGCATGTATCATGGGAGCTCCACATGAATGCACGTGTATCAAAATCAAAGTTTCGCCGATATTAAGAATTTGCATAAACTGGTTCGACGTGGGAATGCAGGAAATCGGTCAACTGCAAGTTCTACGTTTGCTCGCGATTTGAAGTGATCGTGACCGTGAGAACACAAGAAAAGAAAAGTTCAGCGAAACAGAGGAAGTTCAGCTTTGACGGGTGGCTTTAAAAAGACTAATGCAATGAGAAGATATTTGATGGTTGCTGCTGCACATGGCACGCCGATATATCGTCACTCTCGACCGGACTGGGATGTGTAAAAGTAGCTTAATAACCGGGTGGTTCTTTGCATAATATCTCGCCTCGACTCAGATTTATTGGGATGGCACGAGAATGCATCGACCCAAGTTTGCAGACGTCTCGCACCAGCAGTACCATAGATAAACTACTCATTTTATTACTCGGTCTCTAAAACTGTAGACATAACATGGGACATGAAATCAACTATCATGACGTTTCAAAGAGCATCTTCATATTATAAGGCCCCACGGTGTGGGACGGTCCATCCCACAACAGAGACGCGAGTTGCCTGTTGGCCATCTCGGTGGGATGAGCAGCATCGAACCACACGTACTCGCTTGGGTTGCTGCACAGAGTGTAGCCGCTCGTCGTGCCATTCTTTTTCCCGCATGTGAATTGCCCATTGAACGGACCGCTTCCGCAGCACGCGCTCATCCCTACCTTGAACCCTACACCAAACAAAAGCATCAGACATTTCAAGAACATCAGCAAATTTCTGCACCGAAGATGAGACACATGAACTGAGTCCAATTCGATGATCAAAAGCGAATGGTACTAAATGACCCTGCTCTGATTCGAAAAGGTGTTCCACAACAAGCATCTTGGATATCGATGATCGGTTGAATTAGAGGACTTGGGGTTGGGGACGTACCGAATTTCGAGCTGTATAGAGTTCTCATGGTGAGGGAAGTGTAGTAATCGAACAGGGCGTATTTGAATCCCGGTAGCCCCTGTTCGATCCTCTTCAGCACTCTTGACAGGGCTACGTTGTGCATCTTCGCTATCACGGTAGGGTCGTGCAAGCATCCCTCAGACCCGGATGAGGCTCGAGTGGCTGGCATGCACCCAATCGGCCCGACATTCTGGAAGGCGAATTTCCTCCCTCCATGTGCATACAATTGCTGCAGCATCATCAACAAAAGTAGCTTCCTTTTTAGTTCCCAAATTCTTTTCAAGTTCAAGAAATGAAACTGGGTTAGAAGAGGATAGTCATATACTTCGATCCCCGCTGTGATATTGCCCAGGACCATGGTCATGTACATTTTCCTGAAAGATGCAGTTGCTTTGGGATTGTCCTGAATGGCATTGTAATCGTTCCCTCCAATGCTGAACAGATAGACCGCCTTCGAGAGCAGCTTGCGGGCATCGCCTTCGCCTAATTGTTGCTTCAGCCCCTTCACTACCTCCTCGAAATAGTTCAGTTGCAGCTTAAGGTACAGCTGATCAAAGCCAATTAGACAATGCATCAGAGATAAAAGACTGAAAGACAGAAAAGCGAACAACTTTACATCGAACCGGACTAGCTCAGCGAAAAGTGCGTGTCTTACCGTTCCGGGATGAGTTCCCAGGAGAACGCCGGCTCCGGCGGATGCGAAATTGACCCCGTTGGTGTAGTCGGTGAACCCGGGCTCCAAGTATGGTTTGATGTATGGAAGCTTTGCATATTCAGCTGTTGTCAATAGAAAATAAGGGATCACATTATTCGCATTCGCATTGTGAGCACAAGCCACATTATCTTTCTTTTTGAAAGCTTCACCGGGACTAGTTGTGCCGCAAAATGGAATGAAGGGGGGAAAAAGGGAAGTACATTAGCAGGAGCAAGTCTTACATATGAGGTCGGGAACGATCCGTCCGTCGCAGACTCGTCCTGTCGGGCGCTTGAAGAAGGTCTCTCCATAGGGCAAGTAATTGGTGCCGCTGCCATTCAGGTAGATGTTGTTCCCCGCATCCAAGAGCGAGTCCCCGAAGATGAAGAACGCCACGTGGTTCTCCGGCAGCTCGGCGCGGCAGCTTGGCGGAAGCAGGAGGATTGTGCAGAAGGACAGCGTGAGGAAGAGTGGGCTGAAGCTACCCATGTGAAGCATGGCCATCTGAGTGGCGAATGCTAAAGGCAGAGTCACTTTACAGCACCTAAAGGAGGTCTGGCTGGCATGAATTGAGGACCAACTGGTACTTATAGATAAGGGAATGGTCTAAAAGGTGATTCTGCAGTTGGAGGACGGAAGAGTTACGTGGGTATGTCCGTGTCCACTTGGCGAGAACTTATTCGACGACGTCGCAATCTAGCGAGGAAAAGGACATGCCTGTCGGAGCTTTCGCGTTGGTTATTGTAGGCTAAAGATCTAAAATTGAAATAATCAGTGTCATCTTTGAATGAAAAGCTATTGAAAATTTTGCTCAATTGTACCTCAAAATTATGGTTATCGAATTTCGAGAGCGGTATAGAGTTCTCCGCATCGCACTTTTGACTAATACCGACATATGCATCGGCAATGATTCGCCAGAATCAAAGGGTTTGATGGCATAAATTACAGTTCCGGGGACATGCCCATAAATTCATTTACAATAAAATCAAAGGATCAAGACAACTCACGGACTGTCGTAGCTACCTGTCACTGTCGAACGCGATTCGAAGATGCATGTCAGGACGCGCTTCTTCCCACGAGCTCACGTGCGCCGGTGTCTCGTCGAGTTGAATATTCAAAAGGGTTGGGGGATGCCAGAAGATGGGGATGGGCGGGGTCAGCTCGATGTTTCTCTGCATTACTCGGGAGTTTCTTCTTTTCTTATGGTGAGAACGCGAGAAAAGATGGCATCGTCGCATCTGCGGATGCCAGGGAGCTAGACATTGCTGGTCCCCAAGCGAGCTATCGAGGCTTTCGCTTCAAGGGCAGATTTACGTGCAGTTTATTAGATACGGCGATCAACTTTTTGTAAAGGTTTTCTTCTTAAGCCAAGCTAAAAAGAACAGGGAGAGAGAAAAAAGAGAAGGGTGCTTCGGCGAATGGATGGTTTCCCGCGTTTTCGTTGACTGGAGTGGTCCCCAAAAGCATGGAAGCAAAGGGCAATAAAAGCAGCAGCAGCAGCAAGCAGCTCGGGCAGAAATTGCTGAGGGGACAGATGAATGTGCATTCAGACAACGTCAGGAACGACATCACTTTTGATGCTGCGTCATAATTCGGGGGCCCCTCAACCTGATTCTGGCGGGGAGGAAAGGGAGATCTAGCGCCTTTGACTGCAAACTAAAGGTGACTAGAGGTGATGTGCGTGAATGGTGCACCTCCTTTTTTTTTTTTTTGGTAAATTTCTTATTGAGCTTTAATGCTTGTAGGCCCTAAGATTCTCCCCTTCAAGTATATATGAGCATTTGGAGAAAAATTAGCTTACCTGTCATTTAGATTTGGTTTGAGATGTAAATTTGCTTCTTCAAATAATCGCACTCGTCGATAACCTAATAAACTGAATTATATTAAGACAAATAACTAAAAATATCCCAACTTTATCAAAACATCCTATATATATATATTAAAATATGCACATGGTACCGTCTCTATAGCATTTACTTGCTCGAGAAAAATCAAAGGGAAGAGCATAAAATGCTATTGTCGATTTGCTCAATCAAGGCTGTAGAGCCATACGGAAAGCATCAAAGAGGGAGAGAGGGAGAGTTTTCTATATCCAAATTTATTTATTTATTTATGTATGGCCAATTTTGATAGTCTAGGCTACCATAGTGTTGGTTTGGTAAAGGTATAAATGTAATGCAATATATATATATATATATATATATATATATATATATATCTATCTTAGGCACTCCTAATGCACGTAAGCCAAATTTCCATCTAAGAATGAGGTAAGTTTTATATGAAATCTTATGATTTAACGATATACATGAATTACACTCACATACAACGAGTGCACTTGGCACAATGTAGTTATCTAACAATCGCTCTCTCCCTCCCTTCCTCTAATCAGCATCTCAATTTGCTACCTTTCCTTATGGAAGTGCGGCACATTGATTGAATTCCATGAGAAGTACAGGGAGAGATCAACATCTCTAACTAGAGAGACTCAAAATACATGAGAATGTGCATAAATTTGCCTAGTTCCTTTTTATGTTATAAATGTATAGGCACTTATGCTCTTGCTTTTTGCTCCAATATCCGGTCAAGATCTTACAAGAGATAAATGGACAATATACTTCGATGGTGCTAATTATTCTTGGAATAACGAATCATCCACGTCTCATTACGCCGAGGAGCGAAGTTTTAATAAACAAAATTAAGCCTGTACCATGTCTTGCCCTTTAGTCCTGGATTACTTTCCTTCCTCCCTTTCTTCAACGAAGCCACCTGATGTGCATCACAATCGGTGACTTTGCGGGATTGACATGTTGGGACCATGTTCGACCTGCAAAATCAACGGCTATGTACATTAGTCGATCCAATGGACTTGAGTTCTACAGAAGAAATTCCTTCGGTATGGACAGTAGTCCTTTACCAAATCAAATCAATCCCATAACCTAGAGTGTATCGGGCTATATTGAGTTTTACTATTAAAGTAGATTTATGTGTACTCTACGTAATGGCATCCACTCTATATATAGATTACCTTTTTGTTGTATAATTACAGTCTCGAATGGAAACAGAGGTTAAAATAGAAAGAAAGAAAAGAAAAAAAATTGCTTAAAGGAAATCAATTACTTCACACGTTTTTGACATTTTGGTGACTAGAATGGTCCCGAAACAAGCAAGGAAGCAACGGCGACGAAAGCAGCGACGAGGCAGGGATTAGTTAGAATGAATGCGCATCCAAATGATGTCATCAACGACGTCACTTTTGATTGCTGCATTTAATGTTGTGGCCCCCTACCGGATTCTACTCCATAGACCGCAAGACAGAACTGATGTACGCATTGGACCTCCCATCTTGGTAAATTTCTTCTTGATTGGATTAGCTTTACATTTTGTCCGATTTTAGTTAGATTTGGTTTGAAATGTTAACGCTTAATCCTTTGAATTGCGGACATATCATCAATTCAATGGACCATTATCATATTAAACCGCATCACAAAAATTACCCCGACTTCACGAGGATATCCTCTGCTCGTGAGCACACGAATGATCACCACCTTTGCAGTACTTGCCATTGCCCATCACCAGGACTTTCGCCATCACGGCCGCTCGCAGCTGCTTCCTCCCCAGTTCTCCCTCTCTCCCACCCCTCCTGCTGGGGAATCCATTGACAATTAGCTAACTGGCATTGGCTTGCTGCTCTTTTTGCGTGAGTTAGATCTGGCCTCCTTTCCGATGATACTAGTGTTGGAGCCAATTACTATGGCAGTGCCATACACGGTTGCCGTGGTGTTTGGTAACAATACTGATACAGCAGAAAATTTTTAGCGGCTAAGTTTAATTCATGTGCACCATTTAATAAGATAAGTTTCATGAGAAATCTCATTTTCTAACCGTGCGAAATGAATTGGAATGCATCAGGTGAGCCTAATACAATACAGCAGCCCAACAACAGCTAAAGCTAAACACCTTTAATTAGCAGCTCAGTCTGCTACCTCTGCTTCTAAAGTATGTTTGATTTCCAATGGAACTATAAGAGGGATAAAATACATGTAGTGTCCATTAAGTTTGGCAAATTCCCATTACTGGATATATATATACAAGCAGTTATGCTCTTCCTCGGCACCAGTATCTCACCAGTTACGCAACCATAAATGAACTTTTGGTCGGCAGAATCAAGCGTGTCCTATGTCCTAACCCTTTAGTTCTTCACCACAACAAAATATAGAAGCAGAATGACCATCTACATTCAGCGGCCAATTTCAACTTCGAGACATTTTTCTTATCATTTTGCCAATAAATTCGAACCAGGATTAACTTCATCGGAATGCTTTAGTCTCTGGGCAAGTTCTGTGAACTAAGGTCCCATATTATGTCTCATTGCTCCTCAGCTTGGCAAGCTTTAAAAACGGGTATCAAAAGATGCTAAAAATAGAGAGAGCCATACAGCATAAACCACACCATAGAAGCAACATCGATTACATAAGGTGCTCTAAATCATCCACAACAGCCGGAGATGGCAATAGACATATATATATCCAAGCTAATCTAGGTCTCCAACAAGTCTACTGAAGGCGGCGACATCCAAGACGTCCTTTTACTAATGCATGAACAGTTGCCTCACATTGGAAGGCCCTGTGACGGGCGCCACTGCGCTCCAGATAAGTTGTGCCAGCTGGTAATTCGCGGCCTCTGTCGTGTGCCCGCCGTCGAACCAAATGTACTTGCTTGGATCGCTGCACACCTCATACTTCTGGGAACCCCCACAGCTCGATCCTCGGTAAGGTCCAGAGCCACAACACGCCGCCTGCCCATCCTCGAAGCCTTCACAAAGTAAAGAGAAGAAATTCAGTGTCAAAAAGAGTCCTGAGACAGGAGCAATGTAATAATGCAATGGAACATCAGGTCTCGGCATCTACCATATTTGGAAGGGTTCAAGATCCGATCTTTGAGCGAGTTGTAGTAATCAAAGACTGAATACTCAAATCCTGGCAACTCGGTCTTCAACTTCCTGAGGGCGATCGCGAGCTCCCGGTTGTGAAGTCTGGCATGGGCTTGCAGTTCCTCCACACAGCCGGTTCCGTTGCTCCTGGCTCTCATGGCTGGCAAACAGCCGAGAGGCCCTGCATTCTGGAAGGCAATCTTTCGTCCTCCAAGCCCATAAATTTCCTGCATATGATGGATCAAAGCATCCATCAGAACATGCTTAGTGCTAAGAAAGATTCCAATCGTCAGCGCAGTCAGCTGGCCCCTTGGTTTTACATGGAATCAGAGCAAGAAATTAGTTCCCTGATTCTCTGTATTAGCTTGTTCATCTCTTAATTTGCTCTATGGAGCTAAACAGTGAGCTGCGGTTACCTTGAGAGCTGATGTGATGTTGCCGACGACTATCGATATGTATTCGCGGCGGTACGATTGAGTGACGTTCGGTTTAGTGCTGTAGAGGCGAAAGTAGTCGTTCCCTCCGATGCTGAACAGATAGACGGCTCTCATGAGGACCCTCTTGGCCCCGGCATCGCCCAACTTGGCTTTCAGCGATTTCACCACTTCCTTGAAGTAGCTCAGTTGCTTTCCCAAATCAATCTGATTCGAATTCAAGTTTATGCGAAATTAATACCAACTCTAGAGTAAGCTAAGTATCTCTGCACTTACAGATGTTTCTACTACATAAGACTATGGTAAATCGGCATTACAATTTACTCACCGGTCCGGGATGATCGCTGGGCAGAACAGCGCCTCCACCGGACGCAAAATTAGCCCCGTCGGTCAAATTTTGGGTACCCGGTTGCAAATATGGCGGAAGAATGGGCAGCTTAGCAAACTCAGCTGCACACACAAGACAGCAGAATAAATCTTACATACATAAGACATGCCAAGTAATATTCTGCTAAAAATTTTTGTTCCATGAAAGTACACCATCTCAGATTGACGATGCTACTACCTTCTATGGACTATTATACTGTCAATTTATCGGAGAAAAAATGGCATGGCGAGAAGTGTTTGTTTTCTGTACCGATGAAATCGGGGACGAGGCGACCGTCAGAGAGTCGGCCGGTGGCGTGCGTGAAGTAGGTCTCTCCATAAGGCAGGGAAGTGGCCATGCCGCCGCCGCCTCGGCCGCCTGGAGTGGCGTTCACGTACTGGTTGTTGCCGGGGTCGAAGAGGGAGTCTCCGAACACGAACAGAGTGTTGTGCTTCCTGGCATAGCAAATGGGTGGGCTGAGCAGGAGCGCCCACAGGAACGCTGCAGCATAGAAAATGCAGGAGCAGCTCCGCTTCGCCATGTCTGCCGGGCAAGTGATGGCAGCAGCTGGCGAGATGAGCGAGTATGTCTTAATTTCACTGTCTAGTCACTTCGCTGCTCTTGGTCCTTCTCCGTTTCGGTTGTGTATTATTTATACAACCCTCGACCATGGCCTTTTCCTTTTCTATTATTTTCGCCCCCCAGCGAAGTGAAAAATACTAATTTCACCCCATTTCATCCCACTAGGCCTTTTCCCCTTCTAAGGGTACTTGTGTTATTACATGGGTCCCGCTTATTCAACACCCAATGTCACACCCCGTTTTGGTTTTGTATTTGGCTTTGAAGTTTGTAGTGTAGATGAGGAATGTCCAATCGAAATGATTGTTGCAGGATCGGTTAGAATGCCTTGGTTGCATACATCTCATTGATAATTTATCGCATCATTTTATATTTTTATCATTTGATGTAAATGTGAGGAAAAAAATCTTAACAAGAAATGACTTCTTTTTATCATTTTGGAAACTAATTGAACGAATGCTATTAGTGGACGGTTTCTACAAAATTGCAATTTTCCAAGAGAAAAAAGGGCAAACAGGGGGATCACCAATCTTAGGACTCGCCCTCCTCAATTTTTTTTTTTTTTTTTGGTCGGTGCCCTCCTCAATTTGAAGTGAGGACTTCGGGGGTGAGACTTTTGTGATAATTGAGGGATTCGATCACAGGCACGTGCCATACAGCAGGTGCATGGCTTTCTTTTTCCTTCACTGCAGGAGACCCGAAGATGATTTGGCTTGACTTTCTCGTGTGAAAAGAAAGCGCATCCTATGAAATCCAATCTATACTTAAATTAAAGTTAATGGGTTCTACATTAAACCTGTCATTTTTAACAGTTTAAATCATAAATATTCCTATCGCATATATATATATATATATATATATATATATGTATGTATGTATATTATATTTTCTCGGAAACTGAGATTTCGTGTGAACACAGTGACGCGGACTCTCCTACCAAGAATAGCGGTCAACGTTTGGCCTCTTCAGTTCACTTCTGGTCGGGACGCCGACAAGCGTATAACGGCCGACCAGGATTCTTGACTGTTTAGAGTGACAAATGACGTTTGGGTAGTATATGACGCCACCAGTGACGTACGAGGGAAAGCGTTGATTTTGGTGGGGCAAGCGCACAAGCACACCATTAGAAACAGGGCTCTACTGCCCAATGTGAATACGGCGTGTTATGCTGAAGCTTTTCTAAAATCTCGTCGGTCGGATTTTTTCTGTCTTATCCTCGTCGTTTGGAGCAAAAGAAGGGCACAGTGAAGTTATCACTCGGTCCTTGACATCCACAAAACGACGTTGACTCGAACACGAGGGAGCCTCGTCGAGAGGAGTCCGAGCACAATACCATACGAATACGACTCACTCGAAATAAAAAAGTACGGTAACATTTTCCCTTAAAAAAAAAAAATGATTTGTTGGCACGCCGAATCGTTCTAGTAACAATTAGGGATGTGTGACTATGAGGTTGTGCCAATCCAATGCTCAAACTTGGATTTTACCCACACAGTGTCAGTTGTTAGATTTTAGAATATGAATTGACCCATATGATCTACTCTAGTTTAGCACCTTGACCCTAGAACCGTACTGTATAGTGTCGTTCTTAGTCAATGAAGTTTTGATCAATGAAACTAAGCCCGTGACATGTCGTACCCTTTAGTCTCCGCTTGTTTCATAGGAAATGTTTTCCAATGAATTATTTTTCCAGAAAATAACAATATTTTTTGATTTAGTTGAAACTTGAAAAGGAATTAGAATTTTTTTTTTGTTATATGGAGATAAAAATATGATTTGATTATACTAAGTACACATGCATTATTGGGATGTTAGTAACTTACGCATGAGCACTAGGATCTTAGGTCCAGCCTCGATGGATCTTAACTTAGGCACCGGGTACTCGAGCATGAGCACTTGCGTCTTGAGCAAGAACACAGACATTGGTCCTAAGTCTACAAAGGCCGAACTTGAGGCTTTGGTGCGCATAATTGGATCCTTGGCACTTGAGCACTAGTCCATAAAAGTAGGGGAAGGACTTGGCACTCGGGGTTGAGTCCTTGACACTCAAGCATTGGTCTATCAAGATTGGGCTCAAGATGCTAGTGCCTATGCTTGGGTCCCCAACAACTAGGGCTGGGTCCTTGGTGCTTGAGCTTGGGTCCATCGAAGTCAGACTTGGGGAGCCAGGTGCCTATGCTCGGGTCTTTGGAGATTCGGACATGGGCATCGAGGTCTCAAGTTGCAGCTGCAATGGACTCAAGCTCAAGTGCAAGGGATTTGAGCACAAGCATTGGGGTTTTGCGCTTGACCTCTATGGACTTGGAGAGTGCTAAGCCTAGGCATTGATGGGCTTAGGCTTGGGTGTAGAGGATATGGGCATGGGAATCAAAGTCTCAGGTTCAGATGCTGGGGACTTAGGCCCAGCCTTAATGGATTCGAGCTCGGCGCAAGGAATCTAGGAACAAGCATTGGGAACCCAAGCTTGAGGCCCCAGTGCCCATGAATGATGGACTTGGGCCTTGGCATTGGTGAATTCATCTTAGATGTTGAGGACCCAAGAATGAGTGTTAAGGTATTTGTGCCCAAGCGCAATATTTCTGGTCTAAATGTTAATATTTAGTAATATTTTGAAAAATAATTTTTATTTTTCTAAAAAGGAAATTAATTTTCTAAATTTAAACATTGGTTTTTTGTTAACTTGGAAAATATTTTCTGTTAACTCATTTTTTTAAGTGATTCAAACACCGGAATAGATGGAAAATGTTTTTTGTGAATCAAATGGAGCTTTAGTTTTTGATTACTTTACTTCCTCCCTTTCTTCAACGAAGTTAAGCTCGGACCTGATGCGCATCATAATTGGCAACTTTGCGAGATCGACATGTTGAGAAGATGTTTGATCCGCGAAATCAACGGCCGTACATTAGTCGGTCCAGTGGTCCAAGTTATACGGAAGAAATTCCTTTGGTATGGACTGTAATCCTTTAGTGAGATCGAATCAGTCCCACACGCAAGAGTCCATTGGGCCATACTGAGTTTTACTAAATAAAGCAGATTTATGGGTACCTTACGTAATGTCATCTTCTCTGTGCATATATAACCCTTTTAGCGTGTGATTCGAGTCTCGAATGGAAAAAAAAAGAGGTTAAAATAGAAAGAAAGAAAGAAAAGAAAAAATGTGCTTAAAGGGAATCAATTACTTCACACATTCTTGAGCTTATGCTTACAATTTTTATTGGATTAGCCTTATATTTCATCTGATTATAGTTAAATTTGGTTTGAAATGTACATTCAATCCTTTAAATGATTGGCACATCATCAATTTAATAGATCTACTCATACTAAACCACATCACAAAAATTACCCCGACTTCATTGACAAGCACTCACATGATCCCCAACTCTACAGCACTTGCCATTGACCACCACCAAGACGTTCACGATCACGGTCTCTTGCAGCTACTTGCTCCGCAGTTCTAATTCTCTCTCTCTCTCTCTCTCTCTCTCCATTGGGGGTTTCGTTGACAATGAGCTAATTTGCATAAGTTAGATTTGGATTCCTTTTGATGATACTCTCCCTTTGTTCCCATTGGGGGATACATTTACAATGAGTTAAATTGCATAAGTTAGATTTGGCTTCCTTTCTGATAGTACTAGTGTTGGAGCTAATTACTTTCATAGTGGCGATTTGGCTTCCTTTCTGGTAGTACTAGTGTTGGAGCTAATTACTTTGATGGTGGCATACTTGAGAGAGAGAGAGAGAGAGAGAGAGAGAGAGAGGGAGGCTCTTGATGTCTGTAAATTCAATTCATATGTATCTTTGAATGAGATGAGTCTCACTAGAAATACCATTGTCTAACTGTGTAAATGAATTGGAGTGACATTTGTAGGTGCACCTAATACAACGCAGCAGCCCAACAATAGCTAAAGCCGACACTTTTGATTAGTAGCTCAATCTGCTACCTCTACTTCTTAAGTGTGTTTAATTTCCATCGGGAATACCAAGAGTGATAAAATACATGGGAGTGTCCATGAAATTTGGCCAATCACCTTCACCGGATATATATACTCAGGCAGTTATGCTCTCCTCTTTGCACGAATATCTCACCAGTTTCGCAATGATGAATGAAGTTATAGTCTGCAAAAGCAAGCGTGTCCTATGTCCTCACAAAGTATAGAAGCCGAAAGACCATCCACATTCAACGACGGATTTGAACTTTGAAGACATTTTTTTGTTCTTTTTGCCAATGAATTCTGACCAGGATTAACTTCATCGGAATACTTTAGTCTTCGGGCATGCTCTGCTAGCTAAGGTCCCCTAACATGTGTCATTGCTCCTCAGCTTGGCAAGCTTTAAAAATGGGTATCAGAAGATCCGCAAAATAGAGAAAGATACAAAGCATAAACCCACCGTCAGTGAATCTGCCAGTGGGATAGTGAAAGAAAGTCTCGCCACATGGAAAAAAATTTGCTTTGAAAAAAGCGGTGGTGTTTATGTAGTTGTTAGTCCCCGCATCGTTCAGGATGTCACCGAAGATGAACAGAGCGATGTCGTTTTGGGTTTGATCGATGTTGCAGAGGGTTGACAGAAGGAGGCTGGCGAAAATGGTGAAGAACAGGATGTGGATATTCGGAGTCGACATTGGTGATCCTGGGTTGGACGATGCGGCTTCTCTTCGGATCTTATATGCACGTCCGGGTGATTCGAATGAGCAATTTGTATAGAAGTCTTCTCAGGGAAGAAGGCCCGTGATAGTTCTTTCCCTTTTTGGCCAAACATATGACGTCATAAGGATTTTTTTTGGAGGGCTTGAAAGATGATTTGCGTTTTGAACTTCACATTAATGAACTAACGATAAGTTTGGCCAATTCCCAGTTCCCTACTTCATTTTGCTTTCCCATTTTGGGGTAAACTATTCAGCACGCATTTACGTAGGGATTATGCTGAGATTGGGTAATGAGACCATTGATGGGTTCATTGACCTATATGTAGGTACATTAAGCTAAGAGCCGAGAGGATTGGCCACTCGTGATGGTTTCTTTAGGTTTTGATAGTTTGGCAAGTGATGCGAGGTCGGTGCGCTTGATACAGCCGATAAAGAGAGAGTCAATGAAGCAATGACAAAAGAAGAGTTTGTGAATATATTGGCATATAAACAGCGAGGAAAATACATTAGAAGCATCAAAAATTGTGTACGGTACTCATTTTAGTGTAAAAAATTTTCGCCGGCTCATCCAAGTACCAAATCGGAAAAAAAATAATCACTTAAATACCTCTCGCTAAAAATTCTGGCTAAAATGATTACTTTGCTTTTATAATTAAAATTTGAATATGAGTTGGCATACTTTTATTAAAAACCAATCCACGTGGATATCATAAACGATGTCGCAAGAGCCAATGTGGTTGGCTTGCCTAAAAACGACGCCCTTTCTCTCTTCTCTCTCACTCGGTCACACATAGAGACGATCTTCTTCTTTCTTATGAAATTTTTGCCCATGGCAGTCGCTAACATCTTCTCCCCGATGCAGAGGATATTCACCACCTGATCTCCCCGACTAAATCCGATGCGAAACCGTCAACGCTCTCCCTCTTCGCTACGAGGGAAGCCAGGTCCTTCTCATGTGGTTTAATCCTCACCTTCATCGCCTGCACCTTCCTCTTTGTCCTCAACCTAGCCACCCACTCCTCCTCTCTTTGGCTCATCAATTAGGGTTTCAATTTTGGGGAAATTGAACTAGAGTATCAATGGGGATTTCTTTTGATTTGCAATTTAGGGTTTATATTTTGGGACAAGCGCTGTAGACAACATCATTTAGGGTCTATATGTTGACTGCGCATGCTCTATATGTTGACTGGGCACGCTGGCGATCCACGTCACTAGAGAAATTAATTAAATACAACCAACATTGCATTTCCGGCAACCCAAATAGGAATTGACACTTAAATGATTGTTTTTTGAAAAGGTAGCACTTAAGCGATTCGAAAAAAAACTTTTAACTTTAAAGTGAGTGCTATAAATAACTTTTAGTACTTCAAGTATACTTCTCCCCCCAAAGGGCTATACAAAAAAATGATTAAAAGACATTTATCTCCATAAGTATATATGATAATACCTGCAGCAAAATGTATCTGAAAACAAAATCAAAACAGCTACAAGATAGAAGAAATCAAATAAAAGTATCAATTTATGTTTTGTCGGGAATATCTCTTTTTCATTTCATTGAAGAAAGCATCGATAAGAAAAGAATTGGGCTTGAAGACAAAGGAGACCCTTCAAGGTTTGAGAAGCGAAGGGGGGGCATGGATCCCTTTAGGTTGTAATTGGTTTCGTTTGATTGATTTTCTTATATTATTCGAATCTTTCTAAGCTAATAGTATTGAAGACTTTATTGTTTTGATTAAGAGTATTATCATCAAGACATAGCTCATTGAGCTTTTTTTTGTTGATCTTACCATATCTAGAAATGTGACCTTGCTCCCCGCATTTAAAGCATTTGATATTCTAATTGAATGTTTGTTTTGGCTTTTGGTTAGGTCGAGAAGGATGAGATTTAGTTTTTTTCGTTTACGGGAAAACTATCTTCATTTTTGTCTTATTGAGCTTTTGTCTTTTTGTTTGGAGCAATTTTTATTATAAGAACTGGAGCTTGAACCCTTAGGTTCGCTGAAGCAATGATCATATTGAGCACAGAAAGATGGTAAATATTTCTTTGTTTATACTTTTTCCTTCATGAGTGGTACACATGCATGCCCTCTTTTTGGACATAGGAGATTAATTCTCCATATGAGAAATTTTGATAAGGGATTTGGCTATCGTGGTCCTCTCTAATTTTATTGCGGATTTGTTCTAGGGTAGTCCTACAAGAAATTATTTTTTCCAGAATGGTGATTGCAATCTCATTTGATCATGACCTAGTAAGGAATGTATCTTTGTCCACTTGAAATTTAAAAAGTGACTTATAGTTAAAGATTGAATAGGAGTTCTACACTCTTAAATTTAAATGGGCTACCTCAAGGTGAGCAAAAGTGCCCTATTTTTCGAATAGTTGATAGTAGTTTTGTAAAACTTTAGAAATTCTTATAATTTACTACAAAAGACGGAGCCTTTTCAGTTGAAAAGAATTTCTTGTTCGCAAGTTTTTCAGCTTTTCTTTTTTAGTCTCTGTTTGAATTTACGTTCCTTCCATTTTCTCCTCAAACTCTTATGCACCACACTCAGACGATTAGATATGTTAAAATATTTAAACATTAAATCACGTTTTCATCTAAAAACTTAAAATTTTAAAATAGTTGACAATGGTTCTATAAAATCTCATATGGTATTAAAGTTAGAGATCCTAAGTAAAATTTTCCAAGCCCCTATTTGCCTTCCTTATTATATATTTCACGAGGGACAATGATTGAATAAATAAATATTAAATCATGCCGTCATTTAATGGTTTAAGTTTTTAGAATAATAATTCCATAAAATCTCATAGGTTGGTTATGATGGCAAAGTTACATTATGGCAATCCAAACCATATTCGGTTGGCTTAATTGGTTAGGGTTTTGACGATTTTCAACTTAGAAATTGCAACCTGAGGTGTTATTTGTAAGGTCACACACACATACCAAGAACCTTGATTTGTTTGCTTTCAAATAGTTTGGCAATGGAGCAGATCGCAAATATAGCAAATTGAACCTTGTAAACTTTATTCATTACTAATTTCTATTGTCGCTTTGTTACAGCATTAATGTAGTCATAAAATCGAACCATGACACTGTGCCTTGCTTATTCATGAGATGAAGCTGGATTCCCATTATTTGCCCAAGAATTTCAAAAAGGAAGAAATCAAACGTTCCCATGTTTGAACAATGCTTCCAGGCTATAAGGCTTGGTAGTGGGCGAACTTCCATTCCATATCAATTGGGCAAATTGATGGTAAGCCCTCTCGCTCAGATGATTAGAGTCGAAGAACACGTACTCCGCGGGATTAGGGCACAATGAATACTCTCTCACCCCCCTCATGCCTCCACAGCTATAATTGCCCCCATACCGACCCGACCCACAACACGCGGTCTTCCCATCGTTGAAACCTGGAATCCAATTTCATGAGATTAAAGAAATCCTCATCCCTCCTTGCCACAAGGTGTTTAAGATCAAGAAAAAAAAAAAATTAATGTGCAGAAAGATAATGCAAAAGGCTGACCATAATTTGATGTGTGTTGGATTCTTTCAGTCAAAGAAGTGTACAAGTCGAAGAGGGAGTACTTGAAACCTTGCAATTGAGACTCTAGCTTGGTGAGAGTTGCGGGAAAAGCCGTGTTGTGTGTTAAAGGAACAGCAGCTACAGCAGCTCAACCTTTAGCAGCTCAACATTCTGCTGCTAGAAAGATAACTGGTGATAAGCAATATAGAGCTCGAAACAAAGGCTCATCTGTCAGCATTGGAGACATGGATTGGCAAGCTGACATGGATTGCCAAGCTGGCTGATCAAATCAATGGTACAAGAACATGTGATGAAGTAGACCTGGATCGCCAAAGCTGAAGATTTGCTGAACTGCTAAGCTACATTAGTCAAACACATTGGAATTCTGTTATATCAGTTAGTCAAGCTTCGAGTTTTAGTTTTTCTGTTACTGATCTAATTCAGTTAGTTTGTTTCTCTCCTTCGATGTATAAATAAAGATATAGAGAGAAAGAAAGAGATGAGGGAGATAATTCTTGTAAATCAGCTATGGTTTTACACTTCATGATGTAAAGAGAGAGAGAAAGAAAGAGAGAGAGAACAGAGGAGGTAGAACAGAGCTTCAGCTTCTGTATTGATTGTTGTAGTCGATTGTACAAAATTGAGTTGCTGATAAATGAAGATACAAAGCTCTTCTTGAGCTGTTTTTCATTCTTCATCACCATACACATCTTCATTTTCTCTCGTGTTGTGAAGCTTTGTTAACTCGATACCTTGTCTCGAACAAGAACCATTTCTAGTGGCCAGTCGAATGGTCGAGAGGCACCCAAGAGGTAGCATTGTAGAAAATCCAAATTTTCTTGCTCCAACTTTATATATACCCTGGAAAAAAAAATTGGAAATTGACCCATTCATTGTAATCCCTTTATAAAGATTGATTGCAACAACTCACAAAGGTGTGTGATAAAGTTTAATTTATTATCAGATCAAAGAAAAAACTCAAATTTATAAGAGGCTCGAAGTAGAATTTGGAGAATAAATGGGCAAAAAACTAATAATAAATTGCAAGTGTCCTTTATAAACCTGTTAACAAAGTGCTTATTCATTATAATGGAACTTACCATGGTAAATGAAAATTATGTATTTTTTGTCTTGATTACGGAACTTACCACAGCAAATGAAAATTATATATTATGTGTCTTGAGTGTGAAAACTTGTTCGCTTATATGACTAATAAGAAAATTTTTTGACTTTGTCATGAAAATATATTCAATATAAAAAAGATCATAATTGTCGATTTTTATAAGGAATTATTGGTCAGTATTAAACAAAAATCAGGTATTGGCAAAACTATAAAGAAGAAATGCGCTGTTCAACATAAACCTTCCGAAAATTGCAACCCGGTTGACTTGTTTATAAGAGGGAAATTATGGATACGGGTTTACCTCAGGCACAGTGCTAATGTTGCCAACCACCATCCCCACGTAAACTTCCATGGAAACGGACTGAAACAGAGCTGGATTGTCGAGAACGGCGACGTAGTCGTTGAGTCCGATGCTGATGAAGTAAACGCCGTCCAAAACTATCCTCTCCGCCTTCTCATCCCCCAAGTTATCCCTCGGGTTCTTCACCAGACTCTCAAACTGCTTCAGCTGAGTCTTGAAATCCACCACCTGAAAAGCCAACATCGAGGAAGACGATCCGAATGGGGTTATATGGAGCAACGACCCAGGAAAGACAGGGAAGAGACTCCACGTACGAATCCTGCGAAAGTTTCAGGTAAAGCACCAGCTCTGATGGACGCGAAATTCGCCCCTCCCACAATTTCGGCATTCTTCAGCAGGAGATAAGGTGGGATCAGTGGCAGCTTCGCATATTCAGCTGAATCATCCTGAAAGATTTGATTAAACGATGGATTATTGATGGGCGAAGGAAAAGCAAGAATATGGAGAAGTTATACCAATGAAATCAGCCATAATACGACCGTCAGTGATTCTGCCAGTGGGATAGTGAAAGAAAGTCTCGCCATAAGGAGAGAAATTTGCTCTGAAAAATGCGGTGGTGTTTATGTAGTCGTTGGTCCCCGCATCGTTCAAGGCGTCGCCAAAGATGAACAAAGCGACATCGTTCCGGGTTTGATCGATGTCACAGAGAGTCGACAGAAGGAGGCCAATGAAAATGGTGAAGAAGAGGATGTGGACATTTGGAGTTGACATTGGTGATCTCGGGTAGGACGATGCGGCTTCTCTTCGGATCTTATAGGGACGTCTGAGTTATTTAGAGAAATGATTCGATGATAATTTTTAATCTACCATGAAAATGATAGTCTATTTTAAATCACAAAAAAACCAAATAACAAAAGATTATAAATTGTTACGGGATCTATTCCTTCAATAATTTGTGGCGAATAACAAATTATTATTTCACAACAACCTAAAAGCTGTTATGCTAGCAAACTCTACTGATTTTTTTTTTTTTTTTTTTTTTTTTGGGTCTAAAAATCTAGTGGTTTTAAATTAAACAATTTGTGCAGCTGTCTTCTCGGGGAAGAAGGCCGTGATAGTTCTTTCCCTTTTTGGCCAAACACATGACGTCATACAGATTTTTTGGGGGGCTTTGAAGATGATTTGCGTTCTGAACTGAACTTCACATTAATGAGCTAACGAAACGTTTGGCCAATTCCCAGTTCCATACGCAGGGATAAACTAGCAATTTTAGCACGCTTTTACGCAGGGATTATGCTCAGATTGGGTAATGAGACCATTAATGGGTTCATCCATCTATATGTAGGTAAATTAAGCTAAGAAGCAAGAGGTTTGGCCGCGCGAAACCGTTTCTCTAGGTTTTGATAGTTTGGCAAGTAATGCGAGGTCGGTGCGCTTGATACAGCCGATAAAAAGAAAGTCAATGAAGCAATGACAAAAGGAGAGTATATGAATATATTGGCATAGAGACCCAAAAGGCTGTGGAGATCAATGATTAAAAGACTTATTTAGCTCCCATAAACATCATTTATGATAATATCTGCAAAAAGTATCGAGAAACAAAATCAAAACAGCTACAAGATATAAGAAATCAGATAAAGGTATTTATTTTTATTTTTTTTATCGGAAATATCTCCTTTTCATTTCTTTGAAGGAAGCATTGATGAGAAAAGGAAGGGGCCTCATAACGAAGGAAATCCCACGCCAGTAAATTTTAACTATCCAATCCACGACTTGATTGGACTCCCATAAGCAATGGGCCACTTGAATAAATATCTTGGAATTAGGCCATTCGACAATCCACGAAGAAGGCCTTTAAATCCTATGGAGATAGGGAAAATTGTCCAAAAATCTTAAATCTATTACACTTTTACTAATTTAATTATAAATATTTTAATTTTGTCAATTGAATCATAATCAATTTTTAAGTTTTGCTAATTAAGTCCATTTGAATACTTTTGACTGAAAATTATTGACATACACAAATTTTATTAATATATTTTCGATTTTTTTAATAATTCAAAGGGCTTGCAACATCTGTCGGCCCTTGTTGAGGCCCACGAAGTCCTCATTGATTGGAGGCACGGGTCATGACCCTTGCCAAATTTGGCAAGGCGTCATGAGTCCTCGTGGGCCCTCGCTTAGTGGCTAGTGGATGGCGGAGGTCATCGGCCCTCATCTAGTGGCTAGTGTCTTGCCAGCCCTTTAAATCAAAAAAGAAAAAAATATTTAAAAACTAATTATAAATTCGAAAAAATATTAAAATATTATTAAAATTATCCCCGACAACTTTAGTTGTGCCATGTAGAATAGCTAACACTAATTAGATTATTACGTCACTAATTTCCAGTCAAAATTAGCTAATCAATTGGCCAATTACAAAAAACGTTTTAAATTAAATTGACAAAAATATAATAGATTTAGAACTTTTTGAATAATTTTCCCCGTGGAGGTTGGGCCTCACACCTCACACCTTTGAGATAGTTATTCGATTCTAAAATCAGCTTGTGACCTGCAGAATGTGGAAGTGCTTCACCGCTTCTAAAGAAGGTCAAGTCTCCACCCAAAGTACCGAAGAAACCCTGCAGATATAACGAAAGCCATTGACCACTTTTCCAGGAAATCTCTGCATATACCGGTGACTGCACCTTTGGATGAGCCTGCTTCCACTGATCTCTCAATATTGATCTTCAATGTCCCTCTCAGTAGTAAGTTCCAAGCAACTAGTTAATTTTGCTTCTTCTTCACTTTCTATTCGTTGTCCGAGTTCCATCTCAAATAATTTTTTGTTCATGGCTATGGCTTCCTCAAAGGATTATCTCGAATCTACTTGCCGCTGACGTAACACGAAGTTATTTTTTGCTTCTCTAGATATGCCAAATCACTCTCGCGATGGTTTCTAGCTTCGGTGAGTCTGGCTTTGCCTTTCCACAGTTAATCACACTCTTCAATTCTACTAGCACCTTAAAATGTGTCTTGGAGATTTCATTATGATGCAGCCCACACTGCCCGAGTCTAGCAACATGAGAAGAAGATGCTCCATGGATTCAGTGTATTTTTGGAACAAAGGAAAGAGTGGAGCGGAAAAGTAAAAGAAGAATGAAGAAAAGGAATAAAAAAAACAAAAGATTTGAATTTAAAAAAAAAAAATTATGCAGATTGTCAACATTAGTGATTTCCCATTGAAATTAGTCAAAATGATTAAATTGACAAATTGTTAAAATATTTATGATTAAATTGATAAATCATCAAAATATATATGACTAAATTGCTACAAATGTTTAGAACTAAATTGATAAATTGTCAAAAAATTTAGGATTAAGGCTTTATTTGCTTTGCAAAAAATGAATGATCGGAAAAATATTGTCCTAAAAATGATTATTTGTATCACTTGAAATTAATAGTTAATGAATAATGTTTTTATTATCAATAACAATTTATGTTTAAACATTTTCATAGACGATGAAAACATTTTTTATTTTTTCATTTTAATAAGCGATATAAGCGATTTTTTTAGTAATTTTCCCTACAAATGAGCTAGGTTGGCCGAGACAAAGGGACATGATCCCAAGAGGGAGGGCTAGACTCCAAAACCCCGTCCTTAACTTGGACTTAAACTTACCAAAAAAATCGCCAATTAGATTGTGTTCGAAGCTTTTCTAGTGGGATAATGAAATAGGGATAAAAGTTGGCTTTGAAGCAAAAGGTGGTGTTTATGTAACTATCGCTCCTTGCACCAGCAAGGAATTCCTCGAAAACGAACATAGCAACACCATGTTGGGATTGATCAATGTCACAATGAGTTGAGATGAAGAAGGTCGAGTAAATAGCAAACAAGATCATCTGGAGATTTGGAGTTGGCATGATTTTTAGAGTGTTAGAATAACTAAATATTAAACCACGTCTTCATCCAATAACTTGAACTTTTAGAATAGTTGACAATAGTGAATAAAATCTCATATGGCATCAAAGTAGGAGATCTGAGTTCATATTTTTTTAGGCCCATATTTACCTCTGCTATTATATATTTCCACACCTTTAGGCTTAGGTCAAAGTCCAATCCACGTGTCATGGGGAGTGTTAGAGTGTTAGAGTAATTAGATATTAAACTACACATTCATCTAACAGTTTAACCCTTTACAATAGTTAGCAATGTTTCCATAAAATCTCACAATGATGATGTTGATCTAGGTCGGATTCAGAAATTCAAGCTCGTTATTTATAAGGAACTTTTTGTGACAGATTGTAAAGGCCCTAATTGGCAGCATCAAAGGATGTTTTTGAGATTTTGCATTGACATGCATACTATCTTACATAGGTTTGCAGCTGCTGTAGAGCATATTTGGAGGGTTATTTTTATATTATATTTTACATGTTCTCAATAGACTAAATGAAGATATAATTCAATGTTTACAACTAAACTTGTCAGAATGGATCATAAATAAATTTCTTAACTCATATATGACGAATTGAGTTGTTAGATAAATTAAGTGTATATAGTAAATGAGTAACCAAATGGATTTAAACATAGAGAAATAATTGAGTGACAATCTTTAACTTCATGTGAGAATAACAATCTATTCTAGACTATAAACAAATTATTACCAAATAATTATAAATTATTGTGGGGTTTTTTTTTAAGAATTTGTGATTCACAACATATTATTCCTCTCACAGTAGCCCAAAAGTTTTTATACTAGCAATGCCCTTAAACAATAATATGGTTATCAAATGGGTCATAAATGAGGTTACAATTTACTTAAATCCAACTCATCTCTATAACTCTCTTGTTATTCTCTCTCACCCTAACTCAATCTCACGTTCGTTTGCTCACTCTACATTCTTATCTTAGTTTAGGTATAAGTTTTTCCAAATTGGGTTAAATATGGAAGTGTTTTAGCAATATGGGTATAAGTTGGGTCGGTTATAGGTTACTGGATTTGCATTGCATGGATAGGTTAACACAGGTTAATGGAGTCTATTTGGGTTGAACCATTTTCGACCTTACCAATACCCAACTCAATCCACCCATCTGATCAGTCTATTCACAACTAAAGAAAATATGGTGCTAGAAAGTCATTAATCTTCTCAATGAATTGACTCGGACAGATCCATAGTTTGCCTACTAAGCCATGCGACATCTTTGACAATCATTGCCAATGCTAGCCTTGCCTATGGTTGTGGCCCCAATAGTAGCTTGTAATGGCCTTGCCTGCGGTTGTGATGGCCTCATCCAATGTGGGCGAGGGTTTCATAACCCTTGCCCAAAGGCTGGCAAGCTATGGCAACCATTGCCGGCCATAGAGAAGGGGAAAAAAAGAGAAGAGAAGAAAAACATAATAAAAATGTTAGTGCAAAATATTAAAAAAATAGAAAAGTTGTTCAACTTATCACTGGCTATACCATGTAAGACAATCAACGTTTATATCAGTGATTTCAAGCCAAAATTGGCTAGACAAACTATATTAGCAAAACGTGAAAATATTTAAAGTCAAATTAGCATAATTAAAATATTTAAAATTGAATTGGCATAAATATAATATGTTTAAGATTATTTTGGATAAGTTTTCCTCCATATCCATCACTGCTCTTTTTTTTTTTTTTTTTTGGTGAAATCCATATCCATCAATGTTGATTTGGACAATAGGTCAAATTTTCAACAACACATTTCCAGTATGATACAAATCCTTTAAATTCAAATGGTCATCTCAAGATGAGCAAAATCATTTTTTTTTTAACATAAAAGTCGATGGCAAATTTGTAAAACTTTATAAACCCTAATACATTTAAATGGTTATCTCATGATGAGCAAAAGCACCTCTTCTTCTTGAAATTGGGCATGGACAGGATATTTTCTTCTTTGCTCTGTTTGAATTCATCTTCCGTAACTCGAGATCAAGCGGTATGGGCCAGAATCGCAGCACGCCATTTTTGCGACCTTGAAACCTGGAATGAAGTTTCTCATTAATTCTGATAGTTACGTGCTTCGAATAAGGCAATTAAGGGCGCATAGCGATATGAAGGGCCGACCATGTTTTGATGGGTATTGGATTCGTTCACTAAGCGGAGTGCAGAAGTCGAAGTAGGAGTACTCGAATCCTTGCAGTTGAGCCTCCAACTTTGGGAGAATTGTAGTAAGAGTAGTGTTGTGAAGCTTTTGTGAGCTTATTGGCTTCACCTAAGCAAGAACCGTTTCTGGTTGATGATCTCATACCTGACACACACCCGATTGGCCCTACTCCCATCATTCCAAATTTTCTTCCTCGTACTTCATATATCCGTGAAAAGAAGAGTCAGAGAGCAATTTGTTATCATCTCCTTGAAATGCCATAACAATTGATAGACGTCTAAGCAAAATCTTATTTACTGTGACACCATAACAACAAGGTTTCACTTGCAAAACATACTATCGCGGGGTGCAGCCTTAAGGTCGTCTGGAGATATGAACTAATTGAAATGCGCAAAAATTAATCTGATCACCTAATCTCCAGATAATTTTTGGCACCTAAATTAGCTTATTGGGCTTAGAAAGCCGAA
Source organism: Eucalyptus erythrocorys (assembly GCA_014182555.1). Taxonomy (NCBI): domain Eukaryota; kingdom Viridiplantae; phylum Streptophyta; class Magnoliopsida; order Myrtales; family Myrtaceae; genus Eucalyptus; species Eucalyptus erythrocorys. Next base: position 54,890,023 of record CM024602.1, read on the forward strand.
GAGAATAAAGCAAGCCCAAAACATAGGAATCCATAGAGAATGAGCCAGGATGCTAGCAGTAGACAAATAAAGGTCTCGAACAATATGACAAAGGGCTTACAACTTCTGGAACATTATTGATATCAAGATGGTAACCACAACAAGGCAATTGCTTTTGGAATACCACCATAAATAGCCAAAGAGGCACCAATGTAAAGGACCTTTTGCCAAATCGACAATGGATCATTTACTTTCAAGTTGTTATCTTTCATTTTATTGCACTTTTACATTCAATTGTACTCATACTTTTTTCCCGTTGTTCCTACACTTTACTTTTTACCAATAATTTAGATCGGTTGCTTCTTTTCCAGAGTGACACAGGACCTGTCGTAAACAATAAAGCTGAAGCTTGTCTCTTTGGTGAAAGATTTTGTTGAGGGAACTTTCCTCGGTGAACATCTTTTTGGCACGCTTAGTGGGACCATTGTGTTCCACTCTTAGGAGTTGTTGATGACAAAAACAAGGAATTAGGTGAGTTGCTCTTCTTCTGGCAAGGATAATTCATTCCCACAACTTGTTGGAGAGAGGATTGTCCGTTCCGAGATTTCCAGTTAGAATCCAGATCTATTGATGGTTTCAATACGGCTAATAATCCTAAGGACATTCCATGAGAATTGTCCGAAGACCAAATGAAAGAGTTGGCCTCGAATCCAATAGTGATGGCCACCACGAGAAGGATGTTTAAAAAACAACAAAATGATCTGGCCAATCATATGGCTAGTTATTTGTCGAGTATTTCAACTCCTCTTTCAAACAATTTGGTTACTGATTTGACTCGAGGATGGGAGTGCCAAATCAAGCAAATGTGATTCATAATGGTCACGCTAGAATAGTTCCATAACCCATGGAAGTTCCAGCCCAACCTATTGTTAGCGGTTCGAATCCCATGCTGTCGGTTAGAATTCTACAAAGGGCTAATAGTGTGAACGACTAGAATTAAATCAATCAGAGTGAACAAGTTCGAATGCCTGGAATGTTTACCCTCGCTGGATCAGCACCATAAATCTCTAGTGGCGTAAATCCTGCAAGGGTAATTGAAGATACTTCAAACCCTGAAAATGAGACTTAGACAGGTGTCCCGCAACCAATACTCCCCGATATTAATTGTCTAGGGGGCAATAATGTGACATCGCCTACAGGGGTAGTGAATAGTGGGTTGATTCTTGTGCCGGTTGCAAGGTAGTAGCCTTATCGACTGTAAGAGGGACCAAGAGATTTTGCAAATTGTCCTCCTTCACCACCGAGGGTATGAATGAATCAAGCCAATCAAGTGGTGGATCCGGTAAAAGATCAAAGGATGATAAAACAGGCTGCTTGTTTAGTGATGTAGAGGATGGGATTGGATGGAGGTGTCCCGAGGCTTGTGTATCACAAACTATACTCGGATTGGGTTGATAATGTTCCATACCCCAGGGGGTATAAAATTCTTGAGTTTACTCTCCTTACTGGGGAGGATAATCAGTCCACAATGGAACATATTAGCCGATTTACAGCTCAATGTGGTGATGTTAACAATAACGGAGATTGTACATTTATTCTCTCCATTATTATCAAAGACGACATTCACTTGGTATATTGGACTTCCTACAAATTTGGTACATAATTGAGAAGAAGTGGAGAACAAATTCCATTCACAATTTTACCGTCCAATTCCCAAAGTGACATTGTCGGATTTGGCAATGGTCAAGCACTATAACAACGAGATTGTTGATTAGCCTATTACGCGAATTAAAAAGATAAGAAATTGGTGTTTGTTCTTCCTTCCGGAAAAAGAAGTTGTTGAAATGGCCAAAAATGGTCTAAAGTTTGCATTAGAGGAGCATTTGACTCGGCAAAAATTCACTAATTTATTCTCATTAATTGCCACAACAACTCAATACAAGAATCTTTAGAAGGAAAAAGATAAGAAGCCCTATCGGGATTACAAGCACAATGTGGTAATGTATGATCCCGAAGTGGATTTGGAAGAGGATAATACTCAGGATGATGCTACCGAGATTGCAGTGGCAAAGATGACTCTGGATAAGGCATATGTCTGCCATGCTTTGAAGCTGCTAAAATAAAAGGAGTTAGTAATGGTCAGGGTTAAGTACACATTGAGGTATTCATTTGATGTCACCAAGTTGGATGATATCTTTGACAACTTGGTACGCGATGGGGTGGTAAGGTTGACAGAGGGTCATGCCATCCCAAGCAAGGAGGAAATTGGCAATAGAAGGTATTGTAAATGGCACCACTCTTGGAGCCATAGTACTGGTAATTGCAATGTTTTCAGGAAAGCTGTTCAAGAGGCAATTTGTCAAGGTAAGATTAAGTTTGCTATGGAAGGATATAGGAGAATGGAAATTGACTTGAATCCATTCCCTCAAATGACCAAGATGGTGTCGATGGCTTTTAGAGGATGTACAAACCAAAGGAATTGATGTCAAAGGTGCCGAAGAGAAATCATGGATCAGTATTTCTCGAATGGTGATGACTATCCTGCAGTATTAAGGTATTGCCATGATTGGGAAGGAACATCTATAAGACCTAGGAACATGAACGATGACTGGTAGTACCACCAATCTCCTCGATACTATGCTTCTTATACAATTACTTTGTTCACATGCAACCTGTTGACACATAAAATTTTGGGGGTGATTTTTGCTAAAAAATGCATGGCATATAGTTTAGGCAGATTTTATTCTTTTTGATTTTGTTAAGATTTTTATAAGTTTAGGAAATATACATCGGAATATGTATCTTTGCGCAAGAAGAAAATTTTTTGATCAAATATGCAAAAGATATTGAGCAAGGTGAAAAAATATATTTGATGGTATTTTACGCGAACAAAAAAGGAAAAAATGTGTCGCGAAAATATATTTTTTTGGCCTATAAAAGACGTGATGCGCGAATTAATGAAGGGGGGACACATATTACATTCGGCCACACGAGGGGTTTCTCTGGGTATAAGAAAAAAAAAAAAAAAAAAGCTTTGGGGGAGGGGAGGCTTCTCTTCGTGTGAGGAGAGAAAAAAAAAAAAAAAAGAGCAAAAAGTCAAAAAAGTGAAAAAGGGTGAAAGTCAAAAAGAAGGAAAAGTCATGTCTGCAGAGTGCAGAGGGGAAACAGTAGAGAGAGAGACAGAGGGGGACGTGCGACGTGAGGGAGATCTGAGGAGGGAGAGAGAAAAAAAAAAAAAAAAAAAGAAAGAAGAAAAGAAAAGGAGAAAGGAGCTACTGTTCGTCTTCCTCCTGCAGCCCCAACGCCCTCCTCCGCGCGCACCCCGTCGTTAAGCCGCCGCGCTGCCAATCCTTTGAACCCGCGCGCACACCCGCCCCGCCGGAACCCTTTGCCGGCGATCTCATCTCCCTCGCCGGCCGGTCCTTTTTCCTTTTCCTGGAAAAAAAGAAAAGCAAACAAAAAACAAAAAAAGCAAAAAATAAAAAATTAGGTAAATTCTGTTTTTATTTATTTTTATTTTTATTTTATCTTTATTTTTATTTTTATCCTTTTATGTTATTTATTTTTCTGTTTCATTTACTATTACTAATGTTGTATGTTATTTGTTAGTTTCAGCGTAATTGCCCCTTTTAATGCTAAATTGAAATTCCATGATATAAAAATTGCCACGAGATTAGTAATTGCCAGTCCGATTTTCGCGCCCGAAATCTGACTCGCAATTACTTAAAAATTGCCAATCCAATCTCCCGCTCGAGATCCGATTTGTGATTTTTCGTGAAATTAGCTAACCCAATCTCATGCGCAAGATACGGTTCGTCAATTTGGGGGATTAATTTTGCTTGATTTGCTGGGGTTGTTTGAATTAATTTTCTTTAAAAAAAATCAAAAATCAAAAAATGTAGTTTTAGGGTTTGCATGCTTAGGATATAAATTTCATTTTTTTAATAATAAAAAATAAAAAAATCAAAAATCAAATTAACCGGTTTAGGTTGCATGTTTAGTTATTAGGAATTGTTAATTTCAAAATAAAAGGAGATAACAAAAAAAACTCAAAAAATGTTGAATTAGGATTATTTTTTTTTTTATTGTCTTGCATGTTTAGATTAAGGATTTTATTTTAGGTCGTAAAAAAAAAGCAAACAAAAATCATCATGCATTTTAAAATAGAATTGCATGTTTAATTTTAAGCTTAGATTAATTTTTTAGATATTAGGTTAGAAACTGCTAAATTAAAATAATGTCTTAGTTCAAATTAGGATTTAGTGTGACTTAATCCCTAATTTAAATTGGATGGAATTTTAGTTTAGTTTGGAATTTCATACAAAAGTCTTAGGGTAAATTTACTCCCTTTTTTAGGGTAAATTGCATTTTTTAAGAGAAAGGAGAATAATAAAAAATCATAAAATCATTAAAAAAATTAAAATTTTGCATGAGCATGTAGAATTAGATATATATATATATATATATATATATATTTAGTAAATAAGACATTTAGGCTAGTAAATTAGTTTTTTTTAGAATCACATTTTTAGGATTATATTTTTTAGAAATCTTTTTGGAATAGGTTAGGGTTAGACCTAGATCATTTTATTCTTAGAAAGGTTGGCATTTAAAAAAAAATAAAAAATAAAGAAATGATTTTCTAAGTCGAGTAAGGTTAATTCAAATTAATCCCAAACATGAATTAGAAAATTATTCATTTTAGGTAGTTCAATTAGGATTTTTATTAATTCGAAATTTTAAATAAAAAAATCCAAAAAAATTATGTGCATGTTAATTTGCATTCTAGGGCCATTTAATTATAATTTGCATATTAGGTCATTTAAGTTGCTATTTAAATTACTACATTTCTTTAGGATTTACTCTATCCATGTCATTTAATTTAGGTCATGTTGCCATGCCATATTAGGTTATTAGCATGCATTGCATATAGATTAAATTCCATTAAATAAAGTGAAAAAAAAAAAAGAAAATCGCGTGTTGATTAGAAACCATATCTAGGATTGTTAATGTGGATTTTAATTTAACATTGCAAGTGCTTTTGCTGCTTTGAGGTAAGTTTTGCAATCTATTCGTTTTTTTTCTTGGGTGTTAAATTGGTGGATTGCGCATCCGCATGATCACCTCACATGTTAGGGAGATAAATTGAAATCAATTCAAGCTGCTTGCTAAACATGTTTTCAAAATAAAAGAATGGTACCGAAAGGGCGTTAGAGGAATCTAGCGTAACCAAGTCCCCGCATCTAGAATCTCTGGTTTGTAGGAGTAAAGTAAATCTCCCATTACTTTACTTGGATTTCTAATCGATCCACCAAAAATTGATTAGTGGCGACTCCTAGTTAAAAATAATTGCATGTTAAGAATTTGAACTTAAGTTGCGAATTGGTATGGGCTTGGGAGAGCTCGAGCTAAGTCTAGGCTTAGCAATCCATTAGTCAAACTCTAGGTGGTTCGCACCCAAAAAATTGGTCACGACACAACCGATGGTTGAAGATAGGAGAAATCCAAGGTTCGGGGGGAGGTATTTTAATGAGCATAGTTTCCAAGATTAGATGCCTAAAAGTGTGGCGACACCAAGATGGAAACGGACAAGTGGGGTACTGCTCAAGTGGCTTTATGAAGAAGGGCATCCAGACATTGGAACTTTGGGAAAACTGAGCAGAAAGTTCGATTATTACGTTTGATACTCGAGGAATCCTAAGCTAAAACAAAAGTCACTTGAGGTGGTACTGTTAGGATGGGGATCCAAATTCAAATATGAAGATGAATTCCCACTTTTAATCATTCAAACACTAGTAGCCTCCCAGAATAATCAAGCACAACCCTCCTAAGGGCAGTGGTTTATAGGGAAAGAAATCCAGGATAGCTTGCAAGAAACTCAACCTTCCGAGCAAAAGCTGATGTTGAGGACTTGAAGAAGGAGAATGTAGTAAAAGAAAAAGCTGCAAGAATTATCTACGCAGACTGGCACTTCAGAAATATCAAAAAGTAAACATCACAATAAAACCAAAAGTCTAGTTTGGATAGGAGAAGAGGGAGATTTTTCTGAGGTGGATGGAGAGTATAATAGCTACCAAGAAGATGACATTGTAGAAAGAAAGAGCCCTTCTTGAAAGCAGAAAGAATAAAGGACTGAGAGAAGGGTAGGCAAAGTGAAAAGTAAGTTTGACAGAGGAAGATCCGATTCTGGTTCCTTGGTTGGGTCAAACATGATGCAAGTGAGACTTCCACCTAAGTTCAAAGTTTCTACTTACCGTCAATTATTCAAAAAATTAGGTGCTTTTGCTCATCTTAAGGTAGCCTATTTAAATTTAAGAGCGTAGAACTCCTATTCAATTTTAAGTATAAGTCACTTTCTAAATTTCAAGCATACAAAGATACATTTCTTATAGGAGTCATGGTCAAATCAGATTGCAATCACTATCTGGAAAGAATAATTTCTAGTAGCATTGCTTCATTTAATACGAGAACAAATCCGCTATTAAATTAGAGGGGACTACAATGGCCAAATCCCTTATCAAAATCTCTCATGTAGAGAATGAATCTCCTATGTCCAAAAAGAGGACATGCATGTGTTCCCTGCTTGAAGGAAATATTACAAACAAAGAAATATTTATCATCTTTCTGTGCTCGATATGATCATTGTTTCAGCGAATCTAAGGGTCAAACTCCAATACTTATAACAAAAATTGCTCCAAACAACAAGACAAATTGCGTTAGCCGCAAGACTAGCTCTCTGAACACGGGTAATTTGTGCAGAGAATCTTCCTTTCTTTTCAGCTTTCCCTTCCTAGTGTCTCATTAAATTCACCTTCTTTCAGTTTTCTCCTCAAACTCTAGCGTACAAGGCTGGCTGGTGTAAATATAGACCATTGGGCGTGACCAAAGTTTCATTTCAGTATGTAAAATTCGCTTAGTTGATTGGTGTCAGAGAATTTCCAATCCAGAAATTAAAAGTCACCTGTTTGAAACCCCATAAACTGCGTGTAATTTGCAAGGCCGCATGCACATGTTAAAAAAACTTAACGGAATTGGTATTTAAAACTTGCATGATGTCCTCTTGATTTCTAAATATTTTGGCAATGGAATAGACCATTGATATGATATATGCTTCACTTTGAAGCTCGTATAATGAAACTGCAATAATATGCCTCCTTTACTTATGAGATGAAGTTCGATTCCCATCATTTGCATTATTACAATAGTAATGCAATCACAAATTTAAACTGCGATAATATGCCTCATTCATTTATTCATGAGATGAAGCTTGATTCCCAAAAGCTTGATTCCCAATTGTTTGCCCAGGATGTTGAAAAAACAAAAGATCAAATGTTCCCCTGTTTGAACAATGCTTCCAGATTATAAGGCTTGGTTGTGCGCAAACGTCCACTCCACATCAACTGCGCAAATTGCTGATGAACTCTCTCAGTTGGATGGTAGGAATCGAAGAACACATACTGCTTGGGATTAGGGCACAACGAATACTCTTTCACCCCTCTCATGCCTCCGCAGCTATTGTTCCCCCCGTAGGGACCCGAGCCGCAACACGCCGATTTCCCTTCCTTGAAACCTAGAATTTAATTTCATGAGATTAACGAAAATCTAGGGAAAAGTTTAATTTGTGCAAAAATAATGCAAATGACTGACCATATTTTGATGGGTATTGGATTCTTTTAATCCAGGAAGTGTACAAGTCGAAGAGGGAGTACTTGAATCCCTGCAATTGAGACTCTAGCTTGGCAAGAGTCGCGGGAAAAGCTACGTTGTGAAGCTTCGTTAGCTTGATGGCTGGTCTCAAACAAGAACCATTTCCGATTACCAATCGAAGGGCCGGGATGCACCCAACAGGTGGAACTGCCAAAAACCCAAATTTTCTTGCTCCAACTTTATAAATACCCTGGAAAAAAAAAATCGAAGATCAATCCGTTTGTAACAATCTACTTATAAAGATCAATTGCAACAATTGATACAAATGTGTGATAACGTTTAATTTAATATCTGACTAAAGACAAAGTCAAATTTATAAGAGGTTCAGAGTAGAATGTGAAAAATACATGGGCAAAAAACAAATAATGAAGTGCAACTGACCTTTAAGTACCCCTTACCAAAGTACTTACTTATTATAATGAGCTCATCATAGAAAATGAAAACTTTTATTAAGTGACTTGAGTGTGAAAGCATGTTTGCTTAATATGACTCAAATAATAAGAAAATATTTTGACAACAAAACCAACATGAAAATCGCTTTAATATCTAAAAAGATCATAGATATATATTTTAATAAGGAATTATTGGTTAGCATCAAATAAAAAGTGATTTATTTTCGGCTGCCGGCCGTGCCGGGTTTCCTGAGTCATCAAAAAAAAAAAGTCAGAGAGCGACGGAACCATAAAGAAGAAAATGCGTTGGTCAACAAAATCCTCAAACCGACCAAAAAAAAAAAAAAAGAAAATCCTCCAATTAATTGCAACCCCATTGACTTGTTTATATGGATTTAATAGTGCTGTACTGCTCTGGAATTGAAGGGACATTATGGAAATGGCTTACCTCAAGGACAGTGCTAATGTTGCCAACCACCATCCCTACGTAATCCTTCATGGAAATGGACTGAAACAGAGCTGGATTGTTGACAACCGGGTATATGTAATCGTTGCTTCCGATGCTGACCATGTAAACGCCCTCCGAAACCATTCTCTTTGCCTTCTCGTCCCCCAGCTTCTTCTTCAGATCCTTCACCAGTTTTTCAAACTGCTTGAGCTGAGTCCCGAGATCCACCACCTAAAGAAGCAAAACCAAGTAAGACGGCCCGGAAGTGGAACATAAAAAAAAAATCTAAGCAAGGACAAGGAAAGAGACTCGTCATACATATCCTTGGTGAGTTTCGGGTAAAGCGCCAGCTCCACCAGATGCGAAATTCGCCCCTCCCACAAATTCGCCGTTCTTTTGCTGGAGATACGATGGGATCGGTGGTAGCTTCGCATATTCAGCTGAATCACCCAAAAAGATTTGGAGTGTGCAATCAATCATTTATACGGGGTGTTTTGGGGGGGGGGTGGAAGACCAAAGCATGGAGAAGTTATACCAATAAAATCAGCCATAAGACGACCGTTAGTGAATCTGCCAGTAGGACAGTGGAAGAAAGTCTCGCCATAAGGAGAGAAGTTTGCCCTATAAGACGCAGTAGTGTTTATGTAGTTGTTGGTCCCAGCGTCGTTGAGTGAGTCGCCGAAGATGAACAGAGCGACGTCATGTTGTGGTCGATCGATGTCGCAGCGAGCCGAGAGGAGAATGCTGGCGAAGACGGCGACGAAAAGGATGTGGAGATCCGGAGCCCACATGGCGAACTTGGGTCGGACGAAGCGGCGTCTCTTGGGGTTTTGTACCGATGGTTGGGTGACTCAAATACGTAACTTGGGAAGAGGAAGGCTCCTGGTAGCTCTTCCCTCTTCCGGCCAAACATATGACGTCATAAATTGGCAGGGTAAAAACTTTCTGGGGCTGTTTGCTTGCCAAATTTGCATTCTGACTTTCGCTACACATTTACAGCTGGTGAGGTACGTTTTGAACAACTCCTTGTTCCGTACTTCATTTTTTATTTTTTATTTTTATTTTCGATCTTGCGGTCTACCGGCAATTTCAGCACATCTCCGCAGAAGTTTCGGTCGAAGCAACTCATTACCAATTTCTAAATTAAAATCTTTTCAATTTTTCGCGACCCCATACTACCTGGAGCTCTTCACAGAAATTCCGTAATAATTGTGAATTTCCTTTTTCCTTGCACAAATAATCGTGTAATCGGCTTTTATGCAATTATATATGGTGACTTAAATAAATTAAATTAATTAATCGCTATCAGTATGTCATGTTTAATTTACTAATTAAGGACTTTTCTACTTATTGAGCACGTTGGGGTGCTTTCACCGAACTCCACTTTCACCGCTTCCACATTTTTGTGCTGGCTGTTCCTTCATGAAAAAACGAGAAAGGGGTCTTATTCTCTAAGCACTCGATTTTTTTACTCATCCACGTAAAGAATCTGATCCAAGTGGTAGTAACTAATGACAAAAAAGTGCTCAACAAAAAAGCTAATAATAAATGGTAGGAAAAATATCACAAATAATTCAAAAAAAAAAAAAAAAAAAGCTCGAAACACCTGAAGCTTTTTTTTTTTTTTTTTTTCCTTTGGAGTAGCTAAAACCCCTAAACTTGTATCAATATGATATACATTCTGTCCACCACAAAAAACCATAAGTTTGGCCTAACTTGACACCAATAGTCCAAGCTTCTTCTTCTTCTTCTTTCCGCATCTTCAAGCTTAGTACAAGTCTTGACAAATGCATCATTTGTTTATCACAAAAAAAATGGTACATACTTTGGTCACTGTGATACCAATAGCCCAAAATGTTTTTTGGGTCACCAAATCCTAAACTTATATCAGTAACAAGAGTAAAATGTTTCATCACCTATTCCGTCCAAGGGGACCGTTTAATATATGATGCAATGGCTTGCATAAGCAAAAGTAGGAAAATGGATCTCACTTCAAGCAAATAGCATGAAAGTACTTTTGTCACGTCAGTCTAAATTTGGAGGTTTTGGTGTTAGAAAATAAAAAATTCGATTATCAATATCATAATGGGCATGATTTAGAGTCTTTCGGCGTTGTGGCTACATAATTTATAGTTTTTAGCATCATTAACCCTTAAAAGTATCGTGCGTAATGTCTCGCTAATTTCTTCATATGTAAATCGGTCAAGATTAACCATAGAAAATTAATAATGAATGGGTGAAGTCTGCCTCAGAAGAAGAAGAATTCAAAATAATCATAGAAAATCAATGCCGTTTGGCATGTGAAAAACGATGAGTGGAGATGTGTTGCTGATTATTGGATGCCCGATGGCTATATAGGAAATAATTAGCATCTTAATAATTAGCTAATACTTATTTCAATATGTCTTCTATTACTTGTCCAGGTTTCGCCCTTTTTAAGTTAGCAAGTGCGTTGTGATTTTCTAGATATGCTTTTGCACGCTACTTTGTTTACACAATCGTGATAGTTTGGAATGTTGGTTTCATTTTCTAGATACACGGGTGATTGCTCAATTTTGCATATCGAGACATTAGTGTCTTCTAATTGAGAGTTTCGAGCAATGAAAGTTAAAAGGAAAATGACAGTAATATGTTTACGGACATAATGAATTTATAAACATTATGAAAAAGAGCAAATAGATGGCCTCATAAATAGTCAATTCATACATAAAATTGATTTGTCATTTTTTTTTTCAATTTTTCACCACCCCATATTGCGAGGGGGTACTCACAAAATTCTTTCTCTAGTACAAAGACATCGAGCAATCGAGTTTTATGCTAGGTTGCATTGATACGGGACACGACACGACACGACACAACACGTCATTTTTTTTAAAAAAAAAAGAAAATTCCGATACGTTAGGACACATTGTATATTAAATGAATATTTTTATTTTTAATTAATTTGATTTAAATTTATAAATAATTAATTAATTAAAAAAGAATCTATAATGAATTTACACTAATCATTCAATATATAATACTTTTATTTTTTGAAATTACATTTTAATTTTATTTAATAATTTTTCGATGGTCCACCCCCAAAACCTCCCCTTCCCGGGGCGCCCAAACTCCTTTTTTTTTTCCCCTCGTGTCTTTCCCCACCCCAAAATTTTTTTCACCTTTTTTTCCCTCCACCTGACAGCCTATTGGGTCGTCACTCCCCCTTCACTCCTCCATCGTCCTTCTCTCCATCTTTAACAATATTCTGACCACTCCATTTATTGCTTTTGGGTGAATGACCTCTCATTGGATGGTTAACTTGCTGTCCAACCCGCCTGCCAAGCACGCCACTTGTGTTCCGCACAGTGCCGGTAGGTGCTCGGTGAATGACCTTTCGGTGAATGACCTCTCGTTGAATGGTTTACTTGCTGTCTAACCCGCCTGCCAAGCACAGTATTGGAAGCATGTGTAACATGTTCATGCAATATAAATTTTATGTAACTAAATACAATGATTGAAATAAATTAATTAATATCAAGCTTAACTTACTGGTTAAGGACTTTTCAATTATTGAGCATGATATGACAAAAAAAATAGGGATAAGTGTATTAGAAGTCTGAAAACTTATCACGAAAATACAATTGAATTCTAAAACTCTCAAAAAGTGCAATCTTATCCTACAGCTTTCAAAAAGTGTTATCAAATGAGAGACCTAATTTGATTAATTTGACAATTTTTAAGACTTGATTGCATTTTTAAAAGTTTTAAGATTCGATTGTACTTTCTTAACAAGTTTTATGATTTAATTATACTTTTTAAAATTTTTAAGAATAAATTGCACTTTATCAATAAATTTTAGGATTTTTAATATACTTATTCTAAAAAAAAAAATTTATTATTGAGCACGTGGAAGTGTTTTCACTAAACCTTCCACGTTTTTGCGCTGGGCGTCCCTTCATGAACAAGCGAGAAAGGGGTCTTATTATCTAAGCACTTGCATTTTTTTTAATCATCCACGTTGACAATCTGATCCAAGTGGCAGTAACTGATGACAAAAAGTGCTCAACATAAAAAAGCTAATAATAAATGGTAGGAAAATACCACAAATAACCCTGAATAATGCTTCCGACAAAAAAAAAAAAAAAATGCCTGAAGCACCTCGTATTCTTTTCCTCCCAAACCTCTAAATTTGTACTGGTATGACACAAATACATTATATCAACCACAAAAAGATTTAAGTTTTGTCCAACGTGACATCAATAGCCTAAGCTCTTTTTTTTTTTTTTGGCTTTTCGTGTGTTCACTACCCCAACTTGTACCAATATACCATTCGTTTACTACAGAAAATGATCATAATCTCAATAGCCCCAATTGTTTTTCGGTTCACCAATAGTCCAAATTTGTACTAGTGATAGAAACAAAAACATTTTATCACACCCATTACTTCCAAGACGACTGTTTGAAGTCTAATGTGATAACTTGCATAAACAATAGTAGGAAAATAGAGTTTACATGGATCTCACTTCAAGCAAATAGCTTGAAAGTACTTTTGTGACACTGATGCGAATTTGAGGGTTTTGATGTTAAGAAAACAAAATTAGATTATTTATATCATAATTGGCATAATTTATAGCTTTTCGGTGTCGTAGTGATATAGTTTAGCGTTTTTGACATTATTAACCCTAAAAAGTATCGTGCTTGATGTCTCACTAATTTCCTCACATGTAACTTTCGTCAAGATTATCTGTAGAAAATTAATAAAGGGTGAAGTCCGCCTTAGAAGAAGAAGAATTCAAAATAAAGAGAGAAAATCAATACTTTTTGGCATGTGAGAAACGGCGAGTGGAGGTGTGAAGGCGTTGATGATGATTGAGAGAAGGCTTAACTTATTCACCCAAAAGTCTTTTCATAGTTCGATGGAGATATATAGAGTAAATCATTATAAGTAGACCTAATAAAATAGATCATAAACGTATTTTTTCACTTATATTTGATGTGCTAAGTTGATAAGCAAGTTAGTTATATTCAGTAAATTAATCATAAATGGGTTTAGAATGATAATGCCTAAAATAATATCGATATTAATTGAGTTTACAACTTATTTAGATCCAATCTACTTCATTACTCTCTTTTCACTTTTTCTTGCCCTTACTTTCTCACGCCCGCTCACTCTATGCTTTCGTTCAAATTTTCCTAGATTGGGTTATATGTATAAGTGTTTTTAGCAATATAGATTAGGTAGGGGTTACTAAATATATATTGCATGAAAATTAGTACAAAAAAAATAATTAAAATGTGTGGTCGAAGCATTTCCAATTCAACCCGTCTATTCGACGAGTCCAGACACAAATCAATTAAATAAGCAATAAATTTCTTTTCCCTTGAATTGTTTTTTGGGTTTAAAAGGGACCAAAGCCCACATATTTTCAGACAATGGAGACATCAGTCATCATCAATCATCGATTTGTCTATTAAGGCAAGACCAAAAGGGTCCCCATTAAAGTTTGTGAACGTGGCAGAAAGTTCAAAGCTTTGTGGCTGCGGGGGAACTTCGGATGGCTTTTCCTATTCCGACTTGACTCCACGTGTAAGAGTTGGCTGGCAGGTGAGGGGTGAATGGTCAAAGAAGAGGAGAAGACCGAGAGCCCACTCGGGAGAAAAAGGTCGAAGAAAAAGAAGAGAGAGAGAGAGAGAGCAGGGGCAGAAGAATGGAGAAAGAAGAGAGGAGAAGAAAAGAAAGGATAAAGAAGGAAGGAGGAAGAGAAAATTTTGTCGCGCTTATGATCCGAATGCTTTGCCAAGCCAACTTAACTCTCTTTTACAATGTCAATAAGTGATCGAAGTAACTAATCGTTTATTCAAACAATTCGTCACAAATAGAGCTTGAAATTTAGAATTATTGAAAATTTGTGTGGCGAAATCTGATTTTTGAGTCATTGAGTTACATATTTTTATAGAAAAAGATAGTTTAGGATGTTATGAAACTGTAAGATTTTATAGGTTTTGATTTGAACTTACTATTTGTCCATAATAGAATTTTAATGTGAGAGTTAGGCTGCGTATTCTCTTCGTTCCTTCTCTCCTATTAAAATGGATCATGAACGTATTTTTTCACTTATATTTGATGTGCTGAGTTGATAAGCAAGTTAGTTATATTCAGTAAATTAATCATAAATGGATTTAGAATGATAATGCCTAAAATAATACCGATATTAATTGAGTTTACAACTTATTTAGATCCAATTTACTTCATTACTCTCTTTTCACTTTTTTTTGCCCTTACTTTCTCATGCCCGCTCACTCTATACTTCCGTTCAAATTTTCCTAGATTGGGTTATATGTATAAGTGTTTTTAGCAATATAGATTAGGTAGGGGTTACTAAATATATATTGCATGAAAATTAGTACAAAAAAAAATAATTAAAATGTGTGGTCGAAGCATTTCCAATTCAACCCGCCTATTCGACGAGTCCAGCCACAAATCAATTACAAAAGCAATAAATTTCTTTTCCCTTGAATTGTTTTTTGGGTTTAAAAGAGACCAAAGCCCACATGTTTTCAGACAATGGAGAAATCAGTCATCATCAATCATCGATTTGTCTATTAGGGCAAGACCAAAAGGGTCCACATTAGAGTTTGTGAACGTGGCAGAAAGTTCAAAGCTTCGTGGTTGCAGGGGAACTTCGGATGGCTTTTCCTAGTCCGACTTTACTCCACGTGTAAGGGTTGGCTGGCAGGTGAGGGGTAAATGGTCAAAGAAGAGGAGAAGACCGAGAGCCCATTCGGGAGAAAAGATCGAAGAAAAAGAAGAGAGAGAGAGAGAGAGAGCAGGGGCAGAAGAATGGAGAAAGAAGAGAGAAGAGAAGAGAAGAAAGGATAAAGAAGGAAGGAGGAAGAGAAAATTTTGTTGCGCTTATGATCTGAGCGCTTTGCCAAGCCAACTTAACTCTCTTTTACAATGTCAGTAAGTGATCGAAGTAACTAATCGTTTATTCAAACAATTTGTCCCAAATAGAGCTTGAAATTTGGAATTATTGAAAATTTGTGTGGCGAAATCTGATTTTTGAGTCATTGAGTTACATATTTTTATAGAAAAAGATAGTTTAGGATGTTATGAAACCGTAAGATTTTATAGGTTTTGATTTGAACTTACGATTTGTCCATAATAGAATTTTAATGTGAGAGTTAGGCTGCGTATTCTCTTCGTTCCTTCTCTCTCTTCTTTTTCTTGCATCTTTTCTCCGTGGGCTCTCAGTCTTCTCCTCTTCTTTGACCGTTTATCCTTGGCCCACCAGCCAACTCTTGCACCAAATCTGTTCAAATTCAATGTACACACGTTTATGATGACGGTTAGGTGTATGATTTGCCATATGTTAAAAAGAGTGCTACGGACACACACACATATATACACACACGTTTATAATGACAGTTAGGTATATGATTTGCCATATGTTAAAAGAGTGCTACACACATATATACACACACACACACGTACATTTATAGTGACGGTTAGGCATATAAATTGTCATATGTTAAAGAGTGCTCAATGATTGCTTGGACGCATTTAATAAGCAAATTTTTTGTTTGAGACAATTAAATTTTCAAGGCACTAAATTGTGCTTAACACAAGAATGATTGAGGGGAAAAAGTCACAAAAAATCCTAAACTTTGCCTAGAGTGATAAATTTACCTTAAACTATTTTTTGTGACATAAAAAGTTGCAAACTTTGCATACTATGACACATTTATCAAACACTTCTTTCTATGACCTCAAAAATCTCACATTTTTATTTGTATGATATATTTACCACAAATTTATTCTGTGACACAAAATTTTTAAGATAAATTTGTTGCACAGATACAAGTTTAGGTTTTTTTGATGTCACTAAAAAAAGTTTGAGATTTTTGATGTAACAAAAGAGAAGTTTAGAGTAAATGTGTCACACTGTATAAATTTGAGATAAATGTATCACATGGGTACAAGTTTGGGGTTCTTAGTGGCTTTTACCCTATTTCGAAAATTGCATGATTTCCTAAATTGGTTGCTTAACAATTGCTATTGGGTCACTCATGAAGAGAAAATCTTAATTTGAATTATTCCACTCAAGAAAAACATGATGTGATTCTATCGCAAGATTCGTCACCCTAACTCCTCACTTGTGTGCTTGAAGGAACTTTTCAAGTAGCATGCTACAACTAGAGTTAATTGATTAAGTGGAAGGTACTTAGGCCTCGAAAATATTTTGTGTTTGGCAAACAATTTTGAAAGCTCATTGGCCAAATGTCATCATTCCCGATGCTGAAAGCCAAATGTAGGTCCGGACCTACTTTGAGCATTAGGCATTTTGGGAGTTTGGGACACCTGGAGTGCCATAACTTGGCACGGGGGGACACTTAAGTGCCATAACTTCAAAATGGTACACTTAAGTGCCAATATCGGAGTTAAATGGAACACTTAAGTGCCACTCCGGCGAAAATCCTGCCAAACGGCTGACGTGGCAATTTTTCGGCGATAGAGGTCCAAGACGGTGTCGTTTTGCACGCCGACGTGGCGAAAAAAATGCAAAAACGACGCCGTTTCGCGTCGACGTGTAAAAATAATAAAAAATAATTAAATTAAATTAAAACTTAATTTTAATTAAAATATTCTTAAAAAAAAAAAAAAAAGGGCGAAGGGGGTAGGCGGGCCGAGGGCCGAGCCCTTGCCGCTGCCGCCTCCCCGCCCGTCGCCGGGAAGGGCCGGTGACGGAGGGGGAGGGTCGGCCGGGGTCGTTGGCCCCGGCCGGCCGGCGAGGGCCACGAGCCCTCGGCGGATCGCGGCGAGCCCATGAGCCCTCTCCCAAATCCGGCGAGGGCTACGGGCCCTCGCCGCCTCCCCCGCCGTCGGCCGGAAGGGCGGCGACGGCGGGGAGGCGGCGGCGAGGGCTCGGCCCTCGGCCGCCCACCCCCCGCCCCCATTTTTTAATTAATTTTTAATTTTTAGAATATTTTAATTAAAATCAAATTTTAATTTAATTTAATTAATTTTTTTATTATGCGGCGACGTCGTTTTTGGTGAGTCGGGCGACTCGGCTCTCCTGGCGAGCTACGCAAGCAATAAAAAATAATAAAATAGTGCCATGTAGGATTTCCGGCAAGGGTCGCCGGAAGTGGCACTTAAGTGTCCCACTAGAAAAAAAAGTGGCACTTAAGTGTACCATTTTGAAGTTATGGCACTTAAGTGTCCTCCCGTGCCAAGTTATGGCACTCCAGGTGTTCTTTACTCGGCATTTTGGAAATGTAAGTTCTGTCACTGTTCATCTTCTTCCCATTTGTCTTTGTCTTTCCCTCGCCTGAGAGATAGGCTTCTCCGGCAGCCGCCACTATCGCCTAGGGGTTGGGCATCCCCAGTGAACACTGCCTGGGGTGGTGCGACCTGTGACCTAGGTGGCATCGCCTGGCTCGCGCGCGGCAGGCAACGCCACCTGAGGTCGCGACCTTAGGCTACCAGATCTGGCGGTCTTGAGGCCAGATTTGGCCGCGACCTTAGGCAGCCAGATCTGGCGATCCAACGGCCAGATCTAGCCATCTGGCAGTTGGCCAATGGTTAACCAGCCGTTGGATTTGATTTTCAGACTTATAAAAGAAAAAAATAGCAAAAGCCAATTACAAATGTGAATTTTGCCAAACAGTTTTTATGCTAAATTACTTTTAATACTATTTGACATTACAATCTACCAAATGGTGTAGCATTTCGGAAAACCCCTTTACCTCAAAGATATTTGTATTTTCTCAAAGTCATTTCCCCAAAGTTGAACCAAATGGGCCCTTCGTACGGGACCACAAGTCCTTATTCATAATTTGCCTGAAATCAAAACCTTTTCTACATAACATGGGACTGGTATGAATTGGGTCGGGTATGGCAAAATTGGCGATTTGGGTCCAGAAAAGAAATCACTTCCTTAGGTTCATTTGTTTTGCCCTTTGAGCCTATTAAATTAATGTCTTGAGTTTGAATTCGAATAACGATTTGTTAAACCGACTTTTAATGATAAAGATTTCCCAAGTAGAAGAAACTTCGTCAGTCTTTGAAGGATTACAGAAATAAAAGGAAGATACGAATTTTTTCTTTACTTGCGGAAGTTGGCCGAAATTTGTTATGCAGGTGGGGCCCAAAAGTTATTCACAACTGGATTTCCTCTCTTTCCGCCAATGGAAATTAAAGGAAGTCTCCCACGTGAAGCCTCTACAGAAAATAGGAAGTGGTGGGCCCTAGGTCAAACTTTTGACCTTGGGCACACACGTACACACTAGAGAAAGGCGTAGGTTTTCTCTCTTATAAAAGGGGGCTACTGTACAAGCCGTCGAAGATAGAGCCGCACGTAAGAGAAAGAAAAGCCACTTGGAGCTTTGAAGAGATACACGATTTCGTACGTACACGAACCAGACGTATGTAGAGCGTTGTATTTTGTGCTTGAACTCGCGGCAATTTTCTGCCGTGAGTCTATATCCAAGTGAGTTGTTTATTTATAAACACTTTGGATTTGGGGTTAAATTTAGGTGTGGAAAACACTTGAGTGTTTAAGCGATTGTAAACTCTGATACTCCGATTATAGTGGATTATTTGCTACTAGCTCTCCCCGTGGACATATGTATCGATATTCGGACCGAATCACATAAATTTCTGATGTCCTTATTTTTCTTGTTAATTTCTCTAGTGATTTCACGTTGACAGAAATTGCAATATCTTGCCATTTCCACGTATTATATCCCAACAATTGGTATCAGAGTTT
Source organism: Eucalyptus erythrocorys (assembly GCA_014182555.1). NCBI lineage: Eukaryota > Viridiplantae > Streptophyta > Magnoliopsida > Myrtales > Myrtaceae > Eucalyptus > Eucalyptus erythrocorys. The sequence continues at coordinate 54,909,303 of CM024602.1, forward strand.
GGGGTTGAATTTGTTGATTGTGATTTGGAGTTCTTGCTTGTTTGATTATTAATTGGAAATTCTGTTATTGTAATTATGTCTGAGAGGAAATTTGAAATTGAGAAGTTTGTGTTATGGAGCATCAAGATGCGGGTATTATTGACAACACAAGGTTTGGCCAAGGCACTGGATGGTGAGAATGAGTTGCCAATTATAATGAAAACCTCTGAGAGGGTAGAGCTAATGGAAAAAGCAAAGAGCACAATCCTATTAAATTTGTTGGATGAAGTCTTAATAGAAGTTGTTGAGGAGAAGGATGCCGTAGCATTATGGGCAAAGCTTCAAGCACTCTGTGTGAATAAAGGTTTGAACAATTGCTTATACATGTTGAAGAAGATGTTTCAATTTAGATATATTGAAGGTATGTTTATCAGAACCCACCTAAATAAATTTAATAAACTCATGATGGATCTGAAAAACATTGGTAAGATACTTAAAAATAAAGAACATGGCATGATGTTGTTAGCCTCTTTACTAGAGTCATGAGAACATTTTACTAATTTACTGTTGCAGGGGCGTACTACTATTACCTTAGAGGAGGTAAAGTCCGCCTTATTCTCTAAGGAGTGGCAGATAAAGTTGCGAGATGACGGCTTGGCACAAGGAGTAGCGTAAGCACTGACTATTCGGGGTAGAGAACAACATCAAGGGCCTAGTAATAGCAGAGGTAAAAACAGATCAAAATCACGCCATAGAAAGTCTAAGGGACACGTGAAGTGCTTTGAGTGTCACGAGGAAGGGCACATCAGGAGAGATTGTCCAAACTAGAGGAATAAAGTTGATAGGCAGAATGCCACAAGCAGTGTGGCAAACATTGCCAAAGGAAGCAATAGTGATGCAGAAGCTATTTTATGTGTGACTGCTACTTCGTCAGGAGACGAATGGGTGCTAGATTCAAGGTGTTCTTATCATATGACGTTTCATAAGAATTGTTTTACTACTTACTAGACTGTAGATGGTGGGAGAGTTCTTTTGAGGAATAATGTAGTCTGTAAGGCTGTGGGGATAGGGACAATTTGTTAGGGAAATCCCTTATGATGTTTTGAAGATGACAAAATAAATCAAAGGCTACTAACGTGTTTGATTATTGAGTAATAGACTATGCAGATGATGGAACATGTAAATGATATTATCAAAGTCTATGCTTGGAAGAATCAGATTGTAAAGTCTATCACAAAAAAGATTCAGACCCCAAGTTCGGTCTGAAGGATGTCAAGACCCAGTTTCCGTCTGAAGACTGTCAAGACTCAGTTTCAGTCTGAAGACCGTCAAGACCCAAATCAAAGTCTGAAGACAGTCAGACCTAGAGTTACGGTCTGAAGATCTCCAGACCGAACGCGATGAAGAATGAAGACGAAGACAGATTCAAGTTATCTTCAATTCTTCAAAGCCTTGGTTTATTCTAGGATGAATAACGGCTAGTGATCTGATTTGGATTCTACATCAAGATGATTTGATTGAATCTAATTGATTGACGATTGGATCATGAAGACAAGATCTTTCTATACGAAGAAGCTCTACTTATGGAAACCAAGATTCCTTTTGTATGGGCGATCGGAATCAATTTGGGATTCTACTTTTGTCACTCAACGGCTACCAAATCTTCTAGATACAGATCTGTCCAATGGGTTGATTGGAAGACGATCCTCAAGATACTGTCCAACGGGTAGTTTGGAAGTGGAGGAGTATTTAAGGAGATGAAGGACCGATGAGCAAGTAAGAGACGGAGCGTAGAATTTATAATTCCAAAGTCTGAGCAATTTCGATCATACACTTGTCTCTTGTGAGCTTAAACGTTTGTAATCTTGAGAGAAATACCAAAAGAGTGACTTAGTGAGATAGTGTGATCTACTACTAAGTGTTTGCACTCAAAGTTGTAATCTCTTATTGATTGCATAGTGGAATCCAGTAGAAGGCTGTTAGCGTGGGAGAGTGGACGTAGGCTTGATCTAAGCCGAACCACTATAAACCTCTTGTGTTCTTATGCCTTTCCCTTAACTCCTTTATTTTGCTTAAAGTTTATTTTATTCCTCATATATTTGCCAAGGTTTATTTTAAACACCTATTCACCCCCCTCTAGGTGGATTCACTAGCCTATTTCACAATTCGGATTCGGATGCACGATGGGGTGATGCGCACATTGATAGATGTGAGACATGTACAGAGCTCAAGAAGAATCTTATTTCTCTGAGGACACTCGATGACATTGGGTGTAGGTACACTGCTGAAGGTGGAGTACTGAAGATCTCTCGAGGTGCCATGATAGTGATGAAAGGAATGAAAGTGAATACTCTCTATCATCTAATGGGAGAGATCGTGATAGGAATCGCTGCTATTTCATCAGGTGAGTCAAATTCTAACTTGACTTAATTATGGCATATACATTTAGGGCACATGAGTGAGGCAGGTATGACGATACTGAGTAAAAATGGGTTGTTTAATGGTTAGAAGATAGGGAAGCTGGACTTATGTGAGCACTGCATCTTTGAGAAGCAGCACCAAGTTAAGTTTACAACAGCTATTCATTTGACCAAACGACTAGTTGAATATGTTCATTCAGACGTCTAGGGCTTGTCTTCGGTTCCTTCGAAAGGAGGTGCCTAATATATGCTGACATTTATCGACAATTATTTAAGGAATGTATGGGTATACTTTCTGAAACACAAATATGATGTGTTTGATCAGTTGAAGAAATTTAAGGTATTGATTGAGAAATAGTTAGATAAATAGATTAAGTGCCTGAGAACCAATAATGGTATGGAGTTCTGTGGTAAAGATTTTACCGAGTTCAATGAGAAAGAATGTATTGTAAGACATCGCACAGTACCTCGGACACCATAGTAGAATGACGAACTTTGCTTGAGTGAGCTCAATGCATGCTTTCGTATGCAGGACTTGGTAAGGAATTTTGGACCAAAGTAGTAAACATGGCATGTTACCTGGTTAATCGATCTCCATCGTCTACTATCGAGTGGAAGACTCCTGAGGAAGTATGGTCGAGGAAACTTGTTGATTACTTCGGATTACATATATTCGGATGTCCTGTGTATGCTCATGCGAGTAATGGTAAGCTTGAGCCGAGGGCAAAGAAGTGCATATTTCTGGGTTATGCACATGAGGTGAAAGGCTACTAGCTGTAGTGCACCGATCCCAAATCACTCGGTTTCTAATCAGCAAAGATAAGATCTTCGACGAAACTGCAATGCTTCAACATAAGAGTTCTAAGACACAACCAGCAGAGAAGACATATCATGGTGTCATTAGTGAGGTGGAGACTCTAGAGACCTCGAAGGTAACTGAAGTTGAGATTGCAGATGAAGCTACAATTCCTGATGTCGGTGATAGTGAACAATCAGTAAAGCCGCATCACACAATAGCGGCAAATAGACAGAGAAGGCAAATTAAATCATCGGTATTTTATGGTTATACAGATATTGCTTATGCATTAACTGTAGGTGATGAGGTGGAGACAGATGAACCTTTGTCTTACTCTGAGGCGATGGCTAGTTCGGAGTTGTCACAGTGGCTAGGGGCTATGAGTGAAGAGATTGAATCACTCCATCGAAATCAGACATAGGAGATGGTCAAAGCACTCAAGAACCCAAAGATTGTTGGAAGTAAATAGGTATTCAAACGGAAATAGGGCATTTCTAGTGTCGAGGCAACGAGGTATAAGGCGAGACTAGTGGCGAAGGGGTATACACAGCATGAGGGCATTGATTACAGTGAGGTGTTCTCTCCTATGGTAAGACATACTTCTTCTATTCATGTTTTACTTGCCTTAGTTGCTTCGTAAGATCTCGAGTTAGAGCAACTAGATGTGAAAATTGCGTTTCTTCACTGTGAGCTGGAGGAGCAGATTTACATGAGGCAACCAGAGGGATTGCTATTCTGGGTAAGGAAGATCATGTTTACTTATTAAAGAAATTTTTGTATGGGTTGAAATAGTCTCCTAGACAGTGGTATAAACGTTTTGGCTAGTCAAGACTATACAAAAAGTCAGATGGATAGCTGTGTTTACTATAGGAGATTGGAGAATGTTTATTTGATTTATCTACTCTTATATGTTGATGATATGCTGATAGCAGCTAAGAATATGTCTAATATTAATGTGCTGAAGAGGCAATTAAAAGCCGAATTCGAGATAAAAGATTTAGGTGTTGCAAAGAAAATTTTGAGTATAGAGATTTTGCCTGATAGGATTGTAGGAGTTTTATGTCTATCTCAAAAGAAATATATTGAGAAGATCGTTGTACATTTTAATATGCAGTCGACAAAATCTGTAAGTACACCTTTAGTGAGGCACTTTAAACTTTCAGATAAATTATCATTACAGACTGAGGAAGAGGAGGAGCATATGTCCCGTGTTCCTTATTCTAGTGCAGTGGGTAGTATTATGTATGCTATGGTGTGCACTAGGCCTAATATTTCACAAGCTGTGAGCGTGGTTAGTCGCTATATGAAGCATCTTGGTAAAGCTCATTGAGAAGCTGTGAAATGGATCCTTAGATATTTGAAGGGGACAACAGACGTGGGTATAGTGTACTGTAGGGACAGCAATGGTAGTGAGACCACTGGTTTTGTGGATTCGGATCACGTCGGTGACTTGGATGATTGCAGTTCTTTAGCAGGGTACGTGTTTATGCTAGCGAGGGGTGCCGTTAGCTGGAAAGCATCCTTATAGTGTCATATTGTCTTATCTTTGACTAAGGCATAGTACATGGCACTAACCTTTGTAACGAAGGAGGCGATATGGTTACAAAATTTGCTCTCAGACTTTGGGTTAGAACAAAAGAGTGTGAATATACACTGTGATAACCAATGTGCGATATATTTGGCGTATAATCCAATTTATCACGAGTGAACCAAGTATATCAACATTAGGTACCACTTCATCTGAGATGTCTTAACTAAGGGTAATGTTACTATAAAAGAGATTGCTACAGCAGATAGCTTGACAAACATGATGACTCAGTCTGTTCCTTTGGGGAAGCTCAAGCTCTGCTTGAGCTCTATTGGCGTTTGTGGAAGGTGAGCGCCCGTCAGGGCGTTGGGAAAGCAGCATGGATGATAAGCATTATAACTTGGCTTCAAACATCAAGCCAAAGTAGAGAATTGTTAAATTAATGTCTCGAGTTTGAATTCAGATAACGATTTGTTAAACCGAATTTTAATGATAAAGATTTCCCAAGTAGAAGAAACTTTGTCAATTTTTGAAGGATTACAAAAATAAAAGGAAGATAAGAATTTTTTCTTTACCTACAGAAGTTGGCCGAAATTTGTTATGCAGGTGGGGCCCAAAAGTCATTCACGCTCGAATTTCCTTTCTTTCTGCCGATAGGCACACACGTACACACTAGAGAAATGCGTAGGTTTTCTCTCTTATAAAAGAGGACTGCTTGTGACAACCCAGATCCAGGGCAGTACGGAGGGATGGATTGAGATCGCCTTGGCAGTACGTGGGTGAGGTTAAGGGCATGTCTCTATAGTCCCACATTACTTATGGGGGAGTCTTGGGGCTAGTTTATAAGACTTAGGTCCCTCTAATCCGTGTGACGCGTTTTAAAGCCGTGATGACTCAGTGTTCAAAGCGGACAATATTACACAGTGGGGCCCGCGTTGTTACAAATGGTATCAGAGCCGACTCTCGACCGTGTGTGGGGCCACAACGAGGGCGCTTGCCTTAAGGGGGAGAATGTGACAATCCAGACCCGGGGCAGTATGAAGGGATGGATTGAGATTGCCTTGGTAGTACGTGGGTGAGGTTAAGGGCATGTCTCTTTAGTCCCACATAGCTTAGGGGGGAGTCTTGGGGCTAGTTTATAAGACTTAGGTTTCTCTAATCTGTGTGACGCATTTCACGTACACTTCCGCTGCGCTGAAAGCAAAACCGTGAGGGAGGAGGTTGCTACGTGCATGCCTCCAAAGCGGACAATATTATTGCTTGGGAGAGGGCGGGCTAGTTGGCTGTGCCTTTGCCCTTGCATGACCTGTTTTAAAGTCGTGAGGACTTAGTGTTCAAAGCGGACAATATTACACAGTGGGGCCTAGGTCGCTACAAAAATGGTATTAGAGTCGACTCCCTACCGTGTGTGGGGCCACAATGAGGGTGCTATGCCTTAAGGGGGGAGAATGTGACAACCCAAACCCAGGGCAGTACGGAGGGATGGACTAAGATCGCCTTGGTAGTACGCGGCTGAGGTTAAGAGCATGTCTCTCTAGTCCCACATTTGAGGACTTAGTGTCCAAAGCGGACAATATTACACAGTGGGGCCTGGGTCGTTACAAATGGTATCAGAACCGACTCTCGACCACGTGTGGGGCCACAGCGAGGACGCTATGCTCCCAAGGGGGGAGAGTGTGACGGCCCAAGCGCGGGGGCGCGTCTCCTATCCCACATCGCTTAGGAGGGAGTCCTGGGGCTAGTTTATAAGACTTAGGTCCCTCTAATCTCTGTGACGCGTTTCACATACGTTTCTGTTGCGCTGAAAATAAAGCCAAGAGGGAGGAGGTTGCTGCATGCATGCCTCCAAAGCGGACAATATTATGGCTTGAGAGAGGGCAGGCCAGTGGGTCGCGCCTCTGCCCTTGCATGACGCGTTTCACGTACGCTTTCGTTGCGCTGAAAACAAAGTCGTGAGGGAGGAGGTTGCTGCATGCATGCCTCCAAAGCGGACAATATTATGGCTTGGGAGAGGGTAGGCCAGTGGGCTACGTCTCTACCCCTACATGACGTGTTTCACGTACGCTTCCGCTTCGCTAAAAACAAAGCTGTGAGGGAGGAGGTTATTGTGTGCATACCTCTAAAGCGGACAATATTACACAGTGGGGCCCGGTTCGTTACATTGCTGTAGGAGCTACTGAAGGTAGAGCCGCACGTAAAAGAAAGAAAAGCTGCTCGAAGCTTGAAAGAGATACGCGATTTCGTACATATGCGAACCAGGCATATGTAGAGTGTTGTATTTTGAGCTTGAATGCGCGGTAATTTTCTACCGTGAGTTTATATCCAGGTGAGTTATTTATTTATAAACACTTTGGTTTTGGGGTTAAATTTAGGTGTGGGAAACACTTGAGCGTTTGAGTGATTGTAAACTCTGATACTCCGATTGTAGTGGATTATTTGCTGCTGGCTCTCCCCGTGGACATAAGTACTGATATTCAGATCGAACCACGTAAATTTCTAGTGTCCTTATTTTTCTCGTTTATTTCTCTGATGATTTCGCATTGACATAAATTGTAAGATTCTGTTGTTTCCGCGTATTATATTCCAATAGAGCCAATTGAGCAATTAGGGCCTGCCCAACCTATGGCTCACGTACATATAAGGGGTGAACCCTAAACATGAGGTTCGCCCATTGAATTCATGTGGATTGAAATGCCCTACTCCATCCAACACATAACAACTCTATGTCCCAATCATGGATGTTTTCAATAAATTGGGTCACCTTTGACGTAAAATAGGAGTGGGAAAACCGTAAATGGGGGATGGAGAGGGGATGTTGGTAATTAATTTCACGGGATAAGGGTGTGGAACATGGAGTCACCTTTGATGAATAATAGTGTTGGAGAAAATTCCTTTGGTGTTTTGAAGCTAACAAAACATTTTCGTCAGCCTAGTCTGAAGAGTCCAAGACCCAAATGTTTAAGTCTGAAGATCTCCAGACTTAAACAGTTAGACTTAAATTTTAGAGTTTGCTTAAGTTGACAGCTTTCCAAACTAATGGATTACGATTTTACAGATTGGATAATATCTTCAATGATTTATTCTATTTTATTATGGAAGATCTCTGGCTGGACATAGCTTAAAATTATTTGGTTATTCTCATTAAGATCCATCTCGATTTGAATATCCTTTGAAGAACAAGCAAAACTCGGAAGGTTCTACTTATGGAAACTCAAGATCCTGATTGTATGGGCGATCAGGATTGACGAGCTATCTTTCACATTCATTCGACAGCTTGAAGATCACCTTAATTGATTCATTTCAATGGATAGATTGGATGAACTCCTTTGGAAGGTGCAAACGGCTATGAAGGCATGAGGGAGTATTTAAAGGTGGAGTCATTGTTGTTCGAAGTGTGCGCTGATAGAAAAATTTCAAAGCCTGAATCTCTGAAGTTCTCTATTCTCTCTTTTTTTGAGCAAGAGCTGTGTACAAAAGGGAGAAACATACAGTGAGGATTTGTGTGCGTAATAGCTAAGACTCTTTACTGAAGAAGTCTACATTCAAGCTGTACAAATCTCTTTTGATTCATAGTAAAATCCAGCTAATGGGCTGTCAGCATGGAGAGTGGACGTAGGCTTGGATTAAGCCGAATCACTAGAAACCTTTATGTTCAACTCTTCTTACCTTAATCTCTTTACTTATATTGCTGCACGATTTAATTGTTTAATTGTTTAATTGTTTTACTTCAAGTCCTTATACTCTGATTTATATTTCAAAGTTGATTGAATCTTCTTAAAGTTTTAAAAGAAAATTTTAAACACCTATTCACCCCCTCTAGGTGTGTTTACTAGCCTTTATCAATTGGTATCAGAGCTTGTGTGCTTGCTTGATTGTTGGAAGTGTTTATACTTCTTAAGCTAAAGATCTATGGTTAGTATTTTGGCTCCAGGTTTAGTTAAAGGTCAAAACAACACCAAACCACCCTACTTCGATTGGAAGGAATATAACGTATGGAAGAACAAGATGAAGGCATTTCTAAGATTAAACGATCCTCTGGAATGGGATGTAGTAGAAAAAGGAGTCATTCCTAAAGCTACATCATCCATAGGGAAAGAAATAGCAGATGCAGGAGAACTGTCACAAATTGAAATAATAAAGAGACAAGCTCTTGATGCTAAAGTTATTTATTTTCTATACTGTGCTTTATCTCCTACTGAGTATAACAAAATCTCATCTTGTGAAACAGCTAAATAAGTTTGTGACAGGTTGCATGTCACCTATGAAGGAACCGATCGAGTTAAAGAAACAAAGATCAATATCCTTCTTGGACAGTATGAAGCCTTCAAGATGAAGCCAGGAGAATCCATTACTGACATGTTTAGTCATTTTATAGAAATAGTAAATGGCTTAGCATATCAGGGTCAGCCAATTTCAGGACCAATGAAGGTCAATAAGTTGTTGAGAGGACTCTCCAAAGACTAGAATCACGTAAATACTTTATAAGGGAAATACAAAGGATCATGCCTCTTTCTGTAGATGAATTGGTTGGCACACTTCAATCATATGAAGTCGAGCAAAAAAATGAGGAAATAGATCCCAAAGGTAAGAAATCAATTGCTTTAAAGTTTAATGATGATTCTGATGATACAGATTCAGAAGATGACTTGGATGATGAAGAGCTAGAACTTTTGATAAGAAAGTTCAGGAAGTTGAGCAGGAAAGGAACAATGTTCAATTGGAAGAAACAGAGCAATCAAAGATTTCAAAAGAAATCAAATGAAGAAGATGAAACCAACAAGGATGTTGTTTGCTTCGAATGCAAGAGAAAGGGACACATCAGACCCAACTGTCCTTTGCTAAAGAAAAAGAAAGGAAAAACAGAAAAATTCAAGAAAGCACTCAAAGTTAAAACATAGAGCGACACAGAATGTGAAGACAGTGATGAAAATTATGCCAACATTTGCCTTATGGCAAAATCAGACTCAGATTCAAACTCAAATTCAGAATCAGATTCAGATTTGGACTCAGATAGTGAGGTCAAGGTTAGAAATTTAAAAATTTCTACTAAAGTCTCAAAATATATAGATGAACTTTGTCTTAGCCTTAAAGCCTCTCTTGAAAGAATTTTTGAACTAAAGAAGGAGAATTCCAAACTAAGACAACAGGAAATGGCTTTGATTGAAAAAGTTGAAAACTTAAAAAAATGTTTTGTCGAATCAAAAGAAAATGAAAGTACTCTTTCAAAAGAAATTATTTCCTTGAAACAAGACATTTTGAAAGTTACTAAAAAGTTTTCAATAGGATTTGAAAAGTTAGATAAAATTTTTTCAATCCAAAGACCCTACTATAATAAGTCTAGCTTGGGAATGATATAAGAAATCATTCCCTTGATCGATTTTCCAAAGGTAAAGGAAAGAATCAAAAATAGACCCACAAAGTATTTTTACAAGAATCATTTTCAAATGGTTTTTGTAAAACCTGTTGGACGAAGTGTTCTCAAGTGCTCAAAGTGTAACAGCTTAGAACACTTTGAGAAGGAATGTCCTAAAGTTTGGAAACCTGTTAAGAGAGAGTGGGCAAAGACTGTGTTTGATACTAACAATGTTGGACCCAAGAAAGTGTGGGTACCAAAGAAAGCTTGAGTTCTTTATATAATTGCAGGTTACTATCAAGAAGAAGATCAAATGGTATCTAGATAGTGGCTGCTCAAGACACATGACAGGAGATTCAACTTGTTTTACAAATCTCTTACAAGTGAAATGAGGAAGTGTATATTTTGGTGGCAACAACAAAGGAAAAATTGTTGGCTATGGAACTGTGAAGATAAGAAGTCTCACAATCAACAATATCTCTTTAGTTGAAGGTTTAAATTATAATCTTCTTAGTATCGGTTAGCTGTGTGACACCGGATACAAGATCAATTTTCAAGAAGATACGTGTTCGGGAATCAGCAAGGATTTCTCTCAATCATTCACTGGACGAAGACATGGAAATATCTATCTACTGGATATAAAGTCTGATAATTCTTAATGCTTGATATCCATTCAAGATTAAGCTAATCTCTGACACAGAAAGCTTAGACACATCAACATGGAGCAAATTGCAAAAGTATCCTCCAAGAAGCTAGTTCGAGGACTATCCAGCTTGAAATATAAAAAACATGATCTATGCACACCATGCGTGCTAGGAAAACATGTTAGAAATTCCTTCAAATCAATAAATCAAGTATGTACTAAACGTGTTTTGCAGCTTTTGCATATGGATTTGTTTGGACCAACAAGAACTCAAAGCATTGGTGGAAAAAAATACTGTTTGGTAATAGTAGACGACTACTCTCGTTTTACTTGGGTATTCTTTCTTTCAAGCAAGTCTAAAGCATTGTCTTACTTTACTAAGGGTGTGTTTGTTTGGCGAAAAACAATTTTCTGGAAAACGTTTTCCTCATATTCCCGCGTTTGGTTTATTTAGGAAAATGAGTCAACAGAAAATGTTTTCCTAGTCAACGGAAAATGTTTTCCTTCCAAAGCTTAAATTCAGGAAAACGATTTCCCCTTTAAAAGAACTAGAAAACGTTTTCCAAAATGTTTTAAGGTCCTTGCTTAATTAAAAATTTATTATTAAAAAAATTTCTAATTTTTTTGGTTGGTAAAAAAAGAATTTCTAATTAAAAATTTTGAATTTATTATTACTATATCTTTTCTTTTATTTCTTCTTTTTTTTTTTTTGTTTTCTCTTTTCTTTCTTTGCTTATGAACGTAAACCCTAACTCCTCCCCTCTTTCCTTCGCCACCGCCGCCTCCTCCAACCCTAGCCCCTCCTAAGCTCTCGTTAGCTTCGCTCCCTTCTCTTCCCCTTCGTCGGCGTCTTCTACACCTTCAATCATTTTTCAAATGTAATTCAAATACCAGAAAATATTTTCAATCATGTATCACCAAACAAAGGAAAACTAGCCGTTTTCTTGGAAAATGGTTTCCTAGAAAACATTTTCCAAAAATGTTACGTTTTCCATAAAACAAACACACCATAAGTTTGCTAGGAAAGTTCAAAATGAAAAGGATTATGCTATAATAAGTATTTGTACTGATCATGGAGGTGAATTTGAAAATCAAGACTTTACTAATTTCTGTGATGACTCTGGTTTTCAGCATAATTTTTCATCTCCATATACTCCACAGTAAAATGGAGTTGTGGAAAGAAAAAATCGATCACTACAAGAAATAGCAAGAACTCTTTTAATTGAAAGTAATATTTCTCCTCGTTTTTGGGCTGAAGCAACATCAACCGCTTGTTATATCATTAACAGATTTTTTCTAAGGCCAATTTTGGAGAAAACTCCTTATGAATTGTTCAAAAGAAAGAAGCCAATTGTCTCTTACTTTCATGTATTTGGTTGCAAATGTTTTATTTTAAAGAATGCAAATGATCGAACTGGTAAGTTTGAAGAAAAATCAGATGTAGGGATTTTCCTTGATTACTCAATGTCAAGCAAGGCTTACAGAGTATTCAACAAGAAGACTCAAACTGTGGAAGAATCTTTGAATGTGAAGTTTAAAGACTCAATACAGAATCATATTAATCAGACTCAACCTGAAAAATCTGAACTTATGCAAGTTCCTAAAAATTCAAAGCCCCCGAAGAAAACCAAACTTCAGAAGTTCAGCAGCAAATTGAATCAGAAGCTCCAACTGAAACAGAGACTCAGCAAAATGACAAACCAATCAAAAACTGGAAGCATAAGTCTAGTCACCCTGCAAATCTCATCATTGGTAACATTGATGAAGGGATTCACACAAGATCCAAAAGGCGTGAAGAGTCTAGTACTCTAGCACTTGTTTCAGAAATTGAGCCCAAGACAATAGATGAAGCATTGATTGATGAAAGCTAGATTGAAGCTATGTAAGAACAATTGAAACAATTCATAATCAATAATGTTTGGGAACTTGTTCCTAAACCAAAAGGTAAGTCAATCATTAGAACTAAATGGGTTTTCAGGAACAAGCTAGATCAATAAGGAAAGGTGTTGAGAAATAAAGCAAGAGTCATGGCAAAATGTTATACACAAGAAGAAGGAATCGACTATGATGAAACCTACGCTCCAGTAGCAAGGTTAAAAGCGATCAGATTACTTCTTACTTTTGTATGTTTCAAAGATTTTAAGCTATTTCAAATGGACATGAAGAGTGCATTTTTAAATGGATTTATCCAAAAGGAAGTTTATGTGGAGCAACCACCTAATTTTGAAGATAAAAGGAAACCGAATTTTGTCTTCAAACTAAAGAAGGCATTATATGGATTAAAGCAAGCACCTCGAGTATGGTACGAAAGACTAAGTAACTTTCTAATTCAAAATGGTTTTGCTAAAGGTAAAGTAGATACTACTTTATTCATTAAAAGAGAATGAAAAAATTTTATACTTGTTCAAATTTATGTTGATGACATAATATTTGGCTCTTCTAATGAAAATCTTTGTAAGAAATTCTCAAGATGCATGCAGGATGAATTTGAAATGAGCATGATGGGTGAGTTAAACTTCTTTTTGGGACTACAAGTCAAACAATCCAAAGAAGACATAAATCCAATATCAAGTTCCTCGAAGCTAGACAAAGATGAAGAAGGAAAAAGTGTAAACTAAAAGCTATACAGGAGTATAATTGATTCACTTCTTTACCTTACTGCATCTAGGCCTGATATTTTGTTTAGTGTTTGTATAATCAAATCCCAAAGAATCTCACATGATTGCTATGAAGCGTATTATCAAATATGTTGCAACTACTTCTAAGCTAGGTCTATGTTATTCCAAAGAATGAAACTTCACTCTCCTTGAATATTCAGATGCTGACTTAGCTGGCTGTAAAGTGGACAGAAAGAGTACTTCAGGTAAATGTCAATTGCTAAGAAACAGGTTGGTATCTTGGTTCTCATGAAAGCAAAGTGTAACTCTTTCAACAGCTGAAGCAAAATATATAGCACTTGGAAGTTGCTGTTCTCAAATATTATGGATGCAACAACAACTGAAAGATTTTGGAGTTGAAGATTCGCGCACAGAAATCAAATGTGACAATACCAGTGCCATCAATCTTACAAAGAATCCAATACTTCATTCAAAGGCAAAGCACATCGAAATTAAATATCATTTTATTAGATATCATGTTCAAAATGGAGAAGTGGTGATTTAATTCATCGACTCAAAAAACCAATTGGCGGATATATTTACAAAGCCACTAGAGAAAAGTCATTTTGAATCTATTCGCTCAAGATTGAACATCATAAAGTCTGAGAGTGTTCAGACTCTAAGGTAAAGTTTGGAACTGTTCAGACTCTAAGGTAAAGTCTTGAAGTGTTCAGACTCAGACATAAAGTCTGAAAGAGTTATGATTCAGAGATACTTCTGTAAGTTTTTAAATATGCCATGATAGGTTTACATTTATTTTTGGTACTTCGATATCTGCCTTTTATTTATTTTCCGACACTTTTATTTATGGTAGTTTTCTTTTTCAAAATATGGCAGTTTTCTTTTTTTCAGAAAGACAGTTTTCGCCTTCCTTTACGACGCTTGAGTCTCCTCTTTTTTCTTACTATATATACTTTTGGTTCGTCGTCTTCGCTTTTCACACTCTCTTTTGAAACCCTAGAATTAAAAACTTCCACTTGCGATCTCTTTTACCCTTGTTTACTCCACAAAAATCTCTTCTTTTTGTGGACGTTCTGTCTCTTTCTCCCTAAAAGTTAACATGTCCTCAAGAAAGTCTTCAAGGCTTGCTGGCAAGGGACCACAGAAGAGGTACGAGGGACTTACTCATTTTGACCTCATCGAGGAAGAAGATTCTCCTCAAAGGGATCAACCCAGTCAACAGCAACAAGAAGAAGAAGTCGTCGAGGATGTTGAACCAGTAAGAACCCTGAGACCGAAACTTGCCTATTCTCTTTGTAAGAAACTGAAAGAGGGAGGAATAGAGTTGAATTTGATTGACGGATTTTTAAAAGAAAGGGGTTATAGAAATGAGACTATCTTTTTGTATAAAATGGAAGAGTTGGGTGTGGCTGAGAAAGGAGAAGCGAAGAAAGTTTTTGAGAACATGTCAAGTGATCCGTGGGTTGGTACCGCAAATCAGCCTTTGGATGATGATGAAAGGTTGTTTTCTCAATTTCAACCAAGAATGGGTGTGGCTGTTAACTTTGTTTGCTTTGAGGGAAACATCTTTCGCTCCAAAGAACAGGAAAGAATCTACTTGAAATTGCTAAAAAGAGGGGTCATGAATCCTAGGAGCGTGGATTTTGATTTCCTTGGTTCGATTAAAGTCAATTTGCAAGAAAAATGGTCTTGATTACAGCTTGAGGCCTTTTGTACTAACTCTACAATTGCCTATCCCGAACTCACTGCATACTTCTATTCGAATCTATCTTTTTTGGATGCTAATAGATTTTCCTTTACATTTAAGAATAGGGAGTATGTGGTAGATGTTGACACTTTGGCTGACATAATCGGGGTGGAAAGATCGAGTTTCCAACCAATTAAAGTGTCTATTGCTCGTACTACATTGGAGCTAGTTCGTAATAGAAGTTTAGAGGGCAAGATCTCATATACGAGGATGAGCGCCTCTAACGTTCTGCTCCACAAGATTGTGATTAACTGTCTCAAGCCTAAATCGACATCAAAAATAGATGTTTCCAAGACGGAGGCAAAATTGATGTTTGCTATCAATGCAGGAGTTAGATTCTCTCTCCCACACACAATCCTATTTCATATGTACAGGACTGTGGTTAAGGATAAGGGTCAACTCCCTTACTCTGCTCTTATCACTCGCCTGTTTAGGCATTTTAGGATTCAAATCCTTGCTCCCCTGTGTCTGACAAACTCTGCTCTTATGCTCGTTGGTTATAAAATGGTCATGAAGATGAAGTTGAGAGAGCTCAACAAGGCTCTTGAAGAATTGAAGGAGAAATCTCCTTCGAAGACTGTCAAAGAATTTGTTGCTATTGCAAAAAGGAAAGGAAAGGAAAGGAGCCCATGGTTGCTGCTGAAAAGAAAAGAAGAAAAATCATCTTGCAAGACAAAGATGATGAAGATGATGAAGGTGCAATGACCCTTGCAGCCTTAACGAATTTGAAGAGCTTTGTTAGTTTTCGTGACAGGAGAGAGGAGCATGAAATGAGAGAAGGAGTGACAGAGAGAAGAGCTGAGAGAAGAAGAGAAGTAAAAGCAACAGAAGAAGAAGAAGAAGGACAAAGAAGAGAAGAAGAGGAGAGGATGAGAAGAGAAGAAAGTGAAAAGGAGAAGGAGAGTAAGGCATAAGAGGAACATGAAGACTCCCTTGAGCCATCTTTTGCAGTTCCACCATCAGGAGAAGATGTTGGAAAACATCATTATGCTTTTGTTGAAGAAGAAGAGCATGGCGAAGAATTTTCTACTCCACCTACTGGCACTGAAACAGGGGGAGTTGCCGAAACTAAAGGTACTTCATCGCCTTTCTTAGCAAGTGATGTTAGTCGGTTAGGTGCAGACCTAGAGGATGTGTATGCCTCACATTTTCTAGAAATTGAGGTATCTTCTCCGACTAAAGGTGAAAGGGCTGGAAATGAACCTTCAAGCTTCAAGACTCAAAGAATAGAGTCTGCAGGTCCAAGTGCTGGTAATGATCATTCAGCAGAATTTTCAAAGCTGCTGGATATAATGCTGGATCTCAAGAAGCAGATATATGGGATAGAATATGACATGCGGGATCTAAAGAAAGCTATCTTGGCTACTTCGGTATCGATGCAGGATCAAATCGACGCACTCAAAAATCAAGTACAGTCAAATGTGAAGGGTGTAGATTTAGAATCTTTGAAGGAAGTCTTTGCTAGCATTGACAAGACAGTTAACTCCTTAGGAGAATTTCAGCTTGTCCGGATCCCAAAGCAGCCTTGATTTTGATCATTTCTTTCATCAATTTTTTTTTTATCCTCTGCCTTTTTGCTATGACAAAAAGGGGGAGAATATTGCAGATTTGATCTTCGTTTTCGTTCGCGTCTTGATTTTAAGACTTTGACTGGCTTGTTTGAACTTTTATTGTTCTGGTACTGTTTACTGGTGTTATTGATGATTTGGTTTGGACTTTTGAACTTGTAGGTCTATGTCATACTCTTGAGGATAATTATTTTGCAAGACTAACATGTTTTCTGTGGTTGCAGAAGTAATACAAATTATTCCTCAAATTATGTATAAGTTTTTTTTTTTTTTTTGCAGGTTAAAAGTTTTCAAATCTGCCAAGATATTTTGTCACCAAAGTCTGAAGAGTTCAAGACCCAAATGTTTAAGTCTGAAGATCTCCAGACTATATCATCAAAGTCTGAAAACAGTTAGACTCAAAATTCAGAGTTTGCCCAAGTTGACAGCTTTCCAAACTAATGGATTACGATTTTACAGATTGGATAATATTTTCAATGATTTGTTATATTTTATTATGGAAGATCTCTGGCTGGACATAGCTTAAAATTATTTGACTATTCTTATTAAGATCCATTTCAATTTGAATATCCTTTGAAGAATAAGCAAAACTTGGAAGGTTCTACTTATGAAAACTCAAGATCCTGATTGTATAGGCGAGTAGGATTAACGAGCTAGTCATTGTTGTTCGAAGTGCGCGCTGATAGAAAAATTTCAAAGTCTGAATCTCTAAAGTTCTTTGTTCTCTCATTTTTCTGAGCTAGAGCTGTGTACAAAAGGGAGAAACATACAGTGAGGATTTTTGTGGGTAATAGCTAAAACTCTTTACTGAAGAAGTCTACATTACAAGTTGTACAAATCTCTTTTGATTCATAGTGAAATCTAGCCAGTGGCTGTCAGCGTGGAGAGTGGACGTGGGCTTAGATTAAGCCGAACCACTATAAACCTTTGTGTTAAACTCTTCTTACCTTAATCTCTTTACTTATATTGCTGCACGATTTAATTTTTTAATTGTTTTACTTCAAGTCCTTATATTCCGATTTATATTTCAAAGTTGATTAAATCTTCTTAAAGTTTTTGAAAGAAAATTTTAAACACCTATTCATCCCCCTCTAGATGTGTTTACTAGCCTTTATCAAATAGAAAGTGGGAAAAACCATAAATGGGCAACGAAGGGGGGGAATGGTGGTAATTAATTTCACGGGACAAGGGTGTGGAGCATGGGGTCACCTTTGATGAATAATAGGAAGTAGGAAAAACCATAAATGGGCAATGGAGGGGAGGGACGGTTCTAATTAATATCACGAGATAAGGATGTAGAGCATACCAAATGGAAGTTTCAATGACCTTTGGCTTTGCCATTATCGTCATTCAAATCTTCATCATCGTCGTCTATCTATCAAATTTTTTATGTGTGAATGTTGTCACAATCATGATAGAAAAAGACCGAAGAAAGTTCTTGGTGTCTCTCGCCGCTCACCACCCATGTGGATTGAAAGCTCAAATGAGGTGGCCAGTTGAATGCCCTGCTATGTCAAGCTCAATCCCCCCACACCCATTTTTTTTTTAGCCGTATGGCCACTCGCTCTGATTTCAAGGAGAAGCGAAGTGCTCGCCCAAGCATCAACAACTATCTTTAATCGAAGTGAAAATGACACAAATGGTCATTGAAGTTTGATCAAATGCATATTGTTATTCATGAATTTTTAATCTATTTAATGAGGATCCCTGAATTTGAGCTAATATATGATATCGTTTTTGAATTTTTAATTTGTTCTGTATAGTCCATAAACTTTATCTCAATATTTGACATTGTTGACACCTAAATGTTGTCAATTTTTTAAGGACTTAATCACATAGAAAATTAGATATTAATCTCTAAAAATATAGAGTAAAAAGTAAAATAAGTAATTTTCATTAAAATGCATCGCGTTCTCATTAAATCATATAGGCATTAGGAACATTTGCATTACTAGTATTAAAATTAAAATGAAAATTTGAAATTTTGTTAAATGTCATTATTATAATAACAATTAAAAAGACAAAGAAAAAGAAAAAAAAGAGGGAAAAGAGAGATCGGGCTGGGGGCGGCCCGGCCTCTTTCTTTTCTTTTCCTCCTTCTCTCCTGCTTGGGCTTGGCCCAGCCCATTCTTTTTTCTTTCTTTCTTTTCAGCCCAAGCCGACCTCTCCTTCCCCCCTCCCTCAAGCTCTAAAGCGTTCTGCAAAAAAAAAAAAAAAAAAAAAAAGGAAAGAGAGGGGACCAAGGAGAGAGGCGGAGGAGACAGCCGCGAGCGTCGCACCGGAGTTGGTGGTCGAGGGGCAGACCCGTGGCAACAGGTGACGTGGCAGGAGGCCATCCGCATCGATGCTTAAAAGCGAGAGAGGAAAGAATGAGAAAGGGGGGTCTTAGGCGAGAGTGCGAGAGAGAGAAGGGGCTGGTTCTTTTCATCGATTGAGAGCTGCTCGAGAGAGAATCCTAGAGAGAGCTTGAGGGAGAGACCGAGATTGAGACTGAGAGGAGGGCGAGAGCGAACCGAGAAGGAGAGGTCCATGCGCCCGAGAGAGAGTGAGGGAACCTCGGCCAACGCCTCGGCCGCGCGCCGCGTCCGACGACCTCCCTCGGCGACGCCCTCAAAGCTGCACAGGTGAGCTCGACTCTGCTCTTGCCTTATTTTAGGCACGCCCGGCCGGAGCCCGTGGCCTTCTGGCTCGCGCAAGATTCGGCCCGCATCTCCCCGCGTTTTGCTTTCGAGTGTTCAGGCCATCGGTGTTGGTTTGAGTCCCGCTTTTGGGTTAGGAAACCCTCGTTTCCGCAGCGCACCCCGTATGTTCGACGTAATGCCTAAACTAGATTGGCATTGGTTTTCTTGGTTCGTCTGATCTGGGCACTTGCGAATTGAGAGACGCATTTCTTTATGGAGTTCCATTGCCGTCATTGTTCTGGGTGTCACTCGTGTTCACGTCTCTACTTCAGCTTCATCTACCTCGTACTACGTTCGTTGGGGGCCGGATGGGATGACTCATGGCCGTGTTGGAAAATATGGCTTCGAATTGGGTAGAACAATGAAATCGGATGGAGTAAAACAACTTCGGACTTTGAGGCGTGATATCACTTTATTTAAGGATTTATTTGCCCCACAACGTTGCTAATGGTCACCGGCAAAAATTCTCCAGGATACAACAAAGTCTCGGGTGAGAATACTAGATAGCAATTCTAGTATTTCTCCAGAGTCTCTCTAGGAAACAATTGGAAAGAATGGCTGTCGTTTTTTAGAAAGAAAAATCGAGAAGGAATAAAATAATCACACTAACTCTCTTCCGAAATCTGACAAATATATATATATATATATATATATATATATATATATATTTGACACTCTTTAAACGAAGGCAACTCTTCAAGAAAAATGAACAAACATGTCCATTCGAAATTCATCCAAATGAACAAAGGTGTTCGATCGGAAATAGTTGAAAATTCGAACAATTACAATTCTTCGGAAAATTACAACTCTTCAGAAAGTTGCAAACCGAACAAGTATCTTTCAAAGGTTGTCTTTAAAAAGACACAAAGAAAATTCGGAATAATAATAATAATTTTTTTTTAAAATAATTAAAATTTCGAATTTATTATTATTTTACTAATAATTCCGAAAATTCTCAAAAGGAAAAACAACCTTTAGAACTTAAATAATAAAAAGGAAAAGAAAGAAAATAAAATAAAGAAGAAAATAGAAGGGATTAGTGCTAATTAAACCGCGGGCGCGTAAGCGTGCAAAGTGCTAAGTGCGCCAAATAATCGCGCCAAAATCGCGCAATTATCTGCGCACCCGCACGCAGATATGGTGAGGCCTAGCCTCGCCCAATTATTCCTTTGAATATTCAAAGGAAATTCACACTTTTTAAATAAGCCCACTTGCTCCCACAAAACCTATGTGGGACAAGTGAAAAAGACACTCTCAGTTTGTTTTAACAAACAAACTTCCAACAGGCAGGTGTTGATGTGGTCGCCCGAGGAGCGACAGCATGGACGAGAAAGTCGAGGGTGTGGTTGGAGACACGGCCAGTGGTTGCCCGTCGTGGCTGTCCGCGGAGACCGTGGTTTGGTGGTTTGGGCGTTCGGTGGTCGCGGCTAGAGTTGTGGTGATCGGTGATGATGGTTGAACATGGCAACCAACGGTGGAGGCCTGGTGAACGAGCATATATCGATTGACTGTGAGACATTATGTTCACGGCTGGAGTTTTGACGTTCTTGAATCAGTGCGCAAATCTTCGGGTGTTTTGGGCGTGCTCGAAGAAGACAAGTCGTGGGATTGGATAATTTGAGAGCGAGAGTAGTGGACTTTGGGCTTAGTTAGACTTGGTGAGCCTTGGCCTTGGAGTGTTAATTTGGGTGAATTTCACACGAAGGAAATCATTTCTTCGCCCATGATCAACTTGCCTACAAGTGGATCGCATACTTCTTTCATTATGGTTACTTGGGATCCTCCTCCACCAAGATGGATTAAATTGAATATGGATGGAGCGTCGAAAGATAATTCTGGACTTACGGGAGTTGGAGGATTATTCCATAATAGAGGGGGAGACTAGTTTGGAGGTTTTACCTCATTTTTTGGAATATATATATATATATATATATATATATATATATATATATTGATGACTTGGGAACTAGAGGTGTGCAAAATATTCGAGAACCGCCCGGAACTGGACCGGAACTGCCCGGAACCGGCGGTTCTCGAGGGAACCGATCCGGTTCCCGGTTCCAATTTTTCGGAATCGGTGGGTACCGTTCCGGTTCCCGATTCCATGGGCGGATCCGCCCACCTGGACCGGACCGGAACCTTTTTAATATTAAAAAAAATTTACTAAAAGAAACTCTAGATTAGATCCCATCTCCTCACTCCCTTCGTCTTCGGTTCTCTCTCTCTTTGTCTCTTCCTCGGTTCCTCCTAATCCTATCGCCATTTCGATTCCTCCCTGAGTGTTGACGCCGTCACCGCTGCTCCTCCGCCACTACTATTTGCCCTCTCGCGTTGGCCGCCACTCGCTACAGCCATGGAAAATTGTTTCGCGACCGTTCTATGTTGAAAACCCGACCAGAGACCTCCTCCTCTCCTTCCCAACTCATAGACCCGACCGTTCTATATAGAAAACCAAAATTGTTTCGCGTCAAGATCAATTCCATGGATCCACCCGGGAACCAGACCGTACCGGCGGTCCGGTTCCCGGGTGGATCCATGTAACAAACGGATGGATCCCGGTTCCAATTTTTCAGAACTGGTCCTTAGCGAGCGGTTTCCGGTTCTAGGTCGGGAACTGCCCGCCCGGACCATGCACACCCCTACTGGGAACCGCCGTTGGCCAGCAGCCTAGACATAAATCTGGGGTGGACTGAACCACCACCACAGACCCAGCCACGTTTGAGTCGCGCGAATGCAACACCTCTGGGATTCGAACTCCTCCCTTTCGTGAGGGGGAGGGAGCTTGAAACCAACTGCGCCACTGCAGGTGGTGGTAAATTTCTTGGAATATGTTCGTCTTTACAAACTAAACTATGGACACTATGGATGGGACTTATCATTGCAAAGCAACAAGGTTTTCACAAACTCATCATTGAGATGGACTTCAAAATTATTATTGAACTTGTGATCCTAGAGAGTAGTGGATAACACTGATCCAACAATACTTAAGGAGAACTTCCATTTTGAGTTTAGATTCATCACATTTTTCAAGAAGGCAATCATCCTATTGATATGCTTACTAATGTTGGTATAGCGAAGCGTTTGGATACTACATTTTACCCGTAGCCTCCTAAAGAATTATCTTACATTTTGCTTAGTGATAAAATTGGTATTGTAGACTTAAGATGTTAATTTTTCTTAGTTTGCACCTTGTATTCACCCAAAAAAGGAGGGGGGTGAATTTCAGCTTCATTTTTACTATAGGGGTAATGAGTATTGGGCTTAAATTGGCTTGTTTGGGTTTACTTGGGTTGAGTAGGCTTTGGGTTTGGACTTGTAGTGGCCGGATTGGGTTTTATTTCATTGAACTCGTTCATTTCTTAAGGCCTTTGATGTCTGTGGCCCAGCCTGCAGTCGTCCATGGGCCCAGCCCAACTCCCATTTTCAGATAAAAATAAAAAATATTTTTATAAAAAAATTTAAAATTTAAAAATTCAAAAAATTCAAAAAAGACTAGTTTTCTCTAAAATGTGCGAAAATCCTTGATAAAGAAAAGCTTGTGATCAAAATTGAACAAGCCGTTAGGGTTTCACCAAATGATTGGAGTGTTCTTAGAGACAAATGATAGGTTATCATGTGCGTATTCTCATTTCAACTATTATGTGATTGTGCACTTTTAATGTTGATTGTGGTTTCTCCTTAGCCTTGTTAGGAATGGTACTTTTCTTATTTCTCATCATTAGACTCTTGCTTTTTCTTACAATTTATTTAGTGCTTCATAAGTTGCCGAATTTCAATGATTGCACACCCGCATGATTGTTTCATATGTTAGTGGATAAGTTTAAAATTAATCTAGACTGCCTAACAAACATTCTTTTTTAAATGAACAAAATTAGAT
The DNA here is from genome assembly GCA_014182555.1 of Eucalyptus erythrocorys. Classification (NCBI taxonomy): domain Eukaryota; kingdom Viridiplantae; phylum Streptophyta; class Magnoliopsida; order Myrtales; family Myrtaceae; genus Eucalyptus; species Eucalyptus erythrocorys. The sequence goes on from CM024602.1 coordinate 54,932,513, forward strand.
ATTGAAAGGGCACTAGTTATCAATTAGTATAACTAAGTCCTCAACCCTAGATCTCTGATTGCATAGAAAGTAAAGCATGCTCTCATGCCTCACTTTGTTTCTAGTCGGCCTCAGGAAACTAGTGGCGACTCTTCATTCGAAAATTATTATAGCGTCAATTTGAATACATAATATCGCGCAAGGTATGGATTTGGGAGAGCTTGCGTTTAAGTAGGGGCCTTAGATCCGCCTCTTGGGCAATACCTCTAAACCTATGTCTTTTCCCCCTTCGGATGGAAAAGGTAGTTCGCAACAATGGGAAGGCACCAAGAGGTAGGTCGCATTATTATAAATCCAAATTTTCTTGCTCCAACTTTGTAAATACCCAAGAAAAGAAAAAGAAAATTAGAGATTGATCCATTTGTTACAATTAGATTTGTTAAACAAGCAAGTCGGTTAGTTTTAGGTCAAGTTGAAAATGGACCTACCAAAATTGATCCATTTTTATGTTATACAAATCTCATAACACATACTCAACCCGACCCTAATTGTTAGAACACTTTTATATTTAATCCAATTTAGGAAAACTCAAACCTAAACTAGGATGCATTCATTTTGTGGAAAATGATTGATTTGAAATCATTTTCCCAAAAAAAATGATAATTGATATTGCTTAGAAAAAAATTAATGGAAAAAAATTTCACCCATGAAAATAGTTAGGCATAAATTGTTATCGATAAGGAAAATTTTTTGTATTGACTAATCTTTCTCAATAATATAAGAAACCATTTTTTGAAAAATATTTTTCGAATCACTCATTTTCTATGAAATGAACGCATCTGTTATAAAATATTTATTTAAAGGTGTGTGATTATGTTTAATTCATTATCAAACTAAAGAAAATGGTCAAGTTTATAAGAGGCTTGGAGTAGAACATGGAGAATACATGGGCAAAAAAACAAATAACGATTTGCAGTTGTCATTTACATTCACATCGACAAAGTACTTATTTATTATAATGAACTCATCCCAGAAAATGAAAATTTTATGTTACATGTCTTGAGTGTGAAAGAATGTTTGCTTAATTTGACCCTCATAATAAAAAAAAAATATTTTGACTACACAACCGACATGAAAATTTCTTCAATATCTCAAAAGATCATAGATGTAGATTTTTATAAGGAATTATTTGTTAGCATATAAAAAATAAATAAAAAAAGGTCATGGAGCGACAAAACTATAAAGAAGAAAATGCGTTGGTCAACAAAATCCTCCAACTGACCCCCCCCAAAAAAAAAAAAAAAACACACACACACACACACAAAATCCTTCCAATAATTGTAGTGCTATACTGCAATAGAAGGAAATTTATGGATATGACTTTACCTCAAGAATAGTGTTAATGTTGCCAACCACCATCCCCACATAATCCTCCATGAAAATGGACTGAAACTGTTGGAAATACGATTTGATATCAATTCCTGTTCGTGAATTGATTGATTCAGCTAATCAATAATTGATTCACGAAATCCTTAATTGACTTGGTAGATAGGAAATACAATCATGTAAATTTTTCTTTTCCTATTTTACATTTTCTTTCTATTATTGCAAATATACAGAAATACAGAAACCACAATTCTTTTAAGCTTTTCCTCAATTATTGTCATGGTACTAAAGCGGTCCATTCTTGCGTAGCTTCTGCAACCTTAGAATTGCCAACGTTTTTTCTCTGGCTTCTTGTTGCGTTTCCAAACCTGCAAAATAAGCCAACCATCTTATAGGAATTCAACACTTTTTTTTAATGCCATGTCAACCAACCAACATCACCAATGGATGAAACTCACAACTCACCTAAGCAATCCCTAGGTCCAATTCATTTGCATAATTTGGGTTTAGTTGACCCAAATAAAGAAGATAGCTTTACTGTGTCTACACCTGCTCTAGTATAGGTCACTAGCCCAATTCCATGGCCCCAAGTCCAGTACCTAGTTCAAGGCCAATGTGCTAGAGGGTCAAGTTACACATGGGCTCAACATGGCCCATTCGAAGAGGAGTATGTTCTAGGTTTTGGAACTCAACTTGATGGATGTGGGCCGATTCCATCTTCATAAGAAAATAATCTGAATGAAGGTGGACCGGGTTGGACAAGCTCAAGTTAGGGACCCGGATCCATTCCACTAGGTCTAGGAATGAATCCTTATTTGATTCTCTAACCCGGGTTTCTACCCTATGTTGTCCTAGTCATCAATAGCCGCCCCAAGCCCAACGGCCCACTTTACACATCACAGAGTGACGGCCCAGAATTCCAACCGATCATCTCGCGGCTCGCCAAATTGGATAATTACAGTGCCCAGGCTCTAGACTTTTGACAAGCACTTGTAACAAAGGATTCCTTGACGGAGTCGTCCCCTTCCCAACCGACAAACGGCTTCGGTGGCACTAGAGAAGGTGCAACCAGTTGGTTCACACATGGATCGGCAATTATTTGACACTAGACGTCGCGGCCAGCCTACCACCGATCGAGGACGTGAAAACAATCTAGGACAGTATATGAGAGATGTACAAGAGGCTCGACTAAGCAAAACTCTTCTACTTACTAAGGCCCTCTCAGAATTGAAGCAAGGGAACCTCTCAATTACCTCTTGCTTCAATCGGCTTTTAGCTTTGTGGAATGAGCTCAAGACGGTCGAAGAACGGCTCGAGAGGCCTAAGGCTAAGCTTCAGCAGTATCACGAAATAAAAAGAAAGGGAGAAAATTACTCGGCTTTCGCTCAAACTCAGCTTTTCAGTCACAAATCTTGATGATGGAACCTATGCCGACTCTTAGCTGGATCTACCAACTAGCTGTCCAAGAGGAAAGTCATTGTCGAGTAAGGGAGAGCTGGTGAAGTCGTTGCTCCCGCCACCTTCCCAATGAGTTCTAGCTTGGCTGAAGCAGGAATCGACTTTGTTGGAGGTCTCGGCTTCGTCAAAGTGCACGAGGAGGCTGCGAGAAAGAACAATCAAATAGCTACTACTATAGGGAACCCTAAAAATCAATTGGACGATTGGGATCAAACGAGATTGGACAGCTGGGATCAAAGAAGATTAGTCAACTATTTTTTGCCCATACGTCCAACCAAATGGAACAGCCCATATCAAGCCATAGCAACACCAGCTTACAGATCATCCAACGGCCCATAGAATGCTGCGTCATCACAGAGAAATAATGGGCAAAATTCAAAAAATAAGGGTAAATATTATGAATATTGCAAACGCCCGCATCATACTATTTGTACATGTTGGAAATTACATGGTAAACTGGGTGACAAGGACAAAAAGGAAAATGACACTTCTACTTATCAAGTTTCGGCACATAAGACTGATGGGGCAAATGAAACAATTACCCAAGTTCGGTACTAGAATATTATGAAGGCCCTAAATCAATTGACAACCAATGACAAAAGTGCAACTTTCTTAGGTATTTTTCTTTGCAAGACAAATGTAATATCAATTGATACACGGATAATTGATTTGGCTACTAACGACCACATAATTTGCAATGAGCAATTATTCTCTTGTATTTAAAAAAAAAAAAAATCTGGATTCTCCTATATCTGTATGACTTCTGAATGGAAACATCACTTACGTCACCAAAATTGGTACCATCCAAATCAATTTGGATATTCTCTTTTAAAATGTCTCGTATATCCTTGAGTTATGGCAAACCGATGGGCTTTGGTAGTGTTGCACAAGAGCTGTATTTTTTTACTAGCTTTCCAAAAGATTTTGATTTATTGAATAAAAAATTCCTTATAATGCCATTGCCAATAATAAAAATCTTATTCATCATCAACGCTTGGGTCACACTGTGTGTTTCCCTATCCTAGATGTCCAATCTGCCCTTTGGCAAAACAGTCTCGAGCTCAATTTCCAATTAGCACATCTTGAGCTACTAGTGTTGTTTCTCTTCTTCATATGAATATCTGGGGTCCCTAGCACACCCCACATCATGACAGTTCATGTTTCTTTCTCACTATTGTCAATGATTATACTCGTGCCACTTGGGTTTATCTTATGCAATCCAAGATCAAACTTTTTTCAAACTTTTGAGTTTTCTTTCTCTTGTCAAAAATCAATTCGACATTTCTGTCCAACAAACTTGTACAGATAATGGACGAGAATTCTTTTTTGTTATAAGATCTACTAGTGGGCCCCAAAAGGAGAAAAAAAAAAGGAGAAGAGTTGAAAAGTCAAAAGAAAAGGGGGATACGGGAAGGGGGGAGGGGGCTTTAGAGAGAGAGAGAGAGAGAGAGAGAGAGAGCTTAGGAGAAGCAAAAAAAGGAAAGAAGGAAGAAAAAGAGATTAGAGAAAAGAAGGGAATGAGGAAGAAGAAAAGGGAAAAATTTTCATGCACTCACGATCTGGACGCCTCGCCAAGCCGACTCAACTTCATGTTGTAACATTGGTAAGTGATCAAAGCCTCTAATCATCTATTTGAATGAATCGTCACAATTAGAGTTCGAAATTTGGAATTATTGGAGATTTGTGTGGTGAAGTCCGTTTTTGAGTCGTTAAGTTGCACATTTTTGTAGAAATAATAATTTAGGATGTTATAGAGTTATAGCATTTTACGGATCTTGATTTAAGCTTACTGTTTGCTTGGAATTGAATTTTCAAGTTTGGTGCGTGTTATGGACACAGTACCGAATAGTAACTTTAGGCTATGAGTTTTGTTGAAAGAGGGAAGAGAATGTTCTACGTATCGTATTATCTTAATCAAAAAAGGATTACAAGAATATATATAACCCCTCTCAACATAAGATTAACTATTGACTATTTTACCCTCATTATTATTTCCTAACACTCCCCCTCAAGTTGGGATGTAGATATCAAACAATCCCAACTTGTTACACAAAAAATTCACTCTATTTCCTCATAAAGACTTGGTAAAATTATCTGCAAGCTAATCCTCCGTTCTTATATGTTGAAGAGTGATCTCTCCTTTCTGAACTCTTTCTCGTATAAAGTGACAATCAACCTCAATGTGCTTGGTTCGCTTATGGAAGACCGGATTGTTTGCAATATGAATAGCTAATTGATTGTCACAATATAATATCGATGGTTCTGATGTTGACATCCCAATTTCTGGCAATAACATCCTCAACCAGAGCAATTCACTAGTCACATGTGCCATTGCTCTATATTATGCTTCTGCACTTGATCTAGAAACCACATGTTGTTTCTTACTCTTCCAGGCAACTAGATTACCTCTAAGAAATACACAATAACCCGATGTAGATCTTCTACTAGTAGGACATCCAACCCAATTCGCATTAGAAAAACCTGTGATATTCAGGTGGCCATAATTCTTGAAAATTAGTCCTTTACTTGGTGCTCCTTTCAAGTATTTGATAATTTGAAGCACATCATCCAAGTGAGTAGTTCGAGGAGAACCCATGAATTGGCTTACAACACTAACGACAAAAGATATATCAGGTCTCGTGACGGTAAGATAATTTAACTAACCAACTACTCTTCGATATTTCACTGGGTCATCTAATAATTCTCCATCTTCTGCATTAAGTTTCACGTTGGGTTCCATAGGAGTATCAACCGGTTTTGCTCCAACAAGTCCAACCTCATCAAGAATGTCAAGAACATATTTTCTCTAAGTTAAATTTATACCTGTATGCGAGTAGGCAACCTCAATACCTAGGAAATACCGCAAACGTCCCATATCCTTAGTACTAAACTATGTATGCATAAATTGTTTGAGTTGTTGAATACCATTTGAATCACTGCCAGTAATGACAATATCATCCACATATACCACCAGAAGAATACAACCAGTTGAGGAGACAAAACTGAAGACTGAATGGTCTACTTGACAACACCTTAATCCAAACTTGATTACAACATGACTAAACTTACCAAACCAAGCACGAGGAGATTGCTTAAGTCCATGCAATGCCTTATGTAAATGATATACCAGATTCTCCCTCCTGAGCAACAAATCTAGGTAGTTGCTTCATATACACCTCTTCAGCCAAATCACCATGTAGGAACACATTTTTGATGTCTAATTGATGAAGAAACCATCCAAAATGTGCTGCTAGAGAAATAAAGACACGAACAGATGGAATTTTGGCAATAGGAGAAAAAGTGTCATCATAATCAACACCATATGTTTGAGTATATATTTTAGCAACCAATCGTGCCTTCAATCGATCTATATTGCCATTAGGGTGGACCTTAACTGTGAAAACCCAACGACAACCAACAGGTCGCTTTCCCACAAGAAGTGTAGTAAGCTGCCAAGTGCGATTCTCAATGAGTGCTTTCATTTCATCCTCCGTGACTTGTCTCCAACTAGGATGAGCAAGAGCTTCAGTAACACTGCTAGGCACAGAAATAGAGGACAAGGACGAGACAAAAGTAGTGAAGGTAAGAGATAAATGATCATAAGACAGAAAGTTGCTAATAGGATGACGAGTACGAAGAAAATTAGACAAACCAGAATAAAGTGTGTAACGATTTACAGAACGCCCAACACAAGATCGTGTACCTTTTCGAGTAGTAATGGGTTGATCAGGATCAGGATCAAAGGGTGGCACAGCAACCGATGGGGGATCAGATGAATCAGGTGATGGCCGTACTTCTATAATGGGAGCTATTCCTCGTCTATGGTAAGTTTGATTAGCAAACTGAAATCCTATTGATGATACTGGAGGAATTGAGATTGGTGGAGGAATTGGTAAGACACACTTGTCATTGTCAGGAGAGACTGTAGAGATTGTTTGAGTACTATAGTATGGCTGGTCCTAAAAAAATGTCACATTTGCTGACACAAACACTTGACGACTAGTAGGATTGTAACATTTATAGCCCTTTTGAGTTCGAGAGTACCCAACAAAGACACATTTTTCAGCACAAGAAGCCAACTTATCAAGACCTAGAGTTAGAGAATGGACAAAACAAACACATCTAAAGACACGTAAGGGTAATGCAAAGGGAGGACGATTTGGATGTAAAATAGAGAAAGGTGTCTCCCCCTGAAGAACATAAGTTGGAAGCCGATTAATTAAGAAGCAGGCTGTAAGAACAGCATGACGCCAAAATATTTTCGGAAGATGCATGTGAAATATAAGACAACGAGCAACGTCAAGAAGATGATGATTTCTACGTTTAGCTACGCCATTTTGTTGTGGTGTAGATGAACCGAAAGTTCGATGAATAATGCCATGGGAATCAAGAAAAGGTTGAAAACCAGAGGCAACAGCAAGATATTCTTTGGCATTATCAGATCGTAGAGTTTTCACAGAGGCATTATATTGATTTAGCACCTCAAAATAGAATTGATGAAAGTAATAAAAAATCTCAGTACGATCTTTTATTAGGAACAACCAAGTCATTCGGGAAAAATCATCCACAAATGTAACAAAGTACCGGAAACCAGATGTATCAGAAACACGGCACGGACCCCATATATCTGAATGAACCAACTCAAAGAGACTAAACACACGACTCTGAAAGTGAGAAGGAAAAGAGACTCTATGGTGTTTTCCAAACTGACAAGCTTCACACTCAAAAGAACTCACAGACTTAGACTCTGGAAACAATCATCGAAGAATGTTGGGCAGTGGATGACCAACATGGCAATGCATTTGATAGACATCAGTGGATGTGTGCTTCATAGCTGTTGCAACTATCACCTTCTTGTCTAGATAGTATAGGCCATTTGATTTATGTCCCCCACCAATCATCTGTCCAGTCCTCATATCTTGAAAAACATAAGAAGAAGCAAAAAAGGTTACGGATAGTTTAGTTCTTTAGTTAATGAACTAACAGAAATCAAACTATATAGAGATTTTAGGTGAAGGACAGATGACAAAGAAAGGGAGGAACTCATATGGGCATCTCCAGTGCCAGTTACTCGGGAAAATGAAGCATAAGCTAATGTATTAGAGTTGGACACCCCAAGAGGCGTGGAATGTAATGAAGACAATAATTTAGAGTTACCGGCTATATGATGAGTAGCTCCAAAATCTATAACCCAAGAGTCTGACACTGCAGAAAGTAAACAAGATGAACTACCTTTTGAGCTATGTGCTAGAGTTGCAATGGGAGCTGAAGTTTCTGTCACCTGTTGGGAGTGAATCCAAGCCACATATTCTGCATGTGTGAATGTAACCGAATCTTTTGTATTTTGCGCATTAGTAGGATCTAATTGAATTGGTGAGGAAGAATCTTCCACTTCAGCAAATGCAGCAACTGTGGGTCGAAGCTCTGGATGAAGCGTGTAGCAGTAAGCTTCAATATGTCCAACCCTCCGACAATGGTTACAATATCGAGAGCCACGGCTACCAATAATTCTATCATGACCACTACGACTTCCACTCTGAATAAGTCCACGTCCATGACCCCAAAAACAATGACCACGAGCTCCACGTCCACTAGAGCCATGAGAAATCATGGCACTTGTTTCTAAAGTTGTAGTAGAGATCTTGTGAGTAGGTGTCGAGCATAAGGCTCGAGAGAAAACCTCATCAACTATAGGAAGGGAGCTTTCGAATGTAATCTGCTAATGAAGGGAGGTATATTCAGGCCCTAGTGCTTTAAGAAATAGTATCACTTGAAGATCGTCCTGGTGTTTGACTAATACATTCGGATCATTGGACGCTGGAAGATAAGCATCTAGCTGTTGGCAAAGTGTAGTGAAGCAAGCATAATATTCAGATAGAGACTGATCTCCACGCTGAAGATCAAACGGGGCCTCCCATGTGTCACGCACTCGTGTCATATTATTTTGGCCAGAATAAAGTAGAGCACATTTATCCCAAACTTCCTTAGTAGAATTACATTGAATGAAGTGAGGGCTAATCTTTGGATCCATACTATTCCATAACAGTATACGGATCATTGCATCTCCAGCAATCCAATCATTTACTTTACTCTTATCTGAGGGAAGTGTAGATGTAAGATAATCATACTATCTAGTTGCAGTAAGATAAACTTGTACAGCTTCAGACCATGATGAATAGTTGGTGTCATCCAACTTGACAGATGTCAATTGAAAATGCGTCAAACTAGTAGATGATGTAGAAGCCATCATTATTAACTCCACTGAACTCCAATAATGCAATTAGCCAGATAGGTTGAACATAAGAATCGAATGAACCCAATAAGAATGACACAATAATCAAGCACTTAACTCCAAGTGTGTAATCAGCCACAGAACAACAAATAGAAATAAGGGTTCAATCGGTCCACTACTAAATCATTATACTTCACTAAGAGGCCATAAAATCATACCAACCAGCACTTCAAAAATGACCAAAAATCATCCAACACTTGAAAGATTCCTATGCTCATACCAACCAGTACTTCAACAAGCGATATACTTTAATGAGAATCCATATAAGTAGACTGGAAAACAACTTCTAATGATCTCAGTTCGGGTCTCCTTTTTTTTTTTTTTTGAATATTATTTTTTTTTGGGTTCAGCGTAAAACCCTTGCAGAATTGAATGAAGCCCTTGCAAAACCGAAGGCTTTGCAAAACCAAATGAAGCCCTTGCAGAACCGAAAGCTTTCGAAATCTTCAGGATTTATTAAAAAAAAAAACACAGAATCTAGATCGCAAGACAAACAAAGACCAAATCATGCAATCGGTCTTCAATCCCGTCATCAAGAAAGAGGGCTGAACACATACTGATGTTGTTGGATGGGCTTCTGTCTAGATCTGCAGTATAGGCGCCGATGGGGGTGACGACGATTACAGGTAGAATACAGAAGATGGGGGTGACGACGATTACTCGGGTGAGGGATAGATCTGGATCTGAGGACGAATGACGATGAGCATTCTTTCTGCTCTGCAATCTAGAAGAGACGATGGCTGAACAACGATGTGGGCATTCTTTCTGCTTTGCTGTCTAGAAGAGAAGCATGCTCTGGCGGCGGCGTCGATGGTAGCGGTGAAGGATCTAGATCTAGTGACACCCTCCGCCACCGGGCTGTGGTGGTTGTAGGGTTGAAGTTTTTTTTTTTTTTTTTTTTGGTTAACTGTGCTCCGGTACCATGTTGAAAGAGAGAAGAGAATGTTCTACGTATCGTATTATCTTAATCAAAAAAGGATTACAAGAATATATATAACCCCTCTCAACATAAGATTAACTATTGACTATTTTACCCTCATTGTTATTTCCTAACAAGTTTTAGTCATTTTCGGTATTTTTTGGGGGGCGAGTTGGGGTTGTTGTAATGTATTAAGAAAGCTTTCTAAAGACTATAAGATGGCTTGAAATGGAATTTGGTGAAGGAAGTTATAGCACGACAAAGTTTAACACACGGGCTGTGCCTAGGGAACAATAATAGGTTTCCGCTAGAAGCAAGCTTTTCCTTAGCGCATAGGTATCATTTTATCAACAAATAAGCGTAGTATAATCGAGCTGTTATTAGAATATTATTTTATTTGGTTTTTTGATGTTGTTATTAATTATTTTACTTTATTTGTAGCACTTCCTTAGCTTCTTTTGCAATGTGTGGAAGCATTCTATCAATTGCCAGTGAAAAAATTGAGTAATATATTTATCATTGGATGATTGGCATATGGACAAATTCAGTTACATCATCATCTTAAAGTACACATGACTATCATCCAGAGGTGAATATTTAAAAACTTTCTTACACCGGCGGTGGAATCCTGACTTATTGTTGGATGATTGGCATATATAGAACATATTTTAAATTATAATTTTCACTATCATGACTTATTGTATATTGCAAAAATTTCAAGCCAAATATAAAATTCTGCATGAACATTAGGGTTTTCAGCAATTTTGATCAGCAAGCATTGTTGGCGAGTTAAGATAGTTTAATCTGCAATTGGAATTTTGATTGACATTTACTTTGATTTAAAAACACATCAAAGACCCCTTCCATCTTCCTATAAATAGATGGGGAGGGAGTGACCATGTGTCCAATGAGGTCGGCTTTTGATTTGCTCTGGCATGATTCAAAGGCAACGTTGGTGAAGACTTGATTTTTTTTTTTTTTTTTATTTCCTTTTGTGGTCTGATTTTATGTTGGTGTCGATTGGATGAATCCAGAACTTAACACGACAGTGAACAAACTCAATTAAGCAAGGAAAAAAAAGCTGAGAACCACTCATTTGTGAAATTTTGTGTCTGTAAATTGCTGTTTGCTTTTCCAAGGAATGAAGATAGTCTAGATGGAAACAAGGCCAGCAAATGATGCCTGAAATATGTTATTGGTCCAAATTTTAATTTGTTTCTTGTTCATTGTGGAAAGTATTTATGTGTGATTTTGTGATGTTCATTGTTTTGATCAAAGCAAAGTCGAGACTCGATCTCCTTAAGCACATACACATGCTGGGTTTAAGCTATCTCGTGATGATTTCTTTTGAGTCTAAACTTGAGTTCAGGTTCTAAAAGCAATCGATATTTTCCTCTCACTCTGGGTTGTTTTGCTGAAATGTTTAAACCGATGTCATGAGCATCTTTCTCTTATTTTGGCTAGCGTACCAATAAATCCAAGCATGCCATGTTCTGTTCTATATAGTGTTCGTTTGGCGAACTGGTGGGTAGAAGTTTTAGTACAATTCGTGGCTACCCTAAATGTTTTTGCCAGCCCTCTTCTTTGTCCTATATCAGTCTATACTAGTTTGTCTATTGAGTTCCTTAAAATGCCATTGTTGAATAAATAGTATTTTGTAATTTACTATATTAAAGTTCCCTATTTCTACGTAAAATTCGGGTGGTTCCCATTCCCACATTGCTGAATTTTCCACTTGTTTCGATGTTTATTATTCTAAATTAAATCATTTTTCAACTCAGAATCCAGGTGCTCAACTTTCTTTTTGCTCACAACCAAAGTGCTCGCCTCTCTCTTCGCTCAAAAGGTGTCGATTGTCCCACTTCGAACCCAGGCTCTTTCAGTTCTATTTCTTATGTTTCTGTTCTTTTTTTTCCCCACTTACATATCTAGCTTTGTGTGCTCTTTCATGAGTTCATATGAATTGCATTTTAATTTATTGGTAGTGTCTCTTGCTTTGTGTTCATAGTTAACATCATCTCTTTTTATTTTTCAAATATGTTTGTATTCATTTTATTGAAAGATGACAAGTTCATCAAATGAAAAAGCATATTGGAGCCCTAAAGATATAGAAACTTTTTGTCGATTACGCATCGAACAAATTGAAAAAGGCAATTATCCTGCGAGCAACAAAATGGATGGATGGACATATATAATTAACAAGTTTGAGGAGCTGAGGGGAAAAAAGTATGATAAAAATAAAATGAAGAGTAAGTGGGATAATTTAAAGGAAGAATGGAAAAAATGGAAGCAATTGGTTCAAAAGGAAACAGGACTAGGATGGGATCGAAGGAAGAAAACCATTGATGCGAGTGACGAATGGTAAGAGAGAAAAATTCAAGTGTTTATCTAATCTTTTGTTACTTTTTGTTTTGTGAGTTCATCTTTTATAATATAAGTCCTAAAAATATTTTATTATAACAAGCCAATCCTAGGCTTAAAATCTTTCGAACAAAAGGCATACATCTTGATGTTGAAGCTTTGTTGGATCAAATGTTCCATGGTACAGTTGCTACTGGAAGTGTTACCTAGAATCCTGCAAGGTTTATGCAATAATGAGAATGTTGAGATCACACAAGCTGATATTAGTGATTGTGCAGGATCTACTGATAATACTTTAGAGGGTGATGTAGGTGAAGCAAATGCCCAACCAAGTCAAAGTAAGAGTTATAAAAGAACGGTAGAAAGTTCAACGAAGCAAGCTCGAGGAAAGAGAAGAAAAAAATTGACCGGACCTGATAAGTTAGCATCACAAATCGATAGACTTTGTTCAGTTGTTGAAAGTAGGAGCAATGCAACATCGGTTGTAAGGGAGTTTGATTCTTACAAAGAAATTGTACAAACATTGAAAGCCATACCTGAGATTAAGCAAGACAGAAAGTTGTTCTTTTTTGCACTTTCTCATTTTGCTGAAAAGAAAGACAATAGACAGATTTTTATGAACTCGGATGAAGATGAAAGAAAAGTTGAGTGGCTGAAGTATAAGTTGGAAGAGCATAATAGTCACCACTAAGATGTTAGTTACTTCTTTGAGCTCTTTCATATTAATCTATATTGAAATATGAGATTTATTTTCGATTGCTAATTTGCACTACTTGTGAACTCTTCTTCTGATTATGTTCTAATGTGAGATGTGTTTTCAGTTTATATTATTTTGATTTAGCGGAATTTGCATATATATTATGGAAAATAATTGTTCCATTGATGGATGATTATTCATCACTTTTCTTATTGTTTTGTTACTTTAAACAGATATAGACGATTCTCCTGAAAGAGAAATCCATGAAAACGAGGACGAGGAATTCAATCAACTTGTGGAAATTACTCAAGCCGCAATCGCTTATCAAGCAATATGCAATCACAAAAAACCTTGTGGGGCATCATCATATACAGGATATGTATGGTTAGAAGAGTTGATGGGCGAAGATGCTAATCCGATAAGGTGTTATTAAATGTTTAGAATGGATAAGATTATATTTAATAATTTAATGCATGATTTAGCAACACGCTGTGGTCTTGAAGGAACTAGGAATATTGATGTTAGAGAGCTTGGAATATTTCTTCATGTTATAGGACATGGTATAGGTAACAGGTTAACACAAGAACGTTTTCAATGCTCTGAGGAAACTATAAGCAGGTACTTTAGCCTAGTATTAGATAAAATATGTGAAATGGGAAAAGATTTGATCCAACCAACTAATTGGCAATTTAGGGATGTTCCGGAGAAGACAAAAAATAATCGAAGATTTTATCCATATTGTAAAGTATGTTTTGATTATTCAATAAAAGGAAAGAACTAAATGCAAATTTTGATTATATAATATTATTTGCATTTTTGTTTTAGGATTGTAGTGGAGCTATTGATGGCACTCATATCCCAGCGGTGATACATGTAAAAGATCATATTCGTTTTATTAGTCGAAAAGGTACACCAACTCAAATGTCTTAATGGTGTGTAATTTTAATATGGAATTCACTTATGTTTGTGCTGGTTAGGAGAGCCAAGCCCATGATACTCGTATTTTCTATGAAGCTTTAGGGAGACATGATATGCAATTTCCTCATCCTCCTCCAGGTTTGTTAATTAATGATTTTTGTACATTAATATGTATAAATATAGTATATGTTGATCAAATTTATATTATATTTATGCAGGTAAATATTATTTAGTAGATGCTGGATATCCAAATACGACGGGTTATTTGGGATAGGGGTGTGCATGATCTGGGCGGCGGTTCCCGACTTAGAACCGGGAACCGCCCGCTAAGGACCGGTTTCAAAAAATTGGAACTGGGATCCACCCGTTTGTTGCATGGATCCACCCAAGAACCGAACTGCCAATCCGGTCCGGTTTCCAGGTGGATCCATGAAACCGATCTTAATGTGAAATTATTTTGGTTTTCAACATAGAACGACTACGTGACATCAAAGCAAGCCAAAGAAAGAAAAACCAAATTTAATTTTGTAGAACAAACTCATCAAGTAGAGTAAATTAGAAAGTTTACACTTTACAACGACACAACAATTGCAACAAGATTCTTTACCAAAAAAAAAAAAAATCTCAACAAGATTCGCCTAAAACTTCATGACTTATAAAGCTTTGAATCCCAAGTTTTGAGCTCTGAAATTCCAAGTTCCAATCTCCTAAAAGTAAAACAATAATTACTAGATGATTGCTCAATATTAGTAAAAATTGAACTCAAACAATTATTGAAAATCTCACCACATATATTCCTCCCACTTCAACTTATAAACTCTATGGACCGTCAATCTCCTTGTTAATCTCCTTGTTAACATCATCTATATCTAACAAAAAGAAGATATTAAATAAAGTATTCAGTTATTAGATAATAGATATACAAAAGAATTACATGATGAAATGATATGAACTTACCCAATTCAAACTTTTCCGCATTTTCGATACATTTTTCAACATTAATCGGCTCAAGAATTGCTCTCAACCAATCTTGAGTGCAAATCAAAGCTTCCACAACTCTAGGAGTCAAAGAACTCCGAAAACCATCAAGCACACCACCAGAAATACTGAAAGTTGATTATGAAGCAATGGTAGTAACGGGAATAGACAAAATATCCCGAGCTATCAAAGATAAGATTTTAAACTTTTGGCCAACAACACTCCACCATTTCAAAATGTCAAGATCATGACCATCTTCAAGTTCAACTTTAAGATATCGATCGAGCTCAGACAAGTTGCTATCGGACTTTTTCTTCTCCTCATTAAGAAAGTCATCATCTGAAGGCTCTTGCACATACAAATTTAAGCTGCAATCGTCCTCTTCATTTCCCTCATTGAAAAAAGAATCGCAACAACTATTGACATTAGTAGAACTTACCAATTCACCATCCAAATTTTTGTCTCTAGAAGTGTGACAAGATTTCTCATAAAATTTAAATACACATCCCAAGGCAAACTTCACCTTGTCAAACATCTCATCAACTTCTGCAGCATCATCATAAATGAGTCTACAACAATACCTCACGTAATTCAGCTTTTTTCTAGGATCCAATGTTACCACAATCAATACCATCATATTGACTTTTTCGAAACTCCCATAATATTTGTCAAACTTCTCTTTCATTTTCAAGCCCATAACTCTCACCCAATGATCAAAAGCCTTCGTTGCTTCTCGTAAATATTTATACGAAAAAGCGATCCCCACAAAATAATCATTTGAAGTGATATACAAAGTTCCGGACATCTTCTTGGTGGTGTCATAAAACTTCTTCAAAAAATTAGAAAGAACAATAGTATTTTCCCAATCAACGCTACTTGGATTATCATAATTAAGCTCAGTTAAGAAAGAAACGTCTTCTTTTTCCATCCTTTCAAAAGCTTTTCTTAGCTTTATGGCACTCTCTAACATTAGTTAAGTGGAATTCCACCTAGTTGAGACATCAAGACAAACTGAACCCTTATAAGCAATCCTTATAATTTCAATGCAAACTCGAAATGTCTTAGCTCTCATAAGAGAACTCCTCACATACCTAACGACGTTTCGAATACATATAATGGAATTGCGTATCTCGGCCAAGCCATCCTTCACAATCAAGTTTGATATATGAGCCATGCACCTCATGTGTAAAGATTCACCATCTAAGATCAATAGCCTCTTTCTTGAAAAAATTTCTTGAAAATAATTAATGGCCACATCATTTGAACTAGCATTATCCACTGTGATTGTGAACACTTTTTTCTCTATTCCCCACTCATATATGCATTTATCAACTACTCTCCCAATATCCCTACCCTTGTGACTAGCTATCACCACAAAATTGATGTTCATTTTGTGCAATTTCCAATTTTCATCAATAAAATGTGCAGTAAGGCATAGATAGTTCAAATTCTGAATGGAACTCTATGTATCAGTCGTGAGGGCGATCCTAGAATTAAGCTTACAAAAAGAAGCCTTCAATTTTCTTTTTTCACAAAAATACAACTTCATGCAATCCCTAGCCACCATAATCGCGACATATGCTTGAAGAGAGGTTGTAATTGATTCACATAATCACAAAATCCAACACGTTCAGCAATCGAAAATGGTTGTTCATCAATTATAATCATCCAAATAAGCATTTGCCTACATTTCTCCTGATCAAACTTCCATGTCGTTAAAATTCCACCAATCCCAGTACTACTAGTAGTATCTCCTCCTATCATTTAAGTTCCATCTACTCTTTGTGATGCAAACAATTTTTGTCTTTTATCCACATTGTTAGGATACTTATTGCACTTTCTCAAGTGCTTCAACATATTTGAAGTACCATTATCAATGTGGTACGAATTCTTGGATCCACAGTAATTGCAAAATACATCAACTTTCCCATTTGTGTGAGTTGTTCCTTTTTGAAAATGAAGCCAAGCAACTGATTTTCGCTTACTAGGAGGAGGACAGGGACAAGAACCGGATACCTTATTTGATTTAGATGTTTCTTCAAAGTATTCACCTCCTTCATGTTCATGTGATGTTGATTCCACTATTGGCGTTATTGCATCATAGGATTCCTCTACTTCCATTGACATGTTAATGAATCATCTGAATCAAGCGACACACTCTCAACACTTAAACAATTCTCATGGATTGAGATCACTAAATGAGATATATATATATACATATATATATATATATATATATATATATATGATGAAGATAGATGAAGTTGTTGAGGTCTAAAAATAGAGTAACAGGGAAAAGGACCAAATGAGACAAACACTACAGTAAGGTCTAAGGATTGAGATCACTAAACGAGAGGAAGAAAATTCATTAGATGAAGGTCAAGAATTAGGTGGAAACCAGGAGATAGAAACAGCAAAAATATAAAAAATAAAATAAAAAGTTGATATGTGGATATCCTTCATTTTCAATCATAGCAAAAAGCTTTGAATCTATGGAAGCACAAGGTTATCTAAAACTAAAGAATCCTAGAAAAATAAGTAACTAAACAAACTGATCGTAAGAATATTGGAAGACATCAAATCCTGTCATAAAATGCAAAAAGTACTACAAATGTTTAGTTGAATTCACCCATTCTAAATCACCACGTCATAGTCCCATGTGAGATGACACTTACCGTCATCTTTGAGGAAAAAAGGTGAGGGAATTTACTTAATCAACATATATATCTCGATAGACTTAGAATAAATGGCCAAATTTGCCTTAAAAGGAAGTTCAAACAACTAGCATCTTACTTTGGAAGCTCCTGTTGGCCTATTCGAGTCGGTGGACAGCAAATTATGGCAGGAGCAAAATAAATAAAAAAGGAATGAAAAAATGCTTTTTACATGCTACGACATTTGTCTTCAAAGTAAAGAGCCAAATATTAATTTTCTTTTCAAAGAATAGATTCCTTCTGTCTTATGAAAACCTAAATTCGTGAAACAACCACTTCCCATTTTCTGCCTTTCCGGGGAGTTATTTGCACTCATTCATATCTCTCCCAAAAGCATTTGTTTTCCAAGCCATCCACAGGGCACCTGACCTTCAAGAGTTTCCATCCAAAGATGGATTCCACATTAAATTACTCTACCACTGAGGCGCACAGAGATCAAGAGACTCATGGGTATGCGTATTCAGATAAAGGCAGGCATACAATTGGCAGGAAAATTGGTTCTTCATAGGTTCTAGATCATTTCTAATGTCAATACCTCAAGCTCCAAATGCAAATTTCCACCTCAAAGACAATCAGAAGAATGCAAGGACACCCCAAACAAAAATCACACAGATGACAAATAAAGTCAAAAATATTTCCCACCACAAGATGATTGGGCTATCAAACCAAGTGTTTGTCCTTGATCACACCAGCAAATTGACTCATAATAGAAATTGTATAAATCCTTTCGAAAAGTACCTGTGAATTCCACTTAAATAATATCTAGGAATATAGCTTAAGCACGATTTTTCCACAATGAAATAAGTTCCTCCAACTATTGCCAAGTAAATTATCTGCAAACACACAGATCACAACCACAAAGTATGTTGCTATTAGAGAAACACTCCAAAAAAACAAAAGCTACCAGTCACAAATTGCTGCTACTAGAGACAAGATTTCCACAAAAATGCAGAAAGCAGAGTGTACAGGAGTTCGAGTAGAGAGAGAGAGAGAGAGAGAGAGAGAGAGAGAGAGAGTACGGGAAGTAGTCATAGGCACCAACAATGAGGAAGTGGTCGTAGGCAGCGACGGAGGCGCAGGGATCGGTTCGGGATCTGCTAGCATCGGTTGTCGCTGCTGTAGGGGCTGCAACGGCGTCGGATTGCTGGTGGAGGGGGCCCGGAGCAAGGGGCGAACAGCAGCGCGAAGAGGGCTCGGAGTGAGGGGGCGGACAGTAGCGAGGGGGCAGACAGCAGGGGCGGAGGAGCAGCAACTGTGGTGGGTGGTGACCGGCGCGAGGGGGCGGACAGCAGTGGCGGCGGCGTTGACGCTTGGGGAGGAAGAGAGAGAGAGAGAGAGAGAGAGAGAGAGAGAGAGAGAGAGAGAGAGAGAACCGATTCAATAGAAGACGAAGAGCCCAGAGTGAGGGTGTGGACAACAGCGAGGGGGTGGACAGTAAAGGCGGAGGAACAGCAGCTGTGGCGGGTGGCGACCGGCGCGAGGGGGCGGACAGCAATGGTAGCGGCGTTGACACTCGGGGAGGAAGAGAGAGAGAGAGAGAGAGAGAACCGATTCAACCAAAGACACCCCGAGGAGGAAGAGACAAAGAGAGAGAGAGAGAGAGAGAGAGAGAGAGAGAGAGAGAGAGAGAACCGATTCAACCGAAGACACCTCGGGGAGGAAGAGAGAGAGAGAGAGAGAACCGATTCAACCGAAGATGAAGAGACTGAGTGAGATGAGACGTAGGGTAACTAGGAGTTCTTTTAGTAATTGTTTTTTTTAATATAAAAAAAGTTCCGGTTTGGTCGGGTGGGTGGGCGAGCGGATCTGCCTACGGAATAGGGAACCGAACCGGGAACCGGACCGATTCCCTCAAGAACCGCCAGTTCCATGCGGTCTGGGCGAATCTCGGGTATTTTGTATACCCCTAATTTGGGACCATACAAAGAAGTTAGATATCATTTGCCAGAATTTCAACAAGGTCTCGTCCCTACAAGCTATCGAGAGGTATCCAATTGTGCTCTTTCCTTGCAATGATCGGAAATTGAGCAAGCTTTTGGCGTGTTGAAGAAGAAAAGGAAGATCCTAAAGCATATTCCAAGTTTCCCCTTTGAAAAGCAAGTAAAAATTGTTATAGCAGCAATGACTTTGCATAATTATATATGACGAAATGCCACCCATGATAAACATTTAGCAAGAGCAGATTTAGATCCCAATTGTGGATATTCAGTTGACCTTCATAATACAAATGAGGGGGCCGATACTTCAAATGACAATTTATTTCCTGACATGACGCATTTACATTATCAAATAGCAATGAGTTTAGTAAATACTTGAGGATGTTTGTAATTTTCAATGAAAACCCATTTCTTTCTTTGATGCATATGTAATCATGTTTATTATAATGAAATTACTTTTTCTTTTTGTTAATATATCTCTTTTATATATACATCTCAAAGTGCAAAAATATAATAAAAAATAGTCATTGAATTTGTTAATATATCATATATATATATATATATATATATATCTATATATCTCGGTGCAAAAATATATAATAGAAAAAGTCATTGAATTTGTTAATATATATCTTTTATATATACATCTTAGTGCAAACATATATATATATATATATATATATATATATTTATATATATATTATTTTTGTTTTCAATTTTAAAAAATTAAAAATTAAAAATTAAATTGGTCGCGCTAAAGGACTTCCCCAAATATGTGTTTACCAAATAGCATTTTCCCAAAGTTGCTTCTCAAGGTGCTTTTCAATTATAGTTTACCAAACAGTTTTTGCATTTCAGCAATGGCTTTTAGACCAAGGGCCTTTGCATTTCCCCAAAGGCTTTTCCCAAAAGTTTTTCCCAAACGCACCCAATGTACACAGACCAAGCTATTGAATCACCAGCTCCCCATCTAGGGACGAACCTCCATTAAATTCGATGTTAGCACCTAGAGACGATCTTCCATCTAATTCATGAGCAACTTTTTCACTGCAAAGTAGACATGCACCATCTCCTATAGTTTCCATTGAAACAATAGTGGAACAACCTCGATGTTCTAGTCACCTTACTTAACCACCTACATGGAAAAATGACTAATTATATCTTACAATGGATACTTTAGGTACACAATATCCTATATCTTTATATGTTTCATTTAGTCAGTTATCACTAGAACATATGTACTGCACCAACCGCATTTCCAAAGAAAAGGAACCGTCTTCTTATTATGAAGCGGCATGCGACCCACGATGGCAATGTGCTATGAAGGATGAGCTGAAAGCTCTACATGAAAATCATACATGGGATATTGTCTCATTACCCCCACATTGAAAGTCCATTGGCTGCAAATGGGTTTACAAGATCAAGTTCAAAGCGAATGGTTCCATTGAAACATACAAAGCTTGTTTAGTTGCAAAAGGATTCACACAACCAGAAGGCTTTGATTATCATGAGAATTTTTTTCCCACAGCCAAGGAAGTTATTGTCCGCTCATTCTTATCCATTGCTTCAATTCAAAATTAGCCACTACATTAGAGGGACCTCGATGAAGAAATTTACATGGATCTTCCATAATTTACGCAAATAGGGGGAGTAGAGGATGGGATTGGATGGAGGCGTCTCGAGGCCTGTGGATCATAGACTGTACTCGAATTGGGTTGATATGTTCCATACCCCAGGGAATATAAAACTCCTGAGTTTACTCTCTTTACAAGGGAGAATAATTAGTCCACAATGGAACATATTAACCGATTCACAGCTCAATGTGGTGATGTTAACAATAACGGGAGATTGTACATTTATTTTCTCCGTTATTATTGAAGACAACATTCACTTAGTATACTGGACTTCCTGCAAATTTGGTACATAATCGGGAAGAAATGGAGAACAAATTCCATTCACAATTTTACTGTCCAATTCCCAAAGTGACGTTGTCGGATTTGGCAACGCTCAAGCACTATAACAACGAGATTGTTGATTAGCTTGTTATGCAATTTAAAAAGATAAGAAATTGGTGTTTGTTCTTCCTTCCGAAAAAGAAGTTGAAATGGCCAAAAATGGTCTAAAGTTTGCATTAAAAGAGAGTTTGACTAGGCAAAAATTCACTAATTTGTTCTCATTAACTGCTGCAACAACTCAATGCAAGAATCTTTGGAAGGAAAAAGATAAGAAGCCCTATCGGGATTACAAGCACAATGTGGTAATGTATGATCCCAAAGAGGATTCGGAAGAGGATAATACTTGGGATGATGCTACCGAGATTGCGGTGGCAAAGACGACTCTAGATAAGGCATACGTCTACCATGCTTTGAAATCCGCTAAAATAAAAGGAGTCAGTAATGGTCAGGGCTAAGTACACATTGAGGTATTCATTTGATGTCACTGAGTTAGATGATATCTTTGACAACTTGGTACATGATGGGGTGGTAAGGTTGATGGAGGGTCATGCCATCCCAAGCAAGGAGGAAATTGGCAATAGAAGGAATTGCAATGTTTTTAGGAAAGCTATTCAAGAGGCATTTCGTCAAGGTAAGATTAAGTTTGCTAAGGAAGGACATAGGAGAATGGAAATTGACTCGAATCCATTCCCTCAAATGACCAAGATGGTGTCAACGACTTTTAGAGGAGGTACAAACCGAAGGAATTTATGTCAAAGGTGCCAAAGAGAAATCATGGATTAGTATTTCTCAGATGGTGATGACTATCCTGCAGTATCAAGGTATTGCCATGATCGAGAAGGAACATCTGTAAGACCTAGGAACATGAACGATGACTGGTAGTACCACCAATCTCCTCGGTACTATGGTTCCTTATGCAATTATTTTATTCACATGCAACCAATGGTTGAAGATAGGAGAAATCCAAGGTTCGGGGGGAGGTATTCTTATGAGCATAGCCTCCAAGAATAGATGCCTGAAAGTGTAGCAACACCAAGATGGAAACGGACAAGTAAGGTACTACTCAAGCGGCTTTATGAAGAATGGCATCCAGACATTGGAACTTTGGGAAAACTGAGCAGAAAGTTCAATTATTACGTTTGATACTCGAGGACTCCAAGCTAAAACAAAAGTCACCTAAGGTGGTACCGTTAGGATGGGGATCCAAATTCAAATATGAAGATGAATTCCCACCTTTAATCATTCTACACTAGAAAGAAATCCAAAATAGCCTGCAAGAAACTCAGCCTTTCGAGCAAAAGCCGATGACGATGACTTGGAGAAGGATGCAGTAAAAGAAAAGGCTGCAAGAATTACGTATGCAGACTGGCACTTCAAAAATGTCAAAAAGTAAACATTGCAATAAAACCAAAAGTCTAGTTTGGATAAGA
Source organism: Eucalyptus erythrocorys (assembly GCA_014182555.1). Classification (NCBI taxonomy): domain Eukaryota; kingdom Viridiplantae; phylum Streptophyta; class Magnoliopsida; order Myrtales; family Myrtaceae; genus Eucalyptus; species Eucalyptus erythrocorys. The sequence continues at coordinate 54,955,537 of CM024602.1, forward strand.
CAAGAGGGAGATTATTCTGAGGTGGATGGAGAGTATAATAGCTACCAAGAAGATGGCATTGTAGAAAGAAAGAGCCATTCTCGAAAGCCGAAAGAACAAAGGACTGAGAGAAGGGTAGACAAAGTGAAAAGTAAGTTCGACAAAGGAAGATCCAATTCTGGTTCCTCGGTTGCGTCAAACATGATGCGAGTGAGACTTTCACCTAACTTCAAAGTTTCTACTTACTGTCAATTATTAAAAAAATTAGGCGCTTTTGCTCATCTTAAGTTAGCCCATTTAAATTTAAGAGCATAGAACTCCTATTCAATTTTAAGTATAAGTCACATTCTAAATTTCAAGCATACAAAGATACATTTCTTACAGGGGTCATGGTCATATTAGACTACAATCACTATCTGAAAAGAATAATTTCTAGTAGCACTGCCTTATTTCATAAGAGAATAAATCCGCTATCAAATTAGAGAGGACTACAATGGCCAAATCCCTTATCAAAATCTCTCAAGCAGAGAATTAATCTCCTATGTCCAAAAAGAGGGCATGCATGTGTTCCCTGCTTGAAGGAAATATTACAAACAAAGAAATATTTATCATCTTTCTCTGCTCGATATGATCATTGTTTCAGCGAATCCAAGGGTTCGAACTCCAATTCTTAATATAAAAATTGCTCCAAACGACAAGACAAATTGTGTTAGCCGCAAGAGTATCTCTCTGAATACGGTGATTTGTGCAAAGAATCTTCCTTTCTTTTCAGCTTTCTCTTCCTAATGTCTCGTTAAATTCACCTCCTTTTAGTTTTCTCCTCAAACTCTAGCGTACAAGGCTGGTGTAAATATAGACCATTGGGCGTGATCAAAGTTACATTTCAGTATGCAAAATTCGCTTAGTTGATTGGTGTCAGAGAATTTCCAATCCAGAAATTAAAAGTCACCGTGTTTTACTGATTTGAATGAGATCCTGCCATATCTGATATCTTAATTGATAAACAGCAAGAGCGTGGAGACAAGTAGGACGCCAGTCGTTGCCGTCCACTTTGTCCTTACATGTCATATCAAAATAGTCCGAAGTAGAGCTGACAATAGATAAAGTAATGCTGGCATTCCAGAACATAGCCAACCCGTTTGAAACCCCATAAACTGCGTGTAATTTGCAAGGCCGCATACACATGTAAAAAAAACTTAACGGAACCGGTATTCAAAACTTGCATGATGTCCTCTTGATTTCTAAATATTTTGGCAATGGAATAGACCATTGATATGATATATGCTTTGCTTTGAACCTCATATAATGAAACTGCAATAATATTCCTCCTTTACTCATGAGATGAAGCTCGATTCCCATCATTCACATTATTACAACAGTAATGCAATCACAAATTTAAACTGTGATAATATGCCTCATTAATTTATTCATGAGATGAAGCTTGATTCCCAATTGTTTGGCCAGGATGTTGAAAAGACAAAAGATCAAATGTTCCCATGTTTGAACAATGCTTTCAGATTATAAGGCTTGGTTGTGCGCAGACGTCCACTCCACATCAACTGCGCAAATTGCTGATAAACTCTCTCAGTTGGATGGTAGGAATCGAAGAACACATACTGCTTGGGATTAGGGCACAACGAGTACTCTCTCACCCCTCTCATGCCTCCGCAGCTATAGTTGCCCCCGTAGGGACCCGAGCCGCAACACGCCGATTTCCCTTCCTTGAAACCTGGAATTTAATTTCATGAGATTAACGAAAATCTAGGGAAAAGTTTAATTTGTGCAAAAATAATGCAAATGACTGACCATATTTTGATGGGTATTGGATTCTTTTAATCCAGGAAGTGTATAAGTCGAAGAAGGAGTACTTGAATCCCTGCAATCGAGACTCTAGCTTGGCGAGAGTCGCAGGAAAAGCTACGTTGTGAAGCTTCGTTAGCTTGATGGCTGGCCTCAAACAAGAACCATTTCCGGTTACCAATCTAACGGCCGGGGCGCACCCAATAGGTGGAAGTGCCAAAAAACCAAATTTTCTAGCTCTAACTTTATATATACCCTGGAAAAAAAAAATCGAAGATTGATCCATTTGTTACAATCCACTTATAAATATCAATTGCGACAATTGATAAAGATGTGTGATAACGTTTAATTTAATATCAGACTAAAAAAAAAGTCAAATTTATAAGAGGTTCAAAGTAGAACGCGGAAAATACATGGGCAAAAAACAAATAATGAAGTGCAACTGACCTTTAAATACCTGTTAACAAAGTACTTATTTATTATAAGATTAAAAACCACCAAAAACCCTAAACTATGCACAAAGTGATAAAAATACCTCAAACTTTTTTTTGCACCACCAAAAACCCTAAACTTTGCCACCCGTGACACATTTACCCCAAACTATTTTTTGTGACACCAAAAACTCCGAACTTTCATTTTTATGACACATTTACCATAAATCTTAGGGGCATTTTGGTCATTTTGCTTTTAAAAACATTTTTCTCTTTTTTTTTCCTTTTTTTTTTTTTTTAAATTTTCTCTTCCCTTCGTCGGAGCCGGCGGAGGGAAGCCAGCGTCCGGCGGGGGCTGCCCTCGCCGGTGTCGGCCCAGGCGAGGGCCTCCCTCGCCGATCCGGGCGAGGGCACCCTCGCCCGACGCCGCGAGGGTGCCCTTGCTCGACGCAGCGAGGGCCGCCCTCGCCGGCGTCGGGCGAGGGCCGCCCTCACTTGCTTCGGGCGAGGGCCTCGCCCGACGCCGGTGAGGGCAGCCCTCCCGCCCGACCCTCCGGAGCAAACTTGGGAGTTTTTGGTGGTGCAAAAAAAAGTTTGGGGTATTTTTGTCACTTTGTGCATAATTTAGGGTTTTTGTTGGTTTTTTCCCTTATTATAATGAACTCATCACAGAAAATGAAAACTTTTATTAAGTGTCGTGAGTTTGAAAGCGTGTTTGCTTAATATGACTTAAATAATAAGAAAATATTTTAATAAGGAATTATTGGTTAGCATCAAACAAAAAGTCAGAGAGCGACGGAGCTTTAAAGAAGAAAATGCGTTGGTCAACAAAATCCTCCAACCGACCCAAAAAAAAAAAAAAAAAACAAAGTCCTCCCAATAATTGCAACCCTATTGACTTGCTTATATGGATTTAATAGTGCTGTACTGCTCCGCAATTGAAGGGAAATTATGGATATGGCTTACCTCAATGACAGTGCTAATGTTGCCAACCACCATCCCCACGTAATCCTCCATGGAAATGGACTGAAACAGAGCTGGATTGTTGACAACCGGGTACAAGTAATCGTTGGCTCCAATGCTGATCATGTAAACGCCCTCCGAAACCATTCTCTTCGCCTTCTCACCCCCAGCTTCTTCCTCATATCCTTCACCAGTTTCTCGAACTGCTTGAGCTGAGTCCCGAGATCCACCACCTAAAGAAGCAAAACTAAGGAAGATGACCCGGAAGTGGAACATAACATCTAAGCAAAGACAAGAAAAGAGACTCGTAATACATATCCTTGTTGAGTTTCGGGTAAAGCGCCAGCTCCACCGGACGCAAAATTCGCCCCTCCCACAAATTCGCCGTTCTTTTGCTGGAGATATGATGGGATAGGTGGTAGCTTCGCATATTCAGCTGAATCGCGCAAAAAGATTTTGAGCGTGCAATCAATCATTAATGGGGAAAAAAAAGGCTAGAGCATGGGAAAGTTATACCAATAAAATCAGCCATAAGACGGCCGTTAGTGAATCTGCCAGTGGGATAGCGGAAGAAAGTCTCGCCATAAGGAGGGAAGTTTGCCCTGAAAGACGCAGTAGTGTTTATGTAGTTGTTGGTTCCAGCGTCGTTGAGTGAGTCACCGAAGATGAACAGAGCAACGTCATGTTGTGGTGGATCGATGTCGCAGCGAGCCAAGAGGAGAATGCTGGCGAAGACGGCGACCAAAAGGACGTGGAGATCCGGAGCCGACATGGCGAACCTGGGTCGGACGATGCGGCGTCTCTTGCGATTTTGTACCGATGCTTGGGTGACTTGAATACGTAACTTGGGAAGAGGAAGGCTCCTGGTAGCTCTTCCCTCTTCTGGCCAAACATATAACGTCATAAATTAGCAGGGTCAAAACTTTCTGGGGCTGTTTGCGTGCCAAATTTGCATTCTGACTTTCGCTACATATTTATTGCAGGTGAGGCAACGTTTGAACAACTCCTTGTTCCGTACTTCATTTTTTTTTTCCCCGATTTTGCGGTCCACCGGCCATTTCAGCACATCTCCGCAGAAGTTTCAGTCGAAGCAACTCATTACCAATTTATAAATTATTATCTTTTCAATTTTTCGCGACCCCACTTTACCCGGAGGTATTCACAGAAATTCCGGAATAATTGTGAGTTCCTTTTTTCCTTGCACAAATAATCGAGTAATCGACTTTTATGCAATTATATATGGTGACTTAAATAAATTAAATTAATTAATCGCTATCAGTATGTCATGTTTAATTTACTAATTAAGGACTTTTTTCAATTATTGAGCACGTCAGGGTGCTTTCATTGAACTCCACTTTCACTGCTTCCACGTTCTTGCGCTGGCTGTTCCTTCATGAAAAAGCGAAGAAGGGATCTTATTCTCTAAGCACTCGCATTTTTTTAATCATCCGCGTTAATAATCTGATCCAAGTGGTAGTAACTAATGACAAAAAAGTACTCAACAAAAAAGCTAATTGGGAAGAAATGGAGAACAAATTCCATTCACAATTTTACCGTCCAATTCGCAGAGTGACATTGTCGGATTTGGCAACGGTTAAGCACTATAACAATGAGATTGTTGATTAGCTTGTTACGTGAATTAAAAAGATGAGAAATTGGTGTTTGTTCTTCCTTCCGAAAAAAGAAGTTGTTGAAATGGCCAAAAATGGTCTAAAGTTTGCATCACGCAAATTAAAAAGATGAGAAATTGGTGTTTGTTCTTCCTTCCCGAAAAACAAGTTGTTAAAATGGCCAAAAATGGTCTAAAGTTTGCATTAAAGGAGCGGGCAAAAATTTACTAATTTATTCTCATTAATTGCTACAACAACTCAATACAAAAATCTTTAGAAAGAAAAAGATAAGAAGCCCTATTGGGATTACAAGCACAATGTGGTAATGTATGATCCCGAAGAGGATTCAAAAGAGGATAATACTCAGGATGATGCTACCGAGATTGCGGTGGCAAAGATGACTCTGGATTAGGCATACGTCTGCCATGCTTTGAAGCCTGCTAAAATAAAAGGAGTCAGTAATGGCCAGGTTTAAGTACACATTGAGGTATTCATTTGATGTCATCGAGTTGGATGATATCTTTGACAACTTGGTACGCGATGGGGTGGTAAGGTTGACAGAGGGTCATGCCATCCCAAGCAAGGAGGAAATTGACAACAGAAGGTATTGTAAATGGCACCAGTCTTGGAGCCATAGTACCAATAGTTGCAATGTTTTCAAGAAAGCTGTTCAAGAGGCAATTCGTCAAGGTAAGATTAAGTTTGCTAAGGAAGGAGATAAGAGAATGGAAATTGACTTGAATCCATTCTCTCAAATGACCGGGTGGTGTCAACGGCTTTTAGAGGACATACAAACCGAAGGAATTTATGTCAAAGGTGTCGAAGAGAAATCATGGATCAGTATTTCTTGGATGGTGATGACTATCCTGCAGTATCAAGGTATTGCCATGATTGGGAAGGAACATCTGTAAGACCTAGGAACATGAACGATGATTGGTAGTACCACCAATCTCCTTGGTACTATGGCTCCTTATGCAATTACTTTGTTCACGTGCAACTGATGGTTGAAGATAGGAGAAATGCAAGGTTCGAGGGGAGGTATTTTAATGAGCATAGTTTCCAAGAATAGATGCCTGAAAGTGTGGCGACACCAAGATGGAAACGGACAAGTGGGGTACTGCTCAAGCGACTTTATGAAGAAGGGCATCCAGACATTGGAACTTTGGGAAAACTGAGTAGAAAGTTCGATTATTACGTTTGGTACTCGAGGACTCCTAAGCTAAAACAAAAGTCACTTGAGGTGGTACTATTAGGATGGGGATCCAAATTCGAATATGAAGATGAATTCCTACTTTTAATCATTCAACACTAGAAGCCTCCCAGAATAATCAAACACAACCCTCCTAGGGGCAATGGTTTATAGGGAAAGAAATCTAGGATAGCCTGCAAGAAACTCAGCCTTCCGAGCAAAAGCTGATGTCAAGGCCTCAGAGAAGGAGAATGCAGTAAAAAAGTTGCAAGAATTATGTCTGTAGACTGGCACTTCAGAAATATCAAAAAGTAAACATCACGATAAAACCAAAAGTCTAGTTTGGATAAGACAAGAGGGAGATTTTTCTGAGGCGGATGGAGAGTATAATAGCTACCAAGAAGATGACATTGTAGAAAAAAAGAGCCCTTCTCGAAAGTAGAAAGAACAAAGGACTCAGAGAAGGGTAGACAAAGTGAAAAGTAAGTTCGATAGAGGAAGATCATATTCTAGTTCCTCAGTTGGGTCAAACATGATGTAAGTGAGACTTCCACCTAAGTTCAGAGTTTCTACAAACTGTCAATTATTCAAAAAACTAGGCACTTTTGCTCATCTTAAGGTAGCCCATTTAAATTTAAGAGCATAGAACTCCTATTCAATTTTAAGTATAAGTCACTTTTTAAATTTCAAGCATACAAAGATACATTTCTTACAAGGGTCATGGTCGAATCAGATTGCAATCACTATTTGAAAAGAATAATTTCTAGTAGCACTACCTGATTTAATACGAGAACAAATCCACTATTAAATTAGAGGGGACTACAATGGCCAAATCCCTTATCAAAATCTCTCATGTAGAGAATTAATCTCCTATGTCCAAAAAGAGGGCATGCATTTGTTCCCCGCTTGAAGGAAATATTACAAACACATAAATATTTATCATCTTTCTCTGCTCGATATGATCATTGTTTCAGCGAATGTAAGGGTTCGAACTCCAATTCTTATAACAAAAATTGCTCCAAACGACAAGACAAATTGTGTTAGCCGCAAGAGTAGCTCTTTGAACATGGTGATATGTGCAGAGAATCTTACTTTCTTTTCAGCTTTCCCTTCCTAATGTCTCGTTAAATTCACCTCCTTTCAGTTTTTTCCTCAAACTCTAGCGTACAAGGCTGGTGTAAATATAGATCATTTGGGCGTGACCAAAGTTACATTTCAGTATGCAAAATTCAATTAGTTGATTGGTGTCAGAGAATATCCAATCCAGAAATTAAAAGTCACCCGTTTGAAACCCCATAAACTGCGTGTAATTTGCAAGGCCGCATGCATTGTAAAAAAAACTTAACGGAACCGGTATCTAAAACTTGCATGATGTCCTCTTAATTTCTAAATATTTTGGCAATGGAATTGACCATTAATATGATATATGCTTCACTTTGAACCACATATAATGGAACTACAATAATATGCCTCCTTTACTCATGAGATGAAGTTCAATTCCCATCATTTGCATTATTACAACAGTAATGCAATCACAAATTTAGTCTCTCTGTTATTATCGAAGATGACATTCACTTGGTATACTAGACTTCCTGCAAATTTGGTACATAATTGGGAAGAAATGAAGAACAAATTTCATTCACAATTTACCGTCCAATTCCCAAAGTGACATTGTCGGATTTGGCAACGGTCAAGCACTATAACAATGAGATTGTTGATTAGCTTAGCTTGTCACGCGAATTAAAAAGATGAGAAATTGTTATTTGTTCTTCCTTCCAGAAAAAGAAGTTGAAATGGCAGGGTCAAAACTTTCTGGGGCTGTTTGCTTGCCAAATTTGCATTCTGACTTTCGCTACATATTTATTGCAGGTGAGGCACGTTTGAACAACTCCTTGTTCCGTACTTCAATTTTTTTTTTTTTCATATTTTGTGGTCCACCGGCAATTTCAGCACATCTCCACATTTATTGAGCACGTCAGGGTGCTTCCACTGAACTCCACTTCCACCGCTTCCATGTTCTTGCGCTAGCTGTTCCTTCGTGAAAAAGCGAAGAAGGGGTCTTATTCTCTAAGCACTCGCATTTTTTTAATCATCCACATTAAGAATCTGATCCAAGTAGTAGTAACTAATGACAAAAAAGTGCTCAACAAAAAAGCTAATAATAAATGGTAGGAAAAATACCACAAATAATCTGAAAAAAAAAACACCCGAAACACCTCAAGCTTTTTTTTTTTGGGGGGAAGTAGCTAAAATCCCTTAACTTGTATCAATATGATATACATTCCGTCCACCACAAAAAATCATAAGTTTTGCCTAACGTGACACCAGTAGTCCAAACTTCTTCTTCTTCTTTTTTCAAATCTTCAAGCTCAGTACAAGTCTTGACAAATGCATCATTTGTTTATCACAAAAAAATGGTACACACTTTGGTCTATGTGATACCAATAGCCCAAAATGTTTTTTGGGTCACCAAATCCTAAACTTATATTAGTGACAAGAGCTAAAATGTTCCTTCACCTATTCCATCCAAGGGGACTGTTTAATATATAATGCAATGGCTTGGATAAGCAAAAGTAGGTAAATGGATCTTACTTCAAGCAAATAGCATGGAAGTACTTTGTCCCATCAGTCTAAGTTTGGAGGTTTTGGTGTTAGAAAATAAAAAGATTTTAAGTTTTGTCCAACGTGACATTAATAGCCTAAGCTCCTTTCTTTTCTCTTTTTGTGTCTTCGGTACCCCAACTTGTACCAATATACCATACGTTTACTACAGAAAATCATCATAATCCCAATAGCCCCAATTGTTTTTGGGGTCATCAGTAATCCAAATTTGTACTAGTGATAGAAACAAAAACATTTTATCACCCATTACGTCCAAGACAAAGGAGGAAGAGAAAATTTTGTCGCGCTTATGATCTGAACACTTTGCCAAGCCAACTGAACTCTCTTTTACAATGTTAGTAAGTGATCGAAGTATTTAATCGTCTAGAAAGCTCGTCATTTTAGAAAGAGCAATGCTAAGCAACCTAAAATTAGTCCACGGGTTCAATATCTTAAACTGGTCACACCTTCGATACCCAATAATAGTCTGTCTCGATGTCTTAATATGCTTGCCATGCGACGAACGTGTTGAACAAGTAATATAATAATAAATTAATTAAATATTAAAAATGGACTAATTCTAAAATTTATTTTAAAGATCAAAACAGACTTGAGGATAAATTAAAATTCACATACATAGATACAAAATTTTAAAATTGAATGTAGTAAATCAATCAAATAAATATGTTAGAATATCTGATTTCATCATAACCACTAAATTATAATTTTCTATTATTTTGCATACAAGAACGATAATAAATATGTGAGAGCAAAATTTCCAAATCTATTCACTATCATATCTCTAGGTATAGCAAATCTATTCAATTTATCTATCCACCATATCTCTATTTGAATTTAAATAAATGTAAGTGTATTAAAATTTGTGAATATTCTCAGTTTATAATGAATCTTTTGGACTACCTTATCATCAAAAACTATACAAATAACATGGTATATATATCCACATTTAATTCATGGTTATATATTATAAAAAATCAATTGCATATTATTGCTTCCAATCTCAAACATATACATCATATCATTCAAATGACAGCCAGTTACTTAAAAACATTAAATGCTATAATATATAACTCACATGAATGAAATCACTTGCAAAATATTAAAAACATAAAATTCATATCATCATAATCAAGCTACATCTAGCCCTAACAAAAGAAAATTAAAACATGATAGAAGAAGAAACAACAATATAAATTAAACACAACATCTTGAATCAAAGAACAATAATTTTGTCACCAATTTTGTTTTCTCTTCAATACACTTGAAAATCTGTTAGAACAATGAAAAAACAATTAAAACTAAAACCTAATTGTCTCCCCAAGCTCTCAATGTTCTTCTATTTATTGGATACATTCAAGACTCCTATCTAAAGGCAATTGGCTATTTTTCCCAAAATTAGGGAGTAAATCAGAAAATCTTTAATTTAATATCCACCTTCCACCACTTATTGATAAAATTAGGGATTAAATTACAAAATCCCTAATTTGATATCCATCTTCCAATGTTTTTTTATTTAAATTCCTAGATCACTAAATTCTTCATTTTCCATCTTTCTATCATTATTTTCCTTATTTTCTCTGTATCTCATTATGTTGCATAAACAAGGAAAATTTGCCTAAATAAAGGGAAATCCAAATATTTTCTTAGGGATATTGCATTTTTTGTTAGCTAAAATAGGTAATATAACTCTATTTTTACAAAATTATCGTAGGCTTAGGCTCGGTCCAACACATAGGAATAAACGGATAACCAATGTGACCCATAACTTGATGGGTTGTATAATGTAATCAACTCTCTTCACTATTCTTTTTCTTATTTGTTCTTTCACATTTGACCTCATCTTAATAAAATGCATTGTGTTGCAGCCCTAAAATCGTAGTTAAAAGCACGGAACCAAAGCAATAATGAATCTCATTTATTCGAACTTATTCTGAAAAATTTGAGGAATTCAAGTTTTGTCGACGTTTCAGCAATACTATGGCTCATTTGAACATCCTTGTTCTTTAACAGAAGTGCAACCATATAGTCAATCCAACATCATCCCTCATTATTCATAATATGACGTTCAAGTGGGATGTGATTCTTTACCTACAATTTCAAGGAATGAAGAAAAAATTCAAGTACCCTCATGCTTGAACAATTCCTTCAGGTTGCGAGGTCTGACTACACTCGCACTCCCATTCCACATCAACTGTGCAAATTGTCGGTTAGCCCTCTCACTTGGATGGCCAGCATCAAAGAACACGTACTTCTCAGGATGACGGCATAATGAATATTCCTTCACTCCTCTTTGGCCTCCACAAGTCGAATTTGCCCTATAAGGACCGGAACCACAACACGCACTTTTTGCTTCCTTAAAACCTGAATCGATTTCATATATCGAAAATGAGGACTTCTATCCAAGACATGAGCGATGTAAAAGGCACAAAATCCACAACTGGTGTAGAAGTATTGATGCTTAAGATAAGTGCCCACAGCATAAACAACTTACCGTATTTTGATGGGTATTGGATTCTCTCACTCAATGAAGTGTAGAAGTTGAAGTAGGAGTACTCGAATCCTTGGAGTTGCGTCTCCAGTTTTGCAAGAGTTGAAGTAAGAGCAACGTTGTGAAGCTGTGCGATCTTGTTGGCTTCGCCTGAGCAAGAACCATTTCTGGTCAAGCGTCTCCTGCTTGGCGCACACCCAAATTGCCCCACTCCAATCATTGCAAATTTTCTTCCTCCTACCTCATATATTCCCTGGAAAAGAATCAGAAAGCCATATTATCCCCCTGTAATGCCATAACAATTACCAGATGTTTAGCAAGTCTATTTATCACAAGGCCAGAACAACAAGGTTCCTTGCAAACACACACTAAATAGTGTATGTATATAGTGGAGTAAACCTTTAAGATTTCTCGGAAAGATGAACTGGTTGAGATACGTTTAGCTACCAACTTAACGTCGAATAAAAAGACGCCAATATACTTGCACAATTCTATGCTTGTGCTATACATGGAGCCATATAAGAACAACTAAGTGATATAAGAGATCTTAATTGGATATCAAATCATGGCATGTGGAAAAAAGGTGAAAGAACTACATTTAGAATGTACTCAGAGGTCGGCATCTCGTACTTACCTGTCAGCTCGGATTAAGCACTCATGTTTAGCCATGTCAGTGCAATATATCTCTATTGAGCATGCTTAAAGATCATGGAATTCAATTCGTTATCGAGTTTGTCAATATAAATTGGGCCTATGTACATAGAGCTATAGAATCGTGTCCATCTGTGCCAGAGATTGCAAGAAAACACAAGGTGTATAAAACTTGATCTTTAAGTGAAACTAGAAAGTACTTCGTCGAGAGCGGGTGAATTATGGAATTCTTGTTGCTTCTAACCTTGAGCACAGAGGTTATGTTCCCAATCACCATCCCCACGTAATCTTCCATGGAAAACAGAGCAGGATTAAGTAGAAGCATAGTGTAATCATTGGTTCCGATGCTAATTAAGTAAACACCCTCCTTAATTATCCTCTTCGTCTTCTCGCTCCCCATCTCTTTCCTCAGCTTCTTCTCTAGTTGTTCAAGCTGCTGCAGCTGCGTCTTCAGATCCACCACCTTATAAATTGAAAACATGAGCTTTCTCATTTCTGAGGTTTCTTGCAGACTCAAAAAGTGTAAAAAATTTAGGTTAAATAAAGCTTCGAACCAAAAGACATATAAATAAAGAACGTACAAATCCTTCGTAAGTGTCGAGCAAAGCACCAGCTCCACCGGACGCAAAATTCGCCCCTCCCATGAATTCATCATCTTTCATTTGGAGATATGGTGGAATCAGCGGTAGATTTGCATATTCAGCTGCATAACCAAAGAAAAACAAAAACAGAATAGAACAACAAACATATTAAGCAGTAATATGAGGAAGTAAATAGAATTTGTGCCCAAGTTACCCGGCAAAGAAATTACCAATAAAATCGACGATAAGACGACCATCTGAGAATCTGCCAGTGGGATAGCGGAAAAATGTCTCCCCATAAGGAGGAAAATTTGCTCTGAAGCCTGCAGTGGTGTTTATGTAGTTGTTGGTCCCTGCGTCATTAATGGAGTCGCCAAAGATGAAGAGAGCAACATCTTTCCGAGACTGATTGTCACGGCAAGTTGAGACGAAGAGGCTTGCGAGAACAGTGAAGAGAATGATGTGGAGAGTCAGAGTCGACATGATGACCTTGGATGATGTGCGTCCTCTTTAGGTGGCTACATATAGACTTTGGGATATTAAAAGCTAAACCAAAAGCCAAACCAAACTAAACCGAAACTTTGGTTTTATTAAATTCAATTCTCATTAAAAATTGAAACTTTTTTAACCGATTCGATTTTTATCAGTTCGGTTAATCAAACCAAACCGTAAAGTCCAAAAAATTTTCCTTTTATTTTTTCTTTTATTCTTTTACAAAATCATTGTTTTCTCGTTACCAAAAAAAAATCATTTTTTTTTTTTTTTTTTTTTTTTTTTTTCTTCATTGGCCAGTCGCCAGCAATGGTGGCGAACAGTGACCGGCCTATGATGAGGCTCCAGCTCACCTCTAGCCGGTCACCGGCCGCCAATATGGACGACGACCGACAAATGAAGAAGAAGAAGAAGAAGAAGAAGAAAGAAAATGAATAAAAATAACTTTAAAATTCGATTTTTAAAAAATAAAAAATTTATTGAAAGGGGTGCATGGACGAAACAAATAAAACAAAACTAAAAGTAAAAGTTGAAAACCCGGACCGAACCGAACCAGGATTTTGATTCGGTTCCATTACGGTTCGGATCGAATTTTGATTCGGTTCAATAAATTTCTTTATCGGTTCAATTCAGTTTGGCTTTCCAAAAAAATCAAACCGAACCAAATCACTTACACCCCTAATATATACGAAAATATGGTGATAAAAGTATTTGCTATGAAGTATTCTGTCCGTGCATTGAACAGGACTTACGAACTTGGGAGATACATTGGATAAATGTGGGAGGTACGTCTGGACAAGTCGAAGGACGGCAATCTATTTTAACTTTTATTCCCACGTAGGCCGGCTTGCTCGACTCTTAGGCGCAAGAAGCAAGGAGACAAGTCTCTAACTAATTTAGGGAATTTAGGGTGCGTTTGATTCAACATTTTCTCTTGAAATAAATTTGAGGCATTTGGTAATCACTCAAAGGGCTTTGGGGTGAAAGTTATCATTGGGAATCCTGAAAGCTTAAGGCAAATGGGACTTACTTTGGCATTTTCATATGACAGTGATGTCCATGATTTACCTCAAACTAACCATTAAACACAGACCTTGTTCTTTTGGACACACTACACTGACTACATCACTCGCCTTATCTACCCTTTTTTTTCTGTTCGAAGCCTTATCTACTTCAGTGAGTGTGATTTTGTTTGATTTGTCGAGCCAACACTTATAAGGCCCATGTTTTGTTGGATCACTTGCATCTTTTACTCTAATTTCGTGAAAGCCACCCAACCTTTTCTTCTAATTCATTTGGACACCTTTTCACGAAGCCTGCTCATTTGACGAATCTCGAGCTTTGCTAGGGCTCGATTTGGCTTCTACAATGAATGAGTGCCAATCAAAGTATCGGGAGAGCCAATATGAAAAATGAGCATATGACTTGGCTGCAAACATCAGGCCAAGGGGTAGAATAGTTATTGAGTTTGAGATCATGGATGAAACCTGATCCGATTGGAAGAGGAAAATTGTATCATTATACATGAACAATTTCAAAAGTGTTGCATTTGCTAAGGTTCTATTTGTTTCGTAAAAAAATTAATTTTTCTGGAAATTATTTTGTAGGAAGTTGTTTTACAAGAAAAATGATAATATTTTATGATATTTGGCGTAAACCTGAAAATAAATTGAAAAATATTCCATCATTTGGTATGGAAAATCCAATTTGATTTTTTTAAGTAAACACATACTATTTAGATGCTAGTAACTCGTGTATGGGCAAATCGGGAACCGGGAAATCAAGTACAAGCACTAGAGGGATCCCAACCCCAAGTGCCAGGATCAAGGCATAGGCACCAGGATCTTGGGCGCAACCTCGATAAACCTAAACGTGTCCACTAAGGCCCCAAACCCGACCTTGGTGGACTCGAGCATAGCCTTTGTGAACTTGCCTATAGCCTTTGTGGATCCGAGCCCAAGTTTTGGGGATTCGAGCTCAAATACTGAGATCCCACTCTTAATCTTGGTGGACCTACGCTCAAGTGCAAGGGCATCAAGCATGAGGACCGAGGCTTCATGCTTGACTTTAATGGACTTGAGCGCTAGCATCAAGGGCTAGGGCTTAGCCAGTGAGGTTTCAAGCTCGACCTCAATGGACCCGAATGCAGGGGTTGGGGATCTGAGCATGGGCATCAGGATCCTAGGCCCAGCCTTGATGGACCAAGCCTATGCATCGGAGACTTGGTCTTGGACGCCTAGGATTCGGGGACTAGCGTTGGGATTTTTGTAACCAAGTGTCAAGTTTCAGATCCAAACATCGATGTCTAGTTATATTTTTAGAAATTGACAAACAATTTTCTAAATTTTTTTAGTCAGTCAAATTTTTAAATTTAAATATAGATTTTTCGTTGACTAGAAAAATTTTGTTGTTCAATCATTTTTCTTAGTGAATCAAATGTCAAAAAATGAGAAAATGTAAAAATAATCCCACAAAAATTTTGAGTCGGTCCAAGTTTCTAATGGATTCCATTAGGAGACAAAATTCCGGCACGCTTTTCTATTGGGTTCTCTTAAGCCCACTCATACAACATCAAGCGTTCAAAATTTTAATCAATTAAGCTTATACAAATTTTAACTAAGGAGTCGCCACTAACTTTTTTGATTGGCTAGAAATCAAGTGAGATACGAAAGGATATCTTACTATTTACTCGGTGACTTAATTATATTAGTCCTAAGACTAACGCCCTTTCGGTACCAATTTAATTGTGTGCTAACTAACGTCATGGCAACCTATCCAAAAGAGATTTAAGGTTCTTCCTAACAATTTTGGAGCAAAATAGTAATATTCGAAGTATTGAAATGTGCAATCAATTATAATCACAAAAAAAAAGAAAAAAAACAATACAAGAATCCCTAAAAGGAAAAGACAATCCAAAATAAAGAACCCTATTCTAAAGCTCTAAAAGCTTGTCCAATTTTAGGTTTTAATTTCTAAGGGTTTCTAATTTTTTGTGATTTTTTTTAAAGAATTTTCTAAATTTTTAATAATTTGTCTAATTTTTTTATTTTCTGGATTTTCCGATTTTTAATGATTTTCTGAATTTTCTAAAATTTTTTAATGATTTTCCGAATTTTCTAAATTTTTATGAATTTTCTGATTTTTCAAATGTTTAATGTTTTCCCGAATTTTTTAATTATTATTATTATTTTTGAATTTTTTGAATTTATCATTATATTGGGGGAACGGGTCCGAACCTTTTATCCGATCCGGCCATTGACTCAACCCAAAGCCGGATCCAACCCAGTCAGATAAAAAGAAAATTATATTTTTCAATTTTTTTAGTTTTTAAATGATTTTTCTATTTTTCTTTACTTTCTCTTTTGTCTTTTTTCTCTATTTTGTCCTTTTCCCCTGCACCTTCTTCTTCCCAGAATCACCTTCAACCTCTGGCTCCTCCTCCAATGGGGCCGAACTCCTGCTACTCGTCTCTGCCGTCGAAAAACACTCGACAGCACCGCCATCTGGTCGCCGGTCACCGCCCTACATCATCGCCGGTCAACACCATCGACCGGTCGTTCCCACCGACTGGTGCCAACCTTTTCAGATTTGCTATTCCGGCGACACCGAACATTAAAATGAACATCACCCGGAACTCAAACTTCTAATATTAACAAAGTCAGCAAACAAACCAGCACAAGAACGTTAAGACAGAGAGAAAAGCTGACTCGAGTAGCCTTGAACCATGGACAGAGGCTCGCCAGCGAGGGAAAGTAATTCCAGCGGGGTATTCCGGCGTGGGAAATCTGTACGCGACCGACTCGAGAAAGATTTTTCCACTAAATCACACAAAAACAAGGAAAACACGAATGATCAAACAAGATTCAACGGATATGAACGCAGATACTAATCGATTTCAAGCTCCAACATCCAGAAAGAATTTCGTTCTTCTTTTGGGCATTTGAGCAAACCGGTGGTGTGTAGCATCAAAAGCCAGCTTCCAATCCGATTTCGCCGTGATTATCGGTATGACAAAGAAATGATGTACATACATCTAGGTCAATTTACTCAGCAGCATGCTATTTTATCCCAGTTTTGATGTGTTTTCGTCATTCAAACTTCATGGCCCATTCTCGGCTTTTTTCATTAAAAAAAAAAAGACAAAACAGCTCGTACACAGAATACGCCTAAGGGAGAGAGTGTTCAAACACCTGGTTCCTTTGGTGAAATGGACTTGCTGAAATCGGCAGCGATGGGGTGCGAAATCTTCTACGGGAGATCACCGGGCTTTTCTCCTCCTGACAGGTGCTCTGGACGAACTTGCTCCAGAGGGACCAGCTTCAGCTGCCGCTTTAAAATTGAAGCTCTCTGCAATTTCTCCCGCTTGAGCACTTCAATGGCCAGAACTCTCTCCCCCTCTGGTTCTCACACCCCGCAGAACTTTACTCTCCTCGCCCAAAAAAAAAAAAAAAAAAAAAAAACCGGAAAACTCTTTCTTCCAGGGAGCAAAAACGAAAAATGGTCAATATCCCTCTCGACCCACGCGCTCTCTCACGCCGCTGCCATGTGACTTCAATAATGCAACACTAATACACGACACCTAACATGGCATTATAAAAACACGTCTTTTCTTAAAAAATAAACAATTCCTAAGACATATCATATATTAAATGAATATTTTTATATTTATCATTAAGCTTGGAATGAATTTTAAATCCGTTCATAGAAAATTGAAAAGACATATTTATAAGAAATGCATACTCATGTTTGGAGACATATTTCTGACTTTAATAAAAATAGATACTAGAGTCAACTTATTTAAAAGGAAAATCTATGATCTTCCACGGTGATCAAAATTTATCATTATTTAATATTTAGTACTTTTATTTCCTTAAATTACTTTTTAGCTCTACCCATTTATTTCACCATCTAGTTTCTTCCCCATCGCCACCTGTGACTTCCTTTCTTCGAATCACCCTCCACTCTGCTCTCCCCTTCCTCCAAAAAAAGAAAAGAGAAAAGAAAAACTCCCCCCAAGTTTTTTTTTTTTTTTTCGATCTCCTACTCTATACTTACTCTACACTCACTCTCAGATTTTTGTCCTACCTCTTACAGGGCGTGGGCGTCGAAACCCACTCCTGAAACTTGCGCGTCCCCACCCCATCCTCCTCGAGAAGGTGGGGGTTTGAACCTCACCTCCCCTTCCACGTGGGAAGGGTGGCGGCCACTGGGCGAATCTACAGTAGTTAACTCTCCCAAGTTGGATTGGCATCCCCATTTTCAATTCTTTTTTCCTTTATTCTTCCTAAGACTAAAAGAGATACCTTGGAAATTCAAACCTTAGGTCCTTAGCCGACTCCTCCTTTATTCTTTCCTGCACGGCATCTCCATTTTTAGTTTCTTTTTTGGCTCTTCTCCCTAAAACCAAAAAGAAACCTTGAAAACCCAAACCCTAGGTCCCTAGCCGCTGCCTCTGCCTCTACCTCGTAGTTGCACGACATCCCCATTTTTATTTTTTATTTTTTCTGCTCTTCTTCTTCAAACTAAAGGATGAACCTTAGAAACTCAAATCCTAATTCCCTAGCCGCCTCCCCCTCCTCCTCCTTGCACAGCATCCCCATTTTTCGTAAAACTAAAAGAGCAATTTTGGAAACCCAAAAAACCCTAGCCGCCTCCTCATCCTTCTCACACGATCCTCTTCCTCTCGATCTCTACTCTCTCTCGGTTGCCTTATCACGGTCATTGGCCACCTCGCCTCTAGCCTTCCCTCCTTCGTAGTCGTAGTCTCACCTCCGTCTCTCCATCGAAGCATCACAGTTGTGGTCCTCTCGATCGCCTTCTTCAACGATTCTCTCTCCCTTTGCACTTGCGATCCCGCCCTAGAAATGCATCATGCCTCTTGTAATTCTGGACATGCATGTCGAAGTATGTTAGCAAGAGTTAATTACATGTCAAATTTTTCGACGCTTATTGATCACATGTTAAAGTATGTCCGACACAACTCAAAAGCTCATAAAAATTGTCCATGCTTCATAGGTTTTAGCCCCCTTCTGCGATATGGTTTTTGCCCAGCAACAATCCTGGATGCAGTAGAGGATTTTTATAAACACGCCCGAATGGCATTGATGGCGTTCGTAGAGTTGAAGGGGTTGAAGGGCAAGTTCCACGTCTCCTCCTCCCGCTCTTTTCATGCCTCACGCCACACCCTCCTCCCTCACGCACTCGTCGCTCGCTCCTCTCTCCCTCTACTCACGCGACAGCACGTCCTCCCCAGGAAGATTCCTTTTTGCTCGTGTCACCGTGGTGACGGAACGCTTGCGGAGGGGGCTTTCCCGCTTTTGCGTGTGAGCGTGTGAGGTTGTGTGAAGAGGGGAAAGAAGTGATGTGCCGGGCTTCTCTTTTAGGCTGTGGTGGGCCAAAGAAAAGAAGGAAAATGGGCCAAAGTAAAGAAAGGAAAAGGGAAGTTGGGTCGAAGGGTGATCCGAAAATAACCAAGTGAGCTAGACAAGCCGGCCCACTCGATTTCCGCCTTTTATTTTTGTTTTTATTTCATTTTTGTTTGGTCCACTTTATTCCTTTTTTTTTTTTTTCAATTTTTTTGGCTTCTTATCTTTTATAAATTTTTTTTTAATAATTTTGCAAAATAAATGAATATTAGAAACGTTGACAAAAATTTGGGTGTCAGTAATTAGCTAGGCCACATGCACATGTGAAAAACCTTAAAAGAACCGGTATTTAAAACTTGTATGATGTTTTATGGACTTCTAGATATTCTAGTAATGAAATAGACCATTAATGTATATATGCTTTGATTTGAACCATGTATAATCAAACTGCAATAATATGCCTCATTTATTCATGAGATGAAGTTTAATCCCCCTTGTTCGCATTTTTACAACAGTAATGCTATTATAAATTTAAATCGTAATAATATGCCTCATTTATTCATGAGATGAAGTTTGATTCCCATTGTTTACCCTAGACTTTGAAAAAACAAAAGATCAAATGTCCCAATGTTTGAACAATGCTTCCAAATTATAAGGCTAGGTTGTATGCCAGCTTCCATTCCACATCAATTGCGCAAATTGCTGATAAGCCCTCCCACTTGGATGGTAGGAATCGAAGAACACGTACTCCTCCGGATTAGGGCACAACGAGTACTCTCTCACCCCTCTCATGCCTCCGTAGTTATAGTTCCCCTCGTACAGACCCGAGTTGCAACACGCCGATTTTCCATTCTTTTAATCTAGGAAGTGTACAACTCGAAGACGGAGTACTTTTTTTTTTTTTTTTTTTTTCAATCCTACTTTATACCTATTCTACACTCACTCTCAGACTTTTGCCCTACCTCTTGTAGGGCGTGGGAGTCGAAACCCACTCTTGAAACTTGCGCTCCCCACCCCATCCTCCCTGAGAAGGTGGGGGTTTGAACCCCACACCTCCCCCTTCCATGTTAGAAGGGTGGCCACTGGAGCGAATCCCTTGAATCCTTGCAATTGAGACTCTAGCTTGGCGAGAGTCGCGAGAAGAGCCACACTGTGAAGCTTCATTAGCTCGGTTCTCAAAGAAGAACCATTTTCAGTGACCGGTCAAACGGACGGGAGGCACCCAAGAGGTGGCATTGTAAAAAACCCCAAATTTCTTGCTCCAACTTTATACATGCCCTGGAAAAAAAAAAAAATCAAAGATCAATAAATTTGTTACTATCTACTTACAAAAATCAATTGCGACAATTGGAGTAGATAGTGATGAATACACGAGCAAAAAACAAATAATAAATTGCAAGTGTCCTTACTTATTCATTATAACAGAACTCATAAAAAAAAATTATATATTATATGCCTCGAGTGTGAAAGTTTGTTTGCTTAATTTGACTCTAATAATATATATATATATATATATATATATATATATATTTTGACTTCACAACCAACATGAAAATATCTTCAATATCTTGGGAGATAATAGATATAGATTTTCATAAGGAGTTATTGACCTGTATCAAACAAAAAGTCAGGTGGCGACTAAACTGTAAAGAATAAAATGCGTTGGTCAACAAAATCATCCCAATAATTGCAACCCGGTTGACTTGTTTATGAGGATTAAATACTGCTGTACTGCTCCGGAATTGGGAAGAAATTATGGACATGCGTTTACCTCAAGCACTGCACAGTGCTAATGTTGCCAACCACCATCCCCACGTAATCCTCCATGGAAATGGACTGAAACAAAGCTGTATTGTTGAGAATCGGGTTCAAGTAATCGTTGCCTCCGATGCTGACCATGTAAACGCCCTCCGAAACCATTCTCTTCACCTTCTCGTCCCCCAGCTTCTTCCTCAGATCCTTCACCAGTTTCTCGAACTGCTTTTGCTAAGTCCTGAGGGCCACCACCTAATGAAGGAAAACTAAGGAAGACAACCTGGAAGCAGAACATCGAAAAACATCAAAGCAAAGACGAGGAAAGACACTCGACATACAGATCCTCGGTAAGTATCGGATCAAACGCCTGCTCCACCAGATGCGAAATTTGCCCCTTCCGCAGTCGTCGTTCTTCAGCTGGAGATATGGTAGGACCAGTGGTAGCTTCGCATATTCAGCTGAATCGCCTGAAAACAATTTGAGTGTGCAATCAATCATTTATGGGGGAAGAAAAGGCTAGAGCATGGAGAAGTAATACCAATGAAATCAGCTATAAGACGATCCCCGATGAATCTGCCAGTGGGATTATGGGTTTACCTCAAGCACAGTGCTAATGTTGCCAACCACCATCCCCACGTAATCTTCCATGGAAACGGACTGAAACAAAGCAGGATTGTTGAGAACAGTAGCGTTGTCGCTGAATCCAATGCTGATGAAGTAAACACCATCCGAAACTATTCTCTTTGCCTTCTCATCCCCCAGTTTATCCCTCAGATTCTTCACCAGACTCTCAAACTGCTTCAGCTGCGTCTTGAAATCCACGGCCTGAAAAGGCAACATTGAGGAATATGGAGAAACAACCTGGGAAAGATAAGGAAGAGACTTGGACGTACTATTCCCAGGAAAGTTTCAGGTAAAGCACCAGCTCCAGCGGACGCAAAATTTGGTCCTCCCACAAATTGGTCATTCCTCAGCTGGAGATAAGGTGGGATCAGTGGCAGCTTCGCATATTCAGCTGAATCACCAAGAAAGATTTGACTAAACAATCGATCGTTTATGGGGGAAGAAAAAACAAGAATATGGAGTAAGTTATAACAATGAAATCAGCCATAATACGACCGTCAGTGAATCTGCCAATGGGATAGTGAAAGAAAGTCTCGTCATATGGAGAAAAATTTGCTTTAAAAAAAGCAGTGGTGTTTATGTAGTTGTTAGTCCCCGCGTCCTTGAGGATGTCGCCGAAGATGAACAGAGCGATGTCATTCTGGGTTTGATCGATGTTGCAGAGAGTTGACAGAAGGAGGCTGGCGAAAATGGTGAAGAACAGGATGGGGATATTCGGAGTCGACATTGGTGATCCCGGGTTGGACGACGCGGCTTCTCTTCGGATCTTATAGGGACGTCCGGGTGATTCGAATAAGCAATTTGTATAGAAGTCTTCTCAGGTAAGAAGGCCGTGATGGTTCTTTCCCTTTTTGGCCAAACATATGACGTCATAAAGATTTTTTTGGAGGGCTTTAAAGATGATTTGCATTCTGAACTTCACATTAATGAACTAACGATACGTTTGGCCAATTCCCAGTTCCATACTTCATCTTTTGCTTTCCCATTTTGGGGGTAAACTAGCAATTTCAGCACGCATCTACGCAGGGATTATGCTGAGATTGGGTGATGAGACCATTGATGGGTTCATTGACCTAAATGTAGGTAAATTAAGCTAAGAGCCAAGAGGATTGATCGCTCGTGATGGTTTCTTAAGGTTTTGATATTTTGGCAAGTGATGCGAGGTTGGTGCGCTTGACACAGCTGATAAAGAGAGTCAATGAAGCAATGACAAAAGAAGAGTTTGTGAATATATCGACATATAGACAGCGAGGAAAATACATTAAAAGCACCAAAAATGATGTGCCGTACTTATTTTAGTACTAAAAGTTTTCGCCGACTTATTAAAGTACCAAATCGGAGAAAAAATAATCAATTAAATGCCCCTAGCTAGAAATTCTGGATAAAATGATTACTTTGTTTTTATAATTAAATTTTAATATGAGTTGGCATATTTTTATTAAAAACCAGTCCACGTAGACTTGCCTAAAAACGACGCAAGAGCCAACGTGGTTGACTTGCCTAAAAACGACGCCATTTCTCTCCTCTCTCACTCGGTCACACACAGAGACGATCTTCTTCTTTCTTATGGAATTTTTGCCCATGGCAGTCGCTGACATCTCCTCCCCGATGCAGAGGATATTCCACCACCTGATCTCCCCGACTAAATTCGATGCGAAACCGTCAACACTCTCCCTCTTCGCTACGAGGGAAACCAGGTCCTTCTCATGTGGCTTAATCCTCACCTTCATCGCCTGCACCTTCCTCTTTGTCCTCAACCTAGCCGCCACTCCTCTCCTTGGCTCATCAATTAGGGTTTCAATTTTGGGGGGAATTGAACTAGAGTATCAATGGGGATTTCTTTTGATTTGCAATTTAGGGTTTATATTTTGGGGCAAGCGTGGTAGACAACATCATTTAGGGTTTATATGTTGACTAGACATGCTGGCAATCCACGTCGTTAGAGAAATTAATTAAATATAACATCGCATTTCCGGCAACTCAAATAGGTATTGGCACTTAAGTAATTATTTTTTTAAAAAGTAGAACTTAAGCAATTTGAATAAAATTTTGAAAAAAAAAATTAATTTTAAAGTGAGTGCTATACATAATTTTTGGTACTTCAAGTATACTTCTCCCCCCAAAAGACTATAGAGAAAATGATTAAAAGACATATTTATCTCCCATAAGCATACATGATAATATCCGCAACAAAAAGTATTTGAAAACAAAATCAAAACAGCTACAAGATAGAAGAAATCAAATAAAAGTATCAATTTATGTTTTGTGGGGAATATCTCTTTCTCATTTCATTGAAGAAAGCATCGATAAGAAAAGAATTGGGCCTCAAAACAAAGAAGATCCCCTCAAGGTTTGAGAAGCGAAGGGGGGCATGGATCCCTTTAGGTTGAAATTGGTTTCGTTTGATTGATTTTCTTATATTATTCGAATCTTTCTAAGCTAATAGAATTGAAGACTTTATTGTTTTGATTAAGAGTATTATCATGAAGACATAGCTCATTGAGCTTTTTTAGTTGATCTTACGATATCTAGAAATGTGGCCTTGCTCCCCGCATTTAAAGCATTTGATATTCTAATTGAATGTTTGTTTTGGCTTTTGGTTAGGTCAAGAAGGATGAGATTTAGTTTTTTTCGTTTACAGGAAAACTATCTTCATTTTGTCTTATTGAGCTTTTGTCTTTTTGTTTGGAGCAATTTTTATTATAAGAACTGGAGCTTGAACCCTTAGGTTCGCTGAAACAATGATCATATTGAGCACAGAAAGATGGTAAATATTTCTTTGTTTATAATTTTTCCTTCAAGAGTGGTACACATGCATGCCCTCTTTTTGGACATAGGAGATTAATTCTCGATATGAGAGATTTTGATAATTTGGCCATAGTGGTCCTCTCTAATTTTATTGCGGATTTGTTCTAGAGTAGTCGTACAAGAAATTATTTTTTCCAAAATGGTGATTGCAATCTGATCTGATCACGACCTAGTAAGGAATGTATTTTTGTACACTTGAAATTTAGAAAGTGACCTGCAGTTAAGATTGAATAGGAGTTCTGCACTCTTAAATTTAAATGGGCTACCTCAAGGTGAGTAAAAGTGTCCTATTTTTCGAATAGTTGACAGTAGTTTTGTAAAACTTTAGAAATCCTTATATTTTACTACAAGCGATGGAGCTTTTTCGGTTGAGAAGAATTTCTTCTTCACAAGTTTTTGCTTTTCTTTCTTAGTCTCTGTTTGAATTTACCTTCCTTCCATTTTCTCCTCAAACTCGTGCACACCACACTCAGACGATTAGATATGTTAAAATATTTAAATTTAAATCACGTTTTCATCTAAAAATTTAAACTTTTAAAATAGTTGACAATAGTTCTATAAAATCTCATATGATATTAAAGTTGGAGATCCTAAGTAAAATTTTCCAGGCCCCTATTTACCTTCCTTATTATATTTCACGAGGGACAATGATTGAACAAATAAATATTAAATCATGCCGTTGTCTAATAGTTTAAGTTTTTAGAATAATAATTCCACAAAATCTCATAGGGTTCGTTATGATGCCAAAGTTACATTATGGCAATCCAAACCATATTTGATTGGCTTAATTAGTTAGGGTTTTGAGGATTTTCAACTTAGAAATTGCAATTCCCCTGACGTGTTATTTGTAAGGTCACACACACATACCAAGAACCTTGATTTGTTTGCTTTCAAAGAGTTTGGCAATGGAACAGATCGCAAATATAGAAAATTGAACCATGTAAAATTTATTCATTACTAATTTCTATTGTCGCTTTGTTGCAGCATTAATGTAGTCATGAAATCGAACCATATGACACTATGCCTCACTTATTCATGAGATGAAGCTGGATTCCCATTATTTGCCCAAAAATTTCAAAAAGCAAGAAATCAAACGTTCCCATGTTTGAACAATGCTTCCAGGTTATAAGGCTTGGTAGTGGGCGAACTTCTATTCCATATCAATTGGGCAAATTGATGATAAGCCCTCTCGCTCATATGATTAGAGTCGAAGAACACATACTCCGCACTCCGCAGGATTAGGGCACAATGAATACTCTCTCACCCCCCTCATGCCTCCACAGCTATAATTGCCCCCATACCGACCCGACCCACAAAACGTGGTCTTCCCATTCTTGAAACCTGGAATCCAATTTCATGAGATTAAAGAAATCCTCATCCCTCCTTGCCACAAGGTGTTTAAGATCAAGAAAAAAATTAATGTGCAGAAAGATAATGCAAAAGGCTGACCATAATTTGATGGGTGTTGGATTCTTTCAGTCAAGGAAGTGTACAAGTCGAAGAGGCAGTACTTGAAACCTTGCAATTGAGACTCTAGCTTGGCGAGAGTTGCGGGAAAAGCCATGTTGTGAAGCTTTGTTAACTTAATACCTTGTCTCGAACAAGAATCATTTCTAGTGGCCAGTCGAATGGTCGGGAGGCACCCAAGAGGTAGCATTGTAGAAAATCCAAATTTTCTTGCTCCAACTTTATATATACCCTGAAAAAAAATAATTGGAAATCGATCCATTTATTGCAATCCCTTTATAAAGATTGATCGTGACAACTCACAAAGGTGGGTGATAAAATTTAATTTATTATCAGAACAAAGAAAAAAGTCAAATTTATAAGAGGCACGAAGTACAATTTGGAGAATAAACGGGCAAAAAAACTAATAATAAATTGCAAGTGTCCTTTATAAACCTATTAACGAAGTGCTTATTCACGAGTTGCGGACATTTGGAGTGCCAAAACTTGGCACGAGGGAATATTTAAGTGCCAAAAATTTGGAAAGTGACACTTAAGTACCAAAATTGGAGCAAAATGAATCACTTAAGTGTCAATTCGGCCAAAATGCCAACGTGGCGATTTTTCGACGAAACAAGTGCAAAACGGCGTCGTTTTGCATGCTAACATGGCTGGAAAATACAAAAACAACGCAGTTTTATAAGCTGACGTGATAAAAAAATTGATATAAAAATGAATTTAATTTAATTTAAAATTAAATTTATTTAAAACGTTTAAAAATAAAATAAAAATATTAAGAAACTAAAAATTCAAAAAAAATATTTAAAAAAGGGGGGAGTGGGGTAGCCGGTGAGGGCTAATCCCTCGCCGCCGCCGCCTCCCCACTGTCACTGGAAGGGTTGGCGGTGGAGGGGAGAGGGTCGGTTGGGCCCTAGCTAGGGGCTAGCAACCCCGGTCTACCGGTGGTGAGGGCCTACGAGCCATAGCCAAATCTAGGCGAGGGCTGGGACCGGGCGACGACCCTTGACTCGGCCGAAGTTGGGCGAGGTTCACGGCCCTCGCCCGATTCGGCAAGGGCTCGCGGGCCCTCGCCACCGATTGGCTGGGGTCGTCGGCCCCTAGCCAGGGACCGGCGATCCTGGCAACCCTCCTCCTTCGCCATTGGCCCTTCCGGCGGTGGCGGTGAGAGAGCCCTTAGTCGCCTGCCCCCTCTCCCCCCCTTTTTAATAATTTTATTTTATTTTTAAATATTTTAAATAAATATAAATTTAATTTAATTAATTTTTTTATCACGTCAGCTTGCAAAACGGCGACGTTTTGCACTTCCTTCATCGAAAAATCACCACGTTGGCATTTTGGCCGGAGTAGCACTTAAGTGATCCATTTTGCTCCAATTTTGGCACTTAAGTCATTTTCCAAACTTTTGACACTTAAATGTCCCATTGTGCCAAGTTTTGGCATTTAGGCTATACTTCTTCCGCTTATACTTACCATGGTAAATGAAAATTATATATTTTGTGTCTTGATTATGGGACTTACCACAGCAAATGAAAATTATATATTATATGTCTTGAGTAGGAAAACTTGTTTGCTTATATGACTAATAAGAAATTTTTTTGACTTTGTCATGAAAATATCTTCAGTATCTAAAAGGTCATAATTGTCGATTTTTATAAGGAATTATTGGTCAGTATTAAACAAAAATCAGGTATTGGCAAAACTATAAAGAAGAAATGCGCTGTTCAACATAAACCTTCCGAAAATTGCAACCCGGTTGACTTGTTTATAAGAGGGAAATTATGGATACGGGTTTACCTCAGGCACAGTGCTAATGTTGCCAACCACCATCCCCACGTAAACTTCCATGGAAACGGACTGAAACAGAGCTGGATTGTCGAGAACGGCGACGTAGTCGTTGAGTCCGATGCTGATGAAGTAAACGCCGTCCAAAACTATCCTCTCCGCCTTCTCATCCCCCAAGTTATCCCTCGGGTTCTTCACCAGACTCTCAAACTGCTTCAGCTGAGTCTTGAAATCCACCACCTGAAAAGCCAACATCGAGGAAGACGATCCGAATGGGGTTATATGGAGCAACGACCCAGGAAAGACAAGGAAGAGACTCCACGTACGAATCCTGCGAAAGTTTCAGGTAAAGCACCAGCTCTGATGGACGCGAAATTCGCCCCTCCCACAATTTCGGCATTCTTCAGCTGGAGATAAGGTGGGATCAGTGGCAGCTTCGCATATTCAGCTGAATCATCCTGAAAGATTTGATTAAACGATGGATTATTGATGGGCGAAGGAAAAGCAAGAATATGGAGAAGTTATACCAATGAAATCAGCCATAATACGACCGTCAGTGATGCTGCCAGTGGGATAGTGAAAGAAAGTCTCGCCATAAGGAGAGAAATTTGCTCTGAAAAATGCGGTGGTGTTTATGTAGTCGTTGGTCCCGGCATCGTTCAAGGCGTCGCCAAAGATGAACAAAGCGACATCGTTCCGGGTTTGATCGATGTCACAGAGAGTCGACAGAAGGAGGCCAATGAAAATGGTGAAGAAGAGGATGTGGACATTTGGAGTTGACATTGGTGATCTCGGGTAGGACGATGCGGCTTCTCTTCGGATCTTATAGGGACGTCTGAGTTATTTAGAGAAATGATTCGATGATAATTTTTAATCTACCATGAAAATGATAGTCTACTTTAAATCACAAAAAAACCAAATAACAAAAGATTATAAATTGTTACGGGATCTATTCCTTCAATAATTTGTGGCGAATAACAAATTATTATTTCACAACAACCTAAAAGCTGTTATGCTAGCAAACTCTACTGATTTTTTTTTTTTTTTTTTTGGGTCTAAAAAATCTAGTGGTTTTAAATTAAACAATTTGTACAGCCGTCTTCTCGGGGAAGAAGGCCGTGATAGTTCTTTCCCTTTTTGGCCAAACACATGACGTCATACAGATTTTTTGGGGGGCTTTGAAGATGATTTGCGTTCTGAACTTCACTTCACATTAATGAGCTAACGAAACGTTTGGCCAATTCCCAGTTCCATACGCAGGGATAAACTAGCAATTTTAGCATGCTTTTACGCAGGGATTATGCTCAGATTGGGTAATGAGACCATTAATGGGTTCATCGATCTATATGTAGGTAAATTAAGCTAAGAACCAAGAGGTTTGGCCGCGCGAGACCGTTTCTCTAGGTTTTGATAGTTTGGCAAGTAATGCGAGGTCGGTGCGCTTGATACAGCCGATAAAAAGAAAGTCAATGAAGCAATGACAAAAGGAGAGTATATGAATATATTGGCATATAGACCCAAAAGGCTGTAGAGATCAATGATTAAAAGACTTATTTAGCTCCCATAAACATCATTTATGATAATATCTGCAAAAAGTATCTAGAAACAAAATCAAAACAGCTACAAGATATAAGAAATCAGATAAAGGTATTTATTTTTATTTTTTTTTATCGGAAATATCTCCTTTTCATTTCTTTGAAGGAAGCATCGATGAGAAAAGGAAGGGGCCTCATAACGAAGGAAATCCCACGCCAGTAAATTTTAACTATCCAATCCACGACTTGATTGGACTCCCATAAGCAATGGGCCACTTGAATAAATATCTTGGAATTAGGCCATTCGACAATCCACGAAGAAGGCCTTTAAATCCTATGGAGATAGGGAAAATTGTCCAAAAAATCTTAAATCTATTACACTTTTACTAATTTAATTATAAATATTTTAATTTTGTCAATTGAATCATAATCAATTTTTAAGTTTTGCTAATTAAATCCATTTGAATACTTTTGACTGAAAATTGTTGACATACACAAATTTTATTAATATATTTTTGATTTTTTTTAATAATTCAAAGGGCTTGCAACATCTGTCGGCCCCTGTTGAGGCCCACGAAGTCCTCATTGATTGGAGGCACGGGTCATGACCCTTGCCAAATTTGGCAAGGCGTCATGAGTCCTCGTGGGCCCTCGGTTAGTGGCTGGTGGATGGCGGAGGTCATCGGCCCTCATCCAGTGGCTAGTGTCTTGCCAGCCCTTTAAATCAAAAAAGAAAAAAAATATTTAAAAAACTAATTATAAATTCGAAAAAATATTAAAATATTATTAAAATTATCCCCGACAACTTTAGTTGTGCCATGTAGAATAGCTGACACTAATTAGATTATTACGTCACTAATTTCCAGTCAAAATTAGCTAATCAATTGGCCAATTACAAAAAATGTTTTAAATTAAATTGACAAAAATATAATAGATTTAGAACTTTTTGAATAATTTTCCCCGTGGAGGTTGGGTCTCACACCTCACACCTTTGAGATAGTTATTCGATTCTAAAATCAACTTGTGACCTACATAATGTGGAAGTGCTTCACCGCTTCTAAAGAAGGTCAAGTCTCCACCCAAAGTACCGAAGAAACCCTGCAGATATAACGAAAGCCATTGACCACTTTTCCAGGAAATCTCTGCATATACCGGTGACTGCACCTATGGATGAGCCTGCTTCCACTGATCTCTCAATATTGATCTTCAATGTCCCTATCAGTAGTAAGTTCCAAGCAACTAGTTAATTTTGCTTCTTCTTCACTTTCTATTCGTTGTCCGAGTTCCATCTCAAATAATTTTTTGTTCATGGCTAAGGCTTCCTCAAAGGATTATCTGGAATCTACTCGCCGCTGACGTAACACGAAGTTATTTTTTGCTTCTCTAGATATGCCAAATCACTCTGGCGATGGTTTCTGTTGGTAATTTGTTTATAAAACAAATGAAGAGGTGCCTTGTCCCACATTGAAAAGATGTGAGTGCGCACGTGGACGAGATTTGGCACTAACCAACGATCACTAATTTTATGTATTGAAAATTTGGATTTATTTCTATAAAAATTAACTATAAAGTCTTGTTGAAACAGTGCGATTGTTCACGAAAAGTTACGATTATTTTTTATTTTTATTTATTTAATTCTGAATTTTTATGTCTTTTCAACGTAACCTTTGAGACGTACTTGTTCACGAAAGGTTGTCTTTGTTCTTTTTGCAACTTTTTGAAAAGTTGCCTCTATTCCAAAGATAGATATAAATACGTTTGTTTTGAGATCAAATACACATCTTCATTCATTGTTTCACAACCATTGTTTCCAATTGTTTCCCATGAGAGACCCGGGAGAAATACTAGAATTGCTATCTAGTATTCTCATTAGAGA
The DNA here is from genome assembly GCA_014182555.1 of Eucalyptus erythrocorys. Classification (NCBI taxonomy): domain Eukaryota; kingdom Viridiplantae; phylum Streptophyta; class Magnoliopsida; order Myrtales; family Myrtaceae; genus Eucalyptus; species Eucalyptus erythrocorys. The sequence continues at coordinate 54,986,555 of CM024602.1, forward strand.
CTTTGTTGTATCCTGAAGGAAATTTGCCGGTGACCATTAGCAACTTTGTGGGGCAAATAAATCCTTAAAGAAAGTGATATCACGCCTCAAAGTCCGACTGAAGTACTCTAAAGATCCGACTTCATTGTTCTACCCAATTCGAAGCCATATTTTCCCAACAGTTTCTAGCTTCGGTGAGTCTGGCTTTGCCTTTTCACAGTTAATCACACTCTTCAATTCTACTAGCACCTTAAAATGTGTCTTGGAGATTTCATTATGATGCAGCCCACACTGCCCGAGTCTAGCAACATGAGAAGAAGATGCTCCATGGATTCAGTGTATTTTTGGAACAGAGGAAAGAGTGGAGCGGAAAAGTAAAAGAAGAACGAAGAAAAGGAATAAAAAAAACAAAAGATTCGAAATTTTTTTTTAAAAATTACGTAGATTGTCAACATTGGCGATTTCCCTTTGAAATTAGTCAAAATGATTAAATTGACAAACTGTTAAAAGGTTTATGATTAAATTGATAAATCATCAAAATATATATGACTAAATTGCTACAAATGTTTAGAACTAAATTGATAAATTGTCAAAAGATTTAGGACTCAAGCTCCATTTGCTTTGCAAAAAATGAATGATCGGAAAAATATTTTCCTAAAAATGATTATTTATATTGCTTGAAATTAATAGTTAATGAATAATGTTTTTATTATCAATAACAATTTATGTCTAAACATTTTCATAGACGATGAAAACATTTTTTATTTTTTCATTTTAATAAGTGATATAAGCAATTTTTTTAGTAATTTTCCCTACAAATGAGCTAGGTTGGCCGAGACAAAGGGACATGATCCCAAGAGGGAGGGCTAGACTCCAAAACCCCGCCCTTAACTTGGACTTAAACTTACCAAAAAATTGCCAATTAGATTGTGTTCGAAGCTTTTCTGGTGGGATAATGAAAGAATGCCTCTCTATGGGGATAAAAGTTGGCTTTGAAGCAAGAGGTGGTGTTTATGTAACTATCGCTCCCTGCACTAGCAAGGAATTCCTCGAAAACGAACATAGCAACGCCATGTTGGGATTGATCAATGTCACAGTGAGTTGAGACGAAGAAGGTCATGTAAATAGCAAACAAGATCATCTGGAGATTCGAAGTTGGCATGATTTTTAGAGTGTTAGAATAACTATATATCAAACTACGCCTTCATCTAATAACTTGAACTTTTAGAATAGTTGACAATAGTGCAATAAAATCTCATATGGCATCAGAGTAGGAGATTTGAGTTCATATCTTTTTAGGCCCATATTTACCTCTGCTATTATATATTTCCACATCTTTAGGCTTAGGTCAAAGTCCAATCCACGTGTCATGGGGAGTGTTAGAGTGTTAGAGTAATTAGATACTAAACTACACATTCATCTAACAGTTTAAACCTTTAAAATAGTTGACAACGTTCCCATAAAATCTCACAATGATGATTTTGATCTAGGTCGGATTCAGAAATTCGAGCTCGTTATTTATAAGGAACTTTTTGTGACAGATTTTAAAGGCCCTAATTGGCAGCATCAAAGGATGTTCTTGAGATTTTGCATTGACATGCATACTATCTTACATAGGTTTGCAACTGCTGTAGAGCATACTTGGAGGGTTATTTTTATTCTATATTTTACATGTTCTCGATAGACTAAATGAAGATATAATTCAATGTTTACAACTAAACTTGTCAGAATGGGTCATAAATAAATTTCTTAACTCATATATGATGAATTGAGTTTTAAATAAATTAAGTGTATCTAGTAAATGAGTAATAAAATGGATTTAAACATAGAGAAATAATTGAGTGACATTCTTTAACTTCATGTAAGAATAACAATCTATTCTAGACTATAAACAAATTATTACCAAATAATTATAAATTATTATGGGGTATTTTTAAGAATTTGTGACTCACAACATATTATTCCTCTCACAGTAGCCCAAAAGTTTTTATATTAGCAATGCCCTTAAACAATAATATGGTTATCAAATGGGTCATAAATGAGGTTACAATTTACTTAAATCCAACTCATCTCTATAACTCTCTTGTTATTCTCTTTCACCCTAACTCAATCTCACGTTCGTTTGCTCACTCTACATTCTTATCTTAGTTTAGGTATAAGTTTTTTCAGATTGGGTTAAATATGAAAGTGTTTTAGCAATATGGGTATAAGTTGGGTCAGTTATAGGTTACTAGATTTGCATTGCATGAAAATAGGTTAACACGGGTTAATGGAGTCTATTTGAGTTGAACCATTTTCAACCTTACCAAAACCCAACTCAATCTACCCACCCATCTGACTAGTCTATTCACGACGAAAAAAAATATGGTGCTAGAAAGTCATTAATCTTCTCAATGAATTGACTCGGACAGATCCATAGTTCGCCTACCACGCCATGCGACATCTTTGATGATCATTGTCAATGCTAGCCTTGCCTATGGTTGTGGCCACAATTGTAGCTTGTAATGGCCTTGCTTTTGGTTGTGATGGCCTCATCCAATGTGGGTGAGGGTTATGAAACCCTCGCCCAAAGGTTGGCAAGCTGTGGCGACCATTGTCGGCCAAACAGAAGGGGGAAAAAAGAGAAGAGAAGAAAAACATAATAAAAATGTTAGTACAAAATATTAAAGAAATAGAAAAGTTGTTCAAATTATCACTGGCTATACCACGTAAGACAGTCAACGTTTATATCAGCGATTTCAAGCCCAAATTGGCTAGACAGATTATATTAGCAAAACGTGAAAATGTTTAAAGTCAAATTAGCATAATTAAAATGTTTAAAATTGAATTGTCATAAATACAATATGTTTAAGACTATTTTGGATCATTTTTCCTCCATATCCGTCATTGTTTTTTTTTTGGTTGAAATCCATATCCATCACTGTTGATTTGGACAATAGGTCAAATTTTCAACAACACATTTCCAGTATGATACAAATCCTTTATATTCAAATGGTCATCTCAAGATGAGCAAAATCATTTTTTTAAATATAAAAGTAGATGGCAAATTTGTAAAACTTTATAAACCCTAATACATTTAAATGGTTATCTCATGATGAGCAAAAGCACCTCTTCTTGTTGAAATTGGACGGACAGGATATTTTCTTCTTTGCATCATGATCTCTGTTTGAATTCATCTTCCATAACTCGAGATCAAGCGGTATGGGCCAAAACCGCAAAACGCCATTTTTGCGACCTTGAAATTTCTCATTAATTCTAATTGTTACGTGCTTCGAATAAGGCAATTAAGGGCGCATAGCGATATGAAGGGCCAACCATATTTTGATGGGTATTGGATTCGTTCACTGAGCGGAGTGCAGAAGTCGAAGTAGGAGTACTCGAATCCCTGCAGTTGAGCCTCCAACTTTGGGAGAATTGCAGTAAGAGTAGTGTTGTGAAGCTTTGCGAGCTTATTGGCTTCACCTGAGCAAGAACCGTTTCTGGTTGATGATCTCATACCTGGCGCACACCCGATTGGCCGTACTCCCATCATTCCAAATTTTCTTCCTCTTACTTCATATATCCGTGAAAAGAAGAGTCAGAGAGCAATTTGTTATCATCTCCTTGAAATGCCATAACAATTGACAGACGTCTAAGCAAAATCTTATTTATTGTGAGACCATAACAACAAGGTTTCACTTGCAAAACATACTATCACAGGGTGCGGCCTTAAGGTCGTTTGGAGATATGAACTAATTGAAATGTGCAAAAATTAATATGATCACCTGAACTCCGGATAATTTTTGGCGCCTAAATTAGCTTATTGGGATTTGAAAGCCTAAGAGAATAAAGCAAGCCCAAAACATAGGAATCCATAGAGAATGAGCCAGGATGCCAGCGGTAGACAAATAAAGGTCTTGAACAATGCAACAAAGGGCTTGCAACTTCTGGAACATTATTGATATCAAGATGGTAACCACAACAAGGCAATTGCTTTTGGAATACCACCATAAATAGCCAAAGAGGCACCAATATAAAGGACCTTTTGCCAAATCGACAATCGGTCATTTACTTTCAAGTTGTTATCTTTCATTTTATTGCACTTTTACATTCAATTGTACTCATACTTTTCTCCTGTTGTTCTTACACTTTGCTTTTTACCAATAATTTAGATCGGTTGCTTCTTTTCCAGAGTGACACAGGACTTGTTGTAAACAATAAAGCTGAAGCTTGTCTCTTTGGTGAAAGATTTTGTTGAGGGAACTTTCCCCAGTGAACATCTTTTTGGCACGCTTAGTGGGACCATTGTGTTCCGCTCTTAGGAGTTGTTGATGACAAAAACAAGGAATTAGGTGACTTGCTCTTCTGCTGGCAAGGATAATTCATCCCCACAACGTGTTGGAGAGAGAACCGTTCGTTCCGAGATTTCCAGTTAGAATCTAGATCCTTTTGATGGTTTCAATACGGCTAATAATCCTAAGGACATTCCATGAGAATTGTCCGAAGACCAAATGAAAGAGTTGACCTCGAATCCAACGGTGATGGCCACCATGAGAAGGATGTTTAAAAAACAACAAAATGATCTGGCCAATCATATGGCTAGTTATTTGTCGAGTATTTCGACTCCTCTTTTAAACAATTTGGTTACTGATATGACTTTGAGGATGGGAGTGTCAAATCAAGCAAATGTGATTCATAACGGTCACACTAGCATAGTTCCATAACCCATGGAAGTTCCAGCCCAACCTATTGTTAGCGGTTCAAATCCCATGCCGCCGATTAGAATTCTACAGAGGGCTGATAGTGTGAACAACTAGTATTAAATCAACCATAGTGAACAAGTTCGAATGCCTGGAATGTTTACCCTCTCTAGATCAGCGCCATAAATCTCTAGTGGCGTAAATCCTGCAAGGGTAATTGAAGATACTTCAAACCCTGAAAATGAGGCTGAGACGGGTGTCCCGCAACCAATACTCCTCGATATTAATTGCCTAGGGGGCAATAATGTGACATCGCCTACAGGGGTAGTGAATAATGGGTTGATTCCCGTGCCGGTTGCAAGGTAGTAGCTTTATCAAATGTAAGAGGGACCAAGAGATTTTGCAAATTGTCCTCCTTCACCACCGAGGGTATGAATGAATCAAGCCAATCAAGCGGTGGATCCAGTAAAAGATCAAAGGATGATAAAACAGGCTGCTTGTTTAGTGATGTAGAGGATGGGATTGGATGGGGGCATCCCAAGGCCTTTGGATCACAAACTGTACTCGAATTGGGTTGATAATGTTCCATACCCCAGGGGATATAAAATTCCTAAGTTTACTCTACTTACTGGGGAGGATAATCAATCCACAATGGAACATATTAGCCGATTTACGGCTCAATGTGGTGATGTTAACAATAACGGGAGATTGTACATTTATTCTCTCCGTTATTATCGAAGACGACATTCACTTGGTATACTGGACTTCCCGCAAATTTGGTACATAATTGGGAAGAAATGGAGAACAAATTCCATTCACAATTTTACCGTCCGATTCCCAAAGTGACATTGTTGGATTTGGCAACGGTCAAGCATTATAACAACGAGATTGTTGATTAGCTTGTTACGCGAATTAAAAAGATAAGAAATTGGTGTTTGTTCTTCCTTTCGGAAAAAGAAGTTGTTGAAAGGGCCAAAAATGGTCTAAAGTTTGCATTAAAGGAGCATTTGACTGGGCAAAAATTCACTAATTTATTCATACAAGCACAATGTGGTAATGTATGATCCCGAAGTGGATTCAGAAGAGGATAATACTCAGGATGATGCTATCGAGATTGCGGTGGCAAAGATGACTCTGGATAAGGCATACGTCTGCCATGCTTTGAAGCCTGCTCAAATAAAAGGAGTTAGTAATGGTCAGGGTTAAGTACACATTGAGGTATTCATTTGATGTCACCAAGTTGGATGATATCTTTGACAACTTGATATGCGATGGGGTGGTAAGGTTGACAGAGGGTCATGCCATCCCAAGAAAGGAGGAAATTGGCAACAGAAGGTATTATAAATGGCACCACTCTTGGAGCCATAGTACCGATAATTGCAATATTTTCAGGAAAGCTGTTCAAGAGGCAATTCGTCAAGGTAAGATTAAGTCTGCTATGGAAGGAGATAGGAGAATGGAAATTGACTCGAATCGATTCCCTCAAATGACCGGGATGGTGTCGATGGCTTTTAGAGGACGTATAAACTGAAGGAATTTATGTCAAAGGTGCTGAAGAGAAATTATGGATCAGTATTTCTCGGATGGTGATGACTATCCTGCAGTATTAAGGTCTTGCCATGATCGGGAAGGAACATCTGTAAGACCTAGGAACATGAACGATGACTAGTAGTACCACCAATCTCCTTGATACTATGGCTCCTCATGCAATTACTTTGTTCACATGCAATTGATGGTTGAAGATAGGAGAAATCCAAGGTTCAGGGGGAGGTATTTTAATGAGCATAGTTTCCAAGAATAGATGCCTGAAAGTGTGGTGACACCAAGATGGAAATGGACAAGTGGGGTACTGCTCAAGTGGCTTTATGAAGAAGGGCATCAAGACATCGGAACTTTGGGAAAACTTAGCAAAAAATTCGATTATTACGTTTGGTACTCGAGGACTCCAAAGCTAAAACAAAAGTCACTTGAGGTGGTACTGTTAGGATGGGGATCCAAATTCGAATATGAAGATGAATTCCCACCTTTAATCATTCAACACTAGTAGCCTCCCAGAATAATCAAACACAACCCTCCTAAGAGCAATGGTTTATAGGGAAAGAAATCCAGGATAGACTGCAAGAAACTCAGCCTTCCGAGCAAAAGCTAATGTCGAGGACTCGGAGAAGGAGAATACAGTAAAAGAAAAAGCTGCAAGAATTATGTATGCAGACTGGCACTTCAAAAATATCAAAAAGTAAACATCGTAATAAAACCAAAAGTCTAGTTTGGATAAGAGAAGAGGGAGATTTTTCTAAGGTGGATGGAGAGTATAATAGCTACCAAGAAGATGACATTATAGAAAGAAAGAGCCCTTCTCGAAAGCAGAAAGAATAAAGGACTGAGAGAAGGGTAGACAAAGTGAAAAGTAAGTTCGACAGAGGAAGATCCGATTCTGGTTCCTCGGTTGGGTCAAACATGATGCAAGTGAGACTTCCACCTAAGTTTAAAGTTTCTACTTACTGTCAATTATTCAAAAAACTAGGTGCTTTTGCTCATCTTAAGGTAGCCTATTTAAATTTAAGAGCGTAGAACTCCTATTCAATTTTAAGTATAAGTCACTTTTTAAATTTCAAGCATACAAAGATACATTTCTTACAGGGGTAATGGTTAGATCATATTGCAATCACTATCTAGAAAGAATAATTTCTAGTAGCATTGCCTTATTTAATATGAGAACAAATCCGCTATTAAATTAGAGGGGACTAAAATGGCCAAATCCCTTATCAAAATCTCTCACGTAGAGAATTAATCTCCTATGTCCAAAAAGAGGGCATGCATGTGTTCCCCGCTTGAAGGAAATATTACAAACAAAGAAATATTTATCATCTTTCTGTGCTCAATATGATCATTGTTTCAGCGAATCTAAGGGTCGAACTCCAATACTTATAACAAAAATTGCTCCAAATGACAAGACAAATTGCGTTAGCCGCAAGAGTAGCTCTCAAAACACGGTGATTTGTGCAGAGAATCTTCCTTTCTTTTCAGCTTTCCCTTCCTAATGTCTCATTAAATTCACCTTCTTTCAGTTTTCTCCTCAAACTCTAGCGTACAAGGCTGGCTGGTGTATGTCGCGACCTCTTTTTTTTGGCGCCCGATTAGATACGGGAGTTGGCGGAGGCTAATGGTTCGGCTAAGTCTATTTTAGCCCGGACTCTCCCAAGTCCACAAATTCATGACTTAATAGTTCAAGTTTTTAACCTGTAAGTTAATTTTTTTTTTTTTGAAATTGAGTCGCCACTAATTGATTCCGGGTGGGTCGATTATAAACCCAAGCGAAATATCGGAAGAAATATTCGCTCTTGCGCAATCAGAGAAATTAGGATCGGGGACTTGATTACAGTAGTTAATCACTAATGCCCTTTCGATACCTAATCTTGTTTAAACTCTAAGGATTTTTGGATTTTTGAGGGGTTTTTCATGCATTTGTGAAGAAAAAAACAATTTTTTGGGTCTTTTTCTCATTTTTTTAGACATAAAAAGCATTTTTTTTTGGGATTTTTGATCTTTTTCTGAAAATAAAATCATTTTCTAACTTTTTCTGATTTTTTTGGCTTTTTTGGGAAAATATGGATATTTGTTATTTTTTTGATTTTCTGGAAAAATAAATATTTTTTGATTTTTTATTTTAAAAATATTATTTTATATTATAATATTATAATATATTAAAAAGGCGACCTGGGTTGGGTCCGACTCGGGTCGTCCACCTAGAGATCGAACGGGCCTGCAATGTAGGCCCGGCCTAGGGAATGCCGCGAGCAGGCCCAATCCGGTCTTCCTTTCCCAAAAAATGAAGCCCAACAGCCCTTTCGTTTGAGACAAAAATGACCCGACCCATGCTCGCTCAGCCCAATTCATCTTAAAACCCTACTCGATTGAAGTATAGTGCCCGACCTAACTTGTGGCTATTAACCCGACTCACGTTCTTCTTCCTCCTTTGGATTTGTGGTGCCGGTGACAACGGCTGAGACGAATGGCGTCGATGGATAGCAACGACGACTGGGATGACGGCGATGACAATGACGATGTCATGGTACAGCGGTGGGCCACTCGACAGAGGGTAGCGTCGCGGTACAGCGTAGCGAGCAAGGCTTACGTCGGAGGGGATTGGCGGTCACAACAGTGATGACGGCGTGAGGCTTGGCTGCGGTCTGGTAATGGGCTAGATTGTCATATTGGCAGAGCGGTGGCATTCAAATCTGGATGACATTGGGGCGGCGTCAGGGTGGCGTCAGAGCTGAATCGACCCCAGATCCGAGCCTTGACTGTCCCCTGCTCTCTGATTTCCCTCCTCTCTACAGCTTCGCTTGCCGGCGGCCTCCCCCAATGTCCTCGGTGGGAGACCGTTTAAGCTCACGACCTGCTCTCTCTCTCGCTCGCTCTTCAGTCTCCCCTGAAGTCTCTCAGGAGAAGGTTTTTGAGCTTGCGATCTTGTGTTGTGTTTGGGACGGAGGTGGTGCCTCGGTATTTATAGGCGAGGGGGTTCGGTCGACGGAGGCTAGGCCGGTAGTCCTTGGTGCGCCGATCGACCTTCCTCCGTCGGCCGAACCGGTGTCAGCTCAGCTGCCCACTTGCGTCTCCTGTTCCGCATTGAAGGCTTGTCTCCTCACTGCCGATCTACCCTCGTCGTAGCTTGTCTTCTGGCGCATCACCGGCCTCTGCGCGTGAGGCACAAAGGCGATGGAGGAAGAAGACAACATAAGAAAGAAAAAAGAAGAGGGGGGGCCGGGCCAAGGAAAAGAAAGAAAAAGGGCCTGGGGCGTGCGCGGAAGGGAAAAAGGGGGCTGGACGCAAGGCCCAGCCCCAATGGGTTGCTGCTTTTGCTTTTTGTTTGTTTTTCTTTATTTTGTTATTATTTTTTTGTTGTTTTTGTTATTTATTTATTATCCGAAAAAAGAAAAATACATAATTATAGAAACTAAGATCTAATTAAAAACTTAATTAAAAACTTAATCAAAATTTAGGCGTCAACAGTGTAAATATAGACCGTTGGGCGTGACCAAAGTTACATTTCAGTATGCAAAATTCGCTTAGTTGATTGGTGTTAGAGAATTTCCAATCCAGAAATTAAAAGTCACCCGTTTGAAACCCCATATACTGCGTGTAATTTGCAAGGCTACATGCACATGTTAAAAAAACTTAACGGAACCGCTATTTCTAAATATTTTAGCAATGGAATAGACCATTGATATGATATATGCTTCACTTTGAACCTCGTATAATGAAACTGCAATAATATGCCTCCTTTACTTATGAGATGAAGTTCGATTCCCATCATTTGCATTATTACAACAGTAATGCAATCACAAATTTAAACTGCGATAATATGCCTCATTCATTTATTCATGAGATGAAACTTGATTCCCAATTGTTTGCCCAGGATGTTTAAAAAACAAAAGATCAAATGTTCCCATGTTTGAACAATGCTTCCAGATTATAAGGCTTGGTTGTGCGCAAACGTCCACTCCACATCAACTGCGCAAATTGCTGATGAACTCTCTCAGTTGGATGGTAGGAATCGAAGAACACATACTCCTTGGGATTAGGGCACAACGAGTACTCTTTCACCCCTCTCATGCCTCCGCAGCTATTGTTCCCCCCGTAGGGACCCGAGCCGCAACACGCCGATTTCCCTTCCTTGAAACCTGGAATTTAATTTCATGAGATTAACGAAAATCTAGGGAAAAGTTTAATTTGTGCAAAAATAATGCAAATGACTGACCATATTTTGATGGGTATTGGATTCTTTTAATCCAGGAAGTGTACAAGTCGAAGAGGGAGTACTTGAATCCCTTCAATTGAGACTCTAGCTTGGCGAGAGTCGCGGGAAAAGCTACGTTGTGAAGCTTTGTTAGCTTGATGGCTGGTCTCAAACAAGAACCATTTCCGGTTACCAATCGAATGGCGGGGAGGCACCCAACAGGTGGACCTGCCAGAAACCCAAATTTTCTTGCTCCAACTTTATATATACCCTGGAAAAAAAAAAAACGAAGATCAATCCATTTGTTGCAATCTACTTATAAAGATTAATTGCAACAATTGATAAAGATGTGTGATAACGTTTAATTTAATATCTAACTAAAGAAAAAGTCAAATTTATAAGAGGTTCGGAGTAGAACGTGAAAAATACATGGGCAAAAAACAAATAATGAAGTGCAACTAACCTTTAATCACCCCTTAACAAAGTACTTATTTATTATAATGACCTCATTATAGAAAATGAAAAATTTTATTAGGTTACTGGAGTGTTAAAACATGTTTGCTTAATATGACTCGAATAATAAGAAAATATTTTGACTACAAAACCAACATGGAAATCGCTTTAGTATCTCAAAAGATCACAGATATATATTTTAATAAGGAATTATTGGTTAGCATCAAACAAAAAGTCACGGAGCGACATGACCACAAAGAAGAAAATGCCTTGGTCAACAAAATCCTCAAACCGACCAAAAAAAAAAAAAAAAAAAAAGAAAATCCTCCCAATAATTGCAACCCTATTGACTTGTTTATATGGATTTAATAGTGCTGTACTGCTCCGCAATTGAAGGGAAATTATGGATATGGCTTACCTCAAGGACAGTGCTAATGTTGCCAACCACCATCCCTACGTAATCCTCCATGGAAATGGACTGAAACAGAGCTGGATTGTTGACAACCGGGTACATGTAATCGTTGCCTCCGATGCTGACCATGTAAACGCCCTCCGAAACCATTCTCTTTGCCTTCTCGTCCCCCAGCTTCTTCTTCAGATCCTTCACCAGTTTCTCGAACTGCTTGAGCTGAGTCCCGAGATCCACCACCTAAAGAAGCAAAACTAAGTAAGATGACCCGGAAGTGGAACATAAAAAAACATCTAAGCAAAGACAAGGAAAGAGACTCGTCATACATATCCTTGGTGAGTTTCGGGTAAAGCGCCAGCTCCACTAGATGCGAAATTCGCCCCTCCCACAAATTCGCCGTTCTTTTGCTGGAGATATGATGGGATCGGTGGTAGCTTTGCATATTCAGCTGAAACACCCAAAAAGATTTGGAGTGTGCAATCAATCATTTATATGGGGGGAAGACTAAAGCATGGAGAAGTTGTACCAATAAAATTAGCCATAAGACGACCGTTAGTGAATCTGCCAGTTGGATAGTGGAAGAAAGTCTCGCCATAAGGAGGGAAGTTCGCCCTGAAAGACTTAGTAGTGTTTATGTAGTTGTTGGTCCCAGCGTCGTTGAGTGAGTCGCCGAAGATGAATAGAGCGACGTCATGTTGTGGTTGATCGATGTCGCAGCGAGCCAAGACGAGAATGCTGGCGAAGATGGCGACGAAAAGGATGTGGAGATCCGGAGCAAACATGGCGAACTTGGGTCGGACAATGCGGCATCTCTTGGGATTTTGTACCGATGCTTGGGTGACTTTAATACGTAACTTGGAAAGAGGAAGGCTCCTGGTAGCCTATGAAGAACCGACACTCTCCATAAACCTACGTGTCGTGTCGGACACTTCGACACGTGCCCGACACTTTCCCACACTTGATTAACACGTATCGGAAAATCCGACATCTAGTCAACTTTCCCGACACTCTCCGACGCTCGAGTCATAATTCCAACATATGAGTTTCTAACACGTGATTTCGATATTGAGATCCAATTTAAAAAATAATTAATATAAATGAGAGATCAAAATGTATATATGTGAAAAAAATAAAACACAATAATAAAAATAATAAATGAAAAAAAGAAGAAAAACCTAGTATTCTCTTCTATTTTGACTCGCACTTCTTGTGATACACAATTTATCCTCTAAGTGTTTTTTCTCCTCTTCCGACATTTCAATATGCGAGTCTAGAATGTGGATTACTTGTTTTTTCTTCAAGTTTTATGAATTATGAAAATAGTTGAATTTGTCAAATTAAAACAATGAATGATATTAATAAATGGTGGACTAATGTTTTCAGTGTAAATTCATTATAGGCTTATTTATTTATTTATTTATTTATGAATTTAAATCAAATTAATTTGATTGAAATAAACATAAAATGATAATTTATTTTGTATATATAAAATTATATATTTATTATCCAACGTGTTCCAATATGTAGGAATTCTTTATTTTTTGAGAAACGACGTGTCAACGTTTTGACGTGTCGCGTGTCAGTGTCGATGCTACTTAGTTGGTAGCTCTTCCCTCTTTTGGCCAAACATATGACGTCATAAGCTGGTTGTTTCTTGCCAAATTTGCACTGACTTTCGCTGCACATTCATAGCTGGTGAGGCACGTTTTTTTTTTTTTTGGGTCAGTTGTGAGGCACGTTTGAACAACTCCTTGTTCCGTACTTCATTTTTTTTTTAATTTTAAATTTTTGATTTTGCAGTCTACTGGCAATTTGAGCCCATCTCCGCAGAAGTTTCGGTCTAAGCAACTCATTACCAATTTATAAATTATAATCTTCTCAATCTTTCGTGACCCCATATTACCTGGAGCTCTTCACAGAAATTCCGTAATAATTGTGAGTTTCCTTTTTCCTTGCACAAATAATCGAGTAATCGACTTTTATGCAATTATATATGGTGACTTAAATAAATTAAATTAATTAATTGCTATCAGTATGTCATGTTTAATTTGCTAATTAAGGACTTTTCTACTTATTGAGCACGTCGGGGTGCTTTCACTGCACTCCACTTCCACCGCTTCCACGTTTTTGCACTGGCTGTTCCTTCGTGAAAAAATGAGAAAGGGGTCTTATTCTCTAAGCACTCGCATTTTTTTACTCATCCATGTAAAAAATCTGATCCAAGTGGTAGTAACTAATGACAAAAAAGTGCTCAACAAAAAAGCTAATAATAAATGGTAGGAAAAATACCACAAATAATCCCAAAAAAAAAAAATGCTTGAAACACCTGAAGCTTTTTTTTTTTTTTTTTTTTTTGGAGTAGCTAAAACCCCTAAACTTTTGTATCAATATGATATACATTCTGTCCACCACAAAAAATCATAAGTTTTGCCTAACGTGACACCAATAGTCCAAGCTTCTTCTTCTTCTTTCCGCATCTTCAAGCTTAGTACAAGTTTTGACAAATGCATCATTTGTTTATCACAAAAAAATGGTACACACTTTGGTCACTGTGATACCAATAGCCCAAAATGTTTTTTGGGTCACCAAATCCTAAACTTATATCAGTGACAAGAGTAAAATGTTTCATCACCTATTCCGTCCAAGGGGACCGTTTAATATATGATGCAATGGCTTGCATAAGCAAAAGTAGGAAAATGGATCTCACTTCAAGCAAATAGCATGGAAGTACTTTTGTCACGTCAGTCTAAGTTTGGAGGTTTTGGTGTTAGAAAATAAAGAATTCAATTATCAATATCATAATGGGCATGATTTAGAGTCTTTCGGCATCGTGGCGACATGATTTATAGTTTTTAGCATCATTAACCCTAAAAAGTATCGTGCGTAATGTCTCGCTAATTTCTTCATATGTAATTCGGTCAAGATTAACCATAGAAAATTAATAATGAATGGTCTGCCTCAGAAGAAGAAGAATTCAAAATAATCATAGAAAATCAATGCCGTTTGGCATGTGAAAAACGATGAGTGGAGATGTGTTGCTGATTATTGGATGCCCGATGGCTATAGACGAAATAGTTAGCATCTTAATAATTAGCTAATACTTATTTCGATATGTCTTCTATTACTTGTCCAGGTTTCGCCCTTTTTAAGTTAGCGAGTGCGTCGCGATTTTCTAGATATGCTTTTACACGCTACTTTGTTTACACAATCGTGATAGTTTGGAATGTTGGTTTCATTTTCTAGATACACGGGTGATTGCTCAATTTTGCATATCGAGACATTAGTGTCTTCTAATTGGGAGTTTCGAGCAATGCAAGTTAAAAGGAAAATGACAATAATATGTTTACAAACATAATGAATTTATAAACATTATGAAAAACAAGCAAATAGATGTCCTCATAAATAGTCAATTCATACATAAAATTGATTTGTCATTTTCTTTTCAATTTTTCACCACCCCATATTGCGAGGGGGTACTCACAGAATTCTTTCTCTAGCACAAAGACATTGAGCAATCAAGTTTTATGCTAGGTTGTATCGATACGTGACACATACATATGACATGACACGACATGACACGACACGTCATTTTTCAAAAATAGAAAATTCCAAAACGTTGGGGCACGTTATATATTAAATGAATATTTTTATTTTTAATTAATTTGATTCAAATTTATAAATAAATAAATAAATAAATAAAAAAGAGCCTATAATGAATTTACACTAATCATTCAACATATAATATTTTTATTTTTCGAAATTACATTTTAATTTTATTTAATAATTTTTCCGATGGTCCACCCCAAAAAACCTCCCCTCCCGGGGGCCCCAAACTCCCTTTTTTTCCCTCGTGTCTTTCCCCACCCCCAAATTTTTTTCATCTTTTTTTCCCTCCACCTGACAGCCTATCGGCTCGTCACTCCCCCTCCCTCCTCCATCGTCCTCTCCATCTTCAACGTTAATCTGACAACTCCATTTATTGCTTTTGGGTGAATGAACTCTCTCGTTGGATGGTTAACTTGCTGGTCCAACCCGCCTGCCAAGCAAGCCATCTGTGTTCCGCACAGTGCCGGTAGGTGCTCGGTGAATGACCTCCAATTGAATGGTTTACTTGCTGTCCTACCCGCCTGCCAAGCACAGTGTCAGAAGCACGCGTAACATGTCTATGCAACATGGATTTTATGTAACTAAATACAATGGTTGAAATAAATTAATTAATATCATGCTTAACTTACTGGTTAAGGACTTTTCAATTATTGAGCACGATATGACCAAAAAAAAAATAGGGATAAGTGTATTAAAAGTCTAAAAACTTATCACGAAAATACAATTGAATTCTAAAACTCTCAAAAAGTGCAATCTAATCATATAGCTTTAGAAAAGTATTATCAAATGGGAGACCTAATTTGATTAATTTGACAACTTTTAAGACTTGATTGCACTTTTTGAAAATTTTAATATTCGATTGTATTTTCTTAATAAATTTTAGGATTTAATTGTACTTTCTAAAAGTTTTAAGACTAAATTACACTTTATTAATAAATTTAGGATTTTCAATATACTTATTCTAAAAAAAAAATTATTGAGCAAGTGGAAGTGCTTTCACTAAATTCCCTTCCACGTTTTTGCGCTGGGCGTTCCTTCATGAACAAGCGAGAAAGGGGTCTTATCATCTAAGCACTTGCATTTTTTTAATCATCCACGTTGACAATCTGATGCAAGTGGCAGTAACTGATGACAAAAAAGTGCTCAACATAAAAAAGCTAATAATAAATGGTAGGAAAATACCACAAATAACCTTAAATAATGCTTTCGACAAAAAAAAAAAATGCCCGAAGCACCTCGTATTTTTTTCCTTCCAAACCTCTAAATTTGTACTGGTATGACACAAATACATTATATCAACCACAAAAAGATTTAAGTTTTGTCCAACGTGACATCAATAGCCTAAGCTTTTTTTTTTTTTTTTTTTGGCTTTTTGTGTGTTCACTATCCCAACTCGTACCAATATACCATTCGTTTACTACAAAAAATGATCATAATCCCAATAGCCCCAATTGTTTTTCGGGTCACCAATAATCCAAATTTGTACTAGCAGTAGAAACAAAAACATTTTATCAGCCATTACGTCCAAGACGACCGTTTAAAGTCTAATGTGATAACTTGCATAAACAATAGTAGGAAAACAGAGTTTATATGGATCTCACTTCAAGCAAATAGCTTGAAAGTACTATTGTGACACTAATGTGAATTTGAAGGTTTTGATGTTAAGAGAACAAAATTAGATTATTTATATCATAATGGGCACAATTTATAGATTTTTGGTGTTGCAGTGATATAGTTTAGCGTTTTTGACATTATTAACCCTAAAAAGTATCGTGCTTGATGTCTCACTAATTTCCTCACACGTAACTTTCATCAAGATTATCTGTAGAAAATTAATAAAGGGTGAAGTCCACCTTAGAAGAAGAAGAATTCAAAATAAACATAGAAAATCAATACTCTTTGGCATGTGAGAAACGACTAGTGGAAATGTGAAGGCGTCGATGATGATTGAGAGAAGGCTTAACTTATTCACCCAAAAGTCTTTTCACAGTTTGATGGAGATATATAGAGTAAATCATTATAAGTAGACCTATTGAAATGGATCATAAACGTGGTTTTTCACTTATATTTGATGTGCTGAGTTGATAAGCAAGTTAGTTATATTTAGTAAATTAATCATAAATGGATTTAGAATGATAATGCCTAAAATAATACTAATATTAATTGAGTTTACAACTTATTTAGGTCCAATCTACTTCATTACTCTCTTTTCACTTTTTCTTGCCCTTACTTTTTCGCGCCTGCTTACTCTATGCTTTCCTTCAAATTTTCCTAGATTGGGTTATATGTGTAAGTGTTTTTAGCAATATAGATTAGGTATGGGTTACTAAATTTATATTGCATGAAAATTAGTACAAGAAAAAATAGTTAAAATGTGTTAGTTTGGGTTGAAGCATTTCCAATTCGACCCGCCTATTTGACGAGTCCAGCCACAAATCAATTGCAAAAGCAATAAATTTCTTTTCCCTTGAATTGTTTTTTGGGTTTAAAAGAGACCAAAGCCCACAGGTTTTCAGACAATGGAGAAATCAGTCATCATCAATCATCGATTTGTCTATTAAGGCAAGACCAAAAGGGTCCCCATTAAAGTTTGTGAACGTGGCGGAAAGTAGAAAGATTCGTGGTTGCGGGGGAACTTCGGATGACTTTTCCTAGTCCGACTTTACTCCACGTGTAAGAGTTGGCTGGCAGGTGAGGGGTGAATGATCAAAGAAGAGGAGAAGACCGAGAGCCCACTCGGGAGAAAAGGTCGAAGAAAAAGAAGAGAGAGAGAGAGAGAGAGGGGGGAAGAATGGAGAAAGAAGAGAGAAGAGAAATGAAAAGAAAGGATAAAGAAGAATGGAGGAAGAGAAAATTTTGTTGCGCTTATGATCCGAACGCTTTGCCAAGCAAACTTAACTCTCTTTTACAATGTCAGTAAGTGATTGAAGTAACTAATCGTTTATTCGAACAATTCGTCACGAATAGGGCTTGAAATTTGGAATTATTGAAAATTTGTGTGGCGAAATCTGATTTTTAAGTCATCGAGTTACATATTTTTATAGAAAACAATAGTTTAGGATGTTATGAAACTGTAAAATTTTATAAGTTTTGATTTGAACTTACAATTTATCCATAATAGAATCTTAATGTGAGATTTTTTTTTTGTCAGTCCTACTCTATACCTATTCTACACTCACTCTCAGACTTTTGCCCTGCCTCTTGCAGGGCGTGGGCGTCGAAACCCACTCCTGAAACTTGCGCGTCCCTACCCCATCCCTCCTTGAGAAGGTGGGGGTTTGAACCCCTCACCTCCCCATTCCATGTTGAAAGGGTGGCCACTGGGGCGAATCCCAGTGGTTTTATAATGTGAGAGTTAGGCTGCTGATTCTCTTCGTTCCTTCTCTCTTCTTTTTCTTGCACCTTTTCTCCGTGGGCTCTCAGTCTTCTCCTCTTCTTTGACCGTTTATCCTTGGCCCACCAGCCAACTCTTGCACCAAATCTGTTCAAATTCAATGTACACACACACGTTTATAATGACAGTTAGGTATATGATTTGCCATATGTTAAAAAGAGTGCTACGGACACACACATATACACACACGTTTATAATGACAGTTAGGTGAATGATTTGCCATATGTTAAAAGAGTTCTACACACATATATACATACACACATACATTTATAGTGATGGTTAGGTATATAAATTGTCATATGTTAAAAAGTGCTATCAATGATTGCTTGGACACATTTAATAAGCAAATTTTTTGTTTGAGACAATTAAATTTTCAAGGCACTAAATTGTGTTTAACACAAGAATGATCAAGGGGAAAAAGTCACAAAAAATGCTAAACTTTACCTAGAGTGATAAATTTACCTTAAAACTATTTTTTGTGATATAAAAAGTCGCAAATTTTGCATACTATGACACATTTATGAAAAACTTCTTTCTATGACCTCAAAAATCTCAAACTTTTATTTGTATGATATATTTACCGCAAACTTATTCTGTGATACTAAATTACTAAGATAAATCTGTCACACAGATACAAGTTTAGGATTTTTTAAGGTCACTAAAAAAAGTTTGAGATTTTTTATGTAACAAAAGAGAAGTTTAGAGTAAATGTGTCACACCGTATAAATTTGAGGTAAATGTATCACATGGGTACAAGTTTGGGGTTCTTAGTGGCTTTTACCCTATTTTGAAAATTGCATGATTTCCTAAATTGGTTGCTTAACAATTGCTATTGGGTCACTCATGAAGAGAAAATCTTAATTTGAATTATTCCACTCAGGAAAAACATGATGTGATTCTAACGCAAGATTCGTCACCCCAACCTCTCACCTGTGTGCTCAAAGGAACTTTTTAAGTAGCATGCTACGACTAGAGTCGATTGATTAAGTGGGAGGTACTTAGGCCCCGAAAATATTTTGTGTTTGGCAAACAATTTTGAAAGCTCATTGGCCAAATGTCATCGTACCTAATGCTGAAAGCCCAATGTAGGTCCGGACCTGCTTTGAGCATTGGGCATTTTGGAAATGTAAGTTCTGTCACTGTTCATCTTCTTCCCCATTCGTCTTTGTCTTTCCCTCGCTTGAGAGATGGGCTTCTCCGGCAGCCGCCACTATTGCCTGGGGGTTGGGTGTCCCCGGTGACCACTGCCTGGGGTGGCATGACCTGCGACCTAGGTGGCGTCGCCTGGCTTGTGCGTGCCAGGCAACGCCACCTGAGGTCGCGACCTCAAGCTGGCGATCTGGAGGCTAGATTTGGCCGCGACCTCAGGCTGCCATATTTGGCGGTCCGATGGCCAGATCTGGCCATTCGGTAGTTGGCCGATGGTTAACCAGCTGCCGGATTTGATTTTCAGACTTTAAAAAAAAAAAAAAAAAAAAAAAAAAAAAAAAAAGTAGCAAAAGCCAATTACAAATGTGAGTTTTGCCAAACAGTGTTTATGCTAAATTACTTTTTAATACTATTTGACATTATAATTTACCAAACGGTGTAGCATTTCGGAAAACCCCTTTACCTCAAAGTTATTTGCATTTTCTCAAAGTCATTTCCCCAAAGTTGAACCAAATGAACCCTTAGTACGGGACCACAAGTCCTTATTCATAATCTACCTGAAATCAAAACCTTTTCCACATAACATGGGATCGGTATGAATTGGGTTGGGTATGGCAAAACTGGCGATTTGGGTCTAGAAAAGAAATCACTTCCTTAGGTTCATTTGTTTTGCCCTTTGAGCCTGTTAAATTAATGTCTTGAGTTTGAATTCGGATAACAATTTGTTAAATCGGATTTTAATGATAAAGATTTCCCAAGTAGAAGAAACTTCTTTGGTCTCTGAAGGATTACAAAAATAAAAGGAAGATACGAATTTTTTCTTTACTTGCAAAAGTTGGCCAAAATTTATTATGCAAGTGGGGCCCAAAAGTCATTCACACCTGGATTCCTTTCTTTCCGCTGATGGAAATTAAAGGAAGTCTCCCACGTGAAGCCTCTGCACGAAACAGGAAGTGGTGGGCCCAAGGTCAAAATTTTGACCTTGGGCACACACACGTACACATTAGAGAAAGGCGTAGGTTTTCTCTCCTATAAAAGGGGACTGCTGTACGAGCCGTCGAAGATAGAGTCGCACGTAAGAGAAAGAAAAGCTGCTCGAAGCTTTGAAGAGATACACGATTTTGTACGTACGCGAACCAGGCGTACGTAAAGAGTTGTATTTTGAGCTTGAATGCACAGTAATTTTCTGCCGTGAGTTTATATTTAAGTGAATTGTTTATTTATAAATATTTTGGGTTTGTGGTTAAATTTAGGTGTGGGAAAAACTTGAGCGTTTGAGCGATTGTAAAATTTGATATTCCGATTATAGTGGGTTATTTGCTGCTGGCTCTCTCCCGTGACATAGATACCGATATTCGAACCAAACCACGTAAATTTCTAGTGTCCTTATTTTTCTCATTTATTTCTCTAGTGATTTTACGTTGACATAAATTGCAAGATCTTACCGTTTCCGCGTATTATATCCCAACAATTGATATCAGAGCTTGGGGTTGGATTTCTCAGTTTGGAGCTTTTCCTTGTCTGATTATTATCTGGAAATTTAGTTATTGTAATTATATTTGAGAGGAAATCTGAAATTGAGAAGTTTAACGGGAGCAACAATTTTGTTTTATGGAGCATCAAGATGCGGGCATTATTGATAATATAAGGTTTGGCCAAGGTACTGGATGGTGAGGATGAGTTGTCAATTATAATGAAAGCCTTTGAGAAGGTAGAGCTAATGGAAAAAGCAAAGAGCACAATTCTATTAAATTTGTCGAATGAGGTCTTAATAAAGGTTGCTGAGGAGAAGGATGCCGCAGCATTATGGGCAAAACTTCAAGCACTCTATGTGAAGAAAGGTTTGAACAATCGCTAATACATGTTGAAGAAGATGTTTCAATTTAGATATACTGAAGGTATGTCTATCATAACCCACCTAGATGAATTTAATAAACTCATGATGGATCTGAAGAACGTCGATAAGATACTTAATGATGAAAAATAAGGCATGATATTGTTAGCCTCTTTACCAGAGTCATAAGAGCACTTTACTGATTTACTGTTGTAGGGGCGTACTACTATTACCTCAGAGGAGGTAAAATCTGCCTTATTTTTTAAGGAGTGACAGATAAAGTTGTGAGATGGCGGTCTAGCGCAAGAAGTAGCGTAAGCATTGACTATTTGGGGTAGAGAACAACATCGAGGGCCCAGTAGCAGTAGAGGTAAAAACAGTTCAAAATCACGCCATAGAATGTCCAAGGGACGCGTGAAATGCTTTGAGTGTCACGAGAAGGGGCACATCAGAAGAGATTGTCCAAACCGGAGGAATAAAGTTGATAGGCAGAATGTCACAAGCAGTGTGGCAAATGTTGCTGAAGGGAGCAATAGTAATGCAGAAGCTGTTTTATGTGTGACTGTTACTTTGTCAGGAGACGAATGGATGCTAAATTCGGAGTGTTCTTATCATATGACGCCTCATAAGAACTGGTTTACTACTTACCAGACTGCAGATGGTAATAAAGTTCTTTTGAGGAATAATGTAGTCTGTAAGGCTGTGGGGATAGAGACAATTCGATTTCAGATGCACGATGGGATAGTGCATACATTGACAGATGTGAGGCATGTACCAGAGTTCAAGAAGAATCTTATTTCTCTGGGGACACTTGATGACATTGGGTGTAGGTACACCGCTGAAAGTGGAGTAATGAAGATCTCTCGAGGTGCCATGACAATAATGAAAGGAAAGAAAGTGAATACTCTCTATCATCTACTGGGAGAGACTGTGACAGGAACCGCTGCTGTTTCATCGGGTGAGTTAGATTCTAACTTGACTCAAATATGGCATATGCGTTTAGGGCACATGAGTGAGGCAGGTATGACGATGCTGAGTAAAAATAGGTTGTTGAATGGTTAGAAGATAGGGAAGCTAGACTTATGTGAGTATTATATCTTTGGGAAGCAGCACCGAGTTAAGTTTACAATAGCTACTTATTTGACCAAACGACCAGTTGAATATATTTGTTCAGACGTCTAGGGCCCGTCTTCAGTTCCTTCGAAAGGAGGTGCTTGATATATGCTGACATTTATCGACAATTATTTGAGAAATGTATGGGTGTACTTTTTGAAGCACAAATATGATGTGTTTGATCGGTTCAAGAAATTTAAGGCAATGATTGAGAAGCAATCAGATAAACAGATCAAGTGCCTGAGAACCAATAATGGCATGGAGTTCTGTGGTAAAGATTTTACCGAGTTCTACGAGAAAGAATGTATTATAAGACAACGCATAGTAATTGGGACTCCATAGCAGAATGACGAACTTTGCTTGAGCGAGCTCAATGCATGCTTTCACATGCAAGACTTGGCAAGGAATTTCGGACTGAAGCAGTAAACATGGCATGTTACTTGGTTAATCGATCTCTATCGTCTGCTATCGAGTGGAAGACTTCCGAGGAAGTATGGTCGGGGAAATCTGTTGATTACTTCGGATTACGTATATTTGGATGTCTTGTATATGCTCATGCGAGTGATGGTAAGGTTGAGTCAAGGGCGAAGAAGTGCATATTTCTGGATTATGCACATGGGGTGAAAGGCTATCGGCTGTGGTGCACCGATCCCAAATCACTCGGTTTTCTAATCAGTAGCGATGTGATCTTCGAGGAGACTGCAATGCTTCAATAGAGGAGTTCTGAGACACAACCAGCAGAGAAGACAGATCATGGTGTCATTTGGAGCTTTAGGTGGAGACTTTAGAGACCTCAAAGGTAACTAAAGTTGAGACTGCAAATGAAGCTGCAATTCCTTAAATCGGTGATAGTGAACAACCAGTAAAGCCGCAGCACACAATAGCCGTATATAGACAAAGAAGGCAAATTAAATCACCAGTACGTTATGGTTATATAGATATTACTTTTACATTGACTGTAGGTGATGAGGTGGAGACAGATGAGCCTTCATCTTACTCTGAGGCGACAGCTAGTTCTGAGTCGTTGCAGTGGCTAAGGGCTATGAGTGAAGAGATGGAATTACTCCATCGAAATCAGACATGGGAGCTGGTCAAAGCACCAAAGAGCCAAAAGATTATTGGAAGTTAATGGGTCTTCAAACAGAAAGAGGGCATTCCTGGTGTCGAGGTAGCGAGGTAGCGAGGTATAAGGTGAGACTTGTGGCGAAGGGGTATACACAGCATGAGGGCATTAACTACAATGAGGTGTTCTCTCTTGTGGTAAGACATACTTCTATTCATGTTTTACTTGATTTAGTTGTTTCGCAAGACCTCGAGTTAGAGCAATTTACTTGATTTAGTTGTTTCGCAGGATCTTGAGTTAGAGCAATTAGATGTGAAAATTGCGTTTCTTCACTGTGAGTTGGAGGAGCAGATTTACATGAGGCAACTAGAGGGATTTGCTATTCCGAGTAAGAAAGATCATGTTTGCTTGTAAAATAATTCTTTGTATGGGCTGAAATAGTCTCCTAAACAATGGTATAAACATTTTGATGCTTTCATGGCTAGTTAAGACTATACAAAAAGTCAAATTAATAGCTGTGTTTACTATAGGAGATTGGAGAATGGTTATTTGATTTATCTACTCTTATATGTTGATGATATGCTGATAGCAGCTAAGAATATGTCTGATATTGATGTGCTGAAGATACAATTAAATGTTGAATCTGAAATGAAAGATTTAGGTGCTGCAAAGAAAATTTTGGATATGGAGATTTTGCGTAACAGGATTGCAGGAGTTTTACGTCTATTTCAAAAGAAATATATTAAGAAGATCATGGCACATTTTAATATGCACTCGGCAAAATCTGTAAGTACACCTTTAGCAAGGCATTTTAAACTTTTAGATAAATTATCATCATAGACTGAGGAGGAGGAGCATATGTCCCTTGTTCATTATTCTAGTGCCGTGGGTAGTATTGATGTGTTGAAGATGCAATTAAATACTGAATTTGAGATGAAAAATTTAGGTGCTGCAAAGAAAATTTTGGATATGGAGATTTTGCATGACAGGATTGCAGGAGTTTTACATCTATCTCAAAAGAAATATATTAAGAAGATCATGGCACATTTTAATATGCACTCGGCAAAATTTGTAAGTACACCTTTAGCAAGGAATTTTAGACTTTTAGATAAATTATCACCGCAGACTGAGGAGGAGGAGCATATGTCCCTTGTTCATTATTCTAGTGTTGTGGGTAGTATTATGTATACTATGGTGTACACTAGGCCTAATATTTCACAAGCTGTGAGCGTGGTTAATCGCTATATGAAGCATCCTGGTAAAGCTTATTGGGCAGCTGCGAAGTGGATTCTTAGATATCTGAAGAGGACAACAGAAGTGGGAATAGTGTACCGTAGGGACAGCAATGGTAGTGAAACCACTGGTTTTGTGGATTCGGATCACGCCGATAACTTGAATGATCGTAGGTCTTTAGCAGGATACGTGTTTATGTTAGCCGGTGGTGTAGTTAGTTGGAAAGCATCCTTACAGGATCACATTGTCTTATCTTCGACTGAGGCATAGTACATGGCACTAACCTTTGTAGCGAATGAGACGATATGGTTACAAAGTTTGCTCTGAACAGAAGAGTGTTAATATACATTATGATAACCAATGTGTGATATATTTGGCGTATAATTCAGTTTATCACGAGCGAACCAAGCATATCAACATCAGGTTTTACTTTATCTGAGATGTCTTAGTTAAGGGTAATGTTACTATAAAAAAGATTGCTACAGCAGATAACTCGGCAGACATGATGACTCAGCCTGTTCCTTTGGGGAAGCTCAAGCTCTGCTTGAGCTCTATTGGCATTTGTGGAGAGTGAGCACCCGTCGGGACATTGGGAAAGTAGCATGGATGATAAACACTATAACTTAGCCTCAAACATCGAGCCAAGGTGGAGAATTGTTAAATTAATATCTCAAGTTTGAATTCAGATAACGATTTATTAAACCGAATTTTAATGATAAAGATTTCCCAAGTAGAAGAAATTTCGTCGGTCTATGAAGGATTACAAAAATAAAAGGAAGATACGAATTTTTTCTTTACCTACGGAAGTTGGCTGAAATTTATTATGTATGTGGGGCCCAAAAGTCATTCACGCTTGAATTTCCTTTCTTTCCGCCGATGGAAATTAAAGGAAGTCTCCCACGTGAAGCCTTTGCACGAAACAGGAAGTGGTGGGCCCAAGGTCAAACTTTTGACCTTAGGCACACACGTACACACTAGAGAAAGGCGTAGGTTTTCTCTCTTATAAAAGGGGATGGTTGTACGAGCTGCCAAAGATAGAGCCACACGTAAGAGAAAGAAAAGCCGCTCGAAGCTTTGAAGAGATACTCGATTTTGTACATACACGAACCAGGCGTACATAGAGCGTTGTATTTTGAGCTTGAATGCGCGGTAATTTTCTGCCGTGAGTTTATATCAAAATGAGTTATTTATTTATGAACACTTTGAGTTTTGGGTTAAATTTAAGTATGGGAAACACTTGAGCGTTTGAGCGATTGTAAACTCTGATACTCCGATTATAGTGGATTATTTGCTGCTGGCTCTTCTCGTGGACGTAGGTTCCAATATTCGGATCAAACCACGTAAATATCTGGTGTCCTTATTTTTCTTGTTTATTTCTCTAGTGATTTCGTGTTGACGTAAATTGTAAAATCATGTTGTTTTCGCGTATTATATCCCAACAGAGCCAATTGAGCCTAGTTCAGGCCTGCTCAACCTATGGCTCACGTACATATAAGGGTGAACCCTGAACACAAGGTTCGCCCATCGAATTCATGTGGATCGAAATGCCCTACTCCATCCAACCCACAACAACTCTATGTCCCAATCATGGATGTTTTCAATAATTTGGGTCACCTTTGACGTATAATAGGAGTGGGAAAACCGTAAATGGGGGATGGTGGTAATTAATTTCATGGGATAAGGGTGTGGAACATGGAGTCACCTTTGATGAATAATAGAAAGTGGGAAAAACCATAAATGGGCGATGAAAGAGGATGGTGGTAATTAATTTCACGGGACAAGGGTGTGGAGCATGGGGTCACCTTTGATGAATAATAGGAAGTAGGAAAAACTATAAATGGGCAATGGAGGGGAGGGACGGTTGTAATTAATATCACGAGATAAGGGTGTGGACCAGATGGAAGTTTCAATGACCTTTGGCTTTGCCATCATTGTCATTCTCATCTTCATCATCATCGTCTATCTATCAAATTTTTGATGTGTGAATGTTGTCATGATCATGATAGAAAGAGACCGAAGAAAGGTCTTGGTGTCTCTCGCCACTCACCTCCCATGTGGATTGACAGCTCAAATCAAGTGGCTAGTTGAATGCCCTGCTATGTCAAGCTCAATCCCCCCCACCCATTTTTTCAGCCGTATTCAAGCCACGGCCACTTGCTCTGCTTTCAACGAGAAGCGAAGTGCTCGCCCAAGCATCAACAACTATCTTTAATCGAAGTGAAAATGATACAAATGGTCATTGAAGTTTGATCAAATGCACAATGTTATTCATGAATTTTTAATCTATTTAATGAGGGTCCCTAAATTTGAGCTAATATATGATATTGTTTTTGAATTTTTAATTTGTTTAGTATAGTCCATAAAATTTATCTCAATATTTTACATTGTCGACACCTAAATTTTGTCATTTTTTAAGGACTTAATTACATAGAAAATTAGATATTAATCTCTAAAAATACATAGTAAAAAGTAAAATAAGTAATTTTCATTAAAGTGCATCGCGTTCTCATTAAATCATATAGGCATTAGGAACATTTGCATTACTAGTATTAAAATTAAAATCAAAATTTGAAATTTTTTAAAATGTTATTATTATAATAACAATTAAAAAGAAAAAGAAAAAAAAGAGAGGGAAAAGCGAGATCAGGCCGGGGGCGGCCCGGCCTCTTTCTTTTCTTTTCCTTCTTCTCTCCTGCTTGGGCTTGGCCCAGCCCATTCTCTTTTCTTTCTTTCTTTTCAGCCCAAGCCAACCTCTCCTTCCCCCCTCCCTCAAGCTCTAAAGCGTTCTACAAAAAAAAGAGAGAGAGGACCAAGGAGAGAGGCAGAGGAGACAGCCGCGAGCGTCGCACCGGAGTTGGTGGTCGGGGGGCAGACCGGTGGCAACAGCTGACGTGACAGGAGGCCATCCACATCGGTGCTTAAAAGCGAGAGAGGAAAGAATGAGAAAGGGGGGTCTTAGGCGAGAGTCCGAGAGAGAGAGAGGGGGGCTGGTTCTTTTCTTCGGTTGAGAGCTGCTCGAGAGAGAATCCTAGAGAGAGCTTGAGGGAGAGACCGAGATTGAGACTGAGAGGAGGGCGAGAGCGAACCGAGAAGGAGAGGTCCATGCGCCTGAGAGAGAGAATGAGGGAACCTCGGCCAACGCCTCGGCCGCGCGCCGCGTCCGACGACCTCCCTCGGCGACGTCCTCAAAGCCGCACAAGTGAGCTCGACTCTACTCTTGCCTTATTTTAGGCACGCCAGGCCGGAGCCCGTGGCTGTCCGGCTCGCGCAAGATTCGGCCCGCATCTCCCTGCGTTTTGCTTTCGAGTGTTGAGGCCATCGGTGTTGGTTCAAGTCCCGCTTTTGGGTTAGGAAACCCTCGTTTCCACAGCGCACCCCGTATGATCTGGACACTTGCGAATTGAGAGACACGTTTCTTTATGGAGTTTCGTCGCCGTCATTCTTCTGGGCGTCACTCGTGTTCGCGTCTTTGCTTTAGCTTCATCTACCTCGTACTACGTTCGTTTGGGGCCAGATGGGATGACTCATGGCCAGTGTTGATGTGGTCGCCCGAGGAGCGACGGCGTGGACGAGAAAGTCGAGGGTGTGGTCGGAGACACGGCCAGTGGTTGCCCGTCGTGGCTGCCCGCGGAGACCGTGGTTTGGTGGTTTGGGCGTTCGGTGGTCGCGGCTAGAGTTGTGGTGACCGGTAATGATGGTTGAACATGGCAACCAACGGTGGAGGCCTGGTGAACGAGCATATATCGATTGACTGTAAGACATCATGTCCACGGCTGGAGTTTTGGCGTTCTTGAATCAGTGCGCAGATCTTCGGGTGTTTTGGGCGTGCTCGAAGAAGACAAGTCGTGGGATTGGATAATTGGTGAGAGAGAGTAGTGGACTTCGGGCTCAGTTAGACTTGGTGAGCCTTGGCCTTGGAGTGTTAATTTGGGTGAATTTCACACGAAGGAAATCATTTCTTCAAAAAGTGGATCACGTACTTTTCTCGCTATGGTTATTTGGGATCCTCCTCCACCAAGATGGATTAAACTGAATACGGATGGAGCGTCGAAAGATAATCCTGAACTTACGGGAGTTGGAGGATTATTCCATAATGGAGAGGAAGACTGGCTTGGACGTTTTACCTCATTTCTTGGAATATGTTCATCTCTACAAACTAAACTATGGGCACTGAGGATGGGACTTATCATTGCAAAGCAACAAGGTTTCCACAAACTCATCATTGAGATGGACTTCAAAATTATTATCGAACTCGTTATCCTAGAGAGTAGCGGATAACACTGATCCAACACTACTTAAGGATATCAAAAGGCTATTGAACTTCCATTTTGAGTTCAGAATTCATCACATTTTTCAAGAAGGCAATCGGCCTATTGATATGCTTACTAATGTTGGTATAGCGAAGCGTTTGGATACTACATTTTACCCGTAGCCTCCTAAAGAATTATCTTACATTTTGCTTAGTGATAAAATTGGTATTGTAGACTTAAGACGTTAATTTTTCTTAGTTTGTACCTTGTATTCACCAAAAGGTAAAGGGGTGAATTTCGGCTTTATAGGGACAGTGAGTGTTGGGCTTAAACTAGCTTGTTTGGGTTTAATTGGGTTGAGTGGGCTTTGGGTTTGGTCTTGTAGTGGCCGGATTGGGTTTTATTTCATTGAGCCCGTTCATTTCTTAAGGCCTTTGATGTCCGTGGCCCAGCCTGCAGTCGTCCATGGGCCCAGCTTAACTCCCATTTTCGGATAAAAATAAAAAATATATAAAATTTAAAATTTAAAAATTCTAAAAATTCTAAAAAAAATTCTAAAAGTTAGAAAAAGCTTAAAAATTCATGCACTGATAAGTCACTTCCCATGAGACCGAAGCGACTTTTCCTTAAGAGCTGAGGGCTCCTAGTGCTAAGTTTTTTGAGGTCAGGGTAGAAAGAAAATTCTAAATAGGATGTCTTGGTTTTGCATGAGATAGTTTCAAAGGTTTGAATAGCCCTAGTCTATTTTTTTCAACAGAATCCTCCCACAGACAGAGAGCGGTAACTATCAGGTTTAGATATCCTTGGTAAGGGAAGGAAGAGAGAGAGCGTTGGGGTTTGAGATAGAGTGTAAGTCCTTGTCCCTTAAGCAAGTTACCTTCTATCTTATCTTGATTTTTTTTTTTTTTTTTTTGGTCGAACTATCTTATCTTGATTTGATTGCACTTTTTTCGCACTTAGGAGAGCTATTATATTAAGAGCTTTCTTTCCTACTCAGCTTGGGTCGTAAGTTAGCCGGCCATACCGCTTACATGCTATTGTAATCGGCAAGCCTCCCTTTTAGGGCTGGGAATCTGTCCATAGCGCTAACTGGTATTAGTGATCTTCCTTCCCGTCTTCTCTTAGCCCTTATACGAGGCCTTTTTAAAAGTCGCGATCTGAATAAAATTTTTGACTAGCTTTCTCTAAAATGTGCAAAAATCCTTGATAAAGAAAAACTTGTGATCAAAATTGAACAAGCTGTCAGGGCTTCACCAAATGATTGGAGTGTTCTTAGAGACAAATGATAGGTTATCATGTGCGTATTCTCATTTCAACTATTACGTGATTGTGCACTTTATGGACATGGGTTTACCTCAACCACTGCACAGTGCTAATGTTGCCAACCACCATCCCCACGTAATCCTCCATGGAAATGGATTGAAACAAAGCTGGATTGTTGAGAACCGGTTCAAGTAATAGTTGCCTCCGACGCTGACCATGTAAACGTCCTCCGAAACCATTCTCTTCGCCTTCTCGTCCCCCAGCTTCTTCCTCAGATCCTTCACCAGTTTCTCGAACTGATTCTACTGAGTCCTGAGGTCCACCACCTAATGAAGGAAAACTAAGGAAGACAACCTGGAAGCGGAATATAAAAAAAACATCAAAGCAAAGACAAGGAAAGACACTCGACATACAGATCCTTGGTAAGTATTAGATAAAACGCCTGCTCCGCCAGACGCGAAATTTGCCCCTTCCACAGCCGTTGTTCTTCAGCTGGAGATATGGTGGGATC
Source organism: Eucalyptus erythrocorys (assembly GCA_014182555.1). Taxonomy (NCBI): domain Eukaryota; kingdom Viridiplantae; phylum Streptophyta; class Magnoliopsida; order Myrtales; family Myrtaceae; genus Eucalyptus; species Eucalyptus erythrocorys. The sequence continues at coordinate 55,017,231 of CM024602.1, forward strand.
AGTGGTAGCTTCGCATATTTAGATGAATCGCCTGAAAAGAATTTGAGTGTGCAATCAATCAATTATGGGGGAAGAAAAGGCTAGAGCATGGAGAAGTTATACTGTTGGAAGATACATGAGAATCTTCTGGATATTATTTAGATTAAGATTGATATATAAAATGATCAATTTAATATTGGATCTGATTTGTAGATTATTTGGTTGCCTTTTTCTTATACAGTTTGTACTATAATATGGGATATGTACAATATACAGAAAATTTCCCACGTTCCTCTATGATCCTCCTCTTTGCCTTCGTTTTCCTGCTTAGTTTTCATATACTGATGAAATCAGCTATAAGACGACCGTCAGTGAAGCTGCCAGTGGGATAATGGAAGAAAATCTCGCCATATGGAGGGAAGTTTTCCCTGAAAGACACGGTTTTTACGTAGTTGTTGATCGCTGCGTTGGTGAGCAAGTCGCCAAAGATGGACAGGGCGACGTCGCAGCGAGCCGAGAGGAGGAGGCTGGCGAAGACGAAGACGGTGGAGAAGAGGATGTGGAGATCCAGAGCCGACATCGCGATCTTGGGTGGGACGATGGGGCGTCTCTTGGGATTTTGTACCGACGCTCGGGTTACTTAAATAAGTAAGTTGGGGGAAGAGGAAGGCTCGTGATAGCTCTTTCCTCTTTTGGCTAAACATATGACGTCATAAATTGGCAGAGTAAACTTTTTGGGGGCGTTGAAACACATTTGCTTGCGTGATTTGCATTCTGATTTTCGCTATGTATTTAGTTTCCATGTTGCGGTCATAAGAGGAGGCTGCTGAGATACGTTTGAACAACTGCTGGTTCCATACTTCACCTTTTTAATTTTCCACTTTGCGGTCCACCCGCGATTTCAGCACGTCTTCATAGAAGTTTCAGTCGAAACAGCTCATTACCAATTTATAATCCCTTCCCTTGCTTATCCAGACTTTATGCTTGGATCACATTATGGGACCATTTATGGTTTCAATCTTAATATGCTTGTTAATTCTCTTATGATGTTATCCTTTCTAAAATACTTTGGTCGGCCTAGGCTCTGTCCAACATATAGGAATGAATTGATAACTAATGTGACCCATAACTTAATGGGCTGTCTAATGTAATCGACTCTCTTCCCCCTTCTTTTTCTTACTTTCAGTTCTTTCGCATTTGACCGCATACAAAAAAACATTAACTGTGCTAGGGCTCATAAAATCGTAGGCAAAAGCGCAAAACTAAAGCAATAATAAATCTCATTTATTCAAACTTATTCCGAAACATTATAAGAAATCAAGTTTGTCGACATTTGAGCAATGCTAGGGGCTCATTTGAACATCCCCGTTCTTTAACGGAAGTGCAATCATACAATCAATCAAACATTATCCCCCATTATTCATAATATGATGTTCTAGTGGGATGTGATTATTTACCTACGATTTCAAGGAAAAAAATGATTCAAGCACCCTCATGCTCGAACAATGCTTTCAAGTTGCGAGGTCTGATTATACTCAAACTCCCATTCCACATCAATTGCGCAAATTGCCTATTAGCCCTCTCACTTGCGTGGTCAGAGTCAAAGAACACGTAGTTCTCAGGATGATGGCATAATGAAAATTCCTTCTCTCCTCTTTGGCCTCCACAGCTTGAATTTGCCCTATAAGGACCCGAACCACAACACGCAGTTTCGGCTTCCTTAAAACCTGAATTGATTTCACATTTCAAAAATAAGGACTTCTATTCAGTACAAAAGCGATGTAAAAGGCATAAAATCCACAACCAGTATAGAAGTGACGATGCTTAAGCTAAGTGCCCGCAGCATAAATAACTGACCATATTTTGATGGGTATTGGATTCTCTCACTGCCTGAAGTGTAGTAGTCGAAGTAGGAGTACTCGAATCCTTTGAGTTGCGCCTCCAGTTTTGCGAGGATTGAAGTAAGAGCAACGTTGTGAAGCTGTGCGAGCTTGTTGGCTTCGCCTGAGCAAGAACCATTTCCGGCTGGTCTCATGACTGGCACACACCCAAGTTGCCCAATTCCAATCATTGCAAATTTTCTTCCCCCTACTTCATATATTCCCTGAAAATAAAAATGAGAAATCGATATCATCCCCTTGAAATGCCGTAACAATTACCAGATGTTACCTTGCAAGCACACACTTTATAGTGTATGTATATAGTGGAGTGAACCTTTAAGGTTTAAGGTCTCTCGGGAAAATAAACCAGTCAAGATACCCTCAAAACCAACTTATAATTGAATAAAAAGACACCGAAATACTTGCGCAATTCCATATTTGTGCTACAAATAGAGCCACATAAAGAGCAACTGACTAAGTGATACAGTAGATCTTAATTGGATATCAAATCATGGCTTATGGAAAAGAGAAGGAGAAAGAATTACATCTAGAATGTACTTAAGGGCCAGCAACTCATACTCAATTGTCAGTTCAGATTAAGCACTCATGTTTAGTCATGTCAATGCAATTGGGCATGCTTAAAGATCATGTAATTTGAATTTGTTTCATTTTCGAGTTTGTTGATATAAATTGGCTTCTGTACATAGAGCTATACAATCGAGTCCATTTGTGCCAAAAATTACAAGAAATCACATGGTCCATAAAAATCTACCTTTAAGTGAAACTAGAAAGTACTCTCTCAAGAGCGGTGGATGATGGAATTTTTGTTAGTTTCGTACCTTAAGCACGGTGGTGATGTTTCCAATCACCATCCCCACGTAATCTTCCATGGAAATGGACTGAAACAGAGCAGGATTAGAGAAGAAAGGCAGGGCGTAATCACTGCTTCCAATGCTAATTAAGTAAACACCCTCCTGAATTATTTTCTTGGCCCTCTCACTGCCCATCTCCTTCTCCAGCTTCTTCTCTAGTTGTTCGAGCTGCTTCAGCTGCATCTTCAAATCCACCACCTGATAAATTAAAAACACGAACTTGTTAATTCCTATCTTTCTTGCAGTTGGAAATTTTCATGTTAAATAAAGCTTCGAGCCAAAAGATATAAATAAATAACATACAAATCCTTCATAAGTGTCGACGAAAGCACCAGCACCAGCGGATGCGAAGTTCGCCCTGTTAGAATGTTTAAATAATAAACCACGCCTTCATCTAAAAAGCTTAAGATTTTAGAACAGTTGGTAGTGGTCCCACAAAATCTGACATGGTATCAGAGCTAGGAGGTCCTGAGTTCGAATCTTCTAGGCCCCTATTTGCCTCCCCAATTAAATTTCCACACTTAGTATTAGGCAAAAGACCAGACTAAGTGTGAGAGGGAGTGTTAGAATGTTTAAATAATAAACCACGCCTTCATCTAAAAATCTTAAGCTTTTAGAACAGTTGGTAGTGGTCCCACAAAATCTAACAGGGGCCGTGATCAAGCCGTGGTAAGCGCCGACTGGCCATGGCCAAGACCTTGGTGATCCTCTTTCCGGGAAGATGAACAAAAAAGAATAGGAAAAAAAATTTAAGAAAAAAAAGAAAAAAATTACAAAAATCGTCCACGTAAACGCTGGTTAGCTGACCATCGTATCACGTTAGACAGCCGATCTTGATTAGGTTACATGTCAATAATTTTTAACCTAAATTAACCAGATGAACTACAAGTTAGCTATGCATGTGGAATGACATATTTTGGTTTGGGTCCACATAGGGCAAACCTAAGGAGAAAATATTAGGTATGAGTGATAGACATGTCGGATTTGCATAAGTTCACTCAACGCTCGACACTTGTCATCCATGGGCCCACATTGCAGAAATTTTTAGAGTTTCATTCTCTTCTCTCTCTCTCCAGTAGTTTTCTTTTTCTTTTCCTCTTGCGTTCATTAGGACTCATAAAGCTAGCTGCTTTGGCCATGTTTGCCATGGATCTCGATCTCGAACTTGGAGCTTGGGTAGCCTTGGCCACTCAAGTTTCGAGCTTGGCCTCTAGCTCGTGGTGATGTCCACTTCAAGCTCATGGCCATGGTGTCGTTCCGTTCCAAAGGTCCGGGTCTACGAAGCAGATTTGTTGGATCCAAAACTGAAGACGAAGATCAACCATGGCATCGCCATTTGCCATCTTGACACGTTGGCTTGGAACGCTAGTCATGTAGCATTCCTCGCCCTAGGGTCTAGTCCGGGACATGTCGAGGATTGTCATTGGATTTTTGAAAATGACCGTTGCATGACTCTCGCACGACCGCCGCACCGCCCTTGCACGACCCTTGCACGACCGCCGCACGACTGTCTCACGATCACCAACCGTCACCATTGACCGTCACCGCAGGATTGCCGTCCACCGGTTGTAGGTGGGGTCAACAACCGATGGGCTTATTCTTCCGGGGGTCGACGTTGAAAATGGGGACCGTGATGCCAATGCCCGACATTCGGGACAAAAATGCCTAGAAGGTTGTTTTTGCCATGGAGCATCGCGTCGAAGTTACCCTTCTCGAGTAGAAAGGTCAACGAGCTCAACCAAATTTTCCATGCCGGACATAATTCCACCATGGAGAAAATAATGGCAGATGCACTCGCCAAGTGCGAGAGAGCACCAAGCTGCGGTGAGTCCAAGTAGTGTGTGTCCTCCATTGAGGATATGATCGACTTCGCCACATCGATCATAGGACGCAACGTGGTGGTCCGGTCCACAGAAAGTATCGAAGGTTCGAACCGCGAGATCCTAATCGAACAAGTTAGAGGGATTAACCGCGGTGAGGTGATAAAATCCGTGTCGTGTCATCAAAGTTTGTTTCCTTATCTTCTCTATTATTGTCGTTCTGTTCCAAAGGTCCGGGTCTACGAAGCAGATTTGTTGGATCCAAAACTAAAGACGAAGATCAACCATGGCGTCGCCATTTGCCATCTTGACACATTGGCTTGGAGCGCTAGTCATGGAGCATTCCTCGCCCTAGGGTCTAGTCCGGGACATGTCGAGGATTGTCATTGGATTTTTGAAAATGACATGACATGGACAGTGGCTGATTGACGTAGAAGATGAAAGCTCGAGCGGTCAGGATTTGAGTCGCCTGGGTTCAACCTCGAATCCGAGTTAGGTTATTACTAATCACAGATCAAATATTTTTTTTTTTTTTTGGGTTCCGAATGACGGATTATAGTGATGACTTGCTTTGTTATGATTTAATGTCTACGCTCTCAACTTCATTTACTACTAATCTCCAAAAAAAAAAAAAAAAAAAAAACCTTCATTTACTGCTTTGTATATTTTGACAAAACGCACGATGCGTTGCGGTGCCAGTTTTAGGTGAAAAGCGATGTGACAAAGCACGAAGTCATGTACCTCATCTAGAGTCTTAGGGTGCGCATGACAACGTTTCTATTCTGGAGAACTATTTTTTTTTCAGAAATAGTTTTTTTATATTTCTACTCGAGGAACAATTTCTAAGAAAAATCTTTTACCAAAAAAAAAAAAAAATTTCTAAGAAAAATAAGTGCTTGGTAATCATACAAAATTTTTATTCTTGAAATAAAAAAAGAATAGAAATGCGATTTGTAAAAATTTATAAATTTTTGCATTTATTTGTTTTTTCTTCTTACTCATGGACCACCAACCGCTGCCGGCCGTTGCATGACCATTGCACGACTCTCGCACGACCGCCACACGGCCCTTGCACGACCCTTGCATGACCGCCGCACGACCGCCTCACGATCGCCAGCCGTCACCGTTGACTATCGCTATTGGATTGCTGTCCACCGGTTGTAGGTGGGGTCAACAGCCGATGGGCTTATTCTTCCGGGGGTCGATGCTGAAAATGGGGACCGTGATGCCAATGCCCGACATTCGGGACAAAATGCCTAGAAGGTTGTTTTTGCCACGGAGCATCGCATCGAAGTTACCCTTCTCGAGTAGAAAGGTCAACGAGCTCAACCAAATTTTCCATGCCGGACATAATTCCACCATGGAGAAAATAATGGCAGATGCACTCGCCGAGTGCGAGAGAGCACCAAGCCGCAGTGAGTCCAAGTAGTGTGTGTCCTCCATTGAGGATATGATCGACTTTGCCACATCGATCATAGGATGCAACGTGGTGGTCCGGTCCACAGAAAGTATCGAAGGTTCGAACCGCGAGATCCTAATCGAACAAGTCGAGAGGATTAACCGCGGTGAGGTGATAAAATCCGTGTCGTGTCATCAAAGTTTGTTTCCTTATCTTCTCTATTATTGTCGTTCGGTTCCAAAGGTCTGGGTCTACGAAGCAGATTTGTTGGATCCAAAACTGAAGACGAAGATCAACCATGGCGTCGCCATTTGCCATCTTGACACATTGGCTTCGAGCGCTAGTCATGGAGCAATCCTCGCCCTAGGGTCTAGTCCGGGACATGTCGAGGATTGTCATTGGATTTTTGAAAACGACATGACATGGACAGTGGCTGATTGACATAGAAGATGAAAGTTCGAGCGGTCAGGAATTGAGTCACCTAGGTTCAATCTAGGCCCAATGTGTGAAGGGGATTTGTTAAGGTTATTTCATATTAGTTGTGGAAGGGGTTTGTGTTCAATTTATAAGTGTGAAGGAGAACCTCACCCTTTGTGCTAGTTGTTGAGGTGAGAAGGTCCAAGACTACCCAATATTAGTATCAAAGCTTAAGTTGCCAACAAGTCTGGATTTAAAAAGTCACACGGGAGAGTTACAAATTGTTGCAGCTTCGACCGAGGCTTGATGTGTAAGGATGAGATTGTTGAGGTTGTTTGGGGGTAGTGGTCGATTTATTAGTGTGATGGAAAGCCTTGTCTCGAGTTAGTTTCTAGGGTGAGAGAGATTTAAGATCACCCAACATTAGTATCGAAACTTAGATTTATACGAGAGAGTTACGGATAGTTGTGCTCCAACCCAAGCCCAATGGTATGATAGAGAGATTGTTGAGATTGTCTTACATCGGTTATAGAAGAGCCAGCAGTTAGTTTATAAGGATGAGGGAATGGCTTACTATTTAAGCTAACTTTTGGGGTGAAAGAAGCCGTAGACCTCCCAACACTAGTATTAGAGCCATGTTGCCAATAAGTCTAGACCCAATAGTCATATGGGAGAGTTATGGGTTGTTCCGCCTTCCACCCAAGCTCCATGTGTAAGGGAGATTGTTGAGATTGTCTCATATTGATTGTGGAAGGGGTTGGTGGTCAGTTTTATAACAGAAAGCCTAACCATTTGAGCTACCTTTTGGGGTGAGAAGGCTTGGAACCACCCAATACTAGTATCAGAACCTAGGTTGTCAATAAGTCTGGACCTAAAAAAAGTCACATGGGAGAATTATAAATTGTTGAGCCTCCAATCAGGCCCGATGTGTGAGGGTGAGATTATTAAGATTGTCTCATATCGGTTGTTAAAGGGGCTGGTGGTCGATTTATAAGTGTGAGGAGAAGTCTTATATCTTGAGCTAGATTTTGAGATGAGAGAGGCTTAAGCCCACCCTATAGTGGTATCAGAGCTCATGTTGCCAACAGGTCTAGACCCAACAGTTATATGAGAAAGTTATGAGTTGATGCGGGTTTGACCCAAACCGGATGTGTGAGAGAGAGATTGTTCAGGTTATCCCGTATCAGTCGTGGAAGGGGTTGATGGTCGATTTATAAGTGTGTGGGTATACTTCACCTTTTGAGTTAATTCTTGAGGTGAGAAAGGCCCAAGACCACCAAACATCACGTATCTAATATTTTCTCAAACGTGAGTTGTGGAGGCAAGAGAGGAGTGAAAGAACATTTGTTGTGTTGTCATCATCAAAAATTCTTATTCCTTAATAATCATCTGATAAAAAGGGCCAATTAACAATTTGTCCAATTAACGTGGAATGGAAGTTCAAGCATCACCGAACCTTCCTATTTAGAAGCGATGTTCAATTGTGATCAAACCTGAACTTTCTGTTGGTACCTCGAGGAAATAGAGGTACTTGGGTGTCAACAATTACATTAATTAGACTAGCCAGATTGCCACGAAATAACACTTCTGTTGGTACCTTGAGGTAATAGAGGTACTTGGGTGTCAATAGTTACATTAATTAGACTAGCGAGATTGCCACGAAATAACATTTCTTTTCTCCACTGTTCTGTTTGATTGTGAAAGATCCCAAGACACTTCTTTCTTCGTGTGCTAAGACGATCAAAAAGAGAAAAGGTCTCTCAGCTTAATTTTTCTTATTATGGACATCTCTACATACAAAAACGAGTGCATATTTAAAAAATGCTGTCATTTTGACCATGATCAAAGATATTATAAAGATTATGATTGCGCTGAGTGCCCGATGTGTATTTGATCTCACATTGTGAAAGTACCAACCAGCTACTGTACTGCATTGGTGAGCAACTTTCTCGCAACCTCCAACTAGCACGAAGCGTCTAAACCCGTTAGAGGCACAGGTTAGTCTTGATGACAAGTGTGCTGTATTGTGCACGATAGGGGTTCGAGCGGGGGCTGCTCTGAGTGATATTGGAGCCAGAGCTGAGGCACTTATTGGTTTTGAATACTTAGAACCTGCATAATCTAGATATAGCCTGTTAAGTTAGTAAGTAAGTCTCACGCGACGATAGACAATCAAGATACTTATTATAATGTCAGGGTGCGAGTGAGCCCTGATTAGAAAGAACGCCCGGGTGAGGCTGCCGCATAATTGTGTTGGCCATAGTCTTTGAAATCATATAAGCATATGATTTATAAAAAGTGGGCCTCTGGACAAGAGCTAAAAGCGATTGTAAATGGGTTAGAAAGTTGTCTCCTTGACGAAAGCCTTCTTGCACTGCAAGTGTTGAACCCGTCGACCGAAAGTGGCGAAAAAGTCGAAAAACAGTGTCAGACAACGACTCGTCTGGACGTTTCTGCCACGTTCGTCAACGTTTCTGTCAAGTTCGTAAAGCTGCCGGTCAATCAGGGAAGGAAGACTTCGCAAAAAATACTTCAGTCACCATATTTTCCATTATATTGTGTGTGTGTATATATATATACACACATACACACGAAACCTAAAGAGATCGAACATTATCCAACACAGGTCATCATGTCGATTCCGACTCTCCACATCATTCTCTTCGCTAGTCTCGCAAGCCTCCTCGTCTTAACTGGCTGCACCGATCAATCTCGGGAAGAGGTTGCTCCGTTCATCTTCGGCGACTTCGTTAACGACGCTGGGACCAACAACTACATAAACACCACTGCAGGCTTTAGAGCAAACTTTCCTCCTTATGGCAAGACGTTCTTCCACAAACCCACTGGCAGATTCTCCGATGGTCGTCTCATTGCTGATTTTATCGGTAACTTCTTTCTTTCCTTTTTTTTTTCCTGGGTAACTCATGTGCAAATTCTATTCATCCTTAAAAGTTAGTGCTTAAATAATTTATTGTTCTATTTTGTTTTTCTTTATCTTTTGTTATGCAGCTGAATTTGCAAATCTGTCGCTGATTCCACCGTATCTCCAAATGAAAGATGGTGAATTCATGGCGGGGACGAATTTTGCGTCCGGTGGAGCAGGTGCCCTGGTCGATACTTACAAAGGATTTGTATGTTCTTTTTCCCTCTTCTTTTTGGCTCGAAGCTTTATCTAACATGGATATTTCCACTTTACGAGACGCAAGAAACATGGGAAATGAATAAGTTCGTGCTTTTAATTTATCAGGTGGTGGATTTCAAGACGCAGCTGAAGCAGCTTAAACAACTGAGGAAGAAGCTGAGGAAGGAGGAGGGGAAAGACCAGGCGGACAGGATAATTAAGGAGGGCGTTTACTTGATCAGCATCGGAAGCAACGATTACTTGATGGCTCTCGTCTATAATCCTGCCCTGTTTCAGTCCATTTCCATGGAAGATTACGTGGGGATGGTGATTGGAAACGTCACCACCGTTCTCAAGGTACTGACCAAACTTTATGTCTATTTATAATCATTCTTTGTCGACTGTCATGATCTTTCAAAGTGGATGAAAACTGAATAAATTCATAATTTTTATTCAGGGAATGTACAAAGTAGGAGGGAGGAAATTTGCAATGATGGGAATAGGGCCACTTGGGTGTGTGCCAGGTATGAGACCATTAACCAGAAATGGTTCTTCCTCAGGTGCAGCCAACAAGCTCGCCAAGCTCCACAACACTACTCTTACTTCAATTCTCGCAAAACTGGAGACTCGACTACACGGATTCGAGTACTCCTACTTCGATTTCTACACTTCAAGCAGTGAGACAATCCGACACCCATCAAAGTATGGTAAGTTATTCATGCTCTGGTGCCACCTAATTTTGCTTTAGTTCAAGCATCGGTCCTTCTATACCGCTCGTGGATTTGTACTTTTTTTTATTTTTTATTTTTTATGTTTGCTCATGTACTGAATAGAAGTCCTTATTTTCGATGCGCAAAATTGGTCTAGGTTCTAAGGAAGCGGAAAATGCGTGCTGCGGTTCAAGTCCTTATAGGGCAAGTCCGACATGCGGAGGCAAGAGAGGAGTGAAGGAATATTCGTTACGCCGTCATCCTGAGAAGTTCGTCTTCTTTGATTCCTACCATCCAAGTGAAAGGGGAAACAAGCAATTTGCTCAGTTGATGTGGAACGGGAGTTTGAGTGTAATCAGACCTTGCAACCTAGAAAGCATTGTTCAAATACGAGCATGTTAAATTTTTCTTTTTCTCAAAATCGTAAGTGAATAACCACGACTAGCTCAACCGTCATATCATGAATGACGGGGCATAATTTTGGAATGATGTATGATTGCACTTCTGTTAAAGAACAACGATGTTTAAACCATCTCAAGCACTGTTCAGATGGAGAAACTTGAATTACTTGAAAATTTTGGGAAAAGCTGGAATGACACGATTGATTATTGCTTTCTTCTATGCTTCTAACCACATTTCAATGGCCCACAACTCAGTGAGTGTTCTTAAGATGAGGTAAATCATCAAGTAACGCAAATCGAGAAAAAAATGTAAACTTATAAAAAGAAGAGGGAAGAGAGTTAATTTCATCATGCAGCCTATTAAATTATGAGCCAAATTTATAATCCATCCATTCCTCCGCAACGGACTGAGGCTACGGGTACAAATGTTATTAATATATTAATAGAGGGGACATAATACATATTGTTATTGGGTATTGAATGCGTGACCAACTCGGTATATCCATCTTGTTGACTCGCAGGGTTCTCAGCCCCCTTCAAATTAGTACCTCAAGTGTGTCATCCAGTACCATCGATCTTTCTTTTTTTGTCGTTGCTTCATTGGCCGTTTTTATCATCATTGGCTGTATCAAACACAGCATATTGCCGGCGAGCTTGCAAAGCTTCACAACATAGCTCTCATTTCAATTCTCACAAAGCAAGTGACTCAGCTACGAGGATCCAAGTACTCCTACTTTGACCTCTACACTTCGGCCCGGATAGAATCCGAAACCCATCGAAATATTGTCGGTAATACAAGTCTTTTAAACCTTAATTTTGCCTACATCTTATATAGACAATGAACCATGTGAACATTTTTTGTTCTAAAATTCATTTCCAGCTTAAATGAGGTGAAAATGCCACGTTGTGATTCAGGTCCATATAGAGCGAGTCCGAGTTGTGAAGGCAAGAGAGTAGTGAAAGAATATATTTTGTGTTGTTGTCCCAAAAAAAAAAATTATTTTTTGACAACCATTCAATTGAAAAGGCCTATCAATAGTTTGCCCATTCTAATGTGGAATGGAAGTTTACGCATCACTGGCCCTTGTAATGCAGAAGAGTAGTTCAAACTTGAGCAAACTTGAACTTTTTCTTGGACCCTTGGGGAAATAAAGGTACATCATTTGATTCTATGCCTTTAGTTCCATTTTGTGGCAACAAAACATAGGAATAATTTAAAATGAAATGTCAATAATCTTATCTCAGGGCGATGAACATTTAAAAAAAAAAAGATCAAGGATCGTAGGGTAACACTAATCGATTTCATTATGCAGCCTATTAAACACTGTAGGGGCTTGATCACTCCTTTCATCTGGCGAGATGGCTGAAGCCTAGATCCACCTCGGCACTTAGAAAATGATATTCAACGAGTTTAAACTATAGACATGATGTAACGAGCTAAAATGAATTCAAAATGCTGAATCATTAGGAATTTAGACGTTTATGCATACCAAGAGCGCTGGGGAACTGATGATCCTTGATAGATTGCGATAGACCTATATGCATACTTGGTTAAGAATGTCGTTAGCATGTGGTGCAGTTATTGGACTTGCCAGATTCCACAGAACAACCCATCGCATAGCCCGGCCACGGACCATAGACAGCGACCAGCCCATCTTTTCTTCCCACTGGTCCGTTTAATCACGAAAGATCCGAAGACCATACTTCTTTCTGTACTTAGAAATTAGAGGGGATAAAAAAGGATCAGAAGCACACCACGTGGCGCTTGGGACGGTATCGATTCGGGTTTGCCTTCAGCAGTACTAGAACTAGAGTGAGGGTGCTCATTGGTCTTACATTCCCAGGACGCCGTCGTCTAGATAGAGGCCGTCGTGCTAGCGAATGACTCCCCTGCGGCCTTAAACTAATGATGGATGCCTCTACATTGAGTTAACCAATGGTGTGCTCACATGAAGAACGCCTTTCGAATCATCTAAGCCTATGATTTGTCAAAGTGGGCTTCTGGATGAGTACTGGAAAACGACTATGAATTTGTTAAGACTTGTCTCCCAGACGAATAGTCTTCTTGCGCGTAAGTGTCGAGCTAGTCGGCCAACATGGGAATAAAAGTAAAAACCCATTGTCGCACTCCCTCTTGTCCAGACGGATCTCCCACGTTTATCCAATCTATCTGCCAAGTTCGTAAGTCCTGTTCAATGCACGGACAGGAGACCTTGAAACCGCTACTTTCATCACCGTATTTTCCTATATATGTAGCCACCTAAAAGAGGACTAATATCACCCACCACAGATCATCATGCCGACTCCGACTCTCCACGTCATTCTCTTCATTGTTCTCGCAAGCCTCTTCGTCTCAACTCGTGGCGTCGATCAGTCTCGAAAAGATGTTGCTTTGTTCATCTTCGGCGACTCCGTTAACGACGTGGGGACCAACAACTACATAAACACCACTGCCGATTTCAGAGCAAATTTTCCTCCTTATGGCGAGACGTTCTTCCGCCATCCCACTGGCAGATTCTCCGACGGTCGTCTCATTGTCGATTTTATTGGTAACTTCTTTTTCGCTGGGTAACTTGTACACAAATTCCATTTATTTCCTCATAAATTACTGCTTAATATGTTTGTTGTTCTATCTTGTTTTTGTTTTCGTTTGGTTATGCAGCTGAATATGCAAATCTGCCGCTGATTCCACCATATCTCCAAATGAAAGATGATGAATTCATGGGAGGGCCCCTGCCAAAGAAAGGTCTAGTCATTGGTCGTCTTCTCCGGTGGCATATTCGTGATTATCGTCTCCAGAAGCTCTTTTTATTCTCTCTTTGAAGGCACCAAAGAAGAGGACGACGACATTGGCGGCTTCCTGCCGGATCACGAGACACCTGGGACGTATCGATTTGCACAGTGCATCAAGCAGGTCCTCGACAATTTCGGAGCTCAAATCAGCCCATCTCATGGCAGAGATCGAGCGCTTGAACCGAGTCAAGCTCAACAGCGACACATCCCCGGGCCACTGAGTCCACATTTGTTGACTCTCGTCCTTCTATTCCTCCCATCGTTCATCTCGATCCCATTCCTGGTTCGCTAAGCCACGGCCCAGACTGGCTCCGTCAATGACAGGCTAGTCGAATAGCGACGGATCGGCGGAGGAAGCTTTGGCAACATCATGACTTCGACGCATCGCTTGGAAATTTTCCAGCCATTCCGCAAGCGGCCATCGCTCGCTCGCACGACCTCAGGGCCCGTTCGAGATAACTTCATGAGATGAGATTACGCTTGTTTGACAAGTAGTGCGAGGTGGGCGCGCTTGATACAGACAACGACGCAACGACCCCAAAAAAAAAGGACCAACGAAAAACAGGCAGAAGGACCACAAAGGGTATAAAGTTTCAAGATATGGCAAAAATCAGCCAATGAGAAAAATGATTAAAAGACGTATCTAGCGGCTCCACGAAGAAGCACTCACAGGAAAGTTCTGAATGTTGTCCAAGGAAAACGTGCGCACATAATCCCACTGTGAGCAACTCATGGAGGGTCAACCCTTAACTGTGTGCTTGACTTCGGCAAACCAATCTCTGGATAACTCCAGTCGCATGTAGCCACACCGCGGAATCCCGAGCATTGTGTCCGTTGGAGAGTTTTTGCGAAAACAGAAAAAGAAAGAACTTATTTTGTGCAGGTCTTTGAGCGAGCCAAGCACCATGGAGCCGTGCTTCGTCGCCATGCACGTAACGCTTGCCGCTACATTTGTTTTTCTTCTGCAGGTCTTCTCGGGGTACCCAACAGAGACGTCCATGAGATAATCCCGTAGAGAGAGAGCCACGTGCTTTCACTTCTCTACTGCACCCATTCACAAAAGACAACACATGAAGACCAGAGAACAGAAATCATGGGCGAAGATTTTCCTAGTAAAAGAGGATAGTTAACTTTTCAATAGAATTCGTGGGTCTAATTTGAGTCATTGCAGGTTTCCTTGGTCTTGCGGAGAAGTATAATAAATCCTCATGTGGGAGTCCATTGTTGGTAAACATCCATCCCCGCTTGCTTGTACGAACCATCGTGGCCATCCTTTATCGAGAAGCACCATTGCGCCGAATCTCGCTCACCAACCATTACTAGTCATCCTTGAGTCGATCCCATTGAGTTCAAATTTGGTAACATTATTTGCGAAATTAGGTAATTATCTTATCTCAATTTGATTTGGATAATTTATTGCCTAATACGTGCTTTTCAATATCTTACGTGCATATTTGAATTATTGGCAATTATGATTTATTGTCCAATTCGCAACCGCACGAATTTTTATTCCATCTATAAGGCTTTAGATGGAATAATTATTCACGTGGGAGTAAAATTGATATTTTGATCTTTAAGACTTAAGATCAATTTATTGATTTTATTAGCGAAATAATCAAGTCGGATTAGATATCATTTCCAAATTTGAACGATTGACAATATCTTTGATGGGTGTGCATGATTTGGTTATGTTTATCTCGAAAATACAAAAAAATTGCATTTGCATTCCATGTAGATTAGGATAAAATTGCATAATAGAATAGGTTTTCTTATATGCATGTAGTTTTAGGTTAGATAATATTTTTAAGATTGCATGACGAGATAATTTTCTAGAATAAGATAGGATTGGTCTATTCCTAACTTAAAATAGATAATGTCTCGCTTTAGTTAGATTTTTATTTTTAGTGATTTTTAATTATGAATTTTCATAAAAAAGAAAACAAAAAAAATCATCATCATGCATGTTAGAATAGAATTGCATGTCTCATTTTAAGTTTAGATAATATTAGATAGATTGCATTCTTAGGAAAAATTAAAAATGTCATGTAAATGTCATATAGGATAGATTCATAAAATGCACATCATTTAGAGATTGTTATTAGGTCCATTTAATTAGAAATTATATGTCATTAGAATTAGGTCAGTTAGTTAACATTCCATTGCATATTGCATGATTTTCATTAATCAAGTGAAAACAAAAAAAAAGAAATTGCGTGTTAATTAGAAATCATATCTAGGGTTGTTGATATGAATTCTGATCTAACAACGCAAATGCTTTCGTTGCTACAAGGTAAGTCCCATAATTTTATTCATTGCTTTATTAGGTGTTAAATTGGTGGCTTGTGCACCCGCATAATCACCTCACATGTTAGGGAAATAATTAAAATTAATTTAAGCTGCTTGCCAAACATTTTTCAAAAATAAAAAGAATGGTACCAAAAGGGCATTAGAGAAGTCTAGTGTAACCAAGTCCCCGTACCAAGAATATCTGGTTCGTAGAGGTAAAGTAAATCTCCCATTACTTTACTTAGGTTTCTAATCGACCCACCAAAAAATAGATTAGTGGCGACTCCCAGTTTAAAAATAATTGCATGTTAAGAACTTGAACTTAAGTCGCGAGTTGGTATGGGCTTGGGAGAGCCCGAGTTAAGTCTATGCTTAATAATCTATTAGCCAAATCTTAGGTGGTTCACCGAAAATTTGGTCGCGACACCAAGTCCAAGAAAACAACAAAGATAAGCATGAGGTTCTAACTTCGTGCGTTCATTTGGAAGAAGATGCACAAAACATGCACTACCAAAAACTCGAAGCAGACTATAATTAGGAATACTGTCATACAAGCGCACGTATGGAGAAATGTTACCTATAGTAAGTGACGGAATATGATTAATAGTATAGACAGCAATATGACAAGCCTCTCCCTAAAACTACTCTAGACAAGATGCTGAGATTAGAAGCGTGTGTACAATATCTAAGATATGCATGTGTTTGCACTCTACTCAACTATTTTGTTGGGAAGTTCTTGGACAAGAATGATGAATAATAGTACCGTTTTGAGAAAAAAATTTAAAGGACTCTCTATCCTTATATTCCATGGCATTATTAGTATGAAAAACCTTGATATCTCGAGAAAATTGTGTTTTGATCAGGGCAACAAAATTACCATAGATATGGGTAAGTTCAAATTGATTTTTTATGAGATAAAGCCATGTATGACATGAATAATCATCAACAAAAATTACAAAATAACGAGAACCTCCCATAGTGGGACTAGGAGGGGATCCCCAAATATTCGAATGAATTAGATCAAAGGGAGCATAAGAGACAGATTCACTCATATCGAATGGTAAAGCATAATGTTTTCCTAACTTACAAGGTAGACAATCAAAGGTTTTATTGTCAACTGAACCTAGATGACCACTTGAAAGGAAGGGACTTAATCGAGAAAAAGAAAGATGACCTAAACGAGAATGCCAAGTTCCAGATGAAGCTATAGCAGCACAACCAGTGAAGGAGTTGGAAAGTTTTAAGGAAACAAGCTCAAACAACCATCCCACTTTATGGCTTGTCCCAATTGTTTGTCCCTTCCATGGATCCTGCACACGACAACCATTCGAAGATAAATGAATGTCCAAACCAAGCTCACATAACTGACCCACATATATTGAGTTTAAAGAGAGTTTGGGAACCATAAATGTATCGGGTAAGGAAAATGTGGATGTTTAAACGTTCTATGTATGACTAACTATCATCTGAGAGTTATCAACTATGTGAATAGTAGGTGCTTGTCAAGTGTATGATTTTGACTTAAATAAATTAAAATGGGAAGTCATGTGATTACAACATGCAGAATCAAGGAATCAAGAATCAGGAGTACCTGGAGTGACTAACAGAGCAGAAGGGCTAGAAGTAACAATTTCTTGAAGAATGGAATGAACTGTGGACTAAAGATCATCTAAAGATAGCGTGACAAATGAACTATTAGAGGAATCCTCTATGGCAAAAGCAGCAATGGATGGGCGGCGTGCAGGCAAACCTCTAAAACAGAATCGGTTGTTTGTTTCTATAGGTTGCTTATTGTAATTGATAACAATTTGATGCACGATGACCAAGTCGGTGACAGTGTGTACAATAAGGTTTATGCCATGAGGATGAGCTAGAAGTGGCAAGCACTACATCTATAGGAGTGGAAACCGGTAGAGTAGCACGTTGTGCCTTTAAAGTCGCAAGGTGAGTTTCCTCAATTAATAGCTTCGAAAAAACTACCTCAAGATGAGGTAAAGGATCCCGATGCAAAAGTGAGGCTCACACAAGTTCATACTCATCATTGAGAGGCATCAGAAATTGCATAACCCGCATACGATCATGATATTTAGCAAACTTACGAGTATCAGCAGTCGAATCCCATGTTGGTTCAAATAAAGCAAGCTGGTCCAATATAGCATGCATTGAAGAAAAAAGTCATTAATAGACCGACCTGTCTCCTAACGCATGCGATATAAGTTCCCTGACAATTGATATTGATGAGCAATATCTGATGTGGAATAACAACTACCAAGAAGATCCCAAGCTTCCTTTGCTGTATTTAGATGACCGAACTAAAGTTTGATAGAGAGAATCGAAGTGCTTCGAAACCACATGAGTATCTGGTGATTCTTGCTCTCACACTCCTCTAATCGTCCAGCAAATGTATCATCATCCTTTTTAACGGCCTGACTAGCCTCTCGAAGACTTCTAGTGACATAACATCAAAGCTTGCATCCCCTTAGAAAACTGGACATTTCTTGAGTCCATAAAAAATAATTTGATCCATTTAGGATGGTCTGAATGGGCATTGAGACTTCTAACTTGTCCATGATAGGCAATATACCAGTAAACTCAACAAATTCATTAATGAATTTGAGAAAAACTGATACTTGTAGAGCTGATATGAAGAAAATAAGGCTGAAAATAGATTGAGGACGTCGAAATACCTTAAGAACCAGTCTGGAAATGCCAAGAACCGGTTGGAATCAAGCCGAACCGGTTAGAAAACCCTGAAAACTGGTTGGAATCTAGCTGAACCAGTTAGAAAACCCTCAGAACCGATTGGAATCTAGCTGAACTGATCGGAAAATCAACTGAACCGATTAGAAACTAGACGAACTAGTCAGAAAAAGAAGAGAAAACCGGTCAGAATTTTGCTGACCTAGTCGAAAAACACCAAGAACCAGTTTAATAAAGCTAAACTGATCGGAAAACCCCACCAACTAGTCTGAATTGAGCCGAACCGATCAGGTCAACGTTGGTCAACCGCTGTTGATGACAAAGGATGACATGGCACTGACGTCACTACTTGAGCATGGATGGAGCACGTGTGAGGATGACGTCACTACTGCACGCACGGATCACATGCAAAGCTGTGACGCGTGCATCTCATGCATAAAGGGTTTGGCCAACGCGTGAGGGCGCGTGAGAGCGCGTGGCTTACTTTCCAACGATAGTCTTTGCTCTAACACGTGGATCTCACGCGCAAAGGGTTTGGGCAACGCATGAGGGTGCATGGCTAACTTTATGACGATGTTTGTTGTTGTTCTGGACTCGCCGGAGAATGTAGAACCTGTCTATGGTGGTTTTTAGTTGGAAATTCCAATAACTGCACGACATGCTAACGACATTCTTAACCAAGTATGCATATAGGTCTATCGTAGTCCATCAAGGATCATCAGTTCCCCAACTCTTGGCATACATAAAAGTCTAAACTCCTAATGATTCGGCATTTTTAAGTCATGTTAGCTCGTTACATCACATCTATAGTGTGAACTCGTCGAATATCATTTTCTAAGTGCCGAGGTGAGTCTAGGCTTTAGCTATGTCGACGGATGAACGAGGTGATTGAGCCTGTATAGAATTTAATCGGCTGCATAATGAAATCGATTAGTGTTACAACACCCTACGGTCCTTGATCTTTTTTCTGAAATGCTCATTGCCCTGTGATAAGATTGTTGACATTTCATTTTGATTATTCCTATGTTTTTTTGCCACAAAATGGAAATAAAGGCATAGAATCAAATGATAAACTGGTCTAATTAATTTAACTGTCGATGCTCAAGTACCTTTATTTCCCCAAGGGTCCAAGAAAAGGTTCAAGTTTGCCCGAATTCGAACTACTTTTCTGCATTATAAGGGCCGTTGATACTTAAACTTTCATTCCACATTAGAATGGGCAAACTATTGATAGGCCTTTTCAGTCGGATGGTTATCGAAGAATAAAAAAATTTGGGACAACAACGTAATATATATTCTCTCGCTACTCTCATGCCTCCATAGCTCAGATTCGCCCTATATGGACTCAAACCACACCATGGCATTTTCACCTCATTCAGGCTGGAAAATAATGTTTAGAACAAAAAATGTTCACATGGTTCATTGTCTATATAAGATGTAGGCAAAATTAAGGTTAGAAAGACTTGTATTATCGACAATGTTTCGATGTGTTTCGGATTCTATCCCGGGCTGAAGTGTAGAATTCAAAGCCTGAGTACTTTAATCCTCGTAGCTGAGTTTCTTGCTTTGTGGAATTGGAATGAGAGCTATGTTGTGTGTTTGATACTGCCAATGATGACAAAAATAGCCAATGAAGCAACGATGAAAAAGAAAGATCGATAGTACTCACGCACTTGATGTTCTAATTTGAAGAGGGTTAAGAAGCCCGCCATCTTCAAAAAAACAAAGCTAAGCGATCGTGTGACGGTCGTGCAGCGGTCGTGTGGCAACGGACAGCGGTCGGTGGTCCGTGAGTAAGAAGAAAAAACAAATAAATACAAAAATTTATATGAAGCAGTAAATGAAGTTTTTTTTTTTTTAATAAATCTTTGTCACATCGCTTTTCACCTAAAACTGGCACCGCAATGCGTCGTGTGCTTTGTCAAAATATATGAAGCAGTAAATGAAGTTGAGAGCCTAGACATTAAATCATAACAGAGCAAGTCATCACTATAATCCGTCATTCTGAAACCCAAAAAAAAAAAAAAAAAAAAATTAATCAGTGCTCAGTGATAACCTAACTCGGATTCGAGGTCGAACCCAGGCGACTCAATTCCTGACCGCTCGAACTTTCATCTTCTATGTCAATCGGCCATTGTCCATGTCATGTCATTTTCAAAAATCCAATGACAAACCTTGAGATGTCCCGAACTAGACCCTAGGGCGAGGAATGCTCCATGACTAGCGCTCCAAGCCGACGTGTCGAGATGGCAAGTGGCGACGCCATGGTTGATCTCGGTCTTGAGTTTTGGATCCAACAAATCTGCTTCGTAAACCCGGACCTTTGGAACTGAATGACAATAATAGAGAAGATAAGGAAACAAACTCTGATGACACGACACGGATTTTATCACCTCACCGCCGTTAATCCCTCTGACTTGTCCGATTAGGATCTCGCGGTTCGAACCTTTGATACTTTCTGTGGACCGGACCACCACGTTGCGTCATAGGATCGATGTGGCGAAGTCGATCATATCCTCAATGGAGGACACATACTGCTTGAACTCACCGCGGCTTGGTGCTCTCTCGCACTCAGCAAGTGCATCTGCCATTATTTTTTCCATGGTGGAATTCTGTCCGGCATGGAAAATTTGGTTGAGCTCGTTGACCTTTCTACTCAAGAAGGGTAACTTGGACGCGATGCTCCGTGGCAAAAACGACCTTCTAGGCATTTTGTCCCGAATGTCGGGCATTGGCATCACAGTCCCCATTTTCAGCATCGACTCTCGGAAGAATTTGCCCGGCTCCACCCACCGATTTATGTTCATGGCACTTGCTACCGCGATTTCTGTTCGTGTAGCTAGAGAAGGTGGCGACCACATTCTTATCATAGCCCTTGAAGGAATTGTTGACGGCGTACATCTTAAACCCAACAGCCTGCCCCGGAGCTCCTACACCGTATCCGGTGAAAAACAACTAGGTGGAGAAATTATTGCACGCTTCACAAACTATACAAATCAATGGACGTGCGGACCCCTGCAGTGCCATAACTTTGCACGAAAGGACACTTAAGTGCCAGAACTTACGAAAGGTACATTTAAGTGCCATAACTTACGAAAGGTATACTTAAGTGCGACGGTTATGCGAGGGTCGTGCGGCGATCGTGCGGCAGTCGTGCGGCGGTCGTGCGGCAGTGGATGGCGGTCGATGGTCCGTGAGTAAGAAGAAAAACAAATAAATACGAAAATTTATAAAATTTTACCAAACGCATTTCTATTCTTTTTCTATTTCAAAAATAGAAATTTCATATGATTACCAAGCACTTATTTTTCTCATAAATTGTTCCTAGAGTAGAAATAGAAAAAACTATTTCTAAAAAGAGATAGTTCTCCAGAATAGAATCGTTGTCATGCGCACGAGGTACATGACTTCGTGCTTTGTCACATCGCTTTTCACCTAAAACTGGCATCACAATGCGTCGTGTGCTTTGTCAAAATATATGAAGCAGTAAATGAAGTTTTTTTTTTTTTTTTTGGAGATTAGCAGTAAATGAAGTTGAGAGCGTAGACATTAAATCATAACAGAGCAAGTCATCACTATAATCCGTCATTCTGAACCCCAAAAAAAAAAAAATTTAATCAGTGCTCAGTGATAACCTAACTCAGATTCGAGGTCGAACCCAGGCGACTCAATTCCTGACCGCTCGAACTTTCATCTTCTATGTCAATCAGCCATTGTCCATGTCATGTCATTTTCAAAAATCCAATGACAGACCTCGAGATGTCCCGGACTAGACCCTAGGGCGAGGAATGCTCCATGACTAGCACTCCAAGCCGACGTGTCGAGATGGCAAATGGCGACGCCATGGTTCATCTTGGTCTTGAGTTTTGGATCCAACAAATCTGCTTCTTAGACCTGGACCTTTGGAACCGAATGACAATAATAGAGAAGATAAGGAAACAAACTTTGATGACACAACACGGATTTTATCACCTCACCGCCGTTAATCCCTCTGACTTGTCCGATTAGGATCTCGTGGTTCGAACCTTCGATAGTTTCTGTGGACCGGACCACCACGTTGCGTCCTAGGATCGATGTGGCGAAGTGGATCATATCCTCAATGGAGGACACACACTGCTTGAACTCACCGCGGCTTGGTGCTCTCTCGCACTCGGCAAGTGCATCTGCCATTATTTTTTCCATGGTGAAATTCTGTCCGGCATGGAAAATTTGGTTGAGCTCGTTGACCTTTCTACTCGAGAAGGGTAACTTGGACGCAATGCTCCGTGGCAAAAACAACCTTCTAGGCATTTTGTCCCGAATGTCGGGCATTGGCATCACAGTCCCCATTTTCAGCATCGACTCTCGGAAGAATTTGCCCGGCTCCACCCACCGATTTATGTTCATGGCACTTGCTACCGCGATTGCGTCGGTCGTGCTGGACGATGTTGTTCTGTTCATGTAGCTAGAGAAGGTGGCGACCACATTCTTATCATAGCCCTTGAAGGAATTGTTGACGCCGTACATCTTAAACCCAACAGCCTACCCCAGAGCTCCTACACCGTATCCGGTGAAAAACAACTAGGTGGAGAAATTATAACACGCTTCACAAACTATACAAATCAATGGACGTGCGGACCCCTGGAGTGCTATAACTTTGCACGAAAGGACACTTAAGTGCCATAACTTACGAAAGGTACACTTAGGTGCCACATTCAAAAAAAAAAAGGGATCACTTAAGTGCTAATCCGGTGAAAATCCGGCCAAAACGCCCACGTGGCATTTTTCCAGCGAACAGAGCCCAAAACGATGCCGTTTTGCACAACGTGGCCAAATAATGCAAAAACGGCGTCGTTTTGGGCTGACATGATAAAAAAATAAAAATTAAATAAATTAAATGTAGTTAAAATATTTAAAAATAATAATTTTAAAATTAATTTAGTTAAAATATTAAAAAATAATAATTTTAGAATTAAAAATTTTAAAAACTTATAATATTTTTAAAAAAAAAAAAGGTGGGGGGGAGGCGGTTGAGGGATCGACCCACACCCGCCGCCGCCGCCCGGGAAGGGCCGGCGACCCCGGTCGACCGGCGGTGAGGGCCGCACCCTCGCCCGGATCCGATGAGGGTCGGCGGCCCTCGCCCCGCCTAGCCGAGGGCCGCCGTCTGCACAGGGGTCGCCCGACGGGCGGCGGCCCTTGGCCCGGCGGGGCGAGGGCCGCCGACCCCGCCGGATCTAGGCGAGGGCCTCGACCTCGCCCGGTGCAGGGCGAGGGCTCGCGGTTGATCGAGGTCGCCGGCCTATTGCTAGGGCCCGGCGACCCCGACCGACCCTCCCCACGCCATCGCCGACCCTTCCGGCGACGGCGTGGCGGCGGCGGTGGCGGCTCGGGGCGATCCCTCGGCCGCCTCCCCCGCCCCCTTTTTCTAAGTTTTTTAAAATTATTATTTTTTAATATTTTAACTAAATTAATTTTTAAATTATTATTTTTAAATATTTTAACTAAATTTAATTTATTTATTTTTTTACCACGTCAGCTCAAAACGACGCCGTTTTTGCATTATTTGGCCACGTCAGCGTGCAAAACGGCATCGTTTTGGGCTCCGTTCGCCGGAAAAATGCCACGTGGGCGTTTTAGCCGGATTTTCGCCAGATTGGCACTTAAGTGATCCTCTTTTTTCCGAATGTGGCACTTAAATGTACCTTTCGTAAGTTATAGCACTTAAGTGTCCTTTCGTGCAAAGTTATGACACTTGAACCATTCTTATCCCCAAATCAATGTCATCTCAGTCATTAATCAGATGGGTATCACTATGAGTTTGGATGCGTGAATTATTGAACAAAATTTCGACATGTGATTTATAGGCCATACGATACTTTTTCGTACAAAATGGAGTTACAGCCTTGATCGAGCAATGGAAATTCACACTATCGTCCACAATCGAGTCCACAAAAATTTATTTTAGAGCCGACCCAGCTAAGGTAAAAGAGATACACAGCCAATTCATTTCTCTTTTTGAGTTTTGTAAAACGTCGAAAAAATAACTTTAAAGTAATCGTCTATCTTGGATGCGCAAATCAAAAGACTACTTGTCTTAATCCTCGTGCTGGTCTGTCTTTATCTATATGTCTCTTATGGTCCCATGCCTCATGTCCGAACGATGTAAAAAACAACATGTCCGCAACTAATCAGGACGATGAAATTGAGTAAGTAGAGAGCTTTGTCTTTCCCGAGGAAATGCAGGCCCGAAGAAATGGCAGACTTCAAGTCCAGTCACTCCCAGTTTAAGCCATTTTTTCCCGGGTATTTGCTTATAATTAAATTAAAACAATGACGCCAAGCACCCCTCGCCGGGGCTCCTCCTCGCCAAGCCAGGCCTTGCCTATGGTGGGTGAGGCCAACTGGCTGGCTATGGCCAGTGGCCGGTGGCCGGCCACCGAAAAAGGTCAAGAAAAAAGCCAAAACAAAAAATCAAAAAATCAAAAAAAATATCAAAATATTATTAAATATTGTCCACGTCAGCGCCGGTAGTCCTATGTGTCACCGCCAGCGTCCACGTCAGCATTTTCTGACAAAAATTGGCCGGATGGACTGAATCGGCAAGAAGTTAAAAGGTTTATGACTCAATTGGCAAAGTTAAAAAGTTTATGACTGAATTAGCAAAAGTACAATAGGTTTAGGACTTTTTGAACAATTTTCCTAACTTTTGTTTCACATCAATTGACAAACTTTTGATTGGCCCTTCCAATTGAATGGTTATCAAAAAACAAAAAATTAAAAATTAAAAATTATTTTCCAAATCATTCATTTTGCGTTCAACAATCAAATCCTATTTTTTCACACTTGACCTCATCTCAAGGACAATTATTGTGTTACGGGTCCTGAAATTGTAGTTAAAAGCACAGAACCAAAGCAATAATGACTCTCATTCATTCTGACTTTTCTCAAAACACTTAAAACAGTTTAAGCACCCTCGTTAGAACATAAGTGCAATCACACAATCAATCCAATATCATGCCTCATTATTCATAATATGACATTGTGACTATTCACCAACGATTTCACTCAAAACAGTTTAAGCACCCTCGTGCGTGAACAATGCTTTCAAGTTGCGAGGTCTGATTACACTAAGACTCCCATTCCACATTAACTGCGCAAATTGTTGGTTAGCCCTCTCACTTGAATGACCGGCATCAAAGAACACGTACTTCTTAGGATGATGGCATGATGAGTACTCCTTCACTCCTCTCTGGCCTCCACAAGTCAAATTTCCCTTAGAAGGACCGAAATCGCAACACGCAGTTTCAGCTTCCTTAAAACCTGAATTGAAATCACATATTGATATTCAGTACACGAGCAATGCAAAAGGCACAAATCCACAAGTGGTATGAAAGCAATGATGCTCGAGTGCCCACAGCATGAACAACTTACCATATTTTGATGGGTGTTGGATTCTCTCACTGCCTGAAAGGTAGTAGTCGAAGTAGGAGTACTCGAATCCTTGGAGTTGAGTCTCGAGTACTGCTAGAATTGAAGTAAGAGCAAAGTTGTGAAGCTTTGCAATCTTGTTGGCTTCGCCTAAGCAAGCATCATTTCTGGTTAATGCTCTCATGATTGGCAAACACCCAAGTTGCCGGATTCCAATCATTGCAAATTTTCTTCCTCCTACTTTATATATTCCCTAAAAAGAAAAATCAGAAAGCCAGATTACCCCCTTGAATGCCATAACAAATAACAGATGTTAAGCAAGTCTAATTATTGCGAGCCCTGAACGACAAGGTTCCCTTGCAAGTATGTATCTAGAGGCATGCACCTTTAAAATCTCTCGGAAAGATGAATTAGTCAAGATACGCTCAAACACCAACTTACCGTTGAAAAAAAAAAGATACCCAAATATTTGTAGAGTGATACAAATAATCCATGAACTTTAAATTAATGTGCAATGTGGTCATTGAACTTTCAATTTATTTGATGTTGTCGAGAATTACTAAAAAAATTCTAAACCTATAATTCAATCATAAATTATTTTCTTTTTTTTTTTTTTTTTTTTTGCTATTTCAATTTTAAACATTTTGTAATTATCCCAATTCAGTTCATTTGGCAACTTTTAGTTTGCCAATCGACACTAACGTAGATAATTTTTAATAATATTTTATTTTATTCGAATTTTTTATTAATTTTTATTTATCCTTTTCTTTTTCTTTTTCTTTTTCCTCTTCTTCCTTCTTTTGCTTCTTTTCTCATGGTAGCCCACGAGTTGGGCTAAAGTTCAAAGACCATATTAAATAAAATGAAATTTTATGAATCACATTACATATTAGGACAAAATTTGGAGACTATTTATGTAATTATCCCAAGATAACACTTAACTAAGTGATATAATATATCTTAGTTGGATATCAGAGAGAATGAGAAAAAATTACTTTTAGAGTACGCTAGGGGTCAGCAATTCGTACTCACTTACCAATTCAGATTAAGGGCTCATGTTTAGTCGTGTGATATTGAGCATGCTTAAAGATCATGTAATTTGATTTCATTGCATTTTCAAGTTTGTCAATAGACATTGGCTTCAGCATGTAGAGCTGTGAATCGTATCCATTTCGTGCCAGAAACAAGGACCAAAAATATCTATTTTAAGGGACGCATTTATTTCATAAAAAACTCGAGATTTGGATAATATTTTCCAAAAATAATTATTTATATTGTTTACAAAAATAAATAAATGAATAATATTTTCATCAATCATGAAAATAATTAGATCTAAATTATTATTGATGAAAAAATTATTTTCCGTTATCTAATTTTTCTAAGATAATCATTCAATTTTTTAAAAGAAATTCAATCTTTAATTTTTTTTTTTTTTTTTGTGAAACAGGGGTATTCTTAAGTCAAACTAGAAAATAATTTCTCGAGAGCGGGTGGATATTGGAATTCTCGTTCTTTCGTACCTGGAGCGCAGTGGTGATGTTTCCAATCACCATCCCCACGTAATCTTCAATGGAAATGGACTGAAACAGAGTAGGATTTAAAAAGAGAGGCATCGAGTAATCATTGCTTCCGATGCCAATTAAGTAAACGCCCTCCTTAATCATCCTCTTGGCCTTCTCGCTCCCCATCTCCTTCCTCAACTTCTTCTCTAGTTGTTCAAGCTGCTTTAGCTGCATCTTCAAATTTATCACCTGATAAATTAAAGTGTAAATATCATAAAAAAAACTCAAAACTAGTATACATCTTATCTCAAATTAATTTTTTTACAATAAAAAAATCCTAAACTAATTAGGTTAATACCCTGAAAACCCCAAACGGATATAGGGAAAAATGCCAAAAAAGTCCTAAACCTTTTGCCTTTGTGCCGATTTAGTCTTAAACCTTTTTTTGGTGCCGATTTAGTCCTAAACATTTTTATGTTGTGCCGATTCAGTCTTTTCAGGCCAATTTTGGCCGGATTTTGCTGACTAGACGCCGGCCGGCTGACGTGGCCTTATCGGCGCTGACGTGGACAACTTTTAATAATATTTTAATATTTTTAAATATTTTTTAAATTTTATTTTTTTCCCTCCGACGACCGGCCAGAGGCGACGGCCGGCGAGGGCGAGGCCGCCCTCGCCGGATCTCGGCGAGGTCGAGCCCCGCCGGCCATGGGCGAGGCTCGCCCTCGCCGGCCGTCGCCGCCTCGGCCGCCGAACCGGCGACCAGCTGGAGGAAAAAGAAAAAAAAAAAAAATAAAAATAAAAAAATATCAAAAAATATTAAAATATTATTACAAGTTGCCACGCCGCGCCGACAAGGCCACGCGCCGGCCGGCGTCCGGTCAAAAATCCGGCCAAATTGGCCGGAAAGAACTGAATTGGCACAACGTAAAAAGGTTTAGGACTAAATCGGCACAAAGGGAAAAGGTTTAGGACTTTTTTGGCACTTTTCCCAATGGATATATGTGTGATAAATTTACCTCAAACTAATTTTTTGACCATAAAAAACCTTCAATCGGTACATTTGTGATAAATTTATCCTAACTGACCATAAAAAAAAAAAAATCTCAAATTAATATGTTTGTAACAAATTTACCCCAAACTAATTTATTCTAAACTAGTACATCTATAATAAATATACATTTCGTTAAATCAGATTAATACTACAAAAAATTACAAAAATTGTATAACTATAACAAACGAAGAGTAAAATCTAAACCAGTACACCAGTAAACTATCACATGTCCTTTAATTTATTAATTTGACAGTAAAATTTAACGAAAACTAACAGAAGGTAAATTTGTTGCAAATATATCAATTTAGGGTAAATTTGTCAAATGTATATCAAGATAGGGTTTTTGGTAGTCAATAAATTAGTTTAAGGTAAATTTGTCACATATGTACCAATTTAAGGTTTTTCAAGACATTAACTTAACAAATTTACCCAAAAATAATTTTTTTTTACCATCAAAAACCCCAAAATAATACATTTATAATAAATTTACCCTCTGTTCGTTTCTGTTAAATTGAATTAAAACTCTAAACTAATATATTCATCAACTGTTAGTGTTATCCAACTCAGTAATTTAATGGTAAAATTTAATACAAGTTAACAAAAAGTAAATTTGTCACAAGTCTATCAGTTTAAGATTTTTTTGTGATCAAAAAATTAATTTGAGTTAAATTTGTTACAAGAATATACTAATTTAGAATTTTTCTTCATATAAATTCTGAATTCATAACACGACCTTGTTCATTTCCCATCTTTCTTGCAGTCTCAAAAAGTGGCAATATTCATTTTAAATAAAGCTTCGGGCCAAAAGACGTATAAATAAAGAACATACAAATCCTTTGTAAGTGTCGACCAGAGCGCCAGCTCCACCGGATGCGAAATTCGCCCCTCCCATGAATTCACCATCTTTCATTTGGAGATATGGTGGAATCAGCGGTAGCTTTGCATATTCAGCTGCATAACCAAAGAAAAAAGAAAAACAAGATAGAACAACAAATAAGATCAAGCAGTAACTTACGAGGAAACAAATAGACTTTGTGTACGAGTTACCCGACAAAAAAATAATTTACCGATAAAATCAACGATGAGACGGCCATCGGAGAATCTGCCGGTGGGATGGCGGAAAAATGTCTCGCCATAAGGAGGAATATTTGCTCTGAAATCTGCAAGGGTGTTTATGTAGTTGTTGGTCCCTGCATCGTTAATGGAATCGCCAAAGATGAACAGAGCAACATCTCTCCGAGATTGATCCTCGCAGCAAGCTGAGACGCAGAGGCTTGCGAAAACAGCGAAGAGAATGCTGTGGAGAGTTGGAGTCAACATGATGACCAGTGTGTTGGATGATGCTCGTCATCTTCAAGGTTGGTACATATATATATATATGGAAAATTATGAAGATAAAAGTGTTATGTTACAGAAGTCTTCCCTTCGTGCATTGACATGGGCTTGCGAACTCGGGAGATACATCTTGACCAGTCATAGTCCGACAATGTATTTTAACTTTTGTTGTCCTGACCACAAAAAATATTTTCATTATCGATAATAACTTACTTTTATAAATGCTTTTGAGGATGATGAAAATTTATTTATTTATATGTGCAAGTGATTATTTAAAAAACTTAAATTCTTTAAAATTTTTCATAAAATAAACGAAGGGCCTCGCTCTCGAATAAAATTGGGAATTGCATATTAATTGCGCGGCGGTCCTAAAAGTGAGCTCTCAATTCTACGAAAATTTTTGTCAGCCACGGATAGTCGAAGGACCCATGTCTCTGACCAATTTATAGTCGCTTTCTAGTGCCAATCCAGAAGCCCACTTTGACAAATCACCGGCTTACATGATTCAAAACGAGCTCTTCTTGTGAGAACTAGAGCACACCAATGGTTGACTCGCCGGAGTTATTCGCTAGCATGACAGCCTATAACTAGACAACGGGCTCCAGAGTATGTAAAACCGATGAGCACCGTCACTCTGTTTCTGGTACCGCTGAAGGCAGTCCCCAGTCGAACCCGTCTCAAGCGCCGTGTAACATGCTTCTGATCACGACTGACCCGAGGCCTAATGGGTTAAAATGCTCCATTCCAATAGATGTTGCGTGGGATTTATTCAATAATTGAGTAGCTCGTACACCAATAATATGAGATCAAGAACATGTCTGACGCCCATCACCATGATAGTCTTCGTACTATATTTTACGGGGGGTCAAAATGACCGCACCTTCAAAATATATACTCATTTTTATATGGCAGTGATGTCCCTTATAAGAAAACAATTAGGTAGAGACCTTATGGAATTATGATTTTACGATTCTACCCTTATGCTTTGATTAAATTTTGTCCTTGTGTGCAATTTTGATAAACATTTATATTTTACAATTATTAAAAATTCATATTATGAATGGTTTGTCAGTCACCAAAGTGGCCAAACCTTGAAGTTTTTTGAATTTTTGATATTGTAAATTATTTTATTCAATTACCCATGATTAAATGATGCTATATATATATGAAATTGATATGTTTTATATCTTTATTGGTGTTATGGGTATATTGA
This sequence comes from Eucalyptus erythrocorys, assembly GCA_014182555.1. NCBI lineage: Eukaryota > Viridiplantae > Streptophyta > Magnoliopsida > Myrtales > Myrtaceae > Eucalyptus > Eucalyptus erythrocorys. The sequence continues at coordinate 55,048,123 of CM024602.1, forward strand.
AATTCATTTATTATAAGAACTTAGGGATTAACCCAAAGGTTAATTATTTTCTTATAATTCATGAACATAATGGTTGATAATTAATATGACATGTTAAATTTGTTTGTATATCCAAAGATAGCAAATAAATTTTAATAAGGTATATTTACAATTATCAAATAAAAGTTATTAGCATCATTATGGTTTATATATTTGTATATCATAGGATCGCCCAAAGGAGAACTGTGATGTACATGCATAGTTAGATTGAATCTGATTATGTGATATTCTCAAAACATTAATGTGTAAGTACTTCTTGTATATTTGCAAAGATTCGTACTGTTTCACTGCATTCACATGCTTCGTCTGTTCCCTTATTCAATGGGATAAATTTCCCTAATTGGAGTGAACAAATCCATTTTCACTTAGGTGTCCTGGATCTTGATTTAGCTCTTCAAGTTGAGAAACCAGCTACTATTACTGATAAAAGTAGCGATGAGGAAAAGTCTTTCCATAAAGCTTGGGAAAGATCGAACAGACTGAGCTTAATGTTCATGCGAATGACAGTTACAAACAACTTAAAGACTTCTCTTCCCAAGACTGATAATGCTAAGGAATTTATGAAATTTGTGGAAGAGCGTTCTCAAACTGCTGATAAGTCACTTGCTGGTACATTGATGAGCACACTAACCACCATGAAATATGATGGTTCGCGTACCATGCATGAGCATATACTTGAGATGACGAATTTGGCAACAAAGTTAAGGACTTTGGGAATGAACGTGGATGAGTACTTTTTAGTACAATTTATACTTAATTCCTTGCCTCATGAGCAATATGGGCCATTTCAAATGAATTACAACACTATAAAGGATAAGTGGAATGTGAATGAATTGGCTAGTATGCTAGTTCAAGAGAAAACAAGGATAAAGAATCAAAAGACTCATTCTGTTCATCTCTCAAGTCATCAAGAAGCTCGAAAGAATTTCAAGAGGAAAGTTGGAAGGAGCAAGAAGAAAGGACTACACGTCCTGAATGACTCTTCAAAGGCTTCTCAAATCCACAAGAAGGAAAGCAATCTTATTAAGTGTCATTTTTGCAACAAAATTGGACACTTGAAAAAAGATTGTCTGAAATGTAAGGCTTGATTCGAAAAGAAAGGTAAGCTTTGTGCTTTAGTATGTTTTGAATCAAACTTTACTGAAGTTCCTCATAATACTTGGTGGATTGATTCTGGTGCCACCACTCATGTGTCAAATACGATGCAAGGATTCCTTACGATCCAAACTACAAAGCCAAATGAAAGTTATGTGATTACGGGAAACAGAAACAAAGCTCCAGTTGAAGGCATTGGCATTTATCGTTTGATCTTAAATACTGGGCATTATTTGGATTTGTTTCAAACCCTTTATGTACCTACATTTTCTCGCAATTTAGTTTCTTTGCCAAGACTTGATGTGGCGGGATTTTATTGTAAGTTTGGTTTTGAATCTTTCAGTTTATTTAAGAGTGATACTCTTATTGGAACTGAAATTTTATGTGATGGTCTCTACAAATTTAGACTTGATAATACTTTTGTTGAGACATTAATGACCTTGCATCATTATGTTGGCACTAAACGAAGTTTGGTGAATGAAAATTCTGCTTACTTGTGGCATAAACGTTTGGGTCATATATCCAAGGAAAGAATGCAAAGATTAGTGAAGAATGGAATTCTTCCAAATTTGGATTTTACTGACCTTGAAGTGTGTATTGATTGTATTAAAGGTAAACAAACAAAACACACTAAGAAAGGTGCCACAAGAAGCACAGAGCTCCTTGAAATTATATATACTAACATATGTGGTCCTTTCGATGTTCCATCTTTTGGTAAGGAAAGCTATTTCATCACCTTTATTGATGATTTTTCACGTTATGGTTATATTTATCTTTTGCATGAGAAGTCTCAATCAATGAATGCACTTGAAGTGTATATTAAAGAGGTTGAGAGGCAATTAGATAAAAATGTGAAAATAGTAAGGTCGGATAGAGGTGGTGAATATTATGGAAAGTATGATGAATCGGGACAATGTCCAGGTCCATTTGCTAAATTCCTTGAAAGACATGGCATTTGTGCTCAATATACAATGCTAGGTACACTACAACAAAATGGTGTAGCAGAAAGACGTAATCGTACTTTAATGGAAACGGTTAGGAGTATGATGAGTCATTCATCTCTACCCTTGTCTTTGTGGATGTATGCTTTAAAGACTTCTATGTATTTATTAAACAGGGTTCCTAGTAAGGCAGTTCTAAAGACTCCCTTTGAACTGTGGACGGGTAGGAAACCTAGTTTACGACACCTACATGTTTGGGGTTGTCCAGCAGAAGTAAGAATTTACAATCCACATGAAAGGAAATTGGATTCAAGAACGACCAGTGGTTATTTCATTGGTTATGCAGAGAAATCCAAATGGTATAAATTTTATTGTCCTAATCATAGTACAAGACTTGTTGAATCTGGAAATGCTAGGTTCATTGAGAATGGTGACATCAATGGGAGTGAAAGAGTGCGTGATGCATGCATTCGAGAAGTAAGGATAGAAGTTCCTATACCCAAAGCTTCTAAAATTGTTGTTCCTAATATTATGGTACAATCTAACAATAATCAAGAAGAACAACTTAATGAACAAACACCCTATAATGGAGATGTCAATATTGAACCTCCAATAGCTGAGTCACCAGAAATGGCATTAAGAAGATCTCAAAGAGAAAGGAGGTCGGCTCTTTCTGATGACTATATGGTTTATCTACAAGAGTCAGAAGTTGACTTAGGAATTGGAAATGATCCAGGTTCATTTTCCCAAGCCATGGAATGTGAAGATTTTAATGAATGGTTTAATGCCATGGAAGAAGAGTTAAAATCCATGCATCAAAATCAAGTTTGGGATCTTGTCGAATTGCCTAAAGGATGTAAGAAGGTCGGGTGTAAATGAGTCTTTAAGACCAAGCGCGACTCAAAAGGCAATATTGAACAACATAAAGCCAGACTTGTTGCAAAGGGTTTTATACAAAAGGAAGGCATTGACTATAAAGAGACATTTTCACCAGTCTCTAAGAATGACTCACTTAGAATCATTATGGCTTTGGTGGCTCATTATGACTTAGAGTTACACCAAATGGATGTAAAAACCGCCTTTCTTAATGGGGATTTAGAAGAAGAGGTTTATATGGACCAACCCGAAGGCTTTTCAGTTAAAGGAAAGGAACACATGGTATGTAAATTAAAGAAGTCAATATATGGACTTAAACAAGCTTCCCGACAATGGTATTTTAAGTTTAACAATACCATAACTTCATTTGGATTTAAAGAAAACACCGTTGATCGGTGTATATATATGAAGATTAGTGGGAGCAAGTTTATTTTTCTAGTTCTGTATGTTGATGATATTTTGCTTGCTGCTAATGATCTTGGTTTGTTACATGAAACCAAGAAGTTTCTCTCTAAGAATTTTGAAATAAAGGATATGGGAGAGGTAACGTATGTGATAGGAATAGAAATATTCCGTGACAGATCACAAGGGTTGTTAGGATTGTCTCAGAAAGCCTATATTGAGAAAATTTTAGAGAGATTTAATATGAGTAAATGCTCAGCAGGAATAGTTCCAATTCAGAAAGGTGATAAATTTAGCCTTATGCAATGTCCGAAAAGTGAATTGGAACTAGAACAAATGAAAAATATTCCTTATGCATCTGTTGTGGGGAGTTTAATGTATGCACAAACTTGGACCAGACCAGACATCAGTTTTACTGTCGGAATGCTGGGCAGGTATCAAAGTAATCCTGGAATGGATCATTGGAAAACTGCAAAGAAAGTTCTTAAATACTTTCAAGGAACGAAGAATCATATGCTCACTTATAAGAGATCAGATCATCTTGAGGTGATTGGATATTCAGATTCAGATTTAGCCGGATGTGCCGATACAAGAAAATCAACGTTTGGTTACTTGTTTCTTCTGGCTGGAGGGGCAATTTCATGGAAGAGTGCGAAGCAGTCAATTATTACTGCATCCACTATGGAAGCTGAATTTGTGGCATGCTTTGAGGCCACTATTCATGGATTATGGCTGCGGAACTTTATTTCAGGACTTGTGATTGTCGACAATATTGCCAAGCGGCTGAAAATTTATTGTGATAACTCTGCAGCAGTTTTCTTCTCTAAGAACGACAAGTATTCTAAGGGTGCTAAGCATATGGAGATCAAATACTTGTCTGTTAAAGAAGAAGTTCAGAAACAAAGAGCGTCAATTGAGCACATTAGCACCAATCTTATGATAGCAGATCCCTTAACAAAAGGACTGCCGCCCAAAACATTTAATGAGCATGTTGAAGAGATGGGCATTTTTGGACGTCATTAATGTTTGTATTATGTTTGTATTAAGTTTATGTATTTGACACTCCGAGCTCATTTATGTGTTTCTGATATTTCCTGTTTTCTATTTAGTATACATTATGGAAAATAGATGAATGTTAAACAGGATGGTTTCTAAAGAGACATTATGGTTGGACTATTACTGTGCTTCTCATTTATGGATCATGTTAAGTAAAGTACTATAGTTGTAGTGCATAGAAGGGACTATGTCGATTAATGACATACAACCGTTATGACTCACATTAGTTTTCTTTACTTAATTGTGATTATTATGTGATTGCCAATTTTGTGAAATTTTATAGCATAATCTTATTGTGCACATTATAGTCTTTATTAAACCATGAAAGGAAAGTCATATGGGCCAAGTGGGAGAATGTAAAATTATTGTGGCCCACATGATATGATTTTTATTATATGGTTTAATAAATTATTGAAATGCTATAAAATAAATAAATAATTATTGGCTACGAGAAGTTGCGACTCTAATTAAATGAAAGGGTATATTGCTTTGATGGAAGGCACCTTTTCAACGAACGTTTAAATAGAGTCCGGTCCTCTCTCCACCCACACTATGAACATATTTTCTTCTCCATCAATTAAATATAGAAAGAAATAGTGGGTTAAGGGAGAGAAATCGGATTTCTTCATTTGAATCGAATTCAACGGCAACGCTATGGACAAAGGTATGTTTTTCATATATTTGTGAAAATCATGAAGATCAAAAATCTTCGTTTTATTATGAATTTCCGCATTAAGAATTATAAGAAATCTAACACCACCTCCTCCTCCTCCCCTTCCTCCTTGCACAGCATCTCCATTTTTAATTTTTTTTCCTACTCTTCTTCCTAAAACTAAAAGAGCAATCTTGGAAACCCAAAAAACCCTAGCCACCTCCTTGTCCTTCTCACACGATCCTCTTCCTCTCGATCTCTACTCTCTCTCGGTTGCCTCATCACTATCAATGACCACCTCTCCTCTAGCTTTCCCTCCTTCGTAGTCATAGTCTCACCTCCGTCCCTCCATCGCAACATCGCAGCTGTGGTCCTCTCGATTGCCTTCTTCAATGATTCTCTCTCCCTTCGCACTTGCAATCCGGCCCTAGAAATGCATCATGCCTCTTGCAATTCCGGACATGCATGTTGAAGCATGTCAACAAGAGTTAACTATGTGTCAAATTTTCCGACGCTTATTGATCACATGTCGAAGTATGTCCGACACAACTCAAAAGCTCCTAAAGATTGTCCGTGCTAGGATTTCAGCCCTATGTGATATGGTTTTTGCCCAGAAAGGATCCTAGATGCAGTAGAGGATTTTTATAAATGCGCCCAAATGGCATTGATGGCATTCATAGGCTTGAAGGGCAAATTCCACATCTCCTCCTCCCGCTCTTTTTATGCCTCACGCCGCACCTTCCTCCCTCACGCACTCGTCGCTCGCTCCTCTTCCCCTCTCCTCACGCGACAGCACGTCATCCTCATGAAGATTCCTTTTCGCTCGTGTCACCGTGAGGACGGAACGCTTGCGGAGGGGGCTTTATCGTTTATGCATGCGAGCGTGTGTGAGGGTGTGTAAAGAGTAGAGGTGGCAAAATGGGTCTTAGACCCATTTATGACCCATTTAAATAATAAATGAATCATATATGGGTCACTTATTTTTTGAAGAAACTAGTTAAATTGGTTTAACAATTAAATACTTAAAATAGATAGGTCTTAAATGGGTTGGATTTAGAATTCACTTTCAACCAAAACCACACAATCTCTCTTCCATCTTTAACTTTACAAAAATAATTTTGTTAATCAAAATCAAAATTATAATTATTTTTTTTTTAATTTTCTTTTCTTTTTTCTTTTTTCTTTCCTTTTTTTTTCTTTCTTCTTCCTTCTTCTAGTGGCCGACACGGCGATAGCTGGTAACCGACCAAGTGAGCCTCGAGCTCGCCAGATCTGGCGAGACTTGAACTCACTGGTATCAAGTGAGACTTGAACTCGATGGCGTTGAGCGAGGCTCGAGCCTCGCCAGATCCGACGAGGGGCGAGGTGGAGGCCTTGCCGACGTTTGGCAAGGCTCAAGCCTCGCTAGATCCGGTGAGTGGCAAGCTCGAGCTCATCAACATCGAGTGAGCTCGAGCTCATCGAACCTGGCGAGGCAAATGCCTCGCTGACATTCGGCGAGGCTTGAGCCTCGCCGATCTAGCAAGCCTTGAGCTTGCTGGCATTGGTGAGCCAGGCGAGCTCAAGCTCGCCAGATCTAGCAAGGTGAAGGCCTTGCCGACGTTCGGCGAGATTCGAACCTCGCCAATCTAACAAGCCTTGAGCTCGCCGGCGTCGGAGCTCGAGGCTCACTCGTGTCCAATCGCCAACTATTGTCGTAGCTAGCGGCCGACCAAATAAGAAGAGGAAGAAAAATAAAAAAGAAAAAGAAAACTAAAAATTATATTCTTAAAAAATAAAAAAATTAAAATTCGATTTTTTAAAAATAATTATTCTAAAAATTATAAAAATTGTCCATTAAATTTGTGTTGTATAAAACCATTTTAGCAATACCATTATATATATATATATATATATATATATATATATATATATAATTTTTTAAGTTTCATTAAATGGGTTGGGTATGGATCAAGTGTAGGTCGAGTCGGATATGAGTCAAAAATTTTGCACTGCAATAAATGGGTCATATACGGGTTAAATAGGTCGATTTAAGTCGAACCATTTATGACTGATCCAAACCCGACCCAACCCACCCGTTTAATGGGTCTAGTAAAGAGGGGAAAGAAGTGATGGGCCGGGCTTCTCTTTTAGGCTATGGTGGGCCGAAGAAAAGAAGGAAAAACGGGCCAAAGAAAAGAAAGGAAAAGGGAAGTTGGGTCGAAGGGTGAGTCGAAAATAACCAAGTGGGCTAGACAAACCAGCCCACTCGATTTCCCCCTTTTATTTTGTTTTTTATTTCATTTTTGTTTGGTCCACTTTATTCATTTGTTTTTTCAATTTTTTGGCTTCTTATCTTTTATAATTTTTCTATAATTTTGCAAAATAAATGAATATTTAGAAACGATAATAAAAATTCGGGTGTCAGTAATTAGCAAGGCCACATGCACATGTGAAAAACCTTAATAGAACCAGTATTTAAAACTTGTATGAAGTTCTATGGGCTTCCGAATATTTTAGTAATAAAAGATGACCATTAATATGATATATGCTTTGATTAGAACCTCGTATAATCAAACTGTAATAATATGCCTCATTTAATCATGAGATGAAGTTTGATTCCGTTGTTTATCCTAGACTTTGAAAAAACAAAAGATCAAATGTCCCCATGTTTGAACAACGCTTCCAAATTATAAGGCTAGGTTGTGTGCCAACTTCCATTCCATACCAATTGCGCAAATTGCTGATAAGCCCTCTCACTCGGATGTTAGGATTCGAAGAACACGTACTCCTCCAGATTAGGGCACAACGAGTACTCTCTCACCCCCCCTCATGCCTCCGTAGCTATAGTTTCCCTCGTACAGACCCGAGCTGCAACACGCCGATTTTCCATTCTTTTAATCCGGGAAGTTTACAAGTCGAAGACGGAGTACTTGAATCCTTTCAATTGAGACTCTAGCTTGGCGAGAGTCGCGGGAAGAGTCAAGCTGTGAAGCTTCGTTAGCTCGGTGGCTGATCTCAAACAAGAACCATTTTCGGTGACCGGTCAAACGGTCGGGAGGCACCCAAGAGGTGGCATCGTAACAAACCCAAATTTTCTTGCTCCAACTTCATATATGCCCTGGAAAAAAAAAATCAAAGATCTATAATTTTGTTACTATCCACTTATAAAAATCCATTGCGACAATTGATAAAGGTGTGATAACATTTAATTTATTATCAAATGAAAAAAAGTCAAATTTATAATACCCTCAGAGTAGAATGTGGTGAATACATGAGCAAAAAAATAATAATAAATTGCAAGTGTCCTTACTTATTCATTATAACAAACCTAATAAAAAAATTAATGAAAATGATATATTATGTGTCTTGAGTGTGAAAGCTTCTTCGCTTAATTTGACTTTAATAATTAAAAAATAAAAATTGACTTCACAACCGACATGAAAATATCTTCAATATCTTGGGAGATAATAGATATAGATTTTCATAGGGAATTATTGATCTATATCAAAGAAAAAGTCAGGTGGCGACTAAACTATAAAGAATAAAATGCGTTGGTCAACGAGGATTAAACAGTGCTGTACTGCTCCAGAATTGGAAATAAATTATGGACATGGGTTTACCTCAAGCACTGCACAGTGCTAATGTTGCCAACCACCATCCCCCCGTAATCCTCCATCATGAAAATGGACTGAAACAAAGCTGGATTGCTGAGAACCGGGTTCAAGCAATCGTTGCCTCCGATGCTGACCATGTAAACGTCCTCCGAAACCATTCTCTTCGCCTTCTCGTCCCCCAGCTTCTTCCTCAGATCCTTCACCAGTTTCTCGAACTGATTCTGCTGAGTCCTGAGGTCCACCACCTAATGAAGGAAAACTAAGGAAGACAACCTGGAAGCGGAATATCAAAAAAACATCAAAGCAAAGACGAGGAAAGACACTCGACATACAGATCCTTGGTAAGTATCAGATAAAACGCCTACTCCGCCAGATGCGAAATTTGCCCCTTCCACAGCCGTCGTTCTTCAGCTGGAGATATGGTGGGATCAGTGGTAGCTTCGCATATTTAGATGAATCGCCCGAAAAGAATTTGAGTGTGCAATCAATCATTTATGGGGGAAGAAAAGGCTAGAGCATGGAGAAGTTATATTGTTGGAAGATACACGAGAATCTTCTGGATACTATTTAGATTAAGATTGATATATAAAATGATCAATTTAATATTGGACCTGATTTGTAGATTATTTGGTTGCCTTTTTCTTATATACATTTTGTACTATTATATGGGATATGTACAATATACAGAAAATTTCCCACGTTCCTCTATGATCCTCCTCTTTGCCTTCGTTTTCCTGCTTAGTTTTCATATACCGATGAAATCAGCTATAAGACGACCGTCAGTGAAGCTGCCAGTGGGATAATGGAAGAAAATCTCGCCATATGGAGGGAAGTTGTCCCTGAAAGACACGGTTTTTATGTAGTTGTTGATCCCTGCGTTGTTGAGCAAGTCGCCAAAGATGGACAGGGCGACGTCGCAGCGAGCCGAGAGGAGGACGCTGGCGAAGACGAAGACGGTGGAGAAGAGGATGTGGAGATCCGGAGCCGACATCGCGATCTTGGGTGGGACGATGGGGCGTCTCTTGGGATTTTGTACCGATGCTCGGGTTACTTAAATAAGTAAGTTGGGGGAAAAGGAAGGCTCGTGATAGCTCTTTCCTCTTTTGGCTAAACATATGACGTCATAAATTGGCAGAGTAAACTTTTTGGGGCGTTGAAACACATTTGCTTGCGTACTTTGCATTCTGATTTTCGCCATGTATTTATTTCCATCTTGCGGTCATAAGAGGAGGCTGCTGAGATACGTTTGAACAACTGCTGGTTCCATACTTCACCTTTTAATTTTCCACTTTGCGGTCCACCCGCGATTTCAGCACGTCTTCATAGAAGTTTCAGTCGAAACAGCTCATTACCAATTTATAATCCCTTCCCTTGCTTATCCAGACTTTATGCTTGGATCACATTATGGGACCATTGATGGTTTCAATCTTAATATGCTTGTTAATTCTCTCATGATGTTATCCTTTCTAAAATACTTTGGTCGGCCTAGGCTCTGTCCAACATATAGGAATGAATTGATAACTAATGTGACCCATAACTTAATGGGCTGTCTAATGTAATCGACTCTCTTCCCCCTTCTTTTTCTTACTTTCAGTTCTTTCGCATTTGACCGCATACAAAAAAAACATTAACTGTGCTAGGGCTCATAAAATCATAGGCAAAAGCGCAAAACTAAAGCAATAATAAATCTCATTTATTCAAACTTATTCCGAAACATTATAAGAAATCAAGTTTGTCGACATTTGAACAATGCTAGGGGCTCATTTGAACATCCCCGTTCTTTAACGGAAGTGCAATCATACAATCAATCAAACATTATCCCCCATTATTCATAATATGATGTTCTAGTGGGATGTGATTATTTACCTACGATTTCAAGGAAAAAAATGATTCAAGCACCCTCATGCTCGAACAATGCTTTCAAGTTGCGAGGTCTGATTATACTCAAACTCCCATTCCACATCAATTGCGCAAATTGCCTATTAGCCCTCTCACTTGCGTGGTCAGAGTCAAAGAACACGTAGTTCTCAGGATGATGGCATAATGAAAATTCCTTCTCTCCTCTTTGGCCTCCACAGCTTGAATTTGCCCTATAAGGACCCGAACCACAACACGCAGTTTCCGCTTCCTTAAAACCTGAATTGATTTCACATTTTGAAAATAAGGACTTCTATTCAGTACACAAGCGATGTAAAAGGCATAAAATCCACAACTGGTATAGAAGTGATGATGCTTAAGGTAAGTGCCTGCAGCATAAATAACTTACCATATTTTGATGGGTATTGGATTCTCTCACTGCCTGAAGTGTAGTAGTCGAAGTAGGAGTACTCGAATCCTTGGAGTTGCGCCTCCAGTTTTGCGAGAATTGAAGTAAGAGCAACGTTGTGAAGCTGTGCGAGCTTGTTGGCTTCGCTTGAGCAAGAACCATTTCCGGCTGGTCTCATGACTGGCACACACCCAAGTTGCCCAATTCCAATCATTGCAAATTTTCTTCCTCCTACTTCATATATTCCCTGAAAAGAAAAATGAGAAATCGATATCATCACCTTGAAATGCCGTAACAATTACCAGAAGTTGCCTTGCAAGCACACACTTTATAGTGTATGTATATAGTGGAGTGAACCTTTAAGGTCTCTCGGGAAAATAAACCAGTCAAGATACACTCAAAACCAACTTATAATTGAATAAAAAGACACCGAAATACTTGCACAATTCCATGTTTGTGCTACAAATGGAGCCACATAAAGAGCAACTGACTAAGTGATACAGTAGATCTCAATTGGATATCAAATCATGGCTTATGGAAAAGAGAAGGAGAAAGAATTACATCTAGAATGTACTTAAGGGTCAGCAACTCATACTCAATTGTCAGTTCGGATTAAGCGCTCATGTTTAGTCATGTCAATGTAATTGGGCATGCTTAAAGATTATGTAATTTGAATTTGTTTCATTTTCGAGTTTGTTGATATAAATTGGTTTCTGTACATAGAGCTATACAATCGAGTCCATTTGTGTCAGAAATTACAAGAAATCACGTGGTCCATAAAAATCTACCTTCAAGTGAAACTAGAAAGTACTCTCTCAAGAGCGGTGGATGATGGAATTTTTGTTAGTTTCGTACCTTAAGCACGGTGGTGATGTTTCCAATCACCATCCCCACGTAATCTTCCATGGAAATGGACTGAAACAGAGCAGGATTAGAGAAGAAAGGCAGGGCGTAATCACTGCTTCCAATGCTAATTAAGTAAACACCCTCCTGAATTATTTTCTTGGCCCTCTCACTGCCCATCTCCTTCTCCAGCTTCTTCTCTAGTTGTTCGAGCTGCTTCAGCTGCATCTTCAAATCCACCACCTGATAAATTAAAAACACGAACTTGTTAATTCCCATCTTTCTTGCAGTTGGAAATTTTCATGTTAAATAAAGCTTAGAGCCAAAAGACATAAATAAATAACATACAAATCCTTCATAAGTGTCGACCAAAGCACCAGCACCGGCGGATGCGAAGTTCGCCCCTCCCATGAATTCATCATCTTTCATTTGGAGATATGGTGGAATCAGCGGCAGATTTGCATATTCAGCTGCATAACCAAACGAAAACAAAAACAAGATAGAACAACAAACATATTAAGCAGTAATTTATGAGGAAATAAATGGAATTTGTGTACAAGTTACCCAGCGAAAAAGAAGTTACCAATAAAATCGACAATGAGACGACCGTCGGAGAATCTGCCAGTGGGATGGCGGAAGAACGTCTCGCCATAAGGAGGAAAATTTGCTCTGAAATCGGCAGTGGTGTTTATGTAGTTGTTGGTCCCCACGTCATTAACGGAGTCGCCGAAGATGAACAAAGCAACATCTTTTCGAGATTGATCGACGCCACGAGTTGAGACGAAGAGGCCTGCGAGAACAATGAAGAGAATGACGTGGAGAGTCGGAGTCGACATGATGATCTGTGTTGGGTGATATTAGTCCTCTTTTAGGTAGCTACATATATAGGAAAATACGGTGATGAAAGTAGTGGTTACAAAGTCTCCTGTCCGTGCATTGAACAGGACTTACGAACTTGGCAGATACATTGGATAAACGTGGGAGATCCGTCTGGACAAGTGGGAGTGCGACAATGGGTTTTTACTTTTATTCCCCCGTTGGCCGACTAGCTCGACACTTACGCGCAAGAAGACTATTCGTCTGGCAGACAAGTCTAACAAATTCATAGTCGTTTTCCAGTACTCATCCAGAAGCCCACTTTGACAAATCATAGGCTTAGATGATTCGAAACGGGTTCTTCATGTGAGCACACCATTGGTTAACTCGATGTGGAGGCATCCATCATTAGTTTAAGGTCGCAGGGGAGTCATTCGCTAGCACGACGGCCTCTATCTAGACGACGGCGTCCTGGGAATGGAAGGCCAATGAGCACCCTCACTCTAGTTCTAGCACTGCTGAAGGCAAACCCGAATCGATACCGTCCCAAGCGCCACGTGGTGTGCTTCTGATCCTTTTTTATCCCCTCTAATTTCTAAGTACAGAAAGAAGTATGGTCTTCGGATCTTTCGTGATTAAACGGACCGGTGGGAAGAAAAGATGGGCTCGTCGCTGTCTATGGTCCGTGGCCGGGCTATGCGATGGGTTGTTCTGTGGAATCTGGCAAGTCCAATAACTGCACCACATGCTAACGACATTCTTAACCAAGTATGCATATAGGTCTATCGCAATCTATCAAGGATCATCAATTCCCCAGCGCTCTTGGCATGCATAAATGTCTAAATTCCTAATGATTCAGCATTTTGAATTCATGTTAGCTCGTTACATCATGTCTATAGTTTAAACTCGTTGATTATCATTTTCTAAGTGCCGAGGTGGATCTAGGCTTCAACCATCTCGCCAGATGAAAGGGGTGATCAAGCCCCTACAGAGTTTAATAGGCTGCATAATGAAATCGATTAGTGTTACAATACCCTACAATCCTTGATCTTTTTTTTTTTTTGAAATGTCCATCACCCTGAGATAAGATTATTGACATTTCATTTTAAATTATTCCTATGTTTTGTCACCACAAAATGGAACTAAAGGCATAGAATCAAATGATGTACCTTTATTTCCCCAAGGGTCGAAGAAAAAGTTCAAGTTTGCTCAAGTTTGAACTACTCTTCTGCATTACAAGGGCCGGTGATGCATAAACTTCCATTCCACATTAGAATGGGCAAACTATTGATAGGCCTTTTCAATTGAATGGTTGTAAAAAAATAATTTTTTTTTTGGGACAACAACATAATATATATTCTTTCACTACTCTCTTGCCTTCACAACTCAGACTCGCGCTATATGGACTTGAATCACAACGTGGCATTTTCACCTCGTTTAAGCTGGAAATTAATTTTAGAACAAAAATATTCACATGGTTTATTGTCTATATAAGATGTAGGCAAAATTAAGGTTTAAAAGACTTGTATTACCGACAAATTTCGATGGGTTTCGGATTCTATCCGGGCTGAAGTGTAGAAGTCAAAGTAGGAGTACTTGAATCCTCGTAGCTGAGTACTTGCTTTGTGAGAATTGAAATGAGAGCTATGTTGTGAAGCTTTGCAAGCTCGTCGGCAATATGCTGTGTTTGATACAGCCAATGATGATAAAAACAGCCAATGAAGCAACGACAAAAAAGAAAGATCGATGGTACTGGATGACACACTTGAGGTACTAATTTGAAGGGGGCTGAGAACCCTGCGAGTCAACAAGATGGATATACCGAGTGGGTCACGCATTCAATACCCAATAACCATATGTCCCCTCTATTAATATATTAAGAACATTTGTACCCGTAGCCTCAGTCCGTTGCGGAGGAATGGATGGATTATAAATTTGGCTCATAATTTAATAGGCTGCATGATGAAATTAACTCTCTTCCCTCTTCTTTTTATAAGTTTACATTTTTTTCTCGATTTGCGTTACTTGATGATTTACCTCATCTTAAGAACACTCACTGAGTTGTGGGCCATTGAAATGTGGTTAGAAGCATAGAAGAAAGCAATAATCAATCGTGTCATTCCAGCTTTTCCCAAAACTTTCAAGTAATTCAAGTTTCTCCACCTGAACAGTGCTTGAGATGGTTTAAACATCGTTGTTCTTTAACAGAAGTGCAATCATACATCATTCCAAAATTATGCCCCGTCATTCATGATATGACGGTTGAGCTAGTCGTGGTTATTCACTTACGATTTTGAGAAAAAGAAAAATTTAACATGCTCGTATTTGAACAATGCTTTCTAGGTTGCGAGGTCTGATTACACTCAAACTCCCATTCCACATCAACTGAGCAAATTGCTTGTTTGCCCTTTCACTTGGATGGTAGGAATCAAAGAAGACGAACTTCTCAGGATGACGGCATAACGAATATTCCTTCACTCCTCTCTTGCCTCCGCATGTCGGACTTGCCCTATAAGGACTTGAACCACAGCACGCATTTTCCGCTTCCTTAAAACCTAGACCAATTTTGCGCATCGAAAATAAGGACTTCTATTCAGTACATGAGCAAACATAAAAAATAAAAATAAAAATAAAAAGTACAAATCCACGAGCGGTATAGAAGGACCGATGCTTGAACTAAAGCAAAATTAGGTGGCACCAGAGCATGAATAACTTACCATACTTTGATGGGTGTCGGATTGTCTCACTGCCTGAAGTGTAGAAATCGAAGTAGGAGTACTCGAATCTGTCTAGTCGACTCTCCAGTTTTGCGAGAATTGAAGTAAGAGTAGTGTTGTGGAGCTTGGCGAGCTTGTTGGCTGCACCTGAGGAAGAACCATTTCTGGTTAATGGTCTCATACCTGGCACACACCCAAGTGGCCCTATTCCCATCATTGCAAATTTCCTCCCTCCTACTTTGTACATTCCCTGAATAAAAATTATGAATTTATTCAGTTTTCATCCACTTTGAAAGATCATGACAGTCGACAAAGAATGATTATAAATAGACATAAAGTTTGGTCAGTACCTTGAGAACGGTGGTGATGTTTCCAATCACCATCCCCACGTAATCTTCCATGGAAATGGACTGAAACAGGGCAGGATTATAGACGAGAGGCATCAAGTAATCGTTGCTTCCGATGCTGATCAAGTAAACGCCCTCCTTAATTATCCTGTCCGCCTGGTCTTTCCCCTCCTCCTTCCTCAGCTTCTTCCTCAGTTGTTTAAGCTGCTTCAGCTGCGTCTTGAAATCCACCACCTGATAAATTAAAAGCACGAACTTATTCATTTCCCATGTTTCTTGCGTCTCGTAAAGTGGAAATATCCATGTTAGATAAAGCTTCGAGCCAAAAAGAAGAGGGAAAAAGAACATACAAATCCTTTGTAAGTATCGACCAGGGCACCTGCTCCACCGGACGCAAAATTCGTCCCCGCCATGAATTCACCATCTTTCATTTGGAGATACGGTGGAATCAGCGACAGATTTGCAAATTCAGCTGCATAACAAAAGATAAAGAAAAACAAAATAGAACAATAAATTATTTAAGCACTAAGTTTTAAGGATGAATAGAATTTGCACATGAGTTACCCAGGAAAAAAAAAAGGAAAGAAAGAAGTTACCGATAAAATCAGCAATGAGACGACCATCGGAGAATCTGCCAGTGGGTTTGTGGAAGAACGTCTTGCCATAAGGAGGAAAGTTTGCTCTAAAGCCTGCAGTGGTGTTTATGTAGTTGTTGGTCCCAGCGTCGTTAACGAAGTCGCCGAAGATGAACGGAGCAACCTCTTCCCGAGATTGATCGGTGCAGCCAGTTAAGACGAGGAGGCTTGCGAGACTAGCGAAGAGAATGATGTGGAGAGTCGGAATCGACATGATGACCTGTGTTGGATAATGTTCGATCTCTTTAGGTTTCGTGTGTATGTGTGTATATATATATATACACACACACAATATAATGGAAAATATGGTGACTGAAGTATTTTTTGCGAAGTCTTCCCTCCCTGATTGACCGGCAGCTTTACGAACTTGACAGAAACGTTGACGAACGTGGGCGAAACGTCCAGACGAGTCGTTGTCTGACACTGTTTTTCGACTTTTTCGCCACTTTCGGTCGACGGGTTCAACACTTGCAGTGCAAGAAGGCTTTCGTCAAGGAGACAACTTTCTAACCCATTTACAATCGCTTTTAGCTCTTGTCCAGAGGCCCACTTTTATAAATCATATGCTTATATGATTTCAAAGACTATGGCCAACACAATTATGCGGCAGCCTCACCCGGGCGTTCTCTCTAATCAGGGCTCACTCGCACCCTGACATTATAATAAGTATCTTGATTGTCTATGGTCGCGTGAGACTTACTTACTAACTTAACAGGCTATATCTAGATTATGCAGGTTCTAAATATTCAAAACCAATAAGTGCCTCAGCTCTGGCTCCAATATCACTCAAAGCAGCCCCCGCTCGAACCCCTATCGTGCACAATACAGCACACTTGTCATCAAGACTAACCTGTGCCTCTAACGGGTTTAGACGCTTCGTGCTAGTTGGAGGTTGCGAGAAAGTTGCTCACCAATGCAGTACAGTAGCTGGTTGGTACTTTCACAATGTGAGATCAAATACACATCCGGCGCTCAGCGCAATCATAATCTTTATAATATCTTTGATCATGGTCAAAATGACAGCATTTTTTAAATATACACTCGTTTTTGTATGTAGAGATGTCCATAATAAGAAAAATTAAGCTGAGAGACCTTTTCTCTTTTTGATCGTCTTAGCACACGAAGAAAGAAGTGTCTTGGGATCTTTCACAATCAAACAGAACAGTGGAGAAAAGAAATGTTATTTCGTGGCAATCTCGCTAGTCTAATTAATGTAACTATTGACACCCAAGTACCTCTATTACCTCAAGGTACCAACAGAAGTGTTATTTCGTGGCAATCTGGCTAGTCTAATTAATGTAATTGTTGACACCCAAGTACCTCTATTTCCTCGAGGTACCAACAGAAAGTTCAGGTTTGATCACAATTGAACATCGCTTCTAAATAGGAAGGTTCGGTGATGCTTGAACTTCCATTCCACGTTAATTGGACAAATTGTTAATTGGCCCTTTTTATCAGATGATTATTAAGGAATAAGAATTTTTGATGATGACAACACAACAAATGTTCTTTCACTCCTCTCTTGCCTCCACAACTCACGTTTGAGAAAATATTAGATACGTGATGTTTGGTGGTCTTGGGCCTTTCTCACCTCAAGAATTAACTCAAAAGGTGAAGTATACCCACACACTTATAAATCGACCATCAACCCCTTCCATGACTGATACGGGATAACTTGAACAATCTCTCTCTCACACATCGGGTTTGGGTCAAACCCGCATCAACTCATAACTTTCTCATATAACTGTTGGGTCTAGACCTATTGGCAACATGAGCTCTGATACCACTATAGGGTGGGCTTAAGCCTCTCTCATCTCAAAATCTAGCTCAAGATATAAGACTTTTCCTCACACTTATAAATCGACCACCAGCCCTTTTAACAACCGATATGAGACAATCTTAATAATCTCACCCTCACACATCGGGCCTGATTGGAGGCTCAACAATTTATAATTCTCCCATGTGACTTTTTTTAGGTCCAGACTTATTGACAACCTAGGTTCTGATACTAGTATTGGGTGGTTCCAAGCCTTCTCACCCCAAAAGGTAGCTCAAATGGTTAGGCTTTCTGTTATAAAACTGACCACCAACCCCTTCCACAATCAATATGAGACAATCTCAACAATCTTCCTTACACATGGAGCCTGGATGGAAGGCGGAACAACCCATAACTCTCCCATATGACTATTGGGTCTAGACTTATTGGCAACACGGCTCTAATACTAGTGTTGGGAGGTCTACGGCTTCTTTCACCCCAAAAGTTAGCTTAAATAGTAAGTCATTCCCTCATCCTTATAAACTAACTGCCGGCTCTTCTATAATCGATGTAAGACAATCTCAACAATCTCTCTATCATACCATTGGGCTTGGGTTGGAGCACAACTATCCGTAACTCTCTCGTATAAATCTAAGTTCTGATACTAATGTTGGGTGATCTTAAATCTCTCTCACCCTAGAAACTAACTCGAGACAAGGCTTTCCATCACACTAATAAATCGACCACTACCCCCAAACAACCTCAACAATCTCATCCTTACACATCAAGCCTCGGTCGAAGCTGCAACAATTTGTAACTCTCCCGTGTGACTTTTTAAATCCAGACTTGTTGGCAACTTAAGCTTTGATACTAATATTGGGTAGTCTTGGACCTTCTCACCTCAACAACTAGCACAAAGGGTGAGGTTCTCCTTCACACTTATAAATTGACCACAAACCCCTTCCACAACTAATATGAAATAACCTTAACAAATCCCCTTCACACATCGGGCCTAGATTGAACCCAGGTGACTCAATTCCTGACCGCTCGAACTTTCATCTTCTATGTCAATCAGCCACTATCCATGTCATGTCGTTTTCAAAAATCCAATGACAATCCTCAACATGTCCCGGACTAGACCCTAGGGCGAGGATTGCTCCATGACTAGCGCTCGAAGCCAATGTGTCAAGATGGCAAATGGCAGCGCCATGGTTGATCTTCGTCTTCAGTTTTGGATCCAACAAATCTACTTTGTAGACCCGGACCTTTGGAACCGAACGACAATAATAGAGAAGATAAGGAAACAAACTTTGATGACACGACACGGATTTTATCACCTCACCGCGGTTAATCCCTCTGACTTGTTCGATTAGGATCTCACGGTTCGAACCTTCGATACTTTCTGTGGACCGGACCACCACGTTGCATCCTATGATCGATGTGGCAAAGTCCATCATATCCTCAATGGAGGACACACACTACTTGGACTCACTGCGGCTTGGTGCTCTCTCGCACTCGGTGAGTGCATCTGCCATTATTTTCTCCATGGTGGAATTATGTCCGGCATGGAAAATTTGGTTGAGCTCGTTGACCTTTCTACTCGAGAAGGGTAACTTCGATGCGATGCTCCGTGGCAAAAACAACCTTCTAGGCATTTTGTCCCGAATGTCGGGCATTGGCATCACGGTCCCCATTTTCAGCATCGACCCCCGGAAGAATAAGCCCATCGGCTATTGACCCCACCTACAACCGGTGGACAGCAATCCTATAGCGATGGTCAACGGTGATGGCTGGCGATCGTGAGGCGGTCGTGCGGCGGTCATGCAAGGGTCGTGCAAGGGCCGTGCGGCGGTCGTGCGAGAGTCATGCAATGGTCATGCAACGGCCGGTAGAGGTTGGTGATCCATGAGTAAGAAGAAAAAACAAATAAATGCAAAAATTTATAAATTTTTACAAATCGCATTTCTATTCTTTTTTTATTTCAAGAATAAAAATTTTGTATGATTACCAAGCACTTATTTTTCTTAGAAATTGTTTTTTTTTTTTTTTTTTTTTGGTAAAAGATTTTTCTTAGAAATTGTTCCTCGTGTACAAATATAAAAAAACTATTTCTGAAAAAAAAAATAGTTCTCCAGAATAGAAACGTTGTCATGCGCACCCTAAGACTCTAGACGAGGTACATGACTTCGTGCTTTGTCACATCGCTTTTCACCTAAAACTGGCACCGCAATGCATCGTGCGTTTTGTCAAAATATACAAAGCAGTAAATGAAGTTTTTTTTTTTTTTTGGAGATTAGTAGTAAATGAAGTTGAGAGCGTAGACATTAAATCATAACAAAGCAAGTCATCACTATAATCCGTCATTCGGAACCCAAAAAAAAAAAAATTTGATTAGTGATTAGTAATAACCTAACTCGGATTCGAGGTTGAACCCAGGCGACTCAATTCCTGACCGCTCGAACTTTCATCTTCTACGTCAATCAGCCACTGTCCATGTCATGTCATTTTCAAAAATCCAATGACAATCCTCGACATGTCCCGGACTAGACCCTAGGGCGAGGAATGCTCCGTGACTAGCGCTCCAAGCCAATGTGTCAAGATGGCAAATGGCGACGCCATGGTTGATCTTCGTCTTCAGTTTTGGATCCAACAAATCTGCTTCGTAGACCCGGACCTTTGGAACAGAACGACAATAATAGAGAAGATAAGGAAACAAACTTTGATGACACGACACGGATTTTATCACCTCACCGCGGTTAATCCCTCGACTTGTTCGATTAGGATCTCGCGGTTCGAACCTTCGATACTTTCTGTGGACCGGACCACCACGTTGCGTCCTATGATCGATGTGGCGAAGTCGATCATATCCTCAATGGAGGACACACACTACTTGGACTCACCACAGCTTGGTGCTCTCTCGCACTTGGCGAGTGCAT
This sequence comes from Eucalyptus erythrocorys, assembly GCA_014182555.1. Lineage (NCBI taxonomy): Eukaryota > Viridiplantae > Streptophyta > Magnoliopsida > Myrtales > Myrtaceae > Eucalyptus > Eucalyptus erythrocorys. The sequence continues at coordinate 55,069,096 of CM024602.1, forward strand.
CTGCCATTATTTTCTCCATGGTGGAATTATGTCCGGCATGGAAAATTTGGTTGAGCTTGTTGACCTTTCTACTCGAGAAGGGTAACTTCGACGCGATGCTCCGTGGAAAAAACAACCTTCTAGGCATTTTGTCCCGAATGTCGGGCATTGGCATCACGGTCCCCATTTTCAGCGTCGACCCCCGGAAGAATAAGCCCATCGGTTGTTGACCCCACCTACAACCGGTGGACGGCAATCCTGCGGTGACGGTCAATGGTGACGGTTGGTGATCGTGAGATGGTCGTGCGGCGGTCGTGCAAGGGTCGTGCAAGGGCGGTGCGGCGGTCGTGCGAGAGTCATGCAATGGTCGTTTTCAAAAATCCAATGACAATCCTTGACATGTCCCGGACTAGACCCTAGGGCGAGGAATGCTCCATGACTAGCGCTCCAAGCCAACGTGTCAAGATGGCAAATGGCGATGCCATGGTTGATCTTCGTCTTCAGTTTTGGATCCAACAAATCTGCTTCGTAGACCCGGACCTTTGGAACAGAACGACACCATGGCCATGAGCTTGAAGTGGACATCACCACGAGCTAGTGGACATCACCACGAGCTAGAGGCCAAGCTCAAAACTCGAGTGGCCAAGGCTACCCAAGCTCCAAGTTCGAGATCGAGATCCATGGCAAACATGGCCAAAGCAGCTAGCTTTATGAGTCCTAATGAACGCAAGAGGAAAAGAAAAAGAAAACTACTGGAGAGAGAGAGAAGAGAATGAAACTCTAAAAATTTCTGCAATGTGGGCCTATGGATGACAAGTGTCAAGCGTTGAGTGAACTTCAATCCGACATGTCTATCACTCATACCTAATATTTTCTCCTTAGGTTTGCCCTATGTGGACCCAAACCAAAATATGTCATTCCACATGCATAGCTAACTTGTAGTTCATCTGGTTAATTTAGGTTAAAAATTATTGACATGTAGCCTAATCAAGATCGGCTGTCTAACGTGATACGATGGTCAGCTAACCAGCGTTTATGTGGACGATTTTTGTAAATTTTTTCTTTTTTTTCTTAATTTTTTTTTCCTATTCTTTTTTGTTCATCTTCCCGGACAGAGGATCACCAAGGTCTTGGCCATGGCCAGTCGGCGCTTACCACGGCTTGATCACGGCCCCTGCCAAAGAAAGGTCTAGTCATTGGTCGTCTTCTCCGGTGGCATATTCGTGATTATCGTCTCCAGAAGCTCTTTTTATTCTCTCTTTGAAGGCACCAAAGAAGAGGACGACGACATTGGCGGCTTCCTGCCGGATCACGAGACACCTGGGACGTATCGATTTGCACAGTGCATCAAGCAGGTCCTCGACAATTTCGGAGCTCAAATCAGCCCATCTCATGGCAGAGATCGAGCGCTTGAACCGAGTCAAGCTCAACAGCGACACATCCCCGGGCCACTGAGTCCACATTTGTTGACTCTCGTCCTTCTATTCCTCCCATCGTTCATCTCGATCCCATTCCTGGTTCGCTAAGCCACGGCCCAGACTGGCTCCGTCAATGACAGGCTAGTCGAATAGCGACGGATCGGCGGAGGAAGCTTTGGCAACATCATGACTTCGACGCATCGCTTGGAAATTTTCCAGCCATTCCGCAAGCGGCCATCGCTCGCTCGCACGACCTCAGGGCCCGTTCGAGATAACTTCATGAGAATGAGATTACGCTTGTTTGACAAGTAGTGCGAGGTGGGCGCGCTTGATACAGACAACGACGCAACGACCCAAAAAAAAAAGGACCAACAAAAAACAGGCAGAAGGACCACAAAGGGTATAGAGTCTCAAGATATGGCAACAATCAGCCAATGAGAAAAATGATTAAAAGACGTATCTAGCTCCCGTAAACGGCAACTATGATAATATCTGCATTAATTCTAGAAAAAAAATAATAATAATAATAAAAGAGCTACAAAGTATAAGAAATCAGATAATCCAGCCAAAAGAAAAAAAGGATAAAGGCAAACCCGCCATTTTCAAAAGAACAACACTAAACAACCTAAAACTAGCCTACAAATTTGATAAATTAAAGAAGTGCACATTCGACATCCAATAACAGTTCGTCTCGTCAATTAGTATACTGATTTTGTAAGCGATCTTAACATACTTATTGTTTCTCTGGGGAGCCCGTGACCTTTCTAAACACATTAGTAGGACTAGGGCGAGTCCATCTTGGAGGAATGAATGGAAAATCAATCTGGGCCAAACATATTAAGAACTGCCGAAGTGGGATTCCGAAAGATACCTACATCAAGATTATGAGAGGGTCATTCTAAAGAGGAAGATGCAGGAGTGTCATCTTCAAGAAAAAGTTCGACAGAAAGATTGTTGAAGAAACGAACATTTGGAACAATGGGAGAAGATACAAAAGAATGTAAATATGAGAACATTTTATGTTCCCAGAAAGTAACATGACGAGACACACAAAGCCGATTGAAGACCAGGTCCCAACATCTATACCCTTTATGCTCAATGCCAAGTGTTAACACCTAAATTTTGGCAACCCGTTTGGCCATTTATCACATAAAAAATTAGGGGTTAATTTTATCCCTGAAAAAATAGTTAATTGCCTAGCATATAGTTTTAGGTACATTTAATTATAGTTGCATTTATTTTTAATTTGGACTGGTGACGAATGGGTCCAACTTGATGGTTCTAAGCTTCTATGTGGCCAAGCCCATTATTCATTTGATGGCTAAAGTTACGAGTGTGAAGATTTCATAATATTTTTCGTATAGAATTAAAATGCGCATGATATTTGAGTGGGGGCTGAATCTTTTAGCTATGGGAAAGAAATAAAGGGGAAAAAGGAAAATGAAAGAAAATCTGCAAGTTCTTCTCTTCGTGCAAGGAAAAATAAATAGATTACAAGAAGCGGAATCGGTCAACATAGGAAATAAAATCGAGACCATCTTTAGGCACCCACGGGCACAAGCAAAAAGGAAAGAAGTCAGAGTAAAAATATATTTTGAACATTCCTAGGAGGAAAGAAAATTAGACAGTGAGATTTAAAAAGAAAATGAAAGAACACATAGTCATCCAAGAAAAATCCGCAGTTAGAGGAAAACAAAATCGTGTCCTCGACTGCGCCATGGGATTTTCTTTCTTTGATGGGCGTTGCTTCTTTGCATATAAAAGGAGGGGGGCCGTGCACGTATAGAGGGAGAGGCCACATGTTGAATATACGGCCGCGTTGAGGGGAGCGCAATAGAGAGAAAAGGGAGGAGAAAGTTGGGGCGTGTGAGGTTGATTCATTAAAAAAGCGTGAGAGGAAGAGACGGCACTTTTTGAGAGGGAAGGAGAGAGAGCTTCAAAGAATACAAGGCAGCCAGCAAGATCATCCTCTAGCGGCTCCACAGCCTGAATCATCCCAATGGTAGCAATATGGTTAAAAGGAGAACTTCAAACGGTGGTCAAAAAGCACTAGTAGAGGACATTGAAATATAGTAAGGCAATCCGAAGAGTGGACGTCTGGCAAACAAGAAAGTCCACTTGAAGATTTTTTGGTTGTGTCCGACAATATTGCCGCGGCCGAGATACTCCTTCAAGCGAAGTCCAACTTCCTGATACCCTTGCCGAATTTCCTATCCTTGTTGCCGTGATCAACAACGACAAAGTTTTCAGGCCACAAGTATGGAATAAAGGAGTACTCCACGAAGAAGCACTCACAGGAAAGTTCTGAATGTTGTCCAAGGAAAACGTGCGCACATAATCCCACTGTGAGCAACTCATGGAGGGTCAACCCTTAACTGTGTGCTTGACTTCGGCAAACCAATCTCTGGATAACTCCAGTCGCATGTAGCCACACCGCGGAATCCCGAGCATTGTGTCCGTGGGAGAGTTTTTGCGAAAACAGAAAAAGAAAGAACTTATTTTGTGCAGGTCTTTGAGCGAGCCAAGCACCATGGAGCCGTGCTTCGTCGCCATGCACGTAACGCTTGCCGCTACATTTGTTTTTCTTCTGCAGGTCTTCTCGGGGTACCCAACAGAGACGTCCATGAGATAATCCCGTAGAGAGAGAGCCACGTGCTTTCACTTCTCTACTGCACCCATTCACAAAAGACAACACATGAAGACCAGAGAACAGAAATCATGGGCGAAGATTTTCCTAGTAAAAGAGGATAGTTAACTTTTCAATAGAATTCGTGGGTCTAATTTGAGTCATTGCAGGTTTCCTTGGTCTTGCGGAGAAGTATAATAATTCCTCATGTGGGAGTCCATTGTTGGTGAACATCCATCCCCGCTTGCTTGTACGAACCATCGTGGCCATCCTTTATCGAGAAGCACCATTGCGCCGAATCTCGCTCACCAACCATTACTAGTCATCCTTGAGTCGATCCCATTGAGTTCAAATTTGGTAACATTATTTGCGAAATTAGGTAATTATCTTATCTCAATTTGATTTGGATAATTTATTGCCTAATACGTGCTTTTCAATATCTTACGTGCATATTTGAATTATTGGCAATTATGATTTATTGTCCAATTCGCAACCGCACGAATTTTTATTCCATCTATAAGGCTTTAGATGGAATAATTATTCACGTGAGAGTAAAATTGATATTTTGATCTTTAAGACTTAAGATCAATTTATTGATTTTATTAGCTAAATAATCAAGTCGGATTAGATATCGTTTCCAAATTTGAACGATTGACAATATCTTTGATGGGTGTGGATGATTTGGTTATGTTTATCTCGAAAATACAAAAAAATTGCATTTGCATTCCATGTAGATTAGGATAAAATTGCATAATAGAATAGGTTTTCTTATATGCATGTAGTTTTAGGTTAGATAATATTTTTAAGATTGCATGACGAGATAATTTTCTAGAATAAGATAGGATTGGTCTATTCCTAACTTAAAATAGATAATGTCTCGCTTTAGTTAGATTTTTATTTTTAGTGATTTTTAATTACGAATTTTCATAAAAAGAAAACAAAAAAAATCATCATCATGCATGTTAGAATAGAATTGCATGTCTCATTTTAAGTTTAGATAATATTAGATAGATTGCATTCTTAGGAAAAATAAAAAATGTCATATAGGATTAGATTCATAAAATGCACATCATTTAGAGATTGTTATTAGGTCCATTTAATTAGAAATTATATGTCATTAGAATTAGGTCAGTTAGTTAACATTGCATTGCATATTGCATGATTTTCATTAATCAAGTGAAAACAAAAAAAGAAATTGTGTGTTAATTAGAAATCATATCGAGGGTTGTTGATGTGAATTCTGATCTAACAACGCAGATGCTTTCGTTGCTACAAGGTAAGTCCCATAATTTTATTCATTGCTTTATTAGGTGTTAAATTAGTGACTTGTGCACCCGCATGATCACCTCACATGTTAGGGAAATAATTAAAATCAATTTAAGCTGCTTGCCAAACATTTTTCAAAAATAAAAAGAATGGTACCGAGAGGGCATTAGCGAAGTCTAGTATAACCAAGTCCCCGTACCAAGAATATCTGGTTCGTAGGGGTAAAGTAAATCTCTCATTACTTTACTTGGGTTTCTAATCGACCCACCAAAAAATAGATTAGTGACGACTCCCAGTTTAAAAATAATTGCATGTTAAGAACTTGAACTTAAGTCGCGAGTTGGTATGAGCTTGGCAGAGTCCAAGTTAAGTCTATGCTTAATAATCCATTAGCCAAATCTTAGGTGGTTCACTGAAAATTTGGTCGCGACACCAAGTCCAAGAAAACAACAAAGATAAGCATGAGGTTCTAACTTCGTGCGTTCATTTGGAAGAAGATGCACAAAACATGCACTACCAAAAACTCGAAGCAAACTATAATTAGGAATATTGTCATACAAGCGCACGTATGGAGAAATGTTACCTATAGTAGGTGACGGAATATGATTAATAGTATAGACAGCAATATGACAAGCCTCTCCCTAAAACTGCTCTAGACAAGATGCTGAGATTAGAAGCGTGCGTACAATATCTAAGATATGCATGTGTTTGCACTCTACTCAACTATTTTGTTGGGAAGTTCTTGGACAAGAATGATGAATAATAGTACCGTTTTGAGAAAAAAATTTTAAAGGACTCTCTATCCTTATATTCCATGGCATTATTAGTATGAAAAACCTTGATATCTCGAGAAAATTGTGTTTTGATCATGGCAACAAAATTACCATAGATATGGGTAAGTTCAAATTGATTTTTTATGAGATAAAGCCATGTATGACATGAATAATCATCAACAAAAATTACAAAATAACGAGAACCTCCCATAGTGGGACTAGGAGGGGATCCCCAAATATTCGAATGAATTAGATCAAAGGGAGCATAAGAGACAGATTCACTAATATTGAATGGTAAAGCATGATGTTTTCCTAACTTACAAGGTAGACAATCAAAGGTTTTATTGTCAACTGAACCTAGATGACCACTTGAAAGCAAGGGACTTAATCGAGAAAAAGAAAGATGACCTAAACGAGAATGCCAAGTTCTAGATGAAGCTATAGCAGCACAACCAGTGAAGGAGTTGGAAAGTTTTAAGGAAACAAGCTCAAACAACCATCCCACTTTATGGCTTGTCCCAATTGTTTGTCCCTTCCATGGATCCTGCACACGACAACCATTCGAAGATAAATGAATGTCCAAACCAAGCTCACATAACTGACCCACATATATTGAGTTTAAAGAGAGTTTGGGAACCATAAATGTATCGGGTAAGGAAAATGTGGATGTTTAAACGTTCTCTGTATGACTAACTATCATCTGAGAGTTATCAACTATGTGAATAGTAGGTACTTGTGAAGTGTATGATTTTGACTTAAATAAATTAGAATGGGAAGTCATGTGATTACAACACGCAGAATCAAGGAATCAAGAATCAAGAGTACCTGGAGTGACTAACAGAGCAGAAGGGCTAGAAGTACCAATTTCTTGAAGAATAGAATGAACTGTGGACTAAAGATCATCTAAAGATAGCGTGACAAATGAACTATTAGAGGAATCCTCTATGGCAAAAGCAGCAATGGATGGGCGGCGTGTAGGCAAACCTCTAAAACAGAATCGGTTGTTTGTTTCTGTAGGTTGCTTATTGTAATTAATAACAATTTGATGCACGATGACCAAGTCGGTGACAAAGGTGTACAATAAGGTTTATGCCATGAGGATGAGCTAGAAGTGGCAAGCACTGCATCTATAGGAGTGGAAACCGGTAGAGTAGCACGTTGTGCCTTTAAAGTCGCAAGGTGAGTTTCCTCAATTAATAGCTTCGAAACAACTACCTCAAGATGAGGTAAAGGATCCCGATGCAAAAGTGAGGCTCACACAAGTTCATACTCATCATTGAGAGGCATCAGAAATTGCATAACCCGCATACGATCATGATATTTAGCAAACTTACGAGTATCGCAAATCGAATCCCATGTTGGTTCAAATAAAGCAAGCTGGTCCAATATAGCATGCATTGAAGAAAAAAGTCATTAATAGACCGACCTGTCTCCTAACGCATGCGATATAAGTTCCCTGACAATTGATATTGATGAGCAATATCTGATGTGGAATAACAACTACCAAGAAGATCCCAAGCTTCCTTTGCTGTATTTAGACGACCGAACTAAAGTTTGATAGAGAGAATCGAAGTGCTTCGAAACCACATGAGTATCTGGTGATTCTTGCTCTCACACTCCTCTAATCGTCCAGCAAATGTATCATCATCCTCTTTAACGGCCTGACTAGGCTCTCGAAGACTTCTAGTGACATAACATCAAAGCTTACATCCCCTTAGAAAACTGGACATTTCTTGAGTCCATAAAAAATAATTTGATCCATTTAGGATGGTCTGAATGGGCATTGAGACTTCTAACTTGTCCATGATAGGCAATATACCAGTAAACTCAACAAATTCATTAATGAATTTGAGAAAAACTGATACTTGTAAAGCTGACATGAAGAAAATAAGGCTGAAAATAGATTGAGGACGTCGAAATACCATAAGAACCAGTCTGGAAATGCCAAGAACCGGTTGGAATCAAGCCGAACCGGTTAGAAAACCCTGAAAACTGGTTGGAATCTAGCTGAACCAGTTAGAAAACCCTCAGAACCGATTGGAATCTAGCTGAACCGATCGGAAAATCAAGTGAACCGATCAGAAACTGGACGAACTAGTCAGAAAAAGAAGAGAAAACCGGTTAGAATTTTGCTGACCTAGTCGAAAAACACCAAGAACCAGTTTAATAAAGCTGAATTGATCGGAAAACCCCACGAACTAGTCTGAATTGAGCCGAACCGATCAGGTCAACGTTGGTCAACCGATGTTGATGACAAAGGATGACATGGCACTAACATCACTACTTGAGCATGGATGGAGCACGTGTGAGGATGACGTCACTACTGCACGCACGGATCACATGCAAAGCTGTGACGCATGCATCTCATGCATAAAGGGTTTGGCCAGCGCATGAGGGCGCGTGAGAGCGCGTGGCTTACTTTCCAACGACAGTCTTTGCTCTAACACGTGGATCTCACGCGCAAAGGGTTTGGGCAACGCATGAGGGTGCATGGCTAACTTTATGACGATGATTGTTGTTGTTCTGGACTCGCCGGAGAATGTAGAACCTGTCTATGGTGGTTTTTAGTTGGAAATTCCAATAACTGCACGACATGCTAACGACATTCTTAACCAAGTATTGATATAGGTCTATCGTAGTCCATCAAGGATCATCAGTTCCCCAACTCTTGGCATACATAAAAGTCTAAACTCCTAATGATTCGGCATTTTTAAGTCATGTTAGCTCGTTACATCACATCTATAGTGTGAACTCGTCGAATATCATTTTCTAAGTGCCGAGGTGAGTCTAGGCTTTAGCTATGTCGACGGATGAATGAGGTGATTGAGCCTATATAGAATTTAATCGGCTGCATAATGAAATCGATTAGTGTTACAATACCCTACAGTCCTTGATCTTTTTTCTGAAATGCTCATCACCCTGTGATAAGATTGTTGACATTTCATTTTGATTATTCCTATGTTTTTTTGCCACAAAATGGAAATAAAGGCATAGAATCAAATGATAAACTGGTCTAATTAATTTAACTGTCGATGCTCAAGTACCTTTATTTCCCCAAGGGTCCAAGAAAAGGTTCAAGTTTGCCCGAATTCGAACTACTTTTCTGCATTATAAGGGTCGTTGATACTTAAACTTTCATTCCACATTAGAATGGGCAAACTATTGATAGGCCTTTTCAGTCGGATGGTTATCGAAGAATAAAAAAATTTGGGACAACAAGGTAATATATATTCTCTCGCTACTCTCATGCCTCCATAGCTCAGACTCGCCCTATATGGACTCAAACCACACCATGGCATTTTCACCTCATTCAGGCTGGAAAATAATGTTTAGAACAAAAAATGTTCCCATGGTTCATTGTCTATATAAGATGTAGGCAAAATTAAGGTTAGAAAGACTTGTATTATCGACAATGTTTCGATGTGTTTCGGATTCTATCCCGGGCTGAAGTGTAGAATTCAAAGCCTGAGTACTTTAATCCTCATAGCTGAGTTTCTTGCTTTGTGGAATTGGAATGAGAGCTATGTTGTGAAGCTTTGCAAGCTTGTTGGCTATACGCTGTGTTTGATACTGCCAATGATGACAAAAATAGCCAATGAAGCAACGACAAAAAAGAAAGATCGATAGTACTCACGCACTTGATGTACTAATTTGAAGAGGGATCAGAAGCCCGCCGTCTTCAAAAAAACAAAGCTAAGCGATCGTGTCACGGTCATGCAGCGGTCGTACGGCAACGGACGACGGTCGGTGGTCCGTGAGTAAAAAGAAAAAACAAAAAAATACAAAAATTTAAATGAAGCAGTAAATGAAGTTTTTTTTTTTAATAAATCTTTGTCACATCGCTTTTCACCTAAAACTAGCACCGCAACGCATCGTGCGCTTTGTCAAAATATATGAAGCAGTAACTGAAGTTTTTTTTTTATTTTTGGGAGATTAGCAGTAAATGAAGTTGACAGCGTAGACATTAAATCATAACAGAGCAAGTCATCACTATAATCCGTCATTCTGAACCCCAAAAAAAAAAAATTTAATCAGTGCTTAGTGATAACCTAACTCGGATTCGAGGTCGAACCCAGGCGACTCAATTCCTAACCGCTCGAACTTTCATCTTCTATGTCAATCGGCCATTGTCCATGTCATGTCGTTTTCAAAAATCCAATGACAGACCTCGAGATGTCCCGGACTAGACCCTAGGGCGAGGAATGCTCCATGACTAGCGCTCCAAGCCGACCTGTCGAGATGGCAAATGGCGACGCCATGGTTCATCTTGGTCTTGAGTTTTGGATCCAACAAATCTGCTTCTTAGACCTGGACCTTTGGAACTGAATGACAATAATAGAGAAGATAAGGAAACAAACTTTGATGACACAACACGGATTTTATCACCTCACCGCCGTTAATCCCTCTGACTTGTCCGATTAGGGTCTCGCGGTTCGAACCTTCGATACTTTCTGTGGACCGGACCACCACGTTGCGTCCTAGGATCGATGTGGCGAAGTCGATCATATCCTCAATGGAGGACACAAACTGCTTGAACTCACCGCGGCTTGGTGCTCTCTCGCACTCGGCGAGTGCATCTGCCATTATTTTTCCATCGTGGAATTCTGTCCGGCATGGAAAATTTGGTTGAGCTCGTTGACCTTTCTACTCGAGAAGGGTAACTTGGACGCGATGCTCCGTGGCAAAAATGACCTTCTAGGCATTTTGTCCTGAATGTCAAGCATTGGCATCACGGTCCCCATTTTCAGCATCGACTCTCGCAAGAATTTGCCAGGCTCCACCCACCAATTTATGTTCACGGCACTTCCTACCGCGATTGCATCAGTCGTGCTGGACGATGTTGTTCTGTTCGTGTAGCTAGAGAAGGTGGCGACCACATTCTTATCATAGCCCTTGAAGGAATTGTTGACGCCGTACATCTTAAACCCAACAGCCAGCCCCGGAGCTCATAAACCGTATCCGGTGAAAAACAACTCGGTGGAGAAATTATTGCACGCTTCACAAACTATACAAATCAATGGACGTGCGGACCCCTGGAGTGCCATAACTTTGCACGAAAGGACACTTAAGTGCCATAACTTACGAATGTATACTTAAATGCCATAACTTACGAAAGGCACACTTAAGTGCGACGGTTATGCGAGGGTCATGCGGCGATCGTGCGACAGTCGTGCGGCGGTAGTGCGCAGTGGGTGGTGGTCGGTTGTCCGTGAGTAAAAAGAAAAAACAAATAAATACGAAAATTTATAAAATTTTACCAAACGCATTTATATTCTTTTTCTATTTCAAAAATAGAAATTTCGTATGATTACCAAGCACTAATTTTTCTCAGAAATTGTTCCTGGAGTAGAAATAGAAAAAACTATTTCTAAAAAGAGATAGTTCTCCATAATAGAATTGTTGTCATGCGCACGAGGTACATGACTTTGTGCTTTGTCACATCGCTTTTCACCTCAAACTGGCACCGCAATGCGTCGTGTGCTTTGTCAAAATATATGTAGCAGTACATGAAGTTTTTTTTTTTTTTTTGGAGATTAGCAGTAAATGAAGTTGAGAGCGTAGACATTAAATCATAACAGAGCAAGTCATCACTATAATCCGTCATTCTGAACCCCAAAAAAAAAAAAATTTAATCAGTGCTCAGTGATAACTAACTCGGATTCGAGGTCGAACCCAGGCGACTCAATTCCTGACCGCTCGAACTTTCATCTTCTATGTCAATCGGCCGTTGTCCATGTCATGTCATTTTCAAAAATCCAATGACAGACCTCGAGATGTCCCGAACTAGACCCTAGGGCGAGGAATGCTCCATGACTAGCGCTCCAAGCCGACGTGTCGAGATGGCAAATGGCGACGCCATGGTTGATCTCGGTTTTGAGTTTTGGATCCAACAAATCTGCTTCGTAAACCCGGACCTTTGGAACTGAATGACAATAATAGAGAAGATAAGGAAACAAACTTTGATGACACGACACGGATTTTATCACCTCACCGCCGTTAATCCCTCTGACTTGTCCGATTAGGATCTCACGGTTCGAACCTTCGATACTTTCTGTGGACCGGACCACCACGTTGCGTCCTAGGATCGATGTGGCAAAGTCGATCATATCCTCAATGGAGGACACACACTGCTTGAACTCACCGCGGCTTGGTGCTCTCACGCACTAGACGAGTGCATCTGCCATTATTTTTTCCATCGTGGAATTCTGTCCGGCATGGAAAATTTGGTTGAGCTCGTTGACTTTTCTACTCGAGAAGGGTAACTTGGACGCGATGCTCCATGGCAAAAATGACCTTCTAGGCATTTTGTCCCGAATGTCGGGCATTGGCATCACGGTCCCCATTTTCAGCATCGACTCTCGGAAGAATTTGCCTAGCTCCACCCACTGATTTATGTTCATGGCACTTGCTACCGCGATTTCTGTTCGTGTAGCTAGAGAAGGTGGCGACCACATTCTTATCATAGCCCTTGGAGGAATTGTTGACGCCGCACATCTTAAACCCAACAGCCTGCCCGGAGCTCCTACACCGTATCCGGTGAAAATCAACTAGGTGGAGAAATTATTGCACGCTTCACAAACTATACAAATCAATGGACGCGCGGACCCCTGGAGTGCCATAACTTTGCACGAAAGGACACTTAAGTGCCATAACTTACGAAAGGTACACTTAAGTGCCATAACTTATGAAAGGCGCACTTAAGTGCGACGGTTATGCAAGGGTCATGCGGCGATCGTGCGGCAGTCGTGCGGCGGTCATGCGGCGGTCGTGCGCAGTGGGTGGCGGCCGGTGGTCCATGAGTAAGAAGAAAAAACAAATAAATACGAAAATTTATAAAATTTTACCAAACGCATTTCTATTCTTTTTCTATTTCAAAAATAGAAATTTCGTATGATTACCAAGCACTTATTTTTCTCAGAAATTGTTCCTGGAGTAGAAATAGAAAAAACTATTTCTAAAAAGAGATAGTTCTCCAGAATAGAATCGTTGTCATGTGCACGAGGTACATGACTTTGTGCTTTGTCACATCGCTTTTCACCTAAAACTGGCACCGCAATGCGTCGTCTGCTTTGTCAAAATATAAGTAGCAGTACATGAAGTTTTTTTTTTTTTTTTTTTTTTGGAGATTAGCAGTAAATGAAGTTGAGAGCGTAGACATTAAATCATAACAGAGCAAGTCATCACTATAATCTATATAGCACGGACACTCTCCGGAAGCCTTCGTGTCGTGTCCGACACTCCGACACGCTCCGACACGTCCCGACACGCTCCGACACGTGGTCAACGAGTGTCGAAAAATCCGACACGTGGTCAACTCTTTCCGACACGCTCCGACACGCGAGTACAAAATTCCGACACGCGATTTCGACACGCACGGGATTAATTTTAAAAATTTATAATACTTGAGAGGTCAAAATATAAATATACACAAAAGAAGTAATAAAATTGCTAAAAATATACATGCATGTGATCAATATTTTCTTTTTTTCAATTTTTTTAAGAATTTTTTTATTTTTTTAAGTCTTTTACTATGAAAGAAGTAATAAAAAATGCTATATATGATAAATAAATAAATTTAAAAATATCATTTCAGCATTTTTCTTTAAACAATGTTTTTTTCCTCTAAGTTTTGTGTATTATTGTAACAAATTAAAATAATGAATGATATTATTTAATATTTTTTGTGTAAATTAATTCTAGGCTATTATTATTATTTATGCATTTATATATAAAAATATATTTAATATATAATGTGTCGAAACGTGTCGAAACTCTCTATTTTTAAGAAATGACGTGTCCGCGTGTCACGTCATGTCGTGTCACGTGTCGCGTGTCCGTGTCGGTGCTACATAGGCGGTCGGTGGTCCGTGAGTAAGAAGAAAAAACAAATAAATACGAAAATTTATAAAATTTTACCAAACGCATTTCTATTCTTTTTCTATTTCAAAAATAGAAATTTCGTATGATTACCAAGCACTTATTTTTCTCAGAAATTGTTCCTGGAGTAGAAATAGAAAAAACTATTTCTAAAAAGAGATAGTTCTCCAGAATAGAATCGTTGTCATGCGCACGAGGTACATGACTTTGTGCTTTGTCACATCGCTTTTCACCTAAAACTGGCACCACAATGCGTCGTCTGCTTTGTCAAAATATATGTAGCAGTACATGAAGTTTTTTTTTTTTTTTTTTTGGAGATTAGCAATAAATGAAGTTGAGAGCGTAGACATTAAATCATAACAGAGCAAGTCATCACTATAATCTAGCCTTCGTGTCGTGTCCAACACTCCGACACGTGGTCAACGAGTGTTGAAAAATCCGACACGTGGTCAACTCTTTCCGACACGCTCCGACACGCGAGTCCAAAATTCCGACATGCGATTTCGACACGCACGGGATTAATTTTAAAAATTTATAATACTTGAGAGGTCAAAATATAAATATACACAAAAGAAGTAATAAAATTGCTATAAATATACATGCATGGGGTCAATATTTTCTTTTTCAATTTTTTAAGAATTGTTTTATTTTTTTAAGTCTTTTACTATGAAAGAAGTAATAAAAAATGCTATATATGATAAATAAATAAATTTAAAAATATCATTTCAGCATTTTTCTTTAAACAATGTTTTTTTCCTCTAAGTTTTGTGTATTATTGTAACAAATTAAAATAATGAATGATATTATTTAATATTTTTTGTGTAAATTAATTCTAGGCTATTATTATTATTATTTATGCATTTATATATAAAAATATATTTAATATATAATGTGTCGGAACGTGTCGAAACTCTCTATTTTTAAGAAATGACATGTCCGCGTGTCGCGTCGTGTCGTGTCACGTGTCGCGTGTCCGTGTCGGTGCTACATAGACTATAATCCGTCATTCTGAACCCAAAAAAAAATTTAATCAGTGCTCAATGATAACTAACTCGGATTCGAGGTCGAACCCAGGCGACTCAATTCCTGACCGCTCGAACTTTCATCTTCTATGTCAATCGGCCATTGTCCATGTCATGTCATTTTCAAAAATCCAATGACAGACCTCGAGATGTCCCGAACTAGACCCTAAGGCGAGGAATGCTCCATGACTAGCGCTCCAAGCCGACGTGTCGAGATGGCAAATGGCGACGCCATGGTTGATCTCGGTCTTGAGTTTTGGATCCAACAAATCTGCTTCGTAAACCCGGACCTTTGGAACTGAATGACAATAATAGAGAAGATAAGGAAACAAACTTTGATGACACGACACGGATTTTATCACCTCACCGCCGTTAATCCCTCTGACTTGTCCGATTAGGATCTCACGGTTCGAACCTTCGATACTTTCTGTGGACCGGACCACCCCGTTGCGTCCTAGGATCGATGTGGCGAAGTCGATTATATCCTCAATGGAGGACACACACTACTTGAACTCACCGCGGCTTGGTGCTCTCTCGCACTCGGCAAGTGCATCTGCCATTATTTTTTCCATCGTGGAATTCTGTCCGGCGTGGAAAATTTGGTTGAGCTCGTTGACCTTTCTACTCGAGAAGGGTAACTTGGACGCGATGCTCCATGGCAAAAATGACCTTCTAGGCATTTTGTCCCGAATGTCGGGCATTGGCATCACGGTCCCCATTTTTAGCATCGACTCTCGGAAGAATTTGCCTAGCTCCACCCACTGATTTATGTTCATGGCACTTGCTACCACGATTTCTGTTCGTGTAGCTAGAGAAGGTGGCGACCACATTCTTATCATAGCCCTTTGAGGAATTGTTGACGCCGCACATCTTAAACCCAACAGCCTGCCCCGGAGCTCCTACACCGTATCCGGTGAAAAACAACTAGGTGGAGAAATTATTGCACGCTTCACAAACTATACAAATCAATGGACGTGCGGACCTCTGGAGTGCCATAACTTTGCACGAAAGGACACTTAAGTGCCATAACTTACGAAAGGTACACTTAAGTGCCATAACTTACGAAAGGCGCACTTAAGTGCGACGGTTATGCGAGGATCGTGCGGCGATCGTGCGACAGTCGTGCGGCGGTCGTGCGCAGTGGGTGGCAGTCGGTGGTCCGTGAGTAAGAAGAAAAAACAAATAAATACGAAAATTTATAAAATTTTACCAAACGCATTTCTATTCTTTTTCTATTTCAAAAATAGAAATTTCGTATGATTACCAAGCACTTATTTTTCTCAGAAATTGTTCCTGGAGTAGAAATAGAAAAACTATTTCTAAAAAGAGATAGTTCTCCAGAATAGAATCGTTGTCATGCGCACGAGGTACATGACTTTGTGCTTTGTCACATCGCTTTTCACCTAAAACTGGCATCGCAATGCGTCGTCTGCTTTGTCAAAATATATGTAGCAGTACATGAAGTTTTTTTTTTTTTTTTTTTTGAGATTAGCAGTAAATGAAGTTGAGAGCGTAGACATTAAATCATAACAGAGCAAGTCATCACTATAATCTATATAGCACGGACACTCTCCGGAAGCCTTCGTGTCGTGTCCGACACTCCGACACGTGTCCGACACGCTCCGACACGTCCCGACACGCTCCGACACGTGGTCAACGAGTGTCGAAAAATCCGACACGTGGTCAACTCTTTCCGACACGCTCCGACACGCGAGTCCAAAATTCCGACACGCGATTTCAACACGCACGGGATTAATTTTACAAATTTATAATACTTGAGAGGTCAAAATATAAATATACACAAAAGAAGTAATAAAATTGCTATAAATATACATGCATGGGGTCAATATTTTCTTTTTTTCAATTTTTTTAATAATTGTTTTATTTTTTAAAGTCTTTTACTATGAAAGAAGTAATAAAAAAAATGCTATATATGATAAATAAATAAATTTAAAAATATCATTTCAGCATTTTTCTTTAAACAATGTTTTTCTCCTCTTAGTTTTGTGTATTATTGTAACAAATTAAAATAATGAATGATATTATTTAATATTTTTTGTGTAAATTAATTCTAGGCTATTATTATTATTATTATTATTATTATTATTATTATTATTTATGCATTTATATATAAAAATATATTTAATATATAACGTGTCGGAACGTGTCGAAACTCTCGATTTTTAAGAAATGACGTGTCCGCGTGTCGCGTCGTGTAGTGTCGCGTGTCGCGTGTCCGTGTTGGTGCTACATAGACTATAATCCGACATTCTGAACCCCAAAAAAAAAAAAAAAAAAAAAAAAATTAATCGGTGCTCGGTGATAACTAACTCGGATTCGAGGTCGAACCCGGGCGACTCAATTCCTGACCGCTCGAACTTTCATCTTCTATGTCAATCGGCCATTGTCCATGTCATGTCATTTTCAAAAATCTAATGACAGACCTCGAGATGTCCCGAACTAGACCCTAGGGCGAGGAATGCTCCATGACTAGCGCTCCAAGCCGACGTGTCGAGATGGCAAATGGCGACGCCATGGTTGATCTCGGTTTTGAGTTTTGGATCCAACAAATCTGCTTCGTAAACCCGGACCTTTGGAACTGAATGACAATAATAGAGAAGATAAGGAAACAAACTTTGATGACACGACACGGATTTTATCACCTCACCGCCGTTAATCCCTCTGACTTGTCCGATTAGGATCTCACGGTTCGAACCTTCGATACTTTCTGTGGACCGGACCACCACGTTGCGTCCTAGGATCGATGTGGCAAAGTCGATCATATCCTCAATGGAGGACACACACTGCTTGAACTCACCGCGGCTTGGTGCTCTCACGCACTAAACGAGTGCATCTGCCATTATTTTTCCATCGTGGAATTCTGTCCGGCATGGAAAATTTGGTTGAGCTCGTTGACTTTTCTACTCGAGAAGGGTAACTTGGACGCGATGCTCCATGGCAAAAATGACCTTCTAGGCATTTTGTCCCGAATGTCGGGCATTGGCATCACGGTCCCCATTTTCAGCATCGACTCTCGGAAGAATTTGCCTAGCTCCACCCACTGATTTATGTTCATGGCACTTGCTACCGCGATTTCTGTTCGTGTAGCTAGAGAAGGTGGCGACCACATTCTTATCATAGCCCTTGGAGGAATTGTTGACGCCGCACATCTTAAACCCAACAGCCTGCCCCGGAGCTCCTACACCGTATCCGGTGAAAATCAACTAGGTGGAGAAATTATTGCACGCTTCACAAACTATACAAATCAATGGACGCGCGGACCCCTGGAGTGCCATAACTTTGCACGAAAGGACACTTAAGTGCCATAACTTACGAAAGGTACACTTAAGTGCCATAACTTACGAAAGGCGCACTTAAGTGCGACGGTTATGCGAGGGTCATGCGGCGATCGTGCGGCTGTCGTGCGGCGGTCATGCGGCGGTCGTGCGCAGTGGGTGGCGGCCGGTGGTCCATGAGTAAGAAGAAAAAACAAATAAATACGAAAATTTATAAAATTTTACCAAACGCATTTCTATTCTTTTTCTATTTCAAAAATAGAAATTTCGTATGATTACCAAGCACTTATTTTTCTCAGAAATTGTTCCTGGAGTAGAAATAGAAAAAACTATTTCTAAAAAGAGATAGTTCTCCAGAATAGAATCGTTGTCATGCGCACGAGGTACATGACTTCGTGCTTTGTCACATCGCTTTTCACCTAAAACTGGCACCGTAATGCGTCGTGTGCTTTGTCAAAATATATGAAGCAGTAAATGACGTTTTTTTTTTTTTTTGGAGATTAGCAGTAAATGAAGTTGAGAGCGTAGACATTAAATCATAACAGAGCAAGTCATCACTATAATCCGTCATTCTGAACCCCAAAAAAAAAAAATTTAATCAGTGCTCAGTGATAACCTAACTCGGATTCGAGGTTGAACCCAGGCGACTCAATTCCTGAACGCTCGAACTTTCATCTTCTATGTCAATCGGCCATTGTCCATGTCATGTCATTTTCAAAAATCCAATGACAGACCTCGAGATGTCCCGAACTAGACCCTAGGGCGAGGAATGCTCCATGACTAGCGCTCCAAGCCGACGTGTCGAGATGGCAAATGGCGACGCCATGGTTGATCTCGGTTTTGAGTTTTGGATCCAACAAATCTGCTTCGTAAACCCGGACCTTTGGAACTGAATGACAATAATAGAGAAGATAAGGAAACAAACTTTGATGACACGACACGGATTTTATCACCTCACCGCCGTTAATCCCTCTGACTTGTCCGATTAGGATCTCGCGGTTCGAACCTTCGATACTTTCTGTGGACCGGACCACCACGTTGCGTCCTAGGATCGATGTGGCGAAGTCGATCATATCCTCAATGGAGGACACACACTACTTGAACTCACCGCGGCTTGGTGCTCTCTCGCACTCGGCAAGTGCATCTGCCATTATTTTTTCCATGGTGGAATTCTTTCCAGCATGGAAAATTTGGTTGAGCTCATTGACCTTTCTACTCGAGAAGGGTAACTTGGACGCGATGCTCCATGGCAAAAACGACCTTCTTGGCATTTTGTCCCGAATGTCGGGCATTGGCATCACGGTCTCCATTTTCAGCATCGACTCTTGGAAGAATTTGCCCGGCTCCACCCACCGATTTATGTTCACGGCACTTGCTACCGCGATTGCGTCAGTCGTGCTAGACAATGTTGTTCTGTTCGTGTAGTTAGAGAAGGTGGCGACCACATTCTTATCATAGACCTTGAAGGAATTGTTGACGCCATACATCTTAAACCCAACAGCCTGCCCCAGATCTCCTACACCGTATCCGGTGAAAAACAACAAGGTGGAGAAATTATTACACGCTTCACAAACTATACAAATCAATGGACGTGTGGACCCTTAGAGTGCTATAACTTTGCATGAAAGGACACTTAAGTGTCATAACTTACGAAAGGTACACTTAGGTGCCACATTCGGAAGGAAAAAAAAAAGGGATCACTTAAGTGCTAATAAGGTGAAAATCCGGCCAAAACGCCCCCGTGGCATTTTCCGGCAAACGGAGCCCAAAACGATACCGTTTTGCACACGACGTGGCCAAATAATGCAAAAACGGTGTCGTTTTGGGCTGACATAGTAAAAAAAATAAATTAAATTTACTTAAAATATTTAAAATTAATAATTTTAAAATTAATTTAGTTAAAATATTAAAAATAATAATTTTAAAATTAAAAATTTTAAAAAACTTATAATATTCTTTTTTAAAAGGGCGGGGGAGGCGAATGAGGGATTGGCCCACAGCCGCCGCCGCCGCCGAGAAGGGCCGGCGCCGGGAGCCGGCGACCCCGTCGACCGGCGGCGAGGGCCACGCCCTCGCCCGGATCCGGCGAGGGTCGGCGGCACTCGCCCCGCCTAGCCGGGGCCACCGTCCACCGGGGTCGCCCGGCGGGCGGCAGCTCTGGCCGGCGGGCGAGGGCCGCCGACCTGCCGGATCCGGGCGAGGGCTCGCAAGCCCTCGCCGCCGATCGATCGGGGTCGCCCGCCCGTTGCCGGGGCTCGGCGACCCCGGCCGACCCTCCACACGCCATCGCCGACCCTTCCCGACGACGGCGGGCGGCGGCGGCGGCGGCTTAGGGCTGATCCCTCAACCGCCTCCCCCACCCCCTTTTTTTTAAGTTTTTAAAATTTTTAATTTTAAAATTATTATTTTTAAATATTTTAACTAAATTTAATTTATTTATTATTATTTTTTACCACGTCAGCTCAAAACGACGCCGTTTTTGCATTATTTGGCCACATCAGCGTGCAAAACGGCATCGTTTTGGACTCCGTTCGCCGGAAAAATGCCACGTGGGCGTTTTAGCCGGATTTTCGCCAGATTGGCACTTAAGTGATCCTCTTTTTTCCGAATGTGGCACTTAAATGTACCTTTTGTTAGTTATGACACTTAAGTGTCCTTTCGTACAAAGTTATGGCACTTGAACCATTCTTATCCCCAAATCAATGTCATCTCGGTCATTAATCAGATGGGTATCACTATGAGTTTGGATGCGTGAATTATTGAACAAAATTTCGACATGTGATTTATAGGCCATACGATACTTTTTCGTACAAAATGGAGTTACAGCCTTGATCGAGCAATGGAAATTCACACTATCGTCCACAATCGAGTCCACAAAAATTTATTTCAGAGCCGACCCAGCTAAGGTAAAAGAGATACGCAGCCAATTCATTTCTCTTTTTGAGTTTTTTAAAACGTCGGAAAAATAACTTTAAAGTAATCGTCTATCTTGGATGCGCAAATCAAAAGACTACTTGTCTTAATCCTCGTGCTGGTCTGTCTTTATCTATATGTCTCTTATGGTCCCATGACTCATGTCCGAACGATGTAAAAAACAACCTGTCCGCAACTAATCAAGACGATGAAATTGAGTAAGTAGAGAGCTTTGTCTTTCCCGAGGAAATGCAGGCCCGAAGAAATGGCGGACTTCAAGTCCAGTCACTCCCAGTTTAAGCCATTTTTTCCCCGGTATTTGCTTATAATTAAATTAAAACAATGACGCCAAGCACCCCTCGCCGGGACTCCTCCTCGCCAAGCCAGGCCTTGCCTGTGGTGGGTGAGGCCAACCGGCTGGCTATGGCCAGTAGCCGGTGGTCGGCCACCGAAAAAGGTCAAGAAAAAAGCCAAAAAAAATCAAAAATATCAAAAAAAAAATATCAAAATATTATTAAATATTGTCCACGTCAGCGTCAGTAGTCCTATGTGTCACCGTCGGCGTCCACGTCAGCATTTTCTGACAAAAATTGGCCGGATGGACTGAATCGGCAAGAAGTTAAAAGATTTATGACTCAATTGGCAAAGTTAAAAAGTTTAAGACTGAATTGGCAAAAGTACAATAGGTTTAAGACTTTTTGAACAATTTTCCTAACTTTTGTTTCACATCAATTGACAAACTTTTGATTGGCCCTTCCAGTTGAATGGTTATCAAAAAACAAAAAAAAAAATTGAAAATTATTTTCGAAATCATTCATTTTCCGTTCAACAATCAAACCCTATTTTTTCACACTTGACCTCATCTCAAGGACAATTATTGTGTTACGGGTCCTGAAATTGTAGTTAAAAGCACAGAACCAAAGCAATAATGACTCTCATTCATTCCGACTTTTCTCAAAACACTTAAAACAGTTTAAGCACCCTCGTTAGAACATAAGTGCAATCACACAATCAATCCAATATCATGCCTCATTATTCATAATATGACGTTGTGACTATTCACCAACGATTTCACTCAAAACAGTTTAAGCACCCTCGTGCATGAACAATGCTTTCAAGTTGCGAGGTCTGATTACACTAAGACTCCCATTCCACATTAACTGCGTGAATTGTTGGTTAGCCCTCTCACTTGAATGACCGGCATCAAAGAGCACGTACTTCTCAGGATGATGGCATAATGAGTACTCCTTCACTCCTCTCTGGCCTCCACAAGTCAAATTTCCCTTATAAGGACCGAAATCACAACACGCAATTTCAGCTTCCTTAAAACCTGAATTGAAATCACATATTGATATTCAGTACACGAGCAATGTAAAAGGCACAAATCCACAAGTGGTATGAAAGCAATGATGCTCAAGTGCCCACAGCATGAACAACTTACCAGATTTTGATGGGTGTTGGATTCTCTCACTGCCTGAAAGGTAGTAGTCGAAGTAGGAGTACTCGAATCCTTGGAGTTGAGTCTTGAGTACTGCCAGAATTGAAGTAAGAGCAAAGTTGTGAAGCTTTGCAATCTTGTTGGCTTCGCCTAAGCAAGCGCCATTTCTGGTTAATGCTCTCATGATTGGCAAACACCCAAGTTGCCCGATTCCAATCATTGCAAATTTTCTTCCTCCTACTTTATATATTCCCTGAAAAGAAAAAATCAGAAAGCCAGATTACCCCCTTGAATGCCATAACAAATAACAGATGTTAAGCAAGTCTAATTATTGCGAGCCCTGAACGACAAGGTTCCCTTGCAAGTATGTATATAGAGGCATGCGCCTTTAAAATCTCTCGGAAAGATGAATTAGTCGAGATACGCTCAAACACTAACTTACCATTGAAAGAAAAGATATCCAAATATTTATAAAGTGATATAAATAATTCATGAACTTTGACTTAATGTGTAATGTGGTCATTGAACTTTCAATATGGATAGCTGACGTATAATTCATTCGGTTAATTTACGTTAAAAATTATTGACGTGTTATTTAATCAAGGTCGATTGTCTGACGTGATACAATGGTCAGCTCACCAGCGTTTAGGTGGGTGATTTTTGTAATTTTTTCTTTTTTTATTATTTTTGTCCTATTCTTTCTTGTCCATCCTCCTGGAAAGAGGTTCGCCAAGGTCTTGGCCCTGGCCAGTCGGCACTCACCACGGCTTGGTCAAGGCCCTTGCCAAAGAGAGGTCTAGTCATTGGTCGTCTTCTCCAGTGGCATATTCGTGATCATCGTCTCCAGAAGCTCTCTTTGTTCGCTCTTTGAAGGCACCAAAGAAGAGGATGACGACATTGGCGGATTCCTGCCGGATCGCGAGACACCCAGGACGTATTGATTCGCACGGTGCATCAAGCAGGTCCTCGACAATTTCAGAGCTCAAATCGGCCCATCTCATGGCAGGGATTGAGCGCTTGAACCGAGACAAGCTCAACAGCGACACATCCTCGGGCAACCGAGTCCACATTTTTCGCCTCTCGTCCCTCTGTTCCTCCCATCATTCATCTCGATCCCATTCCTGGTTCGCTAGGCCACGGCCCAGACTGGCTCCGTCAACGAGAGGCCCGTCGATTAGCGACGGATCAACGGAGGAAGCTTCGGGAACTTCATGACATCGACGCATCGCTGGGAAATTTTCCAGCCATTCCGCAAGCGGCCATCGCTCGCTCGCACGACCTCAGGGCCCGTTCGAGATAACTTCATGAGAATGAGATTACGCTTGTTTGACGAGTAGTGCGAGGTGGGCGCGCTTGATACAGACAACGACGCAACGACCAAAAAAAAGGACCAACAAAAAACTGGCAGAAGGGCCACAAAGGCTATAGAGTTTCAAGATACGGCAAAAATCAACCAATGAGAAAAATGATTAAAAGACGTATCTAGCTCCCGTAAACAGCAACTATGATAATATCTGCATTAATTCTAGAAACAAAATAATAGTAAAAGAGCTACAAAGTAAAAGAAATCAGATAATCCAGCCAAAAAAAAAAAGATCAAGGCAAACCCGCCATTTTCAAAAGAACAACACTAAACAACCTAAAACTAGCCTACAAGTTTGATAAATTAAAGAAGTGCACATTCGACACCCAAATAACAGTTCGTCTCATCAATTAGTATACTAATTTTTTAAGCGATCTTAACATACTTATTGTTTCTCTGGAGAGCCCGTTAACTTTCTAAACACATTAGTAGGACTGGGGCGAGTCCGTCTTGGGGGAATGATAGGAAAATCAATCTGGCCCATAGTTTAGTAGGATACATAATGAAATCGACTCTAATCCCTCATCTTTTTCCTTGAGTTTTTTCATCTTAATTCTTCTCAATATCGGTTCTTTTATCATTTGACCACATCTTAAGAACGCCGACCCCGTTTTGGGCATTTAAAATGCATTTAAAAGCATGGAATTTGATAGAATAAAGTGAAAAAATGAATTTTTGTATTTTTCAATGTGTGTAATACTGATGATACAATAGCCTATTTATAGGCTGTTCTAGACAATTATCTAAAGTAATAAAATATTGCAATATCAAAATGAAATCAATTATAATCAATATGAGATCAATTATAATCAATTAGGTAGATAAATATCTCTAACATAACCAAGCAACAATCAATCTCATTTTTTCAGACTTTTTCCGAAACTTTCAAGGCATAAGTTTGCCGACGATCAAATAATTCTAGGGCTCAATCGCACTCCTTGTTCTTTAACAGAAGTACAACCATACATCAATCCAACATCATGCCTCATCATTCATGATCTAATATTCGAGTGGTATATATTTACTTACTCATGATTTGGGGAAAAAAAATTCAAGCGCTCTCATGTTTGAACAATGCTTTTAGGTTGTGAGGTCTGATTACACCAAGACTCCCATTCCACATTAATTGCACAAATTGCCGGTTTGCCCTCTCGGTTGGATGGTAGGCATCAAAGAACACGTACTTCTCCAGATGGTGGCATAATGAAAATTTGTTCACTCCTCTCTTCCCTCCACAGGTCAAATTTGCCCTATAATGACCCAAACCACAACACGCGGTCTCCGCTTCCTTAAAACCTAAATCAATTTCACAAATTACAAATAAGGACTTCTATTTAGTGCACAAGCGAGATAAAGAAGTGCAAAAGCCCACAGGTGGTGTAGGAGCAATGATGCTTAAACTCAAGTAAAATTAAAGTGCAAAGAGCATAAACAACTCACCATAGTTTGATGGGTATTGGATTCTCTCACGGGCTGAAGTATACAAATCGGAGTACTCGAATC
The DNA here is from genome assembly GCA_014182555.1 of Eucalyptus erythrocorys. NCBI lineage: Eukaryota > Viridiplantae > Streptophyta > Magnoliopsida > Myrtales > Myrtaceae > Eucalyptus > Eucalyptus erythrocorys. Next base: position 55,094,571 of record CM024602.1, read on the forward strand.
CTTGAAGTTGCGTCCCCCCAGCTTAGTGAGAACTGAAGTCAGAGCAATGTTGTGAAGCTTTGCGAGGTTGCTGGCTTCACTTAAGCAAGATCCATATGGGGTCAGTGGTCTCATGCCTGGCACACGGCCAATTGGCCCTACTTAATCACTGCGAATTTTCTTCCTCCTCCTCTGTATATTCCCTGGAAAGAAGAACCATGAAGCCATATCAGCCCCTCGAAATGCCACGGCAATTGACAGATGTTTTGCAAGTCTAATTTTGGTGAGGCCAAAACAACAAAGTTCCCTTGCAAACACATACTATCTAGTGCGTATGTAGACCTTTATGATCGCTTAGAGATGGACTAATCGTGATACACTCAGATGCCACCTGACTATTAGATAAAAAGGCACCAAAAAGTTTGCATGATTCTGCGCTCGTGCAACGCGCATTGTTACATACATATAATTAGCTAAGTGATCCTACAAATTTTTATTCAATATCAAATCACGGCCTAGAGATTTAAACAACTACCTAAAAATTATCATCATCTCTTAGAGCAATATCTTTAAGGGTCGGCATCTCGTGTTCATATGTCAATTTGGATTATATACTCGTGTTTGATTGTGTCATGGCAACGTCTCTACTAAACATGTTAAACTGTTTTGTATTTCGAACTTGAGCCTTTTTCAAATTTGCCAATTTACATCAGATTTGATATGTAAATCTGTCGAATTTGTCACTTTGCGCGTACAGATCCTTTATAAGCTTCGACCAAAGCCCCAGCTCTACCGGATGCGAAATTCGCCCCTCCCATAAATTCGCCGTCTTTTATTCGGAGATATGGTGGCATAAGCGGCAGCTTTGCAGCTTTGCGTATTCAGCTGCATGACCAAAGAAAAAGAAAACGAAGTAGAACAGTAAATGAATTGAGCAGTAACTGAGTCACCCGAAAAATACAAAAGTAAAAACAAGTTACCGATGAAATAGACAATCAAACGACCGTCCGAGATTCTGCCGGTGGGATGGTGGAAGAACGTCTCGCCATGAGGGGGGAAAACTCACTCTATAATCCGGGGTGGTGTTTAGATAGGTATCGGTCCCTGCGTCGTTGAGGGAGTCGCCGAGGATGAGCAGAGCGACACCTTTCCGAGATTGATCGCCGCAGTGAGTGGAGACGAAGAGGCTGGCGAGAACAGTGAAGCGTGGTGATCGCAGCATTTGTCACGAAGGCTTCTCTTCATACCTATTACCAGCACTTGTGGAAGTCGTAATTGGCAGCGCCTGCTTGAAAATAGGAGATACCATGGCCGTAGGTTCGTGTCTTAAGATGCAAGGGGTGATTCGCATAAATCGTAAGCCTCGGTTGCGTCTTTGAAAACAACCGGTTACGTAGCGAATCTCAATACGTCAGTACTCGTACCTGTTTTCTCATTTTAGAAGTACCATTGATTTTCTCTTACGGAGAATCCGCCTGAAAAAGTCGAAGTCCAACACGGTGCTTTTACCCTTCTCATTCCACTTATTGGCCAGCGAGTTCTACACTTGAACGCACGAGGCTTTCGTCGAGGAGACAGCGCTCTTAACCAATTTGTAACCGCTTTTACTACTTAAGACAGAAGCCCGCTTCACTAAATCATGTGCTTATACTATTCAAAATGGGTTATTCTAGCACAATCTCAAGATAATTTTACCCGGGCTTTAATCACATTACTAACATCATGAAATGTGTCATGTCTATTTAAGGTTGCACGAGACTTATCTACCAGCATAACAGACATTGCAGGCAAACGATAAGCACCCTTACTCTGGCTCTGATGCCACTAATGACGGCCCTACTCAAACCCATCTGCGGTGCTTTTTTATTACAACTAATCGGCGTCAACTAGTCTAAAACGCCTTGTGCGAGTCGGAGGTTGTGTGGCAATTATTCACCAATGAGACGGCTCATGCACCTGCAACATGGAATCCGAAGAAATTGCTAACGGCCAATGCAATCATAATCGACATAACATGTCGTATCATTCATGGTCAAAACGAGTGCATTGTCCAAACGCGTACCCAATTTTGTATGGAGCGACATCCGTAACAAGAAAGTGGGGTCTTTGGATCTTTTGATGATGAACGGACCGGTGGGGAAGTCCCTGGCCGGCCCATACCATGTGTTGTTTTGTGGCAATCCGGCGGGTCCAATGACTGCCCCACATGCCGACAACATTCTTACCCAGTTATGCAAAAAGGTCTCTCGCAGTCTATCAAGGATCATCCATACCCCAACTCTTGGCATAATCTCGCATGAACATCTAAACTCTTAATGATTCACCAATTTTGTTGAGTTACGATAGCTCGTTACACCACGTCTATAGTCTAGTCTGGTCAAATGCCATTTCCTAAGCGCCAAGGCGGGCTTGGGCCCGGGATCTGTCCATCTTGACAATGAACAACTGATCAAGCTCGCACAGAATATAATGGGCTGTATAATAAAATCCATCGACATTACAGTAATCCTTCCATCTTTGGTTTTTTGTCTTAACCATCAAATACAATGAGACAGATTATTGATATTTCACTTTAAACCTCACGAGAAACGTGATACCTATGTCTTGTCGCCCCAAATGGAACTTAAAACATAGAATCGAGTGATAAATCGATCCAATTGGTTCAACTATCAGCTTAAGTACCTTTATTTCCTCAATGGTCCAAGAAGAAGTTCAAATTCGCCCCAGTTTGAAGAACTCTTCTACATTATATGGCTCGGTCACGCTTGAACTCCCACTCCACATCAATCAGGCAAACTGTTGATTTGCCCTCTCAGTCAGATGGTTATCAAAGAATAGGAATTTCTCAGGACGACGTGTAGAAGTCGGAGTACTTGAATCCTTGTAGCTAATCCTCTAGCTTCTTGAGAACTGATATGAGAGCTCCATTGTGGAGCTTTGCAAGCCCGTTGGCAATCCTCAAGCAAGAACCATTCCCGGTTGTTTTTCTCATGGATGGCGGACATCCAATATTTCCGATCCCAATCATTCCAAATTTCTTATAGATTCCCTAGACAAAAGAAGAATTCAGATACCACTCATAGGCCATCACCCTCAAGCCTCAACAACGTTATGACCATCAACTAAGGTTAATTAAGCCCAAATTAGAGGGAAGAATTACACATGCTTATGCCGGATTGAGAAATATACCTCGAGCACGGTGATGATGTTTCCGATCACTGTCCCTACGTATTCTATTATCGACGAGGACTGGAAAAAGAGAGGGATTGCGATAAATCGGCATCAAATAATCATTGTTTCTGACGTTAATCAAATAAACAGCCCCCGAAATTACTCTCTTCGCCTCCTCATTCCCCAATCTCTTGCTTAGCTTCTTCTCTAGCTTCTCGAACTGCTTTAGCTGCATCATGAAACTTACCACCTAAAGAAAAGATTTACATTGTGTCAGTAATTAGAAAAGAGATGACACAATTACATACAAATCCTTCGTAAGTGTCGATCAAAGCACCAGCTCCAGCAGACGTGAAATTCGCCCCTCCCATGAATTCATCGTCTTTCATTTGGAGATATGGCAGATCGACAGTAGCTTTGCATACTCAGCTGCATCATGGAAACGGGTAAAGAAAACCGTTCTTGAAACCGAATGAAAATGAACACTTCGAACACAGGTTAAAAGAAAAAGTTAACCGATAAAATCGGGCGATAAGACGGCTGTCGGAGAATCTGTTGGACTCTATAGGGAAAGGAGTTGGCTCTGAAGCTGGCAGTGGTGTTGATGTGGTTGTTAGTCCCTGCATCATTGATGGAGTCCCCGAAGACGAACAGAGCAACATTTCTTGGCGGTGGATTGCCGCAGCGAATCGAGAAGAAAAGGCTTGCGAGCATGGGCGAGAAAATTGCATTGAGAATTGTAGTCAACATGATGATCTTGGTCGGACAGTGTTCCAAGTTTCCTCTGTTTTAAGATTTACGTTTCTCCCTTTCGTGTGGAATTCTGGCGATCGTAACCTAATTCTCCCAGTCTCTTTCTATGCATTGACCAAGAAAAATGTTGAATGTTCTTGTCTGAAACTTTTGTTCTTGCACGAAACTCTGGCATTTTTCTACCAAGTTGAATAAGTTGCTTGGAATCGCCTCCAAGCAAGTTCCAGGAAATTTGTTCTTTTTTTACTGTAGGGAGACCGATGTTGGCTATCCACAATTAAGCACAAAAAGTGGGAAAAGTTCATCGAACTTCACTTAATTTTAAGTATACAGAAACGAGCTTTGAGTTAATGCAGTTCTATAGTATTGCCTTGATTTTGCTTCACCAAACTTCCTTTAGCAATATGGAGTCACTACAAAACTTGCAGCACATCATATGAGCCCCCTGAATTTGTGCAACGTCCACTACATCACAATGGTTCATTTCGAAGGGGACTCATATGATCTAATAATTATGTTGGGTAGAGCACATATGAACACCAGCCATTGGCCCATGACACACAAATATTGGACATAGGGGTGAGCAGAACAGACCAACCAAACCGGGAACTATCGAGACGAAACCAAACTAGCCGGTTTGGTCACTTCCAAGGAGAACCAAGTCAAACATATATATATATATATATATATATATATATATATATATATATACATATATTAATTTCTTCAAAAAATTAAGTAAAGTGAAACCCTAAGTGAACTTCAAACAAATTTTGCTCGTCTAGGAGCCATTGTCCACTTGAACAATTGCTACAAGATTACAAAACTTTCAGATTGATTTGAAAGAGGGAAAAACTAGATCCCTAGCCACCGTAAGCAAGAAGAAACTTGATGTGACCACAAATTGCGACAACCATGGTGAGTTATGTACAATACATAACTAGTTATATTGAATCGGACTGGATCAAAAGTGATCACGCCTAATTGGTTACATCAAAATTGACATCAAAATTGACATGTTAACAATACGGCAGACTTAGGTGAACATTACACAAATAAAACATCTTGATACCCAATAAAAGTCAAAGTTGGTTAATCTATTAATTGTATAAATTAATCTTAACATATATAATGATCTCCGTCCTTGCCTGGACCTCAGTCGATGGATCTAATGGACCCTGATCCATGGATCTAATGCAATCACAATCGCTAATCATCCATACCCGCAGATGAAATCAACCACTCTTTCTTATTTTTGGTCAGAAAAAGTACTACCCAATCGACGGTTGAGAAGGTCTCAGATTCACAGCATTAGCCCACCACCACCAGCCCGGCGCCTGCCAGCGCGAGCTTTAGGCTGCTGACCGCATCAATCAATATTCACAAGCCACCTCAACTGCGTTGCCCAGCGCCCACGTCCTAATTCCTCATGAGAAAGATCCTCCTCCTTTCCTCTGCCTCGTAAAGATTAGGTTCAGGACCGCAGCAGAAGGGCTCACATTCCAATGCAAATTTCGCTTCAAGACAAAAGAAACGTCCCCACCGGAGTCCCCACCGCCCCCATTCACCAATTTCACCTACCATTCAGTGATCCGTCGATGACTCGAGCTCTCATCCCACCGCTGGTGCCCATCACCATCACATGGCATTGTCGACGCCAGAAGCAGCCTGCTTTTTCAACGATTCCAAAAGACACAGGCCACCCCACTTGCTAATAATGAAAGTCCATGAAGGTTCCTCTTTTCTCTCTCTCCCTTCCCATGACAAACTATAAAGGAGTTGGTGTGACAACTTCAATTTTAATCGGAAGAAAAGGATCATATACTTAGCAAAAACATCCTTATAAGCCAGGCCAAAGTTCAATATTTAATATTTACAACTCTATTAAGAGAGAACTTCTTTTCTTGGCAAAGAAAGAACCAGAAGCCAAGCTCCTATCCCTTGCAGAAGCCGAAAAGCATCAGGGAGAGATATGAGCGGAAATTTACCCAAGACAAGGACCCGAGAAGTGTTCAACCCAAAATGAACAAAGGGTAACCGACTCACTCGACACGGATACATCAGACAAAGACCCGTGAAGTGTTCAACTCAAAATGAACAATGTTGGAGACTCCCAACTAGTTATGTCAATGAAGACCATGCAAAATAATATGAGAGTAAGACAGATATTGAGCCCGTGAACTTTCTTTTTGCCGAACTCTCCACCGTCAATGGACTGAACTGAAGAACAATGGCACTGCCCAGGTATTTAGGTAGCATGCATACAAGAGAGAAAATCCAATCCAATCGACTGCGAGAAAATTTATCACAGGCCTTGGCAATTATTGAGAGAAGCACTGGCCAACAGAACAAACTATTGCTGTCATCAGAGTTTCAGCATTTATCACACATAATCTTCAAATTACAGACATAAGTTCAAAATTCCAATAAGAAGGTCTCGACATTAAAACTTAACCTAGTCAGCAGCATACTCCAACATACCACATATCTGCCTGGGAAACCACACTTCACCCGAGGCTTAACCATGTTCAAACGTTTGGAACTCCACCACCATAGTAGACAAATCATTCCTGAAAGCATTGCAGCATATTAGGAAGCCATCTCTCTTTCTCATTGACTAGGACTTTTTAACATCGGAAAACAACTCAATATAATAAGACAGGCAGACAGTCGAGTACTCACTAACATGTAGCCTTATTTACATAAAAAAACCAGCCAACGGTAACTCCTTTAGAAGACTCCCCCCATCATGGGAGCGAGGTCATCAAAGGTCCAGAGATCCACTGCATTTCCACCATCCTGAGTTGCCTCTCCACCAAGTAAGGCTTCCACCGACTGATCCCAGCCACCATCCACAAATGGCATCTGGAAGAACTTCATATCGGACTCAAAAGCAGACAGCTCCTCAGAGAATGTCTTTGCAGCAGTGTTTTCTTCCTCGGACATGTCGTCAGAAGCAGACCTGATTTTCTTCCTTGGGTTAGCATCCTCAAACTGAGATTCATCAACTTCCAGGGTAGCTGAAAGTACAGATGAGACATCTGGAGTTTTTGGGCCATTTTCACCCCAACCAAAGTCAGAACACTCAAATGAGTTGCTTCCCTGGTCTGAATTAAAGTACAAGGGGGCATTGTCAGCAGGGGAAAGAGATTTCATTCCAGAAACGCCTTGGGCATTCAAAGCATCCATGTAAAACTGGTTAGTAGGTGGTTTTTCTTCAACGAAACCCATGGAACTGTAAATGTCATCATCAGAGCTGTTCGCATAATTGAAATTTTGATTCAGATTAGGCTGCACGTTGTTTGTTGTTGTCTTGGGAAGTTTCTGAACATTTGACTTCACAGAGCGTTTTGATGACGCACTGGAAGAATCATCAGGGAAGTTCACTTTAGCTTTCTTGCCACGAATTCTCCGAGCCTCAGCATCATAAGCTCGTGCAGCTTCTTCTGCTGTGTTAAACGTCCCAAGCCAAACTCGGACCCCTTTCCTTGGGTCACGGATCTCAGCAGCCCACTTTCCCCATGGACGCTGCCTGATTCCCCTATATTGGTTCTTCCTCTTTCTCTTGGCAGATTTCTCAGCTTGCCCATTATACTCCACAGATTTGGTGGTTGAAGAGCCTTCAGAATCAGAAGAAATAAACATCACACACAATGATAACTATAAGTCACTGATATAACACACTGTCTAATAGACCTCCAGCAAACTGACAGGAAGATTGAGGTATAAATAGTCCTCCATTCAGCATTATCCAACTCCATTTGAATGCAATTGATGATAAGCCTCTCAGTTTAGAACATCAACATCATTCAAGTCACAATAAAGCAAGATAACAGCACGCACATGCCAGATTTCTCAAAACAAAAGAAACCTATATAGCAGCAAATGCTAGCACATAGACATTCTGGTGTACTACAAATCAGATCAACATAGTATCATGATTCATCAACCAAAGAACAATATCATTTTCTCATATTACCCGTGAGCAAGTCGCAAGAGTCAAATCATTAGTTGTATCCTTTACAGAATAATATTTCAACTGAAGGTCTTAAGAGATCAAGAGTATTATTTGCAGTCTACAATAGATAGTTATGTCTTTCGGTCAATTATAGTGGTGAAATTTCCCACAAAGTACACAAATGGAACCCAAGTTCAGGCCTGATGAGAGTTCATGAAGCCAAAAGCAATTTATTACACAAGTTAAGACTGACAGAGTTGCAGGTCTAATGACTCTGAATCTATACAGCAGACTACAAACTTATATATCTGCTAACAGGCTAATTCACCAAGGAAAGCTCCTCTAGTTGAGATACTCCATACCAAACATCTGCAGTTTATTCGCTCTACAACTCGCTACATATCCTAGTAACCATTTTACCTACGACCAAAACTTAAAACGTCCCATTTATTTAGCGAAATCAAACCCGATATTCCTCACAATAAAAAAAGGGTTTTGATCTATCCAAAGTGCTAATTACAAGTAAGATGGCAAGGGAGGATGATTTCCTGAAGCTAACAACGAATTTGCATGTATCATCTCTGACCAGAAGCTGACCCATAAGATAAAGGGAAAAATGAGAGTTCCTCACAGAAGATTTAAAACTACCAAACAGATATATTCCTCCGTGATCGTAGGACTAAGATTGAAAAGGGGAAGCCTAAATACCGACGAAATTTCTTCTAAGAACAAGAAAATCGACAAATCTAAATATGGGGTATCAGTAAATGAGTAAACAATCACCGAGGACGACCTACAATTACCAAGCCAAGATCCCCGAAATTTTCATACTCCAAATAGGCTTAAGACTTTGTATGCAAAACGATATCAAAATAAATAAATAAATAAATCAGAAAAGCTCGAAACTTTTTTCCACGGAGAAGATATTGCAGAACACGCATACGCTTTGAGCAAAAGAGAACCCCAAAAACAGAAAATCGCGGCGCAAGGCGTCGATCAAAAGGATACGAACCCATACAACAGCAGACGATCATCGGATAGGAACGCTCATTTCTAGAACGCTCAACGAAATCAAGCCCCACAGAACAAATCGAACTAGAACCCTAAAATCCCATTTCCAAATCCCTAACGAGCAAAACGAAGCAACCGCTCACCCAAAAAAAAAAAAAAAAACCACCACGATCGACGCAAACGGAAGAGCACTTTCAAAAAAACGAAAGATCAGGTCCAGAGCCACAAGGAGGCCGTCGGCCCGAGTGCGTTACCCTTGCAGTACCGAGGCTCGGCGGCGGCGGAGAAAGCTAAGGGCTTGACGTCGACCTCGACCTCGTCGTCTAAGTCGTCCTCGACGTCGGACTCGTCCTTGAAGCCCTGGAAGTCGGCCTCGAAATCATCGTCCACGACGTCGACGACCTCGGACCTGGCCTGCCGCCTCGACTGCTTGCCGGACAATCTCTTCAGATCGGGCCACAGGAAGTCCGAGGTCAATCGGCGGGCCCTCTGGTTGGGGATGAAGTCGGAGATGATGGCGCCTCCACACATTGCTGGAGCCGGAACGGGGAACCGCCGGGCGACGGGAGATCAGGAAGGAACGGGGAAGGGAGCCGGCGACGATCGGAGCTGCGCTTCGCTTCGGAATCGGACGGTGAGGATCGGTCGATCGATTTCACAGGAGACAGAGAGATTTGCAGAGAAAATGGAGATTATTATTTTGTGTCCTCCTCCTCGAGGGGCTTTTTATTGCGACGGATTTTCTTTTTGAGGTTTGGTGGGAATCGTGTATTTTAAGTGCGAGTGCCGCAACTGGGGCGCGGGGCGGGTTTACTGATTTGCCCTCGGGCGACGCGGGTTATTACTGCGCGTCCCGTGTAAGTACTCCTTTGCCCTTCCTCGGGCGGCGAATTTACCCGCGCGATCATTGTGCGATAATAATGTACGGAACGAAAGTAAATTGTGGGAAGGCTTCGGTTTTCTACTCTTAGGGGTTATTTGGTAATCATCCAAACTTTATCTGATTTTAATTTTTTATTTTCGAAAATAATTTTAAAAAGAATCATATTTGATAAAATTTTTATTTTCGAAAACAAATTTATTTTTTTTGTTTTCTAAAGTAAATTTGAAACAGAATTAAAAATAAAAAAATTAATTCTTGTTATGGGAACAAATCTAAGAATTAAAATCAACTTTTCTTTTTCCCTTTTCTCTTCTTCTTCTTTCCTTTTCTTCTTCTTCATCAACCGCCATCCTCAATTGCTATTCGCTGCCATTCACCACCATCCGCCGCCGTCCACCGCTAATCATCGGCAACCAGTCCGGCGAGCTTGTTGGAGGCTCGCCAGGCTAGGGCGAGGTCTAATAACCTTGCCGAAAGCAAGCCTCGCCCTCGCCGGGGCCAGGTGAGGCGGGCTAGGCGAGCCTCATCGGTGGCTAGACGAGTCTCGCTCAGCCCCACAAATGGCCAGGTGAGCCTCGCCCAACTGCCAACAAGGCTCGGTCGATGAGAGCCGGCCATTTGAAGAAAAAGAAGAAGAATATGAGAGAAAGGAAAAAAAAAAAGAAAATAAAATAAATTGATTTGGAACATAATGCAATTCTATTCCAGAATCATCAATTTTGGACAGTTACCAAACGGTTTAAAATGCTTAGAAATTGTTCCCGAGAATAGAATAAAAAAAAAATCATTTATGATCAGAATCTGTTATTGGGAATAGAATTGTTACCAAACGCGATCTTATAATGTTGTCGATAAAAATTAAGGTTATTATTGCGAAATGTCATAATTTAATACATTTATGAAGAATTTATTTTAAATTATTTTTTATCACTAAAAATTCTAAATAGTTATATTTATGATAAATTTACCATTTATTAATTTCCGTTAAATTGAATTAATATCATAAACCAATACGTATTTTATCAACAAATGGTAAAACTCCAAATGTTACACTCTCCAATTGCCCAAATTTCATTCAACTAGATAATTTAACGATAAAATTTAATAGAAACTATTTGCAAGCAAATTTATTATGAGTTTGGATTTTTTTGTGATATTTACCTTTTTTTTTTTTTTTTTTTTTTCAATACGTGCGTGAGACGCGAGGGAGAGATTAATTCCGGTCGGGTAATTTCCGCACGTGACTGACTGGTCGATCTTCGTGAACAGTAGACATGCGGCTAGGTCTTCACCTTTACCGAATCCAAGAGAAGTTATGTCACCCCATTTGACCAAGCCAATTGTACGGACCAAAATCGCCTAATTTTTCTTGAATTTCGGTCAGAACACCCCAGGGACTAATTTCTTACCTTCCACCTCGCTTCTCCAAGTTAGTAAAAGTCCCAATCCTAGTTTCCCAACCACACACCTCCATGGCTAAATTCAACAGACATTACCAAAACGAAATGGCTTTCTTCAAAGTCATAATGTGCCTCTACGATCTTTCTACCGTTCTCTTATTACTATTATTAACAAGTCGTAGGCTCGATAGAAAATAAGGCGAAGATTCAAAGAAGCTTCCTATTTCTCGAGATTTGTGGACAGAAATCATGCACTTGCCCCCCTAAAAAATGGTTCCTTTTTTTTTATATATGGTGAAAGTAATATTCAATTTCTCTATAACATATCAACAAAAAAGGGACCTCTAATTAGAGAGGTGTTAGTCTGCGAGACACGTAATTTACTATCAACAATCATTCAACGCTATATAATCTGACAAAACAAGAGGCACCCACGACTCAAGTATCGACGTATTAGAAAAGCGTTAATTGTACTTTACTCTCTAAATCCCGATTAGACCAACAGAATCACGTGAACAGTTCATCCATAAAACGTGTTCATCTTGATGGAAAATAGTATCCCATCATACGTTACGAATTCCTATCCATCACACGAAACCAAGTAACAAGAAAAGCTATATATATATATATATATATATATATATATATATACACGTATACAAAGGCATTTGCTTGACGATAAACCGCAAGCAATGCCCAAAAAACGCGAGGGAGAGGAGGACACGAGAAGATTGTGGCGACAACTACCGAGCGCCACCGGTGCATGCGCGTTTTGAGTGAAAGGAAGTTCCCCTACTTTCATGCTCCACGCTGGTACTGAAGTCCTAACGAAAACCAAAAACTCTCCGAGTTTGCCACCAAAACCTTCCAAACCCAAAAGTAAAAAAAAGTAAAGAATAAAAAAAAGGTTGAAATGGGGAGTGGGTGGTTCGGGAAGCACCAACCCGCACGTGTCAGCAAATCATCAAAATCACGACCACCCCCCGCAAGCCGCCAAAACAGACCAGCGACCGAGGTCGGTAAACGAGGTCGGTTAACCCCCGGTGGCAGAACCGTAATACCCACCAGCCCGGGAGGTCAACTGAGGGAGTCAAACGTTTCTTCACCCAACTTCCGTTTTTTTTTTTTTTATTTCTTTTTTCCCCTTTTTTTGGCCCTTTAATTTGGGGTGCATGCACCGGATTCAGCCGCGGACACGACAAAAGAAGACCCTCGAAAAGATGGCATGGCGAGAGAGAGAGAGAGAGAGAGAGAGAGAGAGACAAGGTGGTGGGGGAAGGGACTGGGGTGGGCCCCGCGGGCGGGGGAATACGACAAACGACGACACGTGAATAATAATTGGGTTGGAGCGAGCTGGTCCGACGCCCGATGGCTCGGGTTGATTTTGATTCGACACGCCTTTTATCTTCCCTCCCCCTCCCCCGTCTCCTCTTGACGTGCACTCCTTCATCTTCTTCTCTCTTCTTCTTCAAGCTTTTTCCCCTTTTTCCTTTTAAATTACCCTTAAAATTCAATGATTTTTAGGGGGTCAAGTTGGCTCATGACGCGACTTTTGGGACGGGACGCGCATGGCTCCAATCGAATTGGGCAGGGGGGAGGGGACGTGACGATGCCGCTGCTTTTGTGCGATCCCGGGACATCGAAATCAGAGCTTGAGTTCCGATATTTTTAGAGCACAGGTGGACGTCGTCCTAGAAAGTCATAATCATGTACTCAAGTATTTCGGATGGGAGTCTCCAAACTAAATATTGCCGTCACGTTAGAAGACACTTATCGTGAGCTAATTTCCATTCTAGTGACAGTCGCTATTCAATTCTCTCTCGCGTTTATCGCCATTACGGAAGCCATATGTTATTCAAGCCCTCTAGTATCGACGAACACTTTACATCTTCATTGGACCGGATTGTTACAATAAAAGTTACTTATCTTGTCAAGCTCAATTTATAAAGATTTTATAAAAGTACTATCAAAATTTAAGTTTACATCTTTTTTAAATCTCATATTTATTATAAATTTCTACGATAGGTCTTTAGCCAAAGTCCGACCTACTTATGAATAAGAGCGTTAGATATTTAAATATTAAACCATACATTGATCTAATGGTTAAAATTTTTAAAACACTCGATAATAGTCCGATAAAATCTCACATGCTTGTTAGATATTGTAAACATGGCCATTAATAATTAGAGAAAAAACCACCAAAACTCTAAATTATGTCTATCATAACACATTCACTTCAAACTTCTTTTATAACACTGAAATTTCAAATTTGTACACATATAACACATTTACTCTAAAAAAATTTTACACAAAAGACTTAAATTTAGAGTCTTTAGTAAGTTTGAGATAAATATATTACACTTGTATAAGCTTGGGTAAATGTATTATATGAATATAAATTTGAGATTTTTTGTTACCAAAAAAATTGAGGTAAATGTGTTGCAATGAATATAGTTTCAGATTTTTGTGGTTTTTTCTTGGCTTTTTCCCAAATAAATATTGTAGAATATATGTTTTTGCCTCTCAGATCCTTAAATAAAATTTTAAAAAAAGAAGAAGAAGAAGAAGAAAGAATATAGAATATAGTCGCACAACGACTAGATGGGTCGAGGAGGAAAGAAAATCTTCAGACTTATCCTTTACGGAAGTATCGAATGCTTAAACTAATCCAACTTGTTCGACTTGAGAGATGATGCCTTTGCCTTTGTTTCTTTTTTATTCAATAGGTTTTAGATGCCCATCTCTCCCGCACTTCTTCTCTATCTTCATCTCGCCCCCGGACAAACCTCCCCTCATTAATTTAAACCCAAGTTGGATTAGAACAACTCCTCGATACATTGCAAATTGATGATCGATTCATGCACCAGAGTTACTTAGGCGTTTATTTTTATCAAGTGTCTATAGCGAGATTCCATGGGGCATAAGATTTCGACGTCGTTTTGGCTATATCAAAGTACCAATGCGATTCGATTCAGGAGAAGCCCATACTCCAATCATGTAGAAAAAAAAAATCCAATATGCATTTTACTTCGCGGGATATAAATGATTTGAAAAGCATTCTTCTAAAAATAGTTGCGTGTATTATCGACAAAAAAGTACGAACAAAACATATTTTCATCGTCCATAAGCATAATAAAAATATTTTTCATTAACTAATTATCTTTAACGATTATTTAGAAAAATTCTTTTAAAATTATTCATTTTTGTTGAAACAAACAAAGCCTTTTATATTTTCTTATTTCTAGTTGTAATAGTAGAAAATCAGGATACATGTATTGAAGTTATAAAACTCATAATGAGAATGTAATGAAGTTCTAAAACTATTACAAATTCAAAATTTGTCAAAATATAATTGAGTACTAAAATTTTCACAAAATGTAATTAAGCTCTTAAACTTATCGAATTAGTCCAATTAAATACTTCAATTAATTGCACTATTTGAAAATTTAAAGACTCGATTACACTTTTTGTAACAAGTTTTAAAGCTCGATCGAATTTCTATGACAATTTTTAAGACTCAATTGTGTTTTCGTGATAAGTTTTTGAATTTTTAACACACTTATCTCGCTTATCTTGTCATTTCCGTAGAGAATATCCATTGAGAGTTGGAGAAGCCATAAGGATGGGGCTTGCCAAGTAAATTTGCCTCTTTGTTAAAGACAGAAGAAGATTACCACCAACTTGTTTAAAACCTTAATTAAGTAAAACTGACTTGTCGGGACGATCGATGCCTTCGCTCTTTGGCTTATCTTTCAAGGGTGTTTAAGACGAGCAAAGGTTCCATTTGATGCCGCTAGAGAATCATGCACGATTGTCAAAAGAATCCTAAACTAGTTTTAAAAAATAAATTAAAAATCATCAACTGAACAACAGTAGTGGCTACTAGCTGGTGATTCTACACGCATCTACAAGGTGCTTGGGGGAGGCAGACGCGGTGTACGAGGTGTCGAGCGTGTCTAATTTCTAATGCATATCCCCTTTACTGATCGAGTGATCATGACCTTGTCGGTCGACATCGATCCCTTGTTCTTATCCCTTAATCATGTTATTATTTTTATATGTAAAGTTACTGATGCTGATAATTACATCTGCCCTCGAGGTCTTGCGTGAAATTATTTAACGACAAGATATGTGATTTCATTCGCCGCCCACTCAGCCTAGTGATCAACAAGAGTTGGCCAACCCTCGCCCATGACCGGTATTAAAAAGTTCAATTTAAAAAAATTATAAATTTTTTGTAACATTAACATTAGAGAGCCATTTTTTGTGGACCCATTGGAACTTACATTAGTGATTTTCGATTAAAATTCATCGGATGGAGACAATTAATAAAACATAAAAAAAATTTACAATTCAATTGATAGAATTGAAAGGTTTGACAAATATATAATAAGCTTGTGAAATTTTGGACAATTGGGCTTGAGGCGATGCTTTCTATGCTCGGGAGATATTTTTATTAATAGTTCATGCAAAAAAAAGAAAATAATTTCCCAGGGGGTGTCCCTATCCCTTATTCAGCTCTGGGTTTTTATTTATTTATATATTACTTGGTTGTCTATCTATTTTTGCCACGTCATCCTCGATGATATCAAATAGCTGAAACAGAAGGAAACATGGGATTCCCAAAGTCGCATTACCGGGCAACAATTGATTGCTGAATATCCACTAGTTCCTTCTTATGTTATTTTTCTTCGATTTTATGATATCTGCATTATCCCTAAGCTCCATGCGAGGGGCAACGCACTTTTTGTATCAACTTGAGGATTATTTTAAGGGAATGGAGAGAATTCATTTTTCTTCGTTTCATTATTTTGGTGGGGAAGATGATCCACATCTGACGTCGAATTATATCATATGCATTGAAAATAATTCACGACTCCGAAAGAGATAATATTTCCAAAAAGAAATGGAAAAAATAACTAATATTTTTAGAAGGGTTTTGATTGATTGAGACTTAATTTGGATGTAGCTCATTTTGTCGCATTTATTAATCTTTCCACTTAGAATAATTTTAAGTGCCGCGCTTGTCATTTTGCGGACAAAGGATGAGAGATTCATCGAATTTGAAAACTGGAATAAGCGTAGTGCTCATCATTTTTTTTCTTTTTTGATTGGAAGATGACCGATTAGAGATCAAATCATATCACATGCATCGAAAATAAATCGCGATTTAAAGGAGATTATATTTCAGAAAATTAATGGAATAACTTGGTATATTAATTCTGAAGGGTTTTGATTGATTGAGGGCTAAATTTCGGTGCGGCTAATTTCGTCGCATTTATTGTATTTCCACTTAAAATAATGTTAAGCGCCGCGCTCGTCATTTTGTGGACGGAGGATGAGAGATTCATCGAATTAGAAAATTGGAATATCGAATATTACTATTATTATTTTATATAAAAATAATCGGGAACTTAAAAGGGAGGTTGACCTCGGGCCCTACATGCTACCATACTGAAATATGTAGACAAGCGAGGAACTGTGTTGGCCTGTGGTTGATGACAGTGCTGTAAGGCGTGTCAATACAGCTGTGAGCATTTAACACACCCTTACTCACTTCAAACGCAGGGGGTTACTATACATGCCTACTCGGTAATAATTAGGATCGAAATCCTGACGTAATGTCTATCTTTATCATCGCGAGGTCTCTTAATTTTCTTATCTATCTTTGTTTTCCCGATATAGAGGGAATAGGAAGACAGCACGGGGTTTCTCACCCCTACGCGGTTCTCCCGTCTGTTTCCTCCGTGAGCCTTTTAAGGACCGTCCTAAATATTGAATATTGCTATTATTATTTTATATAAAAAAAAAATCAGGAGATTAAAAGGGGTTGACCTCGGGCCCTACACGCTACCGTACTGAAATATGTAGGCAAGAGGGGGGAAGTGGGTCGCAAGTCTGCGTTGCTTTTGTTGACCAATCCGACGGCGGCGGTGGTTCGTGATCTGACCATGAGGTGTGGAGCACGATATTCAAAAGAGCAAAACGAAAAGTGAAAAAAATAACAATATAAAATAAAAATTCCAAGGAAAAAAAAAGACTAAAAGATTTAAAAGTTAATGTGAACTCAGAAGCCGAATGATGATTAGCATTTGATTTGCACGATTTTTTTCATTTTTATTGTTTCGTATCACAACAGCCGATTTTATTTTTGCTTGATTTCTTTTACATTACAAGCATGTGCTCGAATTTTTTTCGTGAAGATTTTATAATTTATACCACTAGACTGAATTGACACTTGATAATCGTCATACATATTTATCTCGTATAGAACCCATTTTATTAACCTATTGTTATTCAAGAATTGTCATTTTCCTTTCTCTTTTGTCGGATTATAAATAGTAAATTGTAAGATCTGAAGTTCAATTTTACCACATGTAGATATTCAAGGGAGAAAGGATCATAATCGTATTATCAATCTAGTCTTAAACTTTCGATTGAATTAATTTAGTCATAATTGCAATTATGTCAATTGAGTTTATCGATCAATTTTAGTCGAAATTGTTGACGTGAACATCGACTATCAATGTAACACAATTGACGTTGATATAAAAAAATTTTACAATTAAAAAATGTTTTTTTATTATTATGTTTCTTTTTGTTTTTTGACCTTTTAATTTGGCCGATGAAAGTCGTGGCCCTTGCCGAGTGTAGACAAGGGCCTTCATGCCCACACTCTCGGCAAGGCTACAATGGCCTTGAGGTTATTGGAGAGGCAACCCTTGCCGACCAGAATGAAAGGAAAAAATATATAAAAAAATATTATATTTTTTAAAATTATAAAAATTATTCACGTTGATGTCGGTTGTGTCACATAAGATAATCAATATCCACGCTGATTCTTAAGAAAAATTAGCTGGATAAATTGAATTGGTATAAGTGCAAAGATTTATAACTAAATTAATCAAATTAAAAGGCTTAAAAAAAATCGACCAAAAAAAATCAAATTAAAAGGTTTAAAATTGAATTGATATTAATGCAATAATATTATGACTTTCTTTTTATATTTACCCCCGATGGTAATGCGAACAAAAACGACCTAAATGCCATAAAAGAACTAAATTCCTCATTTGACTTTTATCTTAAACTATGCGAAGAGCAACAAATATAAGTCAAATCTATGTTTCGCTATTTTTTTATTTTTGGTTTGACGAAGGTGTTTTGGGACTTCGAAGTCCTGAAACGGTGGGAACTAGGAAACTTAAGCGGTATACACATAAAGAAAGGCATGCACATAATTTAACACCATGAAATTTAAATTCAAGCATCTGCAAGGAACATATATTAACTTAATTTCGTCACACGTAACTATGCACCGGCCCCATTGGTAAAGTGTTTGCTACTTGACGTTTCACATTGCGAAAGGGCATCATATCAAGTTCTATCATTTGCAAATTTTCTAGTTGTTGTGACGCGATTGGTTGTCCAATAACTTTCATATGGTGCTACTTGACCCTAAAAGGTTATATCTTATATGATATAGAAGCCATGTAACCTTTTTTTTTTTTGCTATACAAGTTGTCCTCTATCATTATTGACTTTAGCTAGTGAGTTCTTACAATATTCAGATCCTATTTGTTTAAGAATAAGCGAAAGCAAACACCAACTTTTTTACTTTCCGACAATTTGGAATAACCTCGAACAATAATAAATAAAATATACATATGCGAATATGAAACAATACCTAAATATTGTGAAAATTTCAGATATTTCATATTTAAAAAGAATCAAAGAATGCGGGTCGCCATATTTAAATCAAACAAAAAGTAAAATCATCTTATTCTCCGACGGAAGTGATTTATGTATAAAAAAAAAAGAAATTATTTGTTTTTTCTTTTGTTATACTTTTTATGGCGGTGGAAAATAATAAAGAAACTTTTTATTTCGTGGAAACTGAATGATTTGAAAAATATATATTTTTTAAATTATCACTTGAAATAAATAGCTAATGAAAATGTTACATTATTGACAATAATTTATATATAAATATTTTTGCGGACATTGGGATTTTCTTTTCTTCATTTTTAGGAAACAAACAAATTATTTTTGAGAAATAACTTTTTAAATTATTTACTTTTTGCGAAACCAACTCACCTCGATAATAAATGAAGTCGGTAGCACGGCGAGCACGGTAGGGATGGAGAATGTCGACATTGTACCGCGTCGGGGCGGGGCCGAAGCTCGAGCCATCGTCAATCATACACGGAAAGCAGATGGGGCCAAAGGCGTCGACTAAAGAAAATATCAATTTGCAGTCGCAAGTTGCATGTGAGCAAAAAGCCATGGTGGAGGGGTCGCTTTCCCTGCCAGCAATCGATCGGATGAGGCTCCGCCTCGAGGCGAACGGTGGCGATTGACGACCGGCAGGGGCCATTACCTGCGAACCGGTCTAGGATCGAGGAACCGTCCGGCATGACCGCCATTTCCGAACAGAAAATGGCCCATGTCCCCTGTCCTGATCTTGCCGATCTGGGAGATTTTTTTTTTTTTTCCTTTTTCGTACGAGGATTTTCAAGATCTCGTTCTACGCCACGCCAGGTCGTGACCATAAATTGGCAAAAGCATGGCATGTGTCGCACCACGTCAAGTTGTTGGAAGGACGATTGAATTTCGGGTGCACCTAAGATTCGTGTCGGGCGGCTGACCGACCGAACCCTTGACCCTCATGACGGCAAATCCTTTGGGACACCCGAAACTCAAGGCTCAATTTTCTTTTTCAGTTTCTCGCATGAAGTGGAGGATAAGCCGTCGAAGAAAGAGTTGATCAGTTAAACAAAAACAAAACCCTAAAATTACAAAAGAGAATGCATTTTTTTCCTCAATCTTACCATGGACAAATTACATCATTTCCAATCATCTGTAATGTGGTTGTGCCGTAAATCTGGTATCGATAATTTCGATAGATATAAATTGACCGTCGAAAGAGAAAAATTGCTTTTCTTGCGCACGGTTGAAGCCATCTTACTTTAGAATACAGTTTCTTAGAGTCTCTACTTAAAGCCGCTCACGTTAAGTCACGAATCAGAAAAGACGGCTCTGCAAATTCTTTTTACCAGTGCACCTAAAAGTCTCGTTTTATATATATATATATATATATATATATATATATATATATATATATATATATAAAAGCTGGTTTTCCGATTCTTTTCCTGCAATACCGAGACCAGCTGGCAGCTTAATTCGTGTTGCGGCAGGGCAATTACCCGATATGAACATGGCTTGCTAACCTGCATTGCCACTCTTTTTACTTTGAAGACACGTGGCCAATTTTCTAGATGCCGTATCATACCCACATGCATTGCCACACCAACAATTCATTGCTAAATTGGTGGGGTTTCAGTTAGGAACTCATCGATTGCAAAAAGAAATGAAACTTTAGTGCATTGAGGGATCGAAGTGAAAATTCAATGACTAGTCTATAAATTGCATGGACAATTAAGGACATCATTGAAGATTACTAGACTTTGTTAACCTATTTGGAAATGGCCAAAATTATCCATTGCCCATAAGAGGTTAATCGAGCTACTGATAGGGTTATTAAAGCCCATTGAAACAAAACTCTTTACATCAATTGATTATATCCATCCCTTCAACCCCATTAGAATATTTTATATTCAGCAACTCAATTATCTGACCATAGTAGGTTTTTTTTTTTTTATCTGTATGAATGAAAGTGGCTTTTCGACGAAAAAATAAATCTATAAATCCCACCAAATTTACACTGATCAAGAAAACGAAACTCACGCCGGTCATCAGATACCAAATATTTTCCTGTTGAAGAGCTGAAAAATAGGCACCTATCAGAGTAGCCGCTTAGATCTACGAAATCGAAGAGAGATTGAAGTAGCATTCCAAATTTCCGTGAAACATGCGACAAAACCCTTTTACGAACATCCTGATTTCTAGACATTGACCGGAATTCATGCCCCTTTTTTTGGGTCGGTGAATCCACGCCCTTTTACTGACCTTCGTTTAGCTCGTGTGGTACGGACACTGACACGGTTCCTCTCAAATTCACGTGCAGATCTCAAAGCCAAAGGATCCTGTCGGGTCCCCGACATGGTTTTCTCTCGAAATCGAGCCCTACGAGTCCATCCAGAATCGAGGGAGAGCCCGAAAGCATCCGTGGGTCTAACACTTTCGATTTTGCCGAGACGAGGCCCATGTCCAGTGAAATCGGGCCGGGCCTTCCCAGATATATAGACCCAAATGGTTATTTCGGGCCGGGCCCTGGACTATATCCATAAGGTCATCCTCAAGCCTACGGATGGCTTCGAAACCAAACGCTATATTTGATTTGTTACGTTGCTTTATAAACCGATTTAGCGCATTCGTCTTAGGGTATCTAACATTACTCCCGACCGTATCCGTCCTGCCTGCCCCGCCTCGAAAGAACGGATTTAGATAATCACCGGAGGAAAGAGGAAAAAAAGCAGTTGAAGGCATTGAGTTCTGATACCAGTGAGGGAAAAGAAAAGGAAAACGATACATCCGACATGAAAAATACCCTTTTCATACTCGGAAGTAGATGCGAAAATTAAGGTCATAAGTTGGAAAGAAGAAAGTGTTTCTGTTTGATAATGCAACAGTTGTGCTCCACATTTGGATGATCTAGAGGGATCTCAAATGTATGTGAAATATACCTTGTTAATCATCGTAATCCCTTCCCTTCCTTTCGAATACGAACGTGTTTTTAGAGTCCTTTTCTCATCTCTCACGGTCCCTTGTGCTAAAGAAAGCGTAATTGAAATTTAATGTGAGAATCTATTGTTCGTGAAATATTTAGGAATGCAAGTTAAAAAAAAATTGTGAAAAGCCACTAAAAATCCTAAATCATGTGCACCGTAGCATATTTACCATAAACATTTTTTTTTTTTGTCCCAACCAAAGTTATACCTTTGTGACATATTTATCTTTTGTGAAAGTTTTATTAATGAGGACCATTACAAATCTCCCAACATTGTCATAAAAAAACAAACCATATTAACATGATATCCACGTGATTCGAGTGAAATAAAAATAATATTGTTTTGATTGGAAAATTATTTAACAAAACCTTAATGGAGGATAAATATGTCCTATAAGTACAAGTTTAAAAAGATTAAATGTGTGTCATAATAAGTATAATTTGGAGTTTTTTATGGCTTTTTTTTTTAAATGATAAGATTAAGCTAAGAACCACACAATCGTGATCGGGCCAAAGTGGCCGCAAAAGCAATATCCACATCATGACCTGTTCTTTTCAGAGCTTGTGTAAGTTGGCTTCTTCCGTTATAATGGAGGATCGGCTTTCCCTGTCAAAGACATCAATGATGGCTTTTCTCGTGTAATTGCATGGCCTTGTCTTGAAGCTTGGCAAGATGTAGCCCAAAGATGGCTAGGACACGAGCTCACGAGCGGGGTCACCTCAAGACAATAGAAGTTAAATCGCAATTATCTTGATTTAGAACTATTTCTATTTTCGTAATACAACCATCTCTCCATTTGTGAACGGCTTATATGGTAATGCTTGTCCTTCCACACTTTCTACTACCAAAAGAACTTAACTTTAAATTCGTGAGATTGATATTATCAAACAAGATATTGCTTGTCTTAATACTTAATTTTTAACTTTTGATATATGCTATTATAGCTGAGTATCTTTTACGACAGATGTATTGATTTTATTGTAAAAAATGTGGTGTGTAACGATTTGTACTATATTTACTTACAAAATACCATAACTAATATAAAGATGAAATAGGTTCGATCTAAATATTACTAAGTTGGTTCACCGTAAAGAGAAGGATCGTAATAAAGGAAGGTAAAGTTGAAGAATCAAATCGTGTATTGACCCAAGAGTGCGAGGACTATTTTTGACCTGGCTCTTTTCTCCATCAACTCTTGTGACTCTCCCAATTGAAGTTCTAGTCGATGCTATTTCAATTTGAGATGTAAAATCATATATCCTTTTACATACTTTTATAAAGCTAAAATAATACTTTATATTTCAATAAAAAAAGTTATAAACGAACTTTCCTTTTTTCCTTTGAAAGGGCCAAAATAAATAGACCTGATGGTAAATGGCAGTGCGCAAGTATGGAAAAATACTGGCATTACTAATATTTGAATTCTAGATTATAATAACTATTATTAATAATATTATTTTCAAAAGACAACTTTTTAAAAGCCCCAGTCGACCCCACATAAAGGTGTTCCCATTTTTATTTCCCCTCAAATTACCTTGTCGATCGGTCCCCACATGGCTCTGTCCACTATGGACCGTCTCTTTCATGAAGTAGATTGTTCCCGAATCTTGAATTTCTTACATTTCAAAATGCATGGCCACGAAAGTTTACATCCGAAATCTCCCAAGGCAATCTAGGCAAAATCCTCATCCCTCCAAAACATCACTCCACATCAAAAGCTTGGACGAGTCAAAATCCATCGCATTACAACTTCACGAAAAGAGAACAGACGAAAGACAAAAAACAGGACATCTTTCCATTATCCCATGGCCTCTTTGACCGTTCTCAAACACAACATTTCTGCAGACATTCTTGGTTCTTGATCTTACAACAGATATACACCACCCGCTCCCACCTGCTTTCTAAGCTAGAAAGCTCAACCCGCCTTTGCTTCTTGTACATTCATAGAGATTTAAGGAAGAGAAGAGAGGAGAGAGTATAACGCTAGAGCAAAAAGAAGGGACAGTCAAATTACAGGAGAGAGACAACCTACGACTTCAAAACCCCCCACCAAAATATAGCAAACTAGAGAGGCTGCTGCAATGTCACCACCAAGGGGCTGGTGACCTTGTGCTTCCCGTCCGACCATATCACCGAGCCGCTCCTCAGGCTCGAAATTCCTGGCGAGAGCTTCATCGCCCTCACCTCAACCCTCACAAGGAAGTTCAGCTTCTGGCCGATCCTCCTGAACGCGAGCTTCTCCGGCCGCACCGTGACCGAAACTCCCCTGGGGGGCCTCACGCTGACCCGGTACACCGACTCGGGGTCCCCGACGTTCGTGACCGCGCGGATGAAGTGGGTCGACATCTTGGGCTTCCCGTACTGCTGGAAGGTCACCGATAAGGACGGGTAGTTCAGGTTCCCAGAGTGGCCGGCCCTTTTGGCTCCGCTGCAATCGGCTTTCTTCCTGGTGACGACTTGGATGTTGTCGGTCGTGTAGTTCGAGTTGCATAGGAAGTCGACGTAGTCGTAGGTGGTCAGGTCGTATATCAACCCGGGGTCCATGGCCTTCTGGGGATGGACGTGACCAGCCCCGTAGTCCATGACCGTCGAAGTGTTCCCTGTAGATTCGTCCAGCATAGTCTCTCCCCGGTTGTCCACGGTATAAGCAGTCGTCATCAGCGCAGATCTAATTGCTGCAGGACTCCATTCCGGGTGAGCAGCCCTCAACAGCGCGGCTAGGCCCGAAACATGAGGGCAAGCCATCGAGGTACCCGACAGTATGTTGAATTCCGTCTTGCGCTTATCCGAGGCGACACCGGAAGGCCCTATGTTATCGGGCCAAGCGGCGAGTATGTTCAATCCAGGAGCGATCACATCCGGCTTCAGGATCTCTGGGGACACTGGGTTGGGACCCCGAGCAGAGAAAGAAGCCACAACGGGCGCGGGCCGGACTCTCAGCCGAGTCCCCTTGAAGATCACCGTGGCTGTGGCCGGTGACTTCGACTTGGACGCAACCTCGATGTACTTCCTGATCTCATCGCCGCTCGCAGCACCGACCGCAGTCGCGGGCAGCACGTGACAATCGGCCACCAATCCTTCGCCGTCGAAAACCCCATTCGCCAAGATCATTCCGACCCCACCTGCTTTCTTCACAACCTCGCCTTTGGCGGCCCTGGAATTGATTCCCCTGTCACACAACACAATCTTGCCTTTCACAAGGCTCGGATCCAAGGACCCCTCCATGCACAGAGATGCGGAGTACCCATCTCCGCCCTCAGTCCCGGCATGAATCAATGGATACATCCGACCCGGCGTCAGTCCCGGCCCTCCGTAGAGACTCACGCCGGGGATCATCTTCCCGTTCCCCAATTTCACATCCGCAGGGAAATCCCTATCGATGGTGCCCGCGCCGACCGTGGTGACCCACGGCGCGACGTTCGTGACGGTCAGCCCCCCGGGGCCGCCGTTCCCCGCGGAGGCCGACACGAAGACCCCTGCTTCCTCTGCCCCGAAGGCCCCGATCGCAATAGCGTCCAGATGGTACGGCACCACCACACCGCCGACGCTGAGCGAAATGACATCCACCCCGTCGCCCACCGCGGCGTCGAAGGCCGCCAGTATGTCGGAGTCGTAGCAGCCCGCGTCCCAGCACACCTTGTAGGCGGCGAGGCGGGCCTTGGGCGCCATGCCGGCGGCCATGCCCTTCGCGTACCCGAGCGTCGAGGCGGGGAACACGTAGCGGCCCGCGGCGATCGACGCGGTGTGGGTGCCGTGGCCGTCGGAATCCCGCGCCGACCGGAACTGGGTCGTCTCGTTCATCTTCCCATTGGCGGCCTCGTACCCATTGTAGAAGAACCGAGCCCCTATGAGCTTCCGGTTACAGGAGGTGGAGGGGAAGGCCTTACCCGCGACGCACTCGCCTTTCCACTTGGAGGGGACGGGGCCGAGGTCGCGGTCGTGGAAGCTCTGCCGCTCGGGCCAGATGCCGGTGTCGACGACCCCGATGACGAGATCCGACCCGAAGTCGGACTCCTTGAGGAGCCCCGCGCTGTCGCCGGTCTTGAGGCCGAGGAACTGCGGGGAGCGCGTGGTGTGGAGGCGGCGGACCTGCTCGGGGATGAGGGCGAGCACGTGGGGGACGGACCAGAGCCTCAGGGCCTGGGAAGGGGAGAGCTTGGCGGAGAAGCCATGGAAGACGGTGGAGTAAGTGTGGAGGACCCGGGGGGTGGGGCCGGCGGAGGAAGAGAGGGAGGAGAGAGTGGAGTCGTACCAGTGGGCGTGGGTGGGGAAGACGGAAGGCTTGGCGTCGAGCTGGACTTGGACTATGAAGGTCTTGGCGTCCTCCCCCGAGGAGGAGGAAGAAGAAGAAGAAGACGAAGAGAGAGGGAGGAGGATGGCGAGGAAGATGAAGAAGAGGGAAGACAAACCCATGTCACAGAGATCGAAACGGAGGTATAGAAATGGTGGTGGTGGTGGTGGTGGTGGTGGTGGTGGTGTTGGGGGAGTGCGATTCCAAGAATCGAAAGTATAAAAAGGAGTGATTTTTAGGGGGGAGGAGGAAGCGAGAAGGTGGTGGTGGTGGTGGGGCGGAGGGGACCTGCCCGGGACGGGCCAGTGCGGTGGCGACTGTGGAGGAAAGAGAGAGAGTAGTGGCGGTAGTACAGTGGCGGGGTAAGAGGGAGAGGGGAGAGTAGCAGTGAAGAGTGCGGTAGTGGAGATGGAATTTTTGTTCGCTTCTGCACATGCTACTAGCAGCCTACGCCCTTTCTTGTGACCAAGTGAAGCAGACGAAGGAAGTGAGGATTTTGGGTTCTTCCCAGGTCATTTTCGACATCCATGAAAGGATCCGACTGCTCATAAATCATGGGATGTCCATTAAATCTACTTAACTTTAGAATATATGATTTTCAGCCTGTAATAAACTATCTATCACATTGAAATTTTTTGAAAATTATGCGATTCACCGAACGAGTTGCTCTGCCAGTGTCCCTCCAACGTTTTTCTTTTCGTAGAAATGAAGATAAATCGATGTTTTTAAAATTTTACAGGCTGCATTTCGAGCAAGAGAATTCGAATTTATTGGAGAAGTTGCGTGGAACATTATATAAAGTGAGATACTGAGGATATGTGAGTGATAAGATGATATAATGGAATCAATCAAAAGTTGCTTTTGTTCGGAGAGTAGATTTTAAGAAATCTAGTTCCAATTTATTTAAGTTCCTATCGAATGCCTCCATAATGCAAAATGCAAGAATGCAATACAAAATATTCTTTTCAAGGAAAACAATTTCTCATGCCTTTTTTTAAGCATACCGAAATAAATGATCTTTAGGCAAAAATTCTCATGCCAACAAAATTGCATGACCTTGTTTTGGACCATGCCCTCATATGTCTAGGAACAAGGGTCTAGCAAACCTTGATAGTTTGTGATGAAGACATCGCATGCTATTTTTGTATGTTGGAGATGGTATAACTATCGACCCTTAGAGTCCTCTAATGGCACATTTTTTCTCGATAGCATTGATGAGGTAATTGAGAAAGCAATAGGACCGTGATTGTGTTATTATCGGTACCTTCTCTTCTCTCTCTCGACGTTATCTATTTTCCCTTATGTTTTTCCATGTACTACAAAGGCAATCAACCAAATTATCACACCGGCATTTCATAGTAAAATTTGATAGAGACCATACATAATTGCAAATATATATATATATATATATATATAAAGATCTCAATGCATTATCATCTATCGTTCTCATCTCATCTATTAAAAAATTAATAATATCAAGCGACATTGATTGAGAATTAGATCATTCAACCTAAGAAGAAGGTCTATCTTGTCTCATCTATAAAAAAGTAATATCGAGCGACATTAATTGAGAATTAGATCATTCAAACTAAGAAGAGGGACAATTTTTTTTTTCAAATCCATGCTCTTGTAGCGCCATTAATTTAATTACAATATTATAATTTGACCAATGCCGGGGTTTAACTAGAACGTTGTCGTCTATTGCCGTGTCAGAAGCGGCATGAAGCATCAAACGACAGTGGGGGCGGGCGGGGAAGGGAAAGAGGGAAGGGCACTTCTGACTCGGCCCCACGTGTAAAAAGCCTATTCAATTTCTGGTCTGTCGGCTTGTGTTTTTTTCACCCTCTTTTTTCCTCTTCCTTTTTCCAAGTCTCGTCTTCTCCTGCCCTGCCGACTTAAGAAAACAAACAATAAAATAGAATAAATTGAATTGAATATATTATATGTAAGCGAGCCATTATGCAAGGGAGACTTTAGTCCCGTGACCCCAAAAAAAGAAGAAAAATGACCCATACTTTTTCCTATAGCTAAAGACTACGAACGTGTGCCACGCTTTTAATTCAATTACGAAATACTTTATGTTGTAAAAATTACAAATCTGTTAATTCCACGTATGACTACGATGCAACGCACCAGAAATCTGAGGGTTTTTTGTCCATTGGCACGTGCGGATGCGCATCGTAGGTTTTGCGATATTAATGTTTTTTTATTTGTCACTGTGTAAGCAAACACGAAGTGCACTTCCACTCCCGACGTTTTTCGCGTAATACATTTTGGAGGTGACGACAATAATCTTTGGTTGCTAGTTAATCGGGATATAAATAAAAAAATTAAGGCTCTATTTATATCGCGAAAGATAATTGAAATTTGAAAAATACTTTTCTAAAAATGATTACTTGCATCATATGAAATAAATAATGAAAGAAAAATATTTTTATTATCGATAATAATTTATCTAAACTTTTTCATGGAAGACAATATATTTCGTTCATTTTTTTATATAGGCAATATAGACGATCATTTTTAGAAATTCTATTTTGAAAAATATTTATTTTTTGCAAAATAAATGGAGCCTAATTATTAATTTACGATGTTTAGCGTTGTTTTAGCAACATAACCAGTTAGTTTACACGGTCAGAGGCAGGGATACTAGGGCTCGTGTTAGCAAGTATTACAGACGATACTGAGACAAGGAGCAAGTTGGACGAGAGATGTAAAGATGTTTGCATTGAGCGTTAGTAAGGATCTTGCTAACAAGTGCATAGAAACCAGTTAGTTTACATTGAAATATGGACACGTGTCTTAACAAGGTCGCTTATCATGTATTATATAAACACGTATTTAGTATAACTAACAAGAAAAATTTTCGATTTTCACATGTTAATGATGTGTATTACGAGAAAAGTCATATAGTTGGTGTATTAACAACATCTCATTATTTGGTTACCAATGAGTTATAAATCTATTGTCAATTTTTCACTTTTGCCGATTGAATCCTAAATCTTTGCTCACAATTTCAATATAGTCATCCCGATCAATTTTTGTCGAGAAATCGCCAACGTGACAATGCATCATGCAAACATGGTGCATCGCCAACATTGGATTTTCATGCAAATATTCGAGACTCAATTGGTAAAATTGAAAAATTTTAATATTGAATTGATTTCTTTATAGTAGGGTTATGATTAATTAGATCGTTTTTTTCCATACATATCACATTTATCTTCTTTCTTTTTTGGTTGAGAGAGCAATGATAAATGCAATGCTTTGGAATTCGAATGTAAACGAGGGGATTTTCGTGTGGGGCGGGTGGCCATCTGGGGTCACCCCGCTCGTCGGATATTCAATGAAATTACAGTCCCCTTCCTATGTAGAAAGAGACGTGGGTACCCCGATCTCGATCGAAAACATGCAAACTCCAAAATTAATCAATGATGAGACTCCCAAAAGAAGGGACAGAATCATATAAATTGGTCATCCCTGCTGCATCATTTAATCCCCTCCCGCCCTTTTCTCCTTTGTTTTTTTTCTTCGACTTTACTCGATTGGAATTTCACCCACCCCCCTCCAATTTTGACTTTTTCCCCTCTTTTTCTTTTGGAACGGCACGTAGAATTTGGAAAACTTTCAAGAGACAGTTTGCACGCACTCATCCGCCTTTGACTGTGCTTAACTGCTTATGACCTTGATCTCGTGCGCAACCACCCTTCAAGATTTGTAAGATGCTCAGCAACGTTTGTATGTCAATCGAATAAAAGTCAAGTTATTAAAACAGAGAAAAGTTGGTAAGTAACTCACATCGAAGTTGGTAAATAACTCAAATGGGTAATTTCTTGCGAGAGTCGGTCAATTTCAAATAATTAGGTAAGAGTTGATGAACTTATCACCAATATATTTAGCAGACAACTTGTTGCCCATATTCTTTCACCGATGTTATTTAAAAGTTGCTGATTTCTATAGAAGTTCAGTGGCAAGAAAATAAGAGGAACTATGCCATTGGAACGAGTTTACTTAAAACGTCTTATCGCAATGAGTTTGAATGGGTAAAAATTTCAAAGTACGTAATATTTGAATTGATTAGGAAACAAGAAATTCATCGAAAATAGGATTTGATTATTAGATGTATGACAAATCGAATTTGATAGTCCTTAACGAGAAGCAAAACAAGTCTTAATGACAAACTCAATTGATGCGATCTTTAGTGAATTATACGTCAAATAGAAGAAGAGGGGGAAGAGCATACTTAAAGATCTGGTGGAACTCATTGCGCATGGCCAGGACAGTTGTCCATCATCTAATTTCCATCATTTCGTTACTTTGGAAGATATTGGTGAGTGGGCCACCATCGCCACTGGCCCACTGCCATTTGCAGAAGCTCCACTTTGATTCAGCCATCATCATCGCTCTCTACATCTGATTATAAAAAGAAGAAATTGTGGGGTCATTCATGTTGAATTTGACATAAAAAACATTTAAGGGGCAAAAAACAAAAGGACAAGGATGTGGAAAAGGAAGCGAATAAGGGAATGCTAGGGACGTTGAATAGGACAAAGTACCTGGTTATTTCAATCATGTTAGATTATCTTGGGATTATTACTAGGGTTAAGTTAATCATAATTTGCATTAATTGTACTTAAGTTTAACTGTATTAACCCTACATCGAGAGATATCTTATATATCTTACCGTTATACGACATGACATCGTTTATGCTATTTACATTGTCAATTAATGAAGTTTTTTTTCGATCGAACAATTAGTGAATGACTCACCTCGTATAATTTGTTTTGCTGCAATCCTTTGAATTCCTTGCTATATCGAGTGTGACATTCTTATGCCGGTGTCCATCAATATTCTTCTGCCACTACGATCTACTATTTCCTTTTTAGTAGCTCATTTATCTCTTGGCTTAACAAGAAACAAATCACTATTGCTCGCTCTGGTATAAAAGCATACTATTGAGCTATTACCAATACGACATTACAATTATTATGGTTGTGACGGCTACTGAAACACATAATAATACCTCATAGTAGCAGAAGAATCATTTATTGCAAAAACCAAAGTACTATCCAAATAGTATATAATGATGTTTTTCTTGAGTACACTAAACAAATTGAAATCAGTTGTCATTTCATTTGGTTCCATGTGCATAATGGCACTGTACGACTCGTTTCCACTTCAACTATTAACTAAACTGTTGACATCTGTACCAAGATACATCCATCTAGGCATTTCTTTTAATCTTTTCTCCATCTTCCAATTGACTTCTTTCAAGTCAACTTGAGTTTGAGGCACGATGTTAAATCATAGTGAGATTACTATTTTGGATTAAGTTAATTGTAATTTACATTTATTGTATTTAAGTCTAATTGCATTCTCACCATATGCATCTGTGTGTCTTCTACTCTTCATTCCAGAGAGTACAAAATATTACATTCTCTATTTTTCATCTCAATGCTCAACTTACTCTTGATTTGGATCAGTGATGGAGCAAATTAAGTCACTATTTTCATCTCGTAAGTGTTTGGATCGTGGAGGTTTTTATTCAAACTTGAAATAGTGAGGATTGGACATTACTAAGGTCAAGTCCTCAGGTCCCTATCCCTATGATTTTTTTAAGTGGGGTTGCTTCGCAATTCCTTTAATTGCCTTCTAAGCAAAATGGATTGTTTCACAAATTATTCGTTTACTTTTACATATTTCAAGACTCGAAAAGGGCGGATCGCTACCATCTTAAAGGAAAAAACGACATACGTGGTAGTTTTCCGGACATTGATTGTGTGTTACATCCGCTAAAGTATAGGGGTTTCGCGATCCCGAGAAAAAGAAAAGTAAGTCGAATTCTAAAAAGTGGGGAGTGCATTGTTGAAGTTGAAAATTGAATGGAAACCAAAGCAAGAAAGCGTCGAGAGAGGCCCCAAGAAAAGCTTAAAACAGGAATCTTTGATTGAATGAAGGGAGGAGAGATGGCCTTTGCTTGTGGGGGCTTGTGCAGTTAGAATGCAATTATTGCCTCGACTCCTGTTATGATTCTCAAAGAGTGAATCAAAAGGAGGCTCCTTTATCATTCTATTCTCGTCTAAGTCACTACTTTTTCTCCTCCTATGATCTTTATCCTCGTGAGCTTTACAGGGTAAACACCGTCTGGAAAGAAAGGAGTTTTGAACATGCCATTAGAGAAAAAAGAAGCCGTAGTTTATTGCGAAAGAAGGTTCCTGCATCTTCCGCGTCCTTGTAGTGATCCTCTCTGCCTTCAATTATTGTCACCTAATGCCTTTTGCTTGCTAAGCTTTATAGAGACCCTAGACTTTGAAAAAAAGTGATTGAAGTGCATGGCGGAGTCAAATTAAAGTGAAATCATTCATTGAGGAGTGCGGCTAGATGAGCGGGACTAGCACCTCTCTCTCACTCCTTGGTGCGGCCCCTTTCATAATTATGTCCATACTCTCTGAATATCGATATATTCATTAACGTTTCTTTTAAATAGGTGATGTAACGTGTTTATAAATAGTCTATTTTCAGTTTCTCATATCACTTGACATTAACTTCACATACAAGTTAAATTTTTCTCCGTTTCTAAACTAAGGAGAACTCCTTTCAATCACGCATCGGGTATGTAGAATGCAACTTAAAGATATCACCCACCCACGTGCAAACTTAAATGATATTGAACGTTTGTAACATTCATTATTCTAACCCTCAAATCATAAAAGTGATTAGAGAAAAATCAAGGGCGATCAGAGGCATGACCTACCCATCTCAATACTCTTGCGTTGCTCTGCCACTTGATGCAGGATCATCTTCAACAAGAAATTTGGTGGTTAATAAGAAGGGTACATAAACGAGGGTGTTGTCAAAAATGAAGTCCGATCATAAACAAGTCAATTATTTAAGCTTTTAACAAACGGTGGATCTTACTACTTTCATGGATGATGGGTTCTGGGATTTCTGGGCCATGATGACTTGGGTTTTCATGGCCTATCAGTGAGTCCAGAAGCCCTGCACTTCAATGCAAGAGTCTCGAAGGTTTTCTATGTCCACATGAACTTCGGCCAATTAAAGTGCACTTGAGTTGCGTGCGAACCGTTGATCTCATGTTCCCAAACGAGTCGATGGCCTCAGCAATTAATTTAGGGTTAATTTCATTTGTCGTCACAAGCGCTTGTAAACAAAGAACAGAACTCGAACTGCTACCGCGCAACTTGGTCCAATTGGGCTTAAAATATGATGATTCAGAATATAAAGGGATTCATAAGCCTGATTATCTAGCAAATAGGGGAGCATTTGATAATGTCCCTATTCTCAAGAATAGTTTTTTTTCAGAAATACTATAGTTTCTGAGTATTTTAAGGCATTTGGTAACTGCACGTAAATTCTATTTCCGGAATAGAAATGCATTTAGTACGACCCCAAATATTTTTGTGACTTAGACTTTTTTTTAATTTATTAATAATTTTATTACATTTTTCTTTTCTTTTTCTTCTCCTTTCTCTAGCCGGTCGCCAACCTTGGTCATGGCCGGCCGGCGATCATTTAGACGAGGGCCGGCGAGGAGGTTGCTGGCCTCAAGGGAGCCTTGCGGTAGCCCAACCACCGCAAGGCTGGCCTCACCTACCTAGGCAATGCTAAACCTTGAGGTGGTCGGGTGAGGTTGAGCCTTGTCGGTGGTCGGCAAGCTCAAGGCGACCTCGCCAAGGGCTAGCGAGGTTGCTGGGCATTGTTTGGGTGGTCATTGGCCATCATCAAGAACGGTGACTAGTTAAGGGAAAGAAGAGAGGAAGAAAAAAAAAGGAAAAGGAAAAGGCTTGTTTCTTGCATTGTTTCTAGGAACAATAGAGTAATTTTTTTTTCTTATTTCTGTACACAAGTGTTCCTAAAAATAAAAAAAAAAATTATCAAACACATTTTTGTTATATTTCTATTTCGAGAAAAAAAGCACAAACAAATGCTCGCAAGAATATTATCAAATGCATCTTAAATTGTTGATAGACGACTTACATACATAGAGAGAAATATGCACAAACCGATGCCTCTGGGTACTTGTTGAGCAGCTAATTAAGGAGACATTACATTTTCCAATGCAATAACTTGTTAAAAAATATAAAAGTTTCGGAGCAGACGTTAGCCGAATTCAGGAAATGCAGGAATGATTTCCTCTCAAGCTCCTTCCACAATTATAACAGAACTGATGTCCGCACCTGTAAAAAGCACGTAAAGAAAACACATTTGCCAAATAAAAGGGTGCCGTTATTTTCCCTCGTGAATGACAGGCTAGGCAGCTCGATTAGATGCATCTTAAACGTACTTAATGCATTAGGCATTAGTCTTTCAAGTAGATCCATTTCTAGAACGCAATCACACTGGTTCGGACATGTTTAATTAACTCATTGTATTCTTTCTTAATGCATGCCCAGAAAGCTCTTTTCTGTACCAAAGATCTACTTAAGTTCTATGAGAAATTAAAAGACGAAATCAAACCTGCAATAGATGTGATTACAGCCATCGACCTTTTCCACATAGAACTTGCAGCTGGGACATCTCCTCCATCCATTGCTCTCAGCAAGTTTCGTCATCATGTCGTCCAAATCTCTCTCTCTAGCTCCTCTCTTCATCATCCGAAACTCCTCGCACTCCATTCCTGCATGCCACGGGACCTTACACCGCGCACAGAACAGCCGCCGACAAATCGGACACTCTGACTCAGTCACGACTTCGACTCCGTCGTCCACCAACATCGCCGAACAATCCTTAAAGGGGCAATAGAACTTCTGAGACCCGAGAATCGCCGACTCGCACAGCACGTTTTCCCATCTATCAAGCACTTCCCGGGGAAGTATCGAGCGGCAAACCTGAGGTTCGAGGACGCTCTTGCATTTTACGTCGGGACAGGTGACAGTTGGCTCGTTCTCCTTAATCTTCAATGCTACATACTGCCCCATGCATTCCATGCAGAACGAGTGACTGCAACGCAAGCCTTTGAACATCTCCTCCGAAGATTTCTCTTCCATACAAATATGGCAAAATACCCGAGAACATTCGGCAGCTTCTGAGTTTTCTAAGCTCGCGATTTCCACGGTAGAAAACTGGATAGTCGCATTTCTCCGCGATGAAATGTTCGACGAGCCCATGAGGACTTCTTGGAGCTGCACCTCTAGTGCATACCTTTCGTCTGATATCGGAAATATCTCTTCCTCATCATATAGAGCAGAGAAGTAGAAATCATCAACGTGGAGACGATGAATCTGCTCCATCTTTCGTAGGGTTCGGATGGTGAAAACACAAGATTTCCGACTTCTTCGGACTGATCATTTGGATGTAATTTATAGCTCACCAATCCCTGGAATTTGGAGGGTCTAGAAATTTAACTTTTCCTTTTCCAACTACTTTTACAAGTTCATCCGATAGATCCGAATTCATTGTCTGCATGTTTCCCATGTAATTAAAGTTCCGAAACAACAAATCTCAAACGGCAGCTTCATGGGTCTCCTCGACTTCGCTTCCTCCCCTTTCTCTAGTCTCTAGGTTAAGCATACACATTGAAAAAGCTCATCGTACTTGCTTTGCCGAGAGAACAAGGGAAAAAATGTAAATGACAAATGGGAAGTTCAGGCAAACAATTACACATTTTTCACTCGAGTAAATTGACTCCGAGCAAGACCCCTGCCCATAAAAAAATTGGGGCACTCCCGGATACATAAATACCTCAAGAAAAATTATTAAAAAAAAAAATCGAAAGAAAGCATAACAAAAATGTGTACCTAGTTTTATCTGAGAGAGAAGAAAACATGTTACACGCTGATCCTTCAGGGAGTAAAAGAAAAAAGTTGAAGAGTGGTAATAAGTCATGATTAGTAAGCCTTGGCGATTTCACTACTGCTTCTGGGTTTCTTCTTCATACTTGCAATGCTGCACTGCGGACATACATATTCCAGTCCATCGGTTTTGGCATAGTCCTGCAAATTTGCACGAAAATTAGTATTTCAAGCGAGGATTGACTGCGATCTGCAAGCCTTATAACATGATTAAAAAGGCGTAGCCACGAGCCAAGCGTAAAAGGGAATGAAAGGATTTTAGGGAAAAAAAACAGGTTTTGCATCTAGAAGGGGATCAACATCATACGAGTACAGTACCTTAAAAGCACCGAGACCTTGCCTTCTATCGCAGCCAAAGTGGGCCCACTCCCCACATGTGCCGCAGTTGACCCAGTCCCCAGCCGCGCCACTGTTGTCGTGAAGCCCAGGTGGTTGTGAGCACGGATTTCATTAAAAATCATGAGTTATTGAGAATAATAGTACAAGAGAGATGGAGCGGTTAATACCTGTGACACAGTAAGCAGCACTCTCCATCAACATCGTCATGGGCCAACTCGTACTCAAGGAGGTATGTCTCATAGTGTCTCTTGAGTGTGTTTCCAACCCCCTGAGAGAATAACTCGTCAGACTGTTGACTGCTAAAACTGACATTAGGGACGACGACAAAACCAATTAGATCACTGTGCCTTGCTTTTTACAGGGTCAACAAGTCTCGCCACGTAATTTCAAAATATAAAGAAAGTTACACACAGGCCGTGATTTAAGAGCTGAGAACTCAAAGCATGAAATTCGTTCATCAGAAATCAAAACATCAATTTGTACCATGAACAAAGCATAAATGTGCAAAATCCACAAATTTTAGAGACAATAGCACATACAGTCATCCTATGAGTCATTGTATAGTTGCTCATCTTTGAGAAGACTTGTCCTTTCCAATTAATCCCATTGCCAACATGAAAGCCTCCCCTTGAAACCACCTAATAATATATCAAATGCAATCAAAAGTGCACAAAATGTTTAAATTGGAATCAATTTTATAGTGAACTTTCAGAAAGCAGGAATGAGTGCCAACTTATAATGATGATTACCTCTTTATACAAGTTATAGAGGTCAAGACGCTTTGCATTGAGCACAGCTTCTGGGAACTCAGCAAGACCACCTGGAGGAATAAGTCGAGCATGTCCTCGAACAGTCAAAAAGTGCATTACATCCTTGAGGAATTCCTCCTAAAATAGAAAAAAAATGGAAGCTTTACAATTGAACTAATCTGTCAACAACCCATCGGATAAACATAATGAAAATCCTAGAAGCTACAAGGGCAACACATGTCGGATTCAAAGTTGCATGCAGGAATTGATAGTGGGTATAAAACATAAATGATCCACAATGTCAATCAATCATCATATGTTTCTCTTTCCACATAGCATGCAACTGACATGAACTTCTCTCTCATCTTTTGCTACTTTTTCAGCAAATAACATGAGCTTTTTGTCTAGGAGGAACGAGAAAACAAAGACAAATGCTTATTCGTCATCTTTGTTCTTGACTTGAATGCATGGCAGACTGGGTAATGGTGCTGTAACATAGGATCTTGGAATGTATGAGGACAAAAAGACAATCTTGGATCGTGGTTCGATGGGGTATCACAGTAGCATCCTTTTTAATATATACACTGTAAGCAGCAAGATTTCTGACACAGAAGATTTAAGCAAGTACAATGAGGCCAACACCCTTAGGCTGAATATCGCTCACCTCAGAGCAAACTTGGATGGAGCTTCTGCCACAACCATGTTTTTTGAGGGGCAAGGGATTCAAGGAGATAATTTGCCTAGCCTGAAAGGTTCTTGAAGATGACTTCCTATAAACTGAAGATGGTCGGACAACCCTCTGCTTCACAGTGGGGAAGACAGAATTTTCTTGAACTTTCCCATCGTCATATCCATCTCTTTGAGAAGTTTCACAAATAAACTGCATTTTGCGCTGATGAATATGAGGGACAGGCCTCAATGCTGCAACTTTCAGTCTTCCTCGAGCTGCAAGCCCACTCGAGTTACTATATTTAGTCTCTCCGTCTCTGTCCAAAGTAGCACCTATGTACCCAACTGTCTGCTCAGGGTGAGAGTCCGGACTTGCATCTTGGCATGGTTCACTCCTCCTCCTACTAGGTGCAGGAGGTCTTAACCAAACAGGAGTAGCACTAACAAAGCTGTCACTTGAGAAAACTTCTTTACACTCCTCTGAATTGGAGAGAGATAGACGTTCAGCATCATCTTTGTCAAAAGAAGCAACTGCCAATCCTTGGATGCTGGCAATCCCAAGAGCAACCAAACAATAATGTGAACCATCCAATGCTAACTGCCTTAGGACCTGGAAATGCAGCAACAATCATGTGTGTATGATTAGCACATCCTTTATGAATGGATAATGGCTTAAATAAAGCTAAAACAAATTAGGCGGTCATTTATGAGGACAAAACAAGCATATTGTCCTTCTTTAGAATCGATAACATGTGAAAAACCATATTATTCTGACGCATAACCTGCACAGGATAATATAATTCATTCCACACAGTATAAAGGCAAAGCACAGACCTGAGAAGCCCAAGAAGGGACATCCATCAAAACTTCATATACTGGAGCCCCACAAGCTACTGAAGCAGATAACCGAGGTTCAGATAATGGCAGTTTGTTTTCCTCAATATTAAGTGGCGCGTGAACAAGTGGACTCCCAATGATTTCCTTTTTAATGTGGTTTTCCAATAGCTGCAGAAGGAGATGCCACAGAGGAATCAGAATGGCAGCAGTCCTAATATCTACTTAAAGCAAATCAAAGAATCAATTTGTACCTGATCGTTGAAGCAAGTCTGAGTATTACCCGACAGCAACAGGGAGATGTGGGCATAACTAGAGGTGGATAGATCACAGCGCATGGTCACAACATCGCGAGAGAATGTCTCTGTGTCAAAAAGTGGCTGAGGTGCACTGCATCATCCTTAATATATCAATAGCGGACAAAATTAACTTCAGTAACACAAAGGAACACATTGACATGACTTGGATAAGAGTGTTACGTAATATACAGATATTTACACCTCATAAGAGTAGCATGCAATATGCAAGTCAGAATTGCATTCATCATTGTGCTCAAAAAGTAGGTGAAACATGAGCTGAATCCCAAAATGCTGGTTCTCATATGAAAGCAATTGTCCACTATCCATGATCCTTCTCAGACAGGCCAGAAATTATTCCACTTGTTATGTGCAATAATAGAGAGGCAAACATGCATTCTCTCTTTTAGACTACCTTTCCTCATGTCTGTATATGACACAAATCCACTCAATTTCTAAAAGGGATTACCACTTCTTAGCTTTTCATTTTGCTAGTAATCACTCAAAAGAGAACATACCTAAATTTTCCAAGAAGCTTGCTTCCTCGCATCTGAAACCACATGAGAAAAGCAAGAGGAATGGAAATTATGAATTAGAATTTTCACGAGTGAGAAATGTCAGTCTAATTGCAAAACAAATATTACAACAAATTTGACTAGTGTTGCAGCCGATAGTGATTGCTCAATTCTTCAGTGACAAAAGAGAATTTCAAAGTAAGATATAATCCTGTGTCTCCAAAATCAAATGCTTGCAATACATGTTTGATGTCCTTTCAAATATTACAA
Organism: Eucalyptus erythrocorys; assembly: GCA_014182555.1. Lineage (NCBI taxonomy): Eukaryota > Viridiplantae > Streptophyta > Magnoliopsida > Myrtales > Myrtaceae > Eucalyptus > Eucalyptus erythrocorys. The sequence continues at coordinate 55,134,193 of CM024602.1, forward strand.
TGTGTATGACTTGGAAAGGCTTCATCAAGGAGCCAACAGCAATGAGAAGTCATAAATAAATTAATGAAGTCAATCCAAGTAAAGATTCATTAAACTTACTTCAATAGTCAAGAGGGCATTGAGACCATGCTCCAATAGACTTAACAATTCTGCATCCTGTGAAGAAGCCAGGCTTCAAATTAGCCATATATTAAGAACTACAGAACAGTAGTGCCAAATGTTGTAAGCCCGGTTTGTCGCACAAGTTAACATTCATAGAAGCATAAGTAAGAATCCACTTCCAACTTACCATACTAGATTGAACACCGCAAATAAGAAACCTCAAGCTCACATCTTCATCATGTATTTTAACTGCCGGCAGAGAACTCACATCATCTCTTTCCTCCGCAATATCTTCCACAGGGTAAGAAACATCTATTTCGGGAGGGATCCCAAGAAGATCCAGTCCTAGGTCACTGTTATGTATGGTCTTATCATCAAAAGAGACACTCCTCTTTTGTAGACAGTAAAAACTAGTTGAAGCATGAGCAAGCTGGAAAGCATCCCATACATGAGCCCTTGAGCTGCAACAAATGGAAAAACAAGCATGTGAAGTTAAGTGACATGCTGGTATGTGTGTCTCGCTGTTGTCATATTCTCTTTTTAACCTAGTCGTTTCTCTATTAGCCCTCTTTTTCCCTAAGATGCATTTTTGACAGGCAAAATCGACTCCATGTTGCTTCGTAGCCACTCATCCAATGTGATGTTAATCGGCAAGTGAAACGATGTTTCCAGAAAACCAAAGATATTCATGACACATGCAGCTTAAAACTTCAATATATCTCCAAGAGTTGATGAGAGAGCAACCTTATCACGATTGACTATATCACCATCTATGTACTCAATAACCAGAAACTGGTTTATAATCTATTTCAACTAAACATGAGACCACCACCCTCATGGCAATGTCAACTAAAGCTATTGAGAGAGAAATAGAGAGACCTACATAGATTAAAATTCAATCCTATCACTCAAGAAAAGAGAATACTGTTACCACCAGAGACCAAGCAAGCACCGGTTTCACTCGTGATATAATCACACATGAACACAATTGCGAGTTTGAAAGACCTACCTCTTCAGTACTGCCAATAAAGCATGAAGGAAATGAGAAGCTGCAGAGTGAGGCACCAAATACTTCCAGAATATCACATAAGGTATCCCCTGCAAAGATGAGGCAACCAACTTTAACAATATCTTTCTGTACACAGGAGACTAAAGCCAGGAGACTTATGATGAATTGCTCATCAATCATCAATCTTGCAAGAAACTATCCAATGCCATTGGTTTCTCAAATAAACTAACCTTAGAATGAAGTGCCTCTGCCAATTTTTCGCCATGTGGAATTTCCAGGTAAATCTGCAAGAGGAATATCGAAAGTAAGCCATTACTAAGCTAGAGCTGAACCCTCAAAACAGAAAGACCGGAATTCACATCAGAATTGGCGAAGAAGAATAAGAAGAAAGTTGTGCTAGACTTTCTCATGCATCATCCTCCCCCAGAACAAAAAAAAATGACGGCAGTACTGTGTCCTCCAAATTCTACCATGCCTTAGGATATCCACTGACAATGAATTCGCCACCCCACCACTTCTCCAACCTCGTCCGTACTACTAATGATCAGAAGCAAGATTGTATATCATGTCTGTACTCATCCTCAAAATCTCATAGTCAATCACCTCTGTCAGTTTTCCCACATCAAAGTCAATTAGCCTTATCATCCAGTTTTAGATGGTTTGCAGCATCGGCATTATTGGCTTTATTCTCTATCGAGGCACCGCATACTTAATTCAACAAGATGCCGACAGACATATCATCAGAAAACTCTGCAACATGACTAGAAGACTAAGACTATAAAAACGTACTCCTCTAAGCACATGAAAGAGTACCCATTTAACACCCCTAGCAATTGTCACCGGTCCATGCCCTTTGCAACATAAGTATAGATTATGTAACAATCAAGATTTGTAGCCAGGCAAAATAGGAGAGAAAGGAACAATGTGCAAAGAGATTCATGCCGACAACTAAGTCGATAGAAATCAAAGATTACATACGGCGACAGGCAATGTTTCGCCAAAGAGCCCAACTATAGAGTCGGCAGTGACGCAACTAGTGCCGTTCCATGCTAGAGACACTCCATCACCCTCATCCTTAAGCTGATCTCCTTGCAAGTACACGAAAGCCGGCCGGCGCGACTCCACGGCCCGACGGAATTCATCTTCACTCGGACTTCGCAGAGCATGGACCTGCACTGAGAAAGAGACGTGATGATCCCGGCTCTAATCACAACACAACCAAGAAAGAAGTTCACCAGGCTGAGCTGATTCCGCACCTCCAAATACCCCGACGACGCCCGCTCCGGGAAGGAACACGTCCGGTGATCCTCGGCAGCGTCCACCGAGCTTCCGCCGCCGCCGCCGGTCACTGCGAGGAAGCTGCAAGCGTCTCTCGCCCTGACGTGCGACATCACTCTCCTCCTCCTTCCTCCCGCGCGGGTGTCTCTCGCCGGAGACTAGACGACGACGGAGGATTGGTCGAGCAGGTTGCCGCCGCCGTCCCGGATCATAGCCCAGACCCGGAGCCGCACGACCGCAGCAGCGTCCAAATCAGTAACCCGGCACCGCCCTGCCCATCGCCGCCAGATTCGCTCGTCGGCCTGCGGTCTCCGGTCGTCGGATGTGGCATTCTCCGGCGACTGTCCACGGAAGCAGGAAGAGGAGACGGCGGAAGAAATCGAATCGAAACCCTAATGGAAGCTGGAAGGAAGGGAGGAAGGAAGAGGAAGACTAATCTCCTCACGTGCTTTGGGATCGCTTTCTTCGTTTTGAGATCGTACTGGATTTTCCTATCCAAAAATCAATTCGAATAAGAAATTTTCACTTATTCAAAACTTTCCCAATTATTTTGTCAACATCATGCGGGAAAACGCCAGAACGTACTTCGGGTTTTGTAGAATTTTACGGGTGGCTCGCTTTACATCGATAGAACAGAGCAACCTTAAAAAAACAAATCTTATGAATAATGTGGATCTGCACATCATCAGTTCATCTCTTAATTACGTCATCTCATGTTCGAAGTAAGGAATGCCTGGACACGTCGTGCGTGACAAAAAGAATATATAAAAAAAAAGATGGGTAGTCAATAAATGATGTAGGTGAAGCGAATGGCTACACTTGATATGAGGCGGGAACGGTCTTTTACTTTGAAATTACTTCGATATAGGAACATTAGCGGGATAATTGTCAATTTGAAAATGATTTGATAAGGCTATATTTTAAACTTGTCATAGCTTTCCTCTATCTTAGTTTTCATCAGCATGAATGAAAAATATTGGATAGTGCTACAATTAGCCCGGCAAAGATGTTTAAAGATCTCTTGTCTTTCTACTTCTCGGAACGATTTATTTTCTTTGAATTTTGATCCAAGCAACATATGATCATCTATATGCGAGGACATAAGTTTAAGGCTATGCATGACAACACTTCTTAATTGGGAAATGGTTTTTTTTTTTTTTTTTTTTTTCAGAAATACTTCTTTTTTATTTATTATATTCCGAGAAACAATTTTTGAGTAAAAGAACTCGTTTGGTAACTATACAAAATTTCTACTTCAAAAATAAAAAAGAATAGAAATACGTTTAGTAAAAAAATAGTTTCTTTTTTGTATTTATTTGTTTTTTATTCTTACTCACAGATTGTCGCCAGCCGACCGCCGCCCACTGCGCACATCGCCACCGGCCGATCGCCGGCTGTCGACCATCACCGCTGATTGCCGTTGCACAACCCATCGGTCGCCTCCGACAGCCGACGGTCGATGGCGGCGGTGGACAATGGCCGCGGTAAGAGAAGAATAAAAGAAAAAAAAAGAAAGAAAATTCACTTATTTATAAAATTTGTGAATAAGAAGTAACTTTTTTTTACTTCTCATTTATGTTCCAAAATCATTTCCGAGAACAAAAAAATAATTTGGCGTTACCAAACGGATTTCTGTTCTTTTTATTTCGGGAAACAAAAGAACAGAAATTTTGGGGAAGAGAAATGTTCTCATACACCCCCCGATCAGATGGTGTTCACTGTTCAGGCCATTTTTTGTGTGCCTCAATTTATCTACTTCCCCCGCGATTTGAAGGTGCATTCCTTCGTCTTGATGTCAAGATTTAGTTTTAGCTTGCGCCACTTAATGAATATAATTAAAATTGGTCAAGGAGCGCCTTATATGTATCATTTCTTTTTTTAAATTATCAAAAGATGTATTGTTAATCCGTGGTGAAATTGTGTATGCTCATACGTAGAGTTTATGGGTTAATTAACGATTAGGGAAAAAAAAGTAAATACGATACTTCATAATATGGATGACATTTATTTGATAGTTAATAAAAGCACTTTATTTATATTTACTTATTTAGTCTTTAAGCATGGCTAAAAAAATCAAACTACATTTTTCAATAATGAATTTAGCTTAAATGATTATTCAAAATACGTTAAGGCCCTGTTTGGCAACCTTCCCTATAGTACCAGATTCTGATTTTTTGTTCCCAGAATCAGTTTGGGACGAGAATCGTGTTTGGTAAAATTTTTGTTTCCGGGACAAATACGTTGAGATTTAAGAATAAAAAAAAAGTTGATTTTGCGTCCGAGAATCAAAAAAAGAATCAACACGTTAAAATTCTCTTCTTCCTTCCGGCATCCCGCGACCACCGCCCGCCGCCGTCCGCCGCCGCCGCCGCCGCCGCCCGTCGTTCACCGGCCGCCGGTCCGGCGAGCTCGCCGGGCCGGGCGAGGTCCGATGAGCTCGCCGGAGGCGATCCTAGCCACCGGCGAGGCTCGGCCTCACCGGGGCTGGGCGAGCCTCGCCCAGCCCAGCGGCAGGCCAGGCTTGGCCGACAAGGGCCGGCGACGCTCCGGTGAGGTCGCCGACCCTCGTTCGGCCGGTCGCCGGTCCGGCGACCGGTCGGAAGAAGAAGAAGAGTAATAGGAGAAAAGGGGAAAAAAAAAAAGAAAAAAGGAAAAAAAGAAAAGGAAAAAAGGAAAAAGGAAAAAAAGAAAAGAAAAAAAGTAAAAAAGTAAAAAAATTATTTAAAATTTAAAAATTTAATTTGGAACAGAATCAATCTACACGTTATCAAACGCAATTTTATTCCAGAATCGGAAATTTTGAACAATTACCAAATACGTTTTTTTACTCATAATCAGTTCCGGGAACAGAATAAAAAATAATCAATTCTTATCAGAATCAGTTCCCGGGAACAGAATCGTTGCCAAACGTGCCCTAATCCACCAAAGGCATGCGGCCCGGATGAAAAGTGATTAAGGGTTGAGGATGAAGAATAACAAATGCGAGTTCGATACCCATGAGCACCGCATATACTTATAAATATATCAAAGAGAAAATTGTTCAAAAATCTTAAATCTATAGTATTTTTGTCAATTTAGTTCCAAATCTTTTACGTTTTGTTAATTAAATTCATCCAACTAATTTTAATCGAAAATCGTTAACATGAACATTGATAATGTTATATAAGATGGTCGGCGTTAACGTGAATAAATTTTAATCATATTTTTATTTTCTTATATATATTTTTATTGATAAGGGTCGTAGCCCCCTCCCAACCATCAACTGGGGCTCGACAACCCCCACCGGGCGAGAGCTTGCAAAGTCATCATCAATCGTGAGCTAGGGAACCCTCGCCATTAATTGACAAGGGTCACATCCTTCGCCAACTACTAGGGAGGGCTTGCAATGTTCACTCATAGCTAAGCGAGGCCATGAGACCTCTCATAATGACTGGCAAGGGCTCACTACCCTCAGCATGACTAGTGAGGGCCACGAGCCTTCCTTGCCAATAGCAGCAAGGGCTTGCGACCCTTGCTCGATGGCTGACGGCCCCTAGTCTGTTAATGAACAAAGAAAAAAGAGTTAAAAAAGTAAAGAAAAAAATAAAAGAAAAAAATTGGTCAAGTTGATTTAATTGGCAAAACGCGAAAGATTTAAGACTACATTGATAAAATCGCAATAGGTTTAGAATTATTTGGATAATTAAAATATTTAAAACTGAACTGATATATGTGCATGAGTTGCTTTTGTCGTAGGTCCATGACTAGTAAATATATTACAACAAAGTATTCCTAAAACGCCACCAATTATAATGACAATTGGTCTTCAGAATTTTAGGGGATAATTACTAAAAAGGCACATTGCCAATTCAATTTTAAATTTTCCAATTTAGCCAACTTAATTCATTACCTTTTTCACGATTTGTTTATATAGTCATTCCAACCAATTTTGATAATTTTGATAAGAAATTACTGACATAGTAGTCTAGTCAGTGTCGACTGTCTTATATAACATGATTGGTATTAATATGGACGATCTTGCAATGTTTAAAAAATTTCATAATTTTTTACTTTGTTTTTGCTTTTTTCCTTATTCCTATACCGGTCGTCAGCCTTTGACAAGGGTTGACCTCATTGGACTTTGGCGAGGGGTGCGACACCCTCACCCAACTCGGCCCTTGCCAAAGTCCGATGAGGGTTTGTGGCTTGATGACTGGTGGTGGAGAATGAAAAAGAAAAGAGATAAAAAAAATAAAGGAAAAAGAAAAAAAAAGAAAAAAAAATTTAGAAACTTTTTGAAAATTATAAAAATTGTCAAAGTTAACGCCTATTATGTCATATGACGACTAACATCCATGTTAGCAAATTTTAGTCAAAATTAGCCTAAATGACTACATTAACATGTTGGAATAAGTTTTAGGATTAAATTAATCAAAGTGATAAGTTTAGAACTAAATTGACATTTATATAATATGGCAATGACCTTATTTTTTATAATTTCAAAGATTTTTAGAAAAACTTCATTATTATTGCAAACAGTGAATTTGTTACATCCTCCACCGAAAAATGTTCCACCTAGGCATGTACTTTCAACTCACTATGGAGAGCGTTTATTCTCATCTCTTCACCTTAATGACTTGGTCTTTTCTTTTTTAACTGCGTGTTAATCTCTCTTTCTTTATACTTTTTTTTTTTTGGTCGGACACTTTCTTTATACTTTGCTTAAGATTTCCGTGTCTTTAACGCCATTTTCTTAAATTTCATAGGAAAAAAAATTGACGTCATAACTTGTAACTCTTATTTTCGAATTCTTTTCCAGAACTACCTTTTTATTTATCGAAAACGACTGAACAAGTGAACAACCATTTATTGGAACGTCCTCGTCACAATGTTGTTACACTAAAAGACATCTGATTTTTCAAGTGGATGATGTGGGAGCCTCTCATCTTTTCCTTACGATGACAAATAATCAAACACCAAATATCATGCCCTCCGAACTTTCGTATTTTAATAAAATCGATCTCCTTTTCCTAATTCAAAAATATTGCTTAGATGCCGTAATATTTGCTAATTGCGATGTTCGCATCAAATCATCCATTCGAGGTAGAACATCATGTAAATTATGTAGTGGAGATATCACTCATATCTTGACTAGGAAGGTTCGAATATAATTTACTCGTCACGCTTTTTTCTTTTGACCGTGCTTTGCGACTTGTTTTACAAAAGAAATTTAAAGAGCAAAATCCTAAAAATGGTTGGTTTGACTGTTTGATCCGGACCCAAAAAAAAAAAAAAAAAAAGCGCACCAAATCAAACCGACAAAAAATGTCCTTGGAGCGAGCATCAACCATTTTTCTAGAAAGAACCTTCTCAAATCGAATGGGGAACTTGACCAATCGAGCTATTTGAACAATTCTTAATTGAGATAACAATATAAATGATTCATAAGCCTTGCCCTAATTTACAATGTAGTTTTTGAATTTTGACTTAATGTACAATATGATTTTTGAAATTTTAATTGGTTCAATGTGATTCCTGAATTTTTGCTGTATACTCAACTTAATCATGTTCAATATTTTCCTTTCATTAGTTTAAATTCTAGAATAATATTAAATATTTTAATACAGTTTAAAGACTAAATTGAACATATACAAAAATTCATGAATTATTTAATAATTTGAGCTGCAATTTAGAAATCATATTATACATTATACTAAAATTCATGAATTATTTATGTCATTTTGACCACAAAAAACTCAAAACTTTGTTCAAAGTGACAAATTTACTCCAAACTTTTTTTTATGACATGAAAATCCCAAATTTTGCAAAGTATGATACATTTACCCCATTAATGATATTTTTGTCTTATTTTGTTTGTTTTTTCTTTTTTTTTTTTTTTCTTATTCTTTCTTCCCTTCGCCAGGCATGGCGGAGGGAAGCCAACGTCAGGTGAGGGCTACCCTCGCCAATGTCGGGCGAGGGTAGAGAAGAATAAAAAAAAAAAAAAAAAAAAAAAAAGAAATTTTAAAGAGTAAAAAGACCAAAATGTCCTATAATTTAGGGTAAATATGTCACACGAATAGAAGTTCAGAATTTTTTGTGTCAAGAAAAAAAAGTTTGAGGTAAATGTATTACGGTTGGTAAATTTTGGAGTTTTTCATATCACCAAAAAAAGTTTGAGGCAAATTTATTATTTAGGTAAAGTTTAGGGTTTTTGGTGATTTTTTCTCTTTTTTTTAATTCTTTAACTTGTGCAAACTCGTTTAGTTTAGCATTCGCCACACGGCTAGTAAAACAGACTTGGTAAACCTCTTTGGCAAATCTACTACTAGGCAGAAAAATATCTCCGTCACCATCACACTTGCATCGATCGTGCCCTTCTTTCTGACAAACGACCATGGCGTCTGCTTCGTTCATCCAAGAAAACGTACAAAAGGTCTCGGCAAAATATCAGTGAGTTCCATCAGCCCCGAATAGCTGGCATTTCAAAAGCATGTACAAGGCATCGCCCGACATGAAAGGAAAGGAGACACAAGAAATTTACGAACTGTCCCTACCTCTTTCTAGAGGATAAATCAAATATTATGCTCACAAAAACGCAGAAAGCAAATCTGCAAAATTTCCAGCAGTTGGAACTCAAGAAAGCCTTCAAAAAGAAGAAAAGGGCTATGAGACTATGGTCCGAGTTTTGGGAACGATAAGGTGTTGCTGCCGCCGCTGGAGCTCTTCACGGAGAAGGCGGGTCTCGGTCTGGAGAGAGGCGGCATAGCAATGCCTGGGAGACGACACCATCCGTTTCGTCGAAGCCTCCAGTTCCTTCATCTCGTCCATCATGATCCTCCTGTCTCTGCACTCCACACTGCAGTATCCTTCGTCTCCCCTGAATCGACATCACGAATTACAATATCTCGTTAGTCATTCGACCCCATTAGAACAGCTAAATCAAGATGAACCCAACTTAATCCAAACCCTCCAGAGCCCATGAACACCGTCAGCAATATGAAAAGAACAGCCAAAAGATGATCTTGGGTTTGAGGGCACTGTGCTCCGAGCTATACCTGTACATGTAAATGTCTTGGTCGGGCCTGAGTTTCTTGCTGCACAGAGCGCACGTCTTGAGAAAGCAGGAGTGCTCGAGATCGGAGCAGCTGCTCCGGGATGGAGCTCTCGAGCGAGGCTTGGCGTGGTGGAGGCTCGCGGTCGCTTTGGACTTGACGACTATGTGGGGCTTGGCCGTCTCGGAGACCTGCGTCAGGATCCTCAGGCCGACAGCCACCGATGCTGACCGAGCCGACGATGATGAAGGCGAGGATGATGAGGGCCCGTCGTTCTTGCTGCTTCGCTTACGAACCTCCTCGATGCTCCGCTGGGGCATTCCCCACTTCATCAGTGACCTCTTCATCTGGAGAAGGAGTGAAGAAGAGAAGGAGAGGAGGAGGGACAGGAAGAGATGGAGTAGAGTGTGGTGAGAGTGGAGAAGGAAGAGAGCCATGGGTATTTAAAGCAATCCGCGTCACACAGATGTATGGGAATCTAACTTTTTGATATCGCCGTTTCTTTTCACGTGCTGCAAAAACACACAGATATATAATATATATATATATCTGTGTGCGCGTGTGTGAAATAATTGTGTATTTTGGATTTTTCCATGAACCTGATGTTACCGCGTTTGACGATGGTATTGGTATTTATCCACTTTAGACAATACAATATTAAATTCTCAGTAAATGGGAATTTCTTCGTGTGGCCCCCTCTCTCCCTCTCTTTTTCTCCATTTGTTGTGCCCCACACGTGGAGAAGGACGCGAGTGGTCTATTCAACGTTCCAAACGTGGCTGAATCATCGCTGGCCGGAAGAAGTTAGTGACCCCCTCCCAAGGTTGCAATAATATAATGATTGTCCTACAATATGGAAGGCGATTGCTTCGACATGACACGTCCAATTGTTCAATGTCGTGTCAGATAGACATCTCCGAGCAAAAAACAAAATAGACATTATCGTCTCGTTACAGTAAAGGCTTAAATTCTTAAATTCTCTAATATATATATATATATTTAAACATGATATCAAAGTCGAAATCACAAAAACTCAAAGCCCGACGCTTCACTTTTAACGAGACCTCTTATTTTGATCGAATATACAAATATAATCAATATGCATGGGATGCATTCTTAGCCTTTTTTTAAGAATATTATTAGCATTACTGTTAAAAATTTGGACGATGATTCTTCATGCTGCGCACTTTCCGTTGTGCGGGTCACGTTGTGTTGAGTTCATGTGAGATGATGATGGGCCTTCTCGACATCAAAACCAGATGCAGCCGCATTCTGTTCTCAAAAGAGTTTCCCATCCCATGCTTTGGACGGTGTCATTTAAAGACTGCTTTAGTTCAGCCCCACCTAATTCAGCCGAACTCCTCCTTTCATCCACATGTGTTTACCGTACGGAAGGCTTCCAAAAGGAACAACCGCGGCACATGTTAAATATTCTGAACCCCATAAATTAATTGGTCAGGCGACCGACACATTGTAAGAAGGCGTTGGAATAGACAAGCCATGTTATCCCATGAGTACTTAATATATCAATCGTGCTACCAAGAGCAATGCTAGCATGACGGCCTGTATCATTAGTAGAAAGGATGGCGGCCTCTCGATCAAAATTGCCTCACGCCAAGAGAAGGCAACAGGCTGAGTAAGTCAAGACCACCATTGGTTAAGACAGAGGGAAAAAGCTAAATGGAGAAATAAATGATCCGTCTATTACAAAACAATAAAAGGAGGAAAGATACTGAATAGCGAGATATTGAATTTGTCCATTTGTAGATGACTTACTTTAAAGTTATTTAGAATAAGACCACATCAAAAATTTTCTTATAACAACAGGAAACCAAAAAAATTAAAGCATGACATGAAATTGGTTAAGCAAAGAGAGAATATAAGAAGGACAATGCTAGCCTAACGGTGCTGTAAAGCTTCAAACTAACGTGTATTTTGAGCCTTTAGTATCACTTCAAAAGCAACATGCTACCAGATATTTGATAATTAATAATTCAGCTTCATTAGTAGAAGATTGCAAGCATTTTATGGAAGAGAGAAATGAACAATTTTATTTAATTTAATAATTTAATATTGATAAAAAAATCTATTTCACATGAGACAACTTCAAATCCACCTAGCAAACTTAAAAGTAAATTTTAATTCTTATACAAAAAATTAATGGAATCCAAGGTGGTGAGTTCTAACAAACCCCACTCAAAATCCCAGAAGTCGTCCGGTTTCCTTGGGAAAAAATGGGGTGCAAGCTTTTTCCTTCCACAAATTCATGAAAAATTGCTGAACATGCCTCTGCACAGAGTTGCCTTCCAGGGCCAAAAATGGGTAAAGAAAGAGTTCGGGAATGGTACTTTTGTCATGATGAATTGAAGAACGTGGGCACGGTGGCAAGAGAGTTACACTCAAGGACTACGACTACCGCTGTCACGGTGAATTTTCAGACGGAGGTCCCGAAGGGGGCCAAAAACGGCGGAGAGCGAAGTTTTCGACTTGGTGCAAAAGCGTCAAAAAGTAAATTTGTACCATTTCTCGATTTGTCCCTATCATCTTGGGCAAGTCCGTGCTAATCATCTCCGGATCATTCCAATTTTATCCGAAAAGACAATTTGCTCCATTTGACATCACTGTATAAATTGTTAAGATGGGAAGTTGAAGTGACATTTGACTACCATGATTAAAACCTCTATGATGGAACCGACCTTGAGTCTTTGGCAGATTGACTCGACGGGATGGCAATTTATGAAATCTTATCTATATCATCCTCCATCTTGAACTTTGAAGATCGACGATGACATATTGACCTTTGAAATTTGATTTAGCCGAAATTGTAAAAAAGGCTCTCCTAAAAGTAGGGAAAGAAAAAATCTATCTGGAAATATCCTCGAATGATTAGTTGGTAGCTAGTGAGTATTCGATTTTTCATAAAACTCACATGATTCTTTTGCTCATCAAATAATTCGCATCTATTTATCTCTAATAAGGATTGAACCCACAAATTTTATGCTTTGAAAAAAACAGTCTAAATTTTTTCATAAGGGTTGTTCCTCGTGCGCATCAAAATTATACTCAACGCTATGCTTTGGTATTTGTTGGTATATTTATGGATATTCAAAATTTCCTTTTCAAAGAATTTTATTAAAAATATTATTAGATATTGAGAATATCATTTAATATATTCTTATTTTCCAAGGATTAGATTATTTCTTTTAATATACATATTGTTCTGGGATAAATCCCCTTAATTTTATATTAATAAAAGATCATGCCCATTGCGTAAAAATATAGTCTTTATCGATTCTTTCTCCCTCATATTTTCTAAATATAGATGTGGTATAGAGATGTCGTCGTCGTCAGCATCTTTGACTATCAAGTTGTCAAGCTTCATTTTAATCTCTACTCTTTATTAGGTGAATTGTGCCTTATTGTTGTTAGTCATCTCATATTCAGTAACTTCCAAGTTTTATCGACACTCAAAAATGACTACCATGGATGATATCCATTGTGGGACTCTTCAAATTGTGAGCCTTATCCACAAGTAAGGTCGCTATCAAGTATCCAAGCAACAGCGCCAGAGTCGATCATACATTCATTGAGCATGGATGATGTCGATAAGTATCCTTATAGATGTGAGCATCGGAGTCAAGCACACTTTCATTAAGCATTTGAAGTTGAGCGCCGTATGGTGATGTAGTTTAATTTGTCACAATTCAAGTTAGGCATTGACATGATTCTATCGAGGTTGTACAAAAAAGATCTGTCAACTTTTTGGTCACGTGTCTTTTCAATGCTTGTCAAATTCAATGATGACGTGGATTACTTCCATTTTGTTGGTGTAAGGTACAGCTTACATAATCATCGTTATCTTGAATCTGATTTGATGTATTCACATCATTTGTCTAGTGTAAGGTGCGCCTCTCATAGCTTATCGGTTACAAACTTTGGAAGAAAGTTGCATCCTCATATGCAAGTCGGTGCTCCAGCTGGAGAGGAGTGTTGAAATATATCTATGGATATTAGAGAATATTGTTAGAGATATTATTAGATATTAAGGATATCATATTATATTTTATTATTACTGAGATAGCTAATTTTCTTATTAGATCATTCCCTTTACTATACATATTGTTCAGTTTCTACATGAATAAAGAGTTCATGCAAATTGGGTAAAAATGTAGACTTTAGTGATTCTCTCCCCGTCCGTTGAAAATCCTCAAATATGTATAATATCTCTTAATATCATATTTTGCACCCTCCATTTGCTACCATAATTCAACCACTGAAGGAAAGAATAATTTTTTGCTGAAAAATCTAAAGGTTGCAAAGTGAATTGTTAGTAGTTTAGGACTAAATTAATATAATTGAAAATTTTATGATTGAATTGATTGTAGTATAATAAATTTAGTACTTTTTGAACAATTGTCCCCGGACAATTTAGCATACATTCGCTAGTAAGGATGTCATATTGGCTCTAGTACTATTGCCTTTAGCAAAATCTTTGACTCTTGTTGGGTTGAAGATGGCGCTTAATCTCGATATATGTATCATGACTTGACATGAGTCGTCATCTTACTAGCACGTAATTCTGGCTTATAAAGAACATTAATTATGGAATGTTAAATTTCATGTTATGAAAACATAATATAGTTTCAACACAAAAAGGGTTGATCTCACAAGAGGTTTTCTGAAGATCAATTAACATCAAACATGAGAAGATATCACATCTTTGAGGAAGCATTAGAGATGGTCGTAATTAGCCGACGGGAATTGGCCCGCTAGGTATTAAAATGATCTCATGCATAACTTATTTAGGATCTCAATCATTATATAATATATAATACACTAAAATGTGTGTATAGATTTTTCCATGAACCTGAAGTTACTAAAGAGTGATCAGTTTTAGGGTGAGCGGTTCCTACACCAGAACTGAGACTATCCATTAAGGATTGGTTCTGCAAAATGGGAACTGAGAGCTATCCGTTAGTTCATAGACCCAACTGGGAACTGGATCATCGGTCCGGTTCGATTTTAGAGTGGATTCGTGGAATTGGTCTAATTTGGTAATACCTAATTTATATTGCGTAATATAAAGTTTGAAATCCGCATTATGCAAGATCAAACATAAGGTAATATACACTCTGTATAAACTATAAACGCTAACATAATAATTTGGGAAATGAAACAGAAGGTAATAATTACAATACACACAATATAAAGACCATATAGAAGACCATGTACTCATCACTTGTTGGATGATTGCACTTTGTTTAAAGGCTAACATCAGCAATGAGCATTATAACGTGATTAAGATATAGAGTTGGAAATCTGCCGCAAAACCAAACAGAAGGCTAAGGCTCAGCCTTATGATATATGAAGACAAATCTCCTTAATAAACATAACTAAGCTGAAACAAACATGACCGGAAAAGTAGAAAGGCAACGGAAAATTAAGATTGACAATTGGATTTCAAAACATAAAAGTTAATATATATATATATATATATATATTTATAATCGGTCCAATTTGGGTGGTTTAGATGGACAGTTTCATACTAGAACTGAGAACCGGACCGCCTGTCTTCTGATTTTAATTATTGAAATTGGGAATCGGACTGAACCGCTTAGGAATCGCCCAAATCAGCCAGTTCAATCTGGTTCCAAGCAGCTTAGGCGGTTTTCGATCTTTTCGCGCAACCCTAATGTTACCGCGTTTCATGATGGTATTGGTTTTCTTCCACTTTGCATGTTATTAAATTCTCGGTAAATTGGAATTTCTTTGTGTGGACCCTTATCTTCATTTGCTGGCCCCACACTTGGGAAATGACGCGCGTGGTTGGTTCCACGTTCGAAACGTGGTGAAATTATCGTGAGCTGTAAAAGTTAGTGACCCCTCTTCCACGTTGAAATAATATTTTAGTTCAGTACAGTAAGGAATACGAATGCTTCAACATGACGGGTCGATTTGTTTAATGAGCGTATTCGAGAAACATCATGGTCCCGTCACGGTAAAGGGCTTGAGGTTTTCTTTAAAAACTAATTATCTAACGCGGCATCAAAGTCTGTATCGTGAAAATTCCAATTTTGACGCCCTGCTTTTAGTGGGACCTACTTTAATTGACTGCCTATGCAAGGGGATGCACTCTTAGCCTTTTTTGAGAATTTTAGTTTGACCTCACATTTCTACTTTTTTTTTTTTTTTTTTTTTTTCAATTTGCCAATATTGATTTAGACGACGATTTTTTCATGGACTAAGATACGTTCACTTTTGGTGTCGCATCACTTTGGTTGATTCCCAAAACTATTCCATGTTTTGGACGGCATCATTTAAAAATTTATTTAGCCGGACCTAATCGGCTTAATTGCCTTTTCCTTCACATGTTTTACTGTTGGGAAGGTTTTGAAAGAAGCTAATTTTCTATATATATATATATATATATATATATATATATATATATAGAATTGAATGATTTGATCTTCAATATTGATTCTTTAAGTGATGTGATGTGACGGATTATAAGGAGATATTTAAATAGATGGTCTCCTTTTAATATAATTGAAATTGACGACAATTTATCACGTGACTACTTAATATATCCTAAATAAATGATAAACCGATGGAAATCCCTTGGACATGGTATGCCTTTTGAGGTTGAAACTCCAAAAAGGAAAGAAAGTGTGCAAGCCACCGGGCGTAGCATCAAGATGCGGCTAGTGAAAAGCTCCGGAGTAATGATGCATCGGAGCCCACATAACTATGGACCGCGTTTCCAAAATTCATACGCGACAACAGCATTCATAATTTTTAAAATCAATTTCATCTCTATCTAGACTTGTAAAATAAATGAGTAGGGTTGAGTTTGGTTAGGGTCGAAAATAGTCCAACTCAAATTGACCAAACATTTCTATGCAATATAAATCGGGAAAGTTAAAAAAAAAAAAATCTTAAATATATTTCATTAATACCAATTCAATTCTAAAAATTTTAATTAGATCAATCTAGTCTTAAACTTTTTTACATTGGTATAAATTCAATTTATTCGACTAATTTACGTAGGATATTACTAATGTGGACATTGATCATCCTATGTAACATTAACATTATCTAATTTTTTTTCCCCAAATTATGGGTAAGTGAGTCACTAGCCACAAGCAAGGCCTGGGTGAGAAGGATCTCCACGCCCTCGTTGTCATAGACAAGGCTCGCTTATTGGCCGGTGAGGACAACGAGGGCATGGAGGTTCTCACTGGCCAACAGGCAAAGGTGTGAGGGCCCTCGCCTGCGGCTAGTGATGTTTGGCACGACCTCATCAGCCCGAAGTGTTGTAGTAATAGTAGTAGTAGTAGTAGTAGTAGTAATAATAATAAATAGATAGATAAATAAATATATATATTTTAAAGTTAGTCCACACCATTAATTTAAGGACCTATATTAGTCAGAGTACCAATGTGAAAAAGTCTAGAATTAAATTGATGTAATTGAAAGATTTAAGACTAAAGTAATAAAAATACAATAGGTTTGGAACTTTTTTTGTACTCTTATCATATAAATTTAGCAACATATACCTAACTCTATTGGTATGGTTAAAATACTTCCAAATTCAATCCAATCTAGAAAAACTCATTTAAGGTGGGAGCCCGTAGTGAGCAAGCATGAGATCAAGTGAGGTTGAAAAAGAGTTATACAAGTGGTTTATGTCTAAATAAATTGCGAACCCATTTAACATCAATATTATTTTGGATTTTATCATTCTAAGCTCATTTATGACTCATTTATCAAACATAACTAATCCATATAACAACATATTCTATCGTGTATGTGTTAAGAAATGGGTCCATGATACATTTTGATAGGTCTATCTCTATCATTAATTAATTAATCTCATAATAGGATCCATATGATCAACGGTGAAGATAGATTTTTATAATATATATATATATATATATATATATATATATATATATATATATATATGAACTGTTCATATTGTTTACATGAATAAACTATAGAATAAATATCATACATTAGAAAGCTCGGCCCAACCTAAATTGGTCCGGCGTTTGATCGTATGACCCCAAAATCGAGATGCGAAATAAGGAGAGACTTGAATAACAAAATTAGGTCAAGCTCGGGCCCGAAAACTCATCTTATTCTTTCCTATGGAATTCAAGCCACTCACTTTCTTGGCATATTGCCCAGTATTTGTAGGACATTTTTTTTTTTGGGCAAAATAAGATATTTTATTTATATTATAACTGAGCCAGCATACCTAATAGATAAGGCATCAGTACATAATAAGACCCGAAGGCCTTGAGGAGGAGAAGCCAGCCAATTGAGAGGGAGTGTCTTGTTCCTCTATTGTCGCGCGGTCCAATCCGCAACGGCGTTGGCGGGTCGTGGACAATAGAGCAAGCCCACCAGCGGTAATTGTTGAAGAAGTTGTGAACATTCTATCCAAGTCGCACGTGTTTCCTAGGAGAAGTCTTCCGTGTACTTGAGGGACTCCACGAGGCTTTTGCAGTCAGTCTCCACCGAAACCACTCCCATCTTCTTCTGCTTTATGTACTTCAAGGCTTCGAGCACAGCTAGGGTTTCCAGTTGAAGACACGACGCCGCCTGAACTGGTTTAGCGAAGTCGTCCACAAGGCTGCCGAAGAAGTCCTGGACGATGCAGGCCACAGCTCCTTCCGTCAACCCCTCGCGGATCAACTCGTCAACATTAATCTTCAAGGTACCAGCTGCCGGAGCTGTCCAGGTTTGAGATATCTCGGTTTCCTCTTCTTTCCCTACTTGAAGATGCACAAAGCCCCATTTTTTGTAACTATCTTGCTGAAATCGAGCTAGATCTACCACTTTGCAGGCATCCGGCTTGGTTCCCCAAAATATATAGTTGTTTCGCTCCTTTCATTCCTGCCATAGAATGTTTGAGATCGTTTCCAAAGAAGGTAGGTGTGTGCCTTTGCTTATAAATTGCGCCAGCCATGCATCAATTCGTATAACCTCCTATGCATTCACTTGTAGGTTGATTTTCGTGTGGCTCCATACTCGTGCGGTGCAAGGGCAAAGAAGATGGATATGTTCAACCGTTTCCATTCTTTCACGGCAAAGATCACATATCGGATCAGGTAAAATCTTTATTTTTCATAAGTTCTCCTTCAATGGGATGGCATTTTGACAAACATTCCAAATAATAATCTTCACTTTAGGGCTGGTTCGCATCTTCCATAGAGCATTCCATAGTTCTCTCAGTGTTTGGTAGGAAGACGAGGGGTATTCCATTGCAATATGCGCAGTCGCTCGTTCTCTTAATAGGTTATAGCCATTTTTGACTGTAAAAGACCCGTCCTTAGTTCTTGTCTATATCAATTCATTATTTGTAATTTGACGGTTGATTAGGATGGCAAGGATCTCCTGAGTAGTCTGTTCATCAAAGATACTGTTCAATAGTGGTTCATTCCATTGTTCTGTTTCAAAATTCATCAACTCAGAAACTTGCCATGGATCATTTCTGTTTATTGCATTCCTTGACTCGGGGCAAAAGGGTCAGCCCTTACCACTTCTTTTGCGAGTGTCGCATCATTTTGTAGGGACTATGCTAATCTTCCCTGTATCATTCCAATTTCATGTCTTCAAAGAAATTACCTGACTTTTCTTCTCATTCTCATATAAACTTATGCTTTACTTGATGTTTGAATGATGTGGAACTGAAGAGGTTTCGAGCTGACATCACTACTAACTCCCATCAAAGAACTTGTGTCACTGATACATTGGCTCGATGGGTTGGTGATTTGGGATATACGATTTATATTATCTTTGGCCTCGAACCTCGAAGATTGGTGTTGACATAATAAGCTTTGATTCTCAAATTAGCCGAATTATGAGAAGGCTCTCTTTAATTTGGGAAAGGAAATCAAAAACCTTTCTTGAAACATCCTCCAATGGCTAGCTGATAGCTAACAATGTACTCGATCTTTCCTATAAACTTGCATGATTCATTTGCTTATCAAGTAATTCGCATCCATTTTGCTCCAATAACGATTGAACCCACAAACTATATAGTCAGGATAAACAAGGCTTAATTTTTCGATAGGGTATGCATCTTGTGCGCATCAAAATTATACTCAACACTATGCTTTTTGTATCTCTTAAGATCATATTTTGCACCCTCCACTTGCTACCATGATTCGACCATAGAACGAAACAACAATTGTTTGCAAAAAGATCGCCATAGGTCGCAAAATGCCTTCCCAGGAGTCAACATCATATTGCTCATAGTAAAGAAGAATCATGCAGGCCAGATAGGGTTAACTCCATCTTTTTATTTGCTCATTTTACGACTCTCAATTTCAACATGTAGACTTACAAGTGTGCTTCTGTGATTAGACTAAGTTAACCTCGAACCTTTCTGTGATCACATATAACTATGTTAACATTGTCTTGGGATGAGCAAAAAAAGGTGAGCCAATTTTCCCCAATCATAACAAAAACTTTCTCAATTAATAGGACTTGTTGATTAATGATAGGGATAAGTGCATTAGAAGTCCTAAAACTTATCATGAAAATGCAATTAAGTTCTAAAACTTTCAAAAAGTGCAATTAAGTTCTAAAATTTATTACGAAAATTCAATAAAGTCCTAAAACTTTCAAAAGATTCAATAAAGTCCTAAAACTTGTTTCGAAAGTGCAAACAAGTCCTAAAACTTGTCTCGAAAGTACAATCAAGTTTTAAAACTTTCTAAAAGTGTAGTCAATGGAAGGACTTAGATTGAACTATTTTGATAAGTTTTAGGACTTAATTGCACTTTGTGACAAGTTTTAGGACTTAATTGCACTTTTTGAAAGTTTTATGACTTAATTGCATTTTCATAACAAATTTTAGGACTTACAATGCACTTATCCCTTAATGATATGATAAGATCACATATGAAATTCCAATAGATTTTCATTTTACATTGGGACACCATTCATCTCGACATCGTCTATCAAGTCATACCATACTACTTAGGAAACATTTGTTAGTAAGAATGTCTTGTGGCCCTAGTACCATTGTTTTTAGCGCAATCTTTGCCCATTGTTGGGTTGGAGATGGCGCTCAATATCCACGTGTGAACGATGAGTTTATGCTATTCGTCCTCTTATCTGCATGAATTCTAGCTTATAAACTACATTATCTATGGAATGTTAGGTTCAATGTCATGACAACACAACATAGTTGCAAGATGAAAAGGGTTGATTGCCATAGTAGGCTTTTCAAAGATCGATCAACGTTAAACATGTGAAGACATCACATCTTTGAGAACGTGTTGGAGATAAACACGATTTGCTAATGGGTGTAGTCCGTCAGGTATCAAAACGATCCCCTACATAATTATTTAGGGTTTTTGTTTTCCTTTGCCAGAGCATCATCATAACTTATAGTACCTCTAGAATTATATAAAAGAAAGAGAACCTCTTACTTTTATGAAATTTCGATCACCTTTTTCTTCCACAAATAATCTCAATTTACCTATTTTAGAAAGGAAAAAAGAATTAATGAATAACTTTATCTTATCTTTCGCATATTCCAGTTTTAAATTTTGAATCTCTATCTTACCATGTTCCATTTTTTTTTTTTTTCAAATCTCGAAACAATTTTCTTTTTTCCTATGTATGGGTGCGATTTTGTTTGCAACGCGTACTTTCACGTGCATTTCTACCGATGTCTTTTATTTAAATATTTCCTAATTGGAATTATTTCTCTTAATTTATCAAACGTCACTTGCTTGCATATGCGCAGCTGCGTGTACATCTTTGCTGGAGCAGACAATCGGGACAATAACTAGTAGTGCCTTGGCTTATCAGAATATATCCCTGAAAAAGACCGAAAAATGGGGAATAATGCCAGCTTATGGCAAATTCGTCTGTCTCCCAAAAAAAGAAGTGAACAGAAAATCCACCACAATCTAGAGAGGATAATGCCGAGGATCCCTGTGAAAGTCTCTCGTTCATCACATGGCCAAGTAGATGCTAAAGTTAAAAAGAAAGACTACCTTACTATTGCAATTATGATGGATTAACATATCAACAAAGATAAAGTAAACTCTTCTATTCACATGTCTCTTCAATTTACGTATCTATTAACCACATGAATATCATCAGTTCACGAATCTCTTCGATTGATGTATCTATTAAGTTTATGAATCTCTTCAATTCATGTATCTCTTAAGTTTATGAATCTCTTTATTACTTGTGTTTATTAAGTTCATGTATCTTTTCGGTTCATGGATCTATTCAGTTCGTGTCCATTCAAATTTTATAAATGGAATTGAACTATTCTTCATTTCACAAAAAATAGAGTATATGGAATATGAGAAAAATAGAGTATAAAGTAGATAAACATATAGTGCATATCTTCTCTTCATTTTTCTTTAAGTGTGCTGATTTCGAGAGATGTTAATTAAGTCCCATTTAAATAGTGCTAACTCAAACGAGTTCCGTCAGCTATACATTACATCTTGTTTAATTCTGTTACAATTCTATAACCATTTCACTATTCTATATTTGATTTGCATTGGTGTACTCTTCACTTGTCAAGAAGATTCATTCAATATATTTACTCATTCACTTGGCCATTATTAAAGTCATTATTGCTTTTTCAGAGTCACTATTTTTCTAGTTACAACAAACAATGTTATTTATTTTTTTTGTCTTTTTTGTACAATACGTTATTTCCAACACTACAATTCCTTTCAGCATCTTCCATCCCAAGTCAAAAACTTTACACACGTACATTCCAACCCAAGGGAGAATTCACATATAAATCAATTTTATGTTTCAATTTCATCAAAATTGTGATATTAAATCTAAATAATCTAACATTTTAAAGTTTAAAATGTTAGATTACCAGCTTTTTTGTTGTTACCATCTTGAGAAATGTCAAACTAACTTAGATTAGGATTTTGAAATGGACCTTGTTAACATCCGGGACTAGGAAATATGCTAATAGGGTCAGTTTCCAGTTTGTGAAATTGAGAGCTATTCCATCTAGTTTTGGAATTGATAGTTTGGTTCTTGGGTGGGTCTAGGAGCTAGCAGCGATCTCATTTTTTTTTTTCTATTCCCCAATGGATCAAGAAACAATCAAATTTCCACCCAATGTTCTAAATTCCTTCTTATCATCTGCGATTAGCAAGTTGATCGCGCACTCCAAAACATGGAACAAAAGAAGTTTGTGCCATCATTTTTACTATAGAAGTCCTTACAACTCAAAGTGAATGAGAAATTACACATATCACCCCCAATCATTTTTCAAGAAATATATGTAATAATAAAAATTATAATTAAAAAAATAAATAACTATCGGTCTAGTTCGGTGGTTTGGTTCACACTTGGAACTAGAAATGGACCGATTATTATCGATTTCAAATTTTAGGAATTAGGAAATACCCAAAATTAGCCTATTCAGTCTGGTTTAGTGCTAACCCCTAATTAGATCTAATTTGATTAGGCCCACTTAAGGGAACAGGCACATTAAATTAAGCCCGACCTTAGTGATTTTTTTATTTTTATTTTTGGGGCCAGATTCGTTGTTAAGAATTATCCCCGGGGATTTATGCAGCTGTAACGAGAACAACTTTCTGAAGTGCTCATCTATTTTCTCCTCTGCTATGCACAATGCAAAGATTCTTTGACTCCAAGATTTTTATCCCATTATTTTATGGAACCTCATATAACCATTAGAGAGTGTCGTAGATTCTCATGAATTAAATTCAAAACTAAAAAATTACAGACCGTAAGACAAGTAAGCGCACTAAATGCCAAGTCTAGTGATTCCACTAATTACAACAAGTGTTAAGAAAATACTGGCCAAATAAGTCCCGTGAAGAAGTATAAATATGAAAAGTCGGAATCCTAAAAAAAAAAAAAAAAAAAAAACCAAAGAACCCTATTTCCATTTGGCGTGCAAGATATGCGCATTGTGCACGCGAATGAACTGTAGCATAGTTAAATGGCATAAAGAAATCAACATGACCTGAATTCCATACCATTTGACAGAAAGCAGAAAATAAAAACATTCACACCTCAAGCGCAAAAGAGCGAATTGAACCTAAGAATTCTAGAATTCCATTGCAAGCAGAAGTTCTCAGATACCCCCACGTGCTTCCATTTACGTCTTTCGGCTGTCAACTTCGGTCCGCATCCACCATTTCAAAGATTCTTAGAGACGTTTGCCTCACGTAAATCTCTCAGCATCTCTAAGTACTATATAACGCCGCCTCGCTCAAGAACCCCAGCGAGCAAAACTCATCCATATCTCTCTACTTTCAGGTTTCTTGAACACGATGATCATGGCCAAAGCTCCCGTCAACGGCATTCTTCTTCTCAGGTAGGCGATTATTCTAACTCCATTTCT
The DNA here is from genome assembly GCA_014182555.1 of Eucalyptus erythrocorys. Taxonomy (NCBI): domain Eukaryota; kingdom Viridiplantae; phylum Streptophyta; class Magnoliopsida; order Myrtales; family Myrtaceae; genus Eucalyptus; species Eucalyptus erythrocorys. The sequence continues at coordinate 55,157,999 of CM024602.1, forward strand.
TTGTTCTCGCTTTATGCTGCGGTCGATCGACCTTGTACTGAGAATTGAATTCACCGATGGGTTTGGTCAATCAAGTAGACCAAGAATCCTGACGCTAGTCACGATATACTTTCTATCTGCTATTACGCTCAAACCAGTCACTGCACGTCAAGCGTCGTGACTCACGAGTTTTCTTGTGCTCCTTCGACGCTTTCCCCTACGTCCGATCATATGAAATGAACCGACCATAGTGACTGTCTTTTGGATGTGTGTGGTTTAGCTGGCGATCGTACAGAGCACTAGCGGAGAAGACTGCAGCAGTGAAGGCGGCAGCGGCAGGCGCGATCGGGAAGGCGGCAGATGAGGAGGAGAAGAAGAAGGTGTTTTGGATGAGAGATCCCAAGAGCGGGAACTGGATACCGGAGAGCCACTTCAATAAGGTTGATGTTGCAGAGCTGAGAGAGAAGTTTCTATCCAAGAAGAATGGCAAGCTTTGAACAAGATCTTCTGATACCTGTGGCTTTTTCCTGATCTATAATCCCTCTTATATATGATAGATATGATCTGTGCTCCGACCATATTAAAATGGAGAACGAGAGGGCCTTTTCAATCAATCGATATCTGCAACTTCCATTATTTTGTTATGCTCTTTGTTGATGTTCCAATGGACGTAAAACTCAGGAGCCGTTTGGGTTTATCCGAACGAAAAGCTTGGAATAAAATGAAAAAACAACGAGAATAAACAAGGACGAATCGGAATGATTATGTACATCAGAATCGAGCCCTAACGTCTTGCGATCCAGACTTTTCGGACTAAATAAATGGCTGACCTAATTTTATCATTGTGTATGGTCCATTCAATCCCATTCACATTCCATGTCATCGACAAACAAATGTATCTTTAGAAATTCAGTGAAACCAGCTCACAAGATGAGGAGATACATGGATGAGCCAGCATTTGTTTTCTCTTGGCTTGTCTGTCTTGCAAAAAATGAATGATTGGGAAAACTCTTTCCTAAAAACAAATACTTACATTGCTAAAACAAATGAATAAACAAAAAATATTTTCACGATCCACAAAAAAATTTAGACGTAAATTATTATCAACAATGGAAACATTTTTCATTAATTGATTATTTCATGAGATGCGAACGATTATTTTCAGAAAATATATTCAAAATCATTCATTTTTTTTAGACAATTGGAGCCTAGATTCTTCTCCTGATTTAGTTTAATTTCAGTGGGAGAGCACAACTGAATCAAATACTAGTTATGCTAGACTAGTGAATTGCTATTAAATGTAAAACGAGGTCATCCATTATATTAAGGGTGGCTTTTTTTCTTTTTCTTTTTTTCCTTCTTTATTTGCTAGAATATAATGGATGGCTATTGTTAGAATGTAGCTATGTGCAAAATTGTCTGCGTACGCACATGTTTGGACCGATGATCACTCGAAAAATTTCTTTTACGATAATAAAGAACATACTAAAATTTCTTCTTTCTAACATATATAGGCGAACAAAAAATAGAATATTTGCCGTTTTGTGTTGAGAAGCAAGTATATCAGCTAGAATTAGTGAAGGAAATCCGTTCTCTCTTTTCCACGGAAAAGTCGTTAAATAAACTCGAAAGGCATCTAGAAAAAGACACCAGACATTGGCGTGCGGCTATGAACCGCTCACAAAATGGGGCAACTCAAGGCAAGAATGCCTGAGGCGAAAAGAGGATTCGATCCATCTTCCTACTTATTTGAAGTAATTGAAGGGAACCGATGGGGAGGAATCGGTATATTCTTCTTGGATACTCGAGATTATTTGAGGAAATTAGCTTGACTAGAACGAATTTTTCCATAACTACTAATTTTATCTCAACTTTAAATCTCGTAAGCAATGGTAGGTGTACCACGACCTATTCGTAAAACTTATTTGCAAAGTACGTAGCATTCTCCAAGTGGACGTATAAAATGGCTGGTGATTCGCGTAGTTATCATGATTACAAAGTGTTCTTTTTGTTAAAACGGGTGAAAATATTTTAATTCATATGCTCTTTGAATTAAGTTGTGTCGTGTTGAGTTTGAAACTCTCTCAACAAATTTACGTCGTGTTGGAGTTTTGGTTTCGTATTATGCTAGGAATTGCACCCCAAAATTGAGAGATGATGTCAAAATTGGTCCTTAAACTCTTAGTTAATACACATTTGGTCTATGACCATCTATATTGGTCTTGGATATATTTGTATACTTTGATTTGAACGAATTCGATCTCCGTAGCATACATGGCAACCCAACTAAGCCGTGGGATCCATATTTGTTGATGTGTACAGGCAGCAAAACTTAAAAGAAAGAATAACATGGAGGAGAAAGCACGTGGTATGCTATCAGTATTGGCCTATGTTGGTGAAGGTCTAGTCTTGTCGCGAGTAGGTGAAGGCTTGCTTGGGCTCGCCTAGATTTAAGCAAGGATTAAAACGTTCATGGAGCGATGATATTGATATGGAATCGATATTTGTTGCCAAGACAACTGACTTTTTGACATGGGGTTGCGAGGTCCAACCAACCCTTACAAAAAGGCGGTGAGGATGGTGCCACCATGGGCGAGGACTCTCGCCCCTGCCCACTGGCGAGGGCCATTCTTCCTAGCCAAGAGCTATATGGGGGCGGTTGCTGCCCCCTCCCCCCTCCCTCTTTCTCCGCTACCTTTTCTTTTAATTATTCCTTTGAAATTCCGTCGACATTGTTGTGCACATCAAAAGCCATTTTGGCAGATGGTAGATCCTCCACTGAGTTGAAAGGCCTTATCAGTAAACGTGAATCAAAAAGGATAAGAGCCAAATTGACAAGCATCAAAGCTCGAGAACTGAGTCGGGCATTCGTTAAGAGTTCAAGGTACCAATCTTGACATTGCCCAATGGCACGAGCTCATATGTTATAAGATAGTGTCGTAGATCTTCATGACATTTAACTTAAAAAAAAAAAAAAAAAAAAAAAAGGACCTTAAGATCATAGTGGCAAAATAAGTCCCGTAAAGAAGTATAAAAAATACATCCGAACCCTTCGAAAACCAAGAATCCTACGCGCAAGACATGCGCATTGTGCATGCGAATGAATCGTAGCATAAATAAATACGTAAAGAGATTACATGAATTGAATCGATACCTCTAGGCAAAAAGCAGAGAAGAAAATTGAACCGACAGCTCAAGCGCGATAGAGCAAATTGGAGAACCTAAGGATTCTGGAATTCCATTGCAAGTAGAACTTCCCAGATAACCCCACGTACTTCCTTTATACCTTTCGACTGATAATACCGTTCCGGATACACCTACTTCAAAGATTCTTAGAAACTTTTGCTTCACGTAAATCTCTCTGTATCTCCTAGTACTATAACCCCCCGGGCTCAAGAACCCTAGCAAGTAATACCATCCATATCCATCTAGTTTCAGGTTTCTTGAAGCTGTTGATCATGGCCAAAGCTCCCGTCAATGGCATTCTCCTTCTCAGGTAGGCCATCATTCTAACTCCGTTTCTTGTCCTCGCTTTACGCTGCAGTTGGTCGACCGTGCACCAAAAATTGCATCGCGTATGGATTCGGTCAATCAAGTGGACCAAGAATGCCTCCACCATTCACGAGATACTCTTTATCTGCTAGTTCGTCCGCTCAAACCAGTCACTGCACGTCGAGCGTCGCAACTCACGAGTTCTCGTGTTCTTTTGGCGCTTTTCCACGACAGGTCATTTGAAACGAACATACCATATAACTGTCTTTTGGATGTGTGTGGTTTAGCCAGCGATCGTACGGAGCACTAGCGGAGAAGACGGCGGCGGCGGCGGCGGCAGTGGGTGCAATCAGGAAGGTGGCAGATGAGGAGGAGGAGGAGGAGGAAAAGAAGGTGTTCTGGATGAAAGATCCCAAGAGCGGGAATTGGATACCGGAGAGACAATTCGATAAGGTTGATGTTGCAGAGCTGAGAGAGAAGTTTCTCTCCAAGAAGAAGGGCCGGCTTTAAACATGATCTTCTGATAACTGTAGCTTTTTCGTGATCCATAATCCCTTATTTACGATAAAATACAATACGGTCTGTGTTGTGACCCTATTAATATGGGGCACGAGAGGGCCTAATCAATGAATATATGCAACTTCCATTATTTTGTTATGCTGTCTTATTAATGTTTAAACGGTCTCCATTTGTTTCTCGATAAATAATATGAGATTTCCAGAAAATTTTGTCTAGGATGTCGTTTCTCAAGAAAATAACAATATTTTTGGGTGCTTGGCTGAACCTGAAAATAAACTAGAAATATTTTATCGCAAACTTCGAATTTTTTACTTTTTTATTCCGTTCTTTTTATTCTTTATTCTTTTTCTTTCTTCCTTGTTGGTTGCCGGCCACAAGCGAGGGACGAGCTCACCCAAGGTTGGCAAGGTTAACCTCACTCGATTCTAGCAAGCTTGAGCCTCGCCGGCCTTGGGCGAGCTTGTCCCTCTGCCATGGCCAGTCCTCGACCAAGAAAAGAAGACAAAGAAAATGATGGAAAATAAAGAATAATTAAAATTTTGATTTTTTTAAAAATATTTTGCTAAGAACTAATGTTTAATTAACTAAAGACTCGAATGTGAGTGTCGAGGACCCTTGTGCTGCTTTTGTGACTCAGGCCTATGTGCCAGGGACATGAGCTTGAGCATCGGAGACCCAAGCCTTTATGGATTTGGATTCGGATGTTTGAGCATCAAGCATGGGCACCAAGGCTTTGAGCCTAGCCTCAATGTATAGGGGTGTGGGCATTAGGGGCCTCGGCCTATGCGTTAGAAATTCGATCCTGAATGATAGGGACTTGAGAACTAGGGTTAGGATTCCTATGTCTAAGCATAGAGTTTCAGGTCCAAGCATCAATCCTTATTTATATTTTGGAAAATGTTTTTGGATTTTCAAAGTGGAAATTATTTTCATGAATTTAAGCATAAGCATTTTGTTAATTTATTTTCCTAATAGAATCAAACACTTGAAAATGAGAAAAATGTTTTCCACAAAATAAACAATCCAAATTATATTGGTGCTTGAACTAGAAGCTCTACATTTGGACACGAGAACCCCAACATTTGTTCTCAAGCCCTTGACAGCGACCTCAAGTGGGGGCCGGTTCCATTGGGGTCCATCAAGCCCAAGCCTAGGTCCACAAAGGCCAGGCTCGGGTTCCTCGATGCTCAAGTTGGGGCCATCAAGGCCGGACCCAGGACCTTAGTGCCTGTACCCAGTTTTCCAGTTGCCTATGCAAAAGTCATTAGCACCCAAATAATATATGTTTATTTAGGAAATCATACCAAATTTTTTTTAGCAAACCATGGAAAATATTTATGGCTCATTTAATGTTTAAGCAAAATATCAGAAAATATTACCATTTTTTTTTTCAAATAACTAGCCCCTAGATTGTAGCCTCTAGTGAGGGATGACATCGCCCATCGCCGGCAAGAGTTCAACCCTCGTTTGGGCGGGGGGGATTGCCGAGTCAGCGACTAGCTAATGGAAGAAGGAAGAGAATGACACAAAAAAAGAATAAATAAAAAATTTAAACAAAATATTGAATATTATTAAAATTTGTCCACGTCAATATTGACTAGCTAAAATAGGTTGAATGGATTGAATTAACAAAAAAAAAAATTAAGACTAAATTAGCACAATTGCAATAAGTTTATAATTATTTTCTTAATTTTCCCAAATGTTATGGATCTCATAAGAAATTCATCGAGTGGGTTGATCCCATTTTAAATTCCATTGTTTTGCAGAATGTAAGTGATTTGACAGTTATTTTCTTAAAAATGATTTGTATCGCCGATAAAAATGAATAAAATAAAATATTTTCATGGTTTACGAAAATATTTAGACAAAAATTATTATTAAAAACGAAAATGTTTTTCATTAATTAATTATTTTATGAAATGCAAGTGATCATTTTCAGAAAAAAAAAATTTCTTAATCAATTAGCTTTTACGAAACAAACGGAGCTAAATTCTTTTCCTTCTAGATTTAGTTTGATTGAGGGGGAACATGACTGGACCAAATACTAGTTATGCTAGACTAGTGAATTGCCTCTAAACAACAGAATGTAAATGATGTCATCTATTATATGAAGGGGCCTTTTTTTTAAGCTGGAATATAACGGGTGGCTATCGTGAGAATGCAGCTATGTGAAAAATTGTCTGTGTGCACATATAATGCTTCTACCGATGATCACTCGAAAATTTTCTTTTACAATGATGAAAAACATACTAATTTTTAAAAAAAAAAAAAACATTTCTAGGCAAACAAAAGATAGAATGTTTCCGTTTTGTATTGACTAGTATTAGTGAAGAAAATCCGTTCGCTCTTTTCCAGTAAAAAGTCGTTAAACTCGAAGGCACCTAGAAAGTAACATCAGACATTGACGTCCAGGTATGAACCGTTGACAAAAGGGGCAGATCAATGCAAAAATGCCAGAGGCCAAAAGAAGATTCGGCACATCTTCTTGCGTATTTGAAGAAATCGAAGGGAACCGATGGGGTGGAATCGGTATATTCTTCTTGGATATTCGAGATTATTTGGGGAAATTAGCTCGATTAGAACAAATTTTTCCATAACTGCTAATATCATCCCAACTTTAAATCTCGTGAGCAATGGTAGGCATATCACGATCTATTCGTAAGACTTATATGAAAAGTACGTAGCATTCTTTAAGTGGACGTATAAATTTGGCTAGCGAGTTGTGTAGGTTTCATGATCACAAAGTGTTATTTTTATTAAAATGGGTAAAATATGTCAATTCATATCCTCTTTGAATTAAGTTGTGTTGTGTCGAGTTTGGATCTCTCTTGACATTTTGCATTATGTTAGGAATTGCATCCCAAATTTGAGAGATGGTGTCGAAATTGGTCCTTAAACTCTTAATTAATACTCAATTTGGTCTTTGAACATCGATAATGGTCTTTCATATGTTTGTATTCTTCGACTTGAACGAATTTGATCTTTCTAGCTTACATGGCAATCCAACTAAGCTGTGGGATCCATACTTGTGTACAGCAAAACTTAAAAGAGAGAACAACGTGGGGGAGAGTGCATGTGAGACGCTCGCTACCCACCTATGTTGGTGAGTATCTTGTTATAGCTAGATCTATCATCTAGAGGGTGTGAATAAATGATTGTGTGGAAATAAACAAATTTAAATAAACATGAAGTGATCAGACTTTATCGGTGTGCAATTTTATCTCAATAATTAAAAAGGAGTAAAGTATAGAGAATTGCACACAAAAATTTATAGTGATTCGGCTTTTGCAAGTTTATGTGCATCCTCCCATGCTACAGCTTATTGGCGGAAATTCACTGACAAGAACTTTTTAGAGGTTACAAATACTAAGCCAAGAACACTAAGGTTTGTGTGACCCACTCCTCACACACTCTAAGCCTCTAATAGCTTACACAATTTCGCTCACAGGGACAAATGTATAAGATCACAAAACACTCTTCAGATTTTGGAATTAAAAACTTCAATTCTCATGAATGAAAATTCTATTCTATTCAACTTCAAACCTCATTTTATACTCCTAGTCCAAGTTGAATGTTGGACATATCTTCAGGAGGACTTTCTAGCCAATCTACCGTTGGCCTAAATCTTGTTGACAAGATCTGATTGCTTCAGGATCGCTGAGGGTGAAGCTTCTCATATGTTTTGTCGTCCATATAGTAGTTCGGGTTTCTAAAAATTGAGTGTTTAGAATTGGAAATAATGTTTCGCCTCTCAAAAAGATATTTTAGGAAAGTTGAATCTTCAATAGTTATCAGAAAGACTTTCCTTTTGGAACTCCTTATAAATATGGTAGGGAATCCAACCAATTGCCACTAGTCTTGACTCCTTCCTAGCCGTTTGATAAAATAAGTAAGGAAGGAATATAAACCACGATTGTGATTCTAATTGGCATCATCTTATCATTCTCATCAAACTTTGCACTTGAAAATAGTTTATATCAGAATCAACATCTTTAAGTTTTTGTCAATCATCAAAATCACTTAGGGAATGTTCCAGCCTTGTCATGAGTTAAAACGCTCACTCAGTGATGATATTAATATGGTATTGATACCTGCTGTCACACCCCGAACCCCGAGACACGTGAACAACCCGCCATGATCGTGATATTGCGACATTCTCAGGTAGTGTCGCCGACCCAATTTAATTTAATTAAGCGCATGCGGAATGTATTAATAAACCTCTGACAATTTAAAAGCAGGATAGAAGCAGGAACAAAAAAATCAATTTAATACAAACCAACAAGCTGACATAAAATCAAACAAGGATTACATGCAGCCAAACTGGGTTGAGGTCTATACACTAGGGATCGATTCACCATCTAGAAAGAATAGTCCTAAGGCCACTAAAAAGGTTCGATCCTCCATCTTCTTGGCTCTGTACTCCTTGCCCAATTTCACCGGCAGTCCACCTGACTTCGCTGGAATCCTCATCTACGGCCCTGAAATGTGTTTCCCACAACGGGGTGAGACATTATCTCAGCAAGTTCACCCCTCCTAAGCCCCTATTAGAAAGGAAATACACCCCAGCATGACCTAACCACACATCAAGAAGACTCACCTCGCGACAGTCTGCGTCTGCAAGTTAGTACAATTTATATCATTCAATCACGTGCAAATATGACAATTAAATAAAGCACGGCACAATCACATCATCAATCAATCAACCACTTGGATCGTCTCAGCGATCAATCGGCTCGGCCGATTACATGTCATTCAATCAAAACAATCACTGCTCCCAACCACAACCCTAAGATTAGACTCAACAATCGGTGGTATCACGGCCCCACGTGGCACGACCTTCGAAAAGGTGGTTCAACACTAGTGGCATCACGGCCCCACTTGGCACGGCCTCTCATAGGCGGTTAACGACTAGTGGCATCACGGCCCCACTCGGCACCTCTCATAGGCGGTCAAATAACTAGTGGCATCACGGCCCCACTTGCACGGCCTCTCATAGGCGGTTCATCAACTAGTGGCATCACGGCCCCACTCGGCACAGGCCTTTCCTAGACGGTTCATCACGGCCTCAATAGGCACGGCCTCTATTAGGCGGTCAATCACGTAAAATCCCCATCAATTTCTACAATTGGAATTTCTACACATAACCCCTAATTTACGCAATCACACTCAATTCGCCACCAATCAAGCATCAAATTTAAATTCTAATATCACAGCAGCGATCAGCACGAAATTCTGAGCAACCGGGGCTAAAAATAAATTTTTTCGTTTTTTTAATAAATAATAATATTTAATTAATTTCGGAATATTTTAATATTATTTTAATCAGCCGAATTTCAGACCATTTAAATAATTCTAAATTAAAATCTAAATAAGTCACATCACAATTAACTTTAATTAACCTCTTTTAAACTTAATTAAACCCAATTAAGCTTAATCCAATTTCCTTAATCCAACTTATAATAAAATGATCTAATCTAACCACCTAAACACACTTAATTCAAATTAAACACACTTAGGGCATAATTAACCGGCTAATCAAGGATTAGTGAGGTAACTCACCCGATTAACGCGCCGTTTAGCTCAAAACGACGAGCGCGACGCCGGGATCGATAAACTCCAAAGCGGGCCTAGTATCCGAGGCCGGGAAGGCGGCCAAAACGGACTCGGAAGGGGCTGCAAAACCCATTTTTTGGGTCTGCTGTGGGCTGCTGGTCGGAGGCCGAATGGAGGCGGTTCGGCGGTGGACGGCGCACGAGGACGGCGGAGGGACGATGGGGGAGGCTGGCGGCTCGCGGCGGCGGCTTGCGACGGCGGCACGGCGGCTGGCGGAGGGGCTAGACGCGGGCTGGAGGTGCGCGGGGACGACGGCAGCGACGGCGTGCGGGCGGCTGGTGCGACGGAGGCGGACGGCGCAGCGCGAGGGGCGGACGCGCGGGCGGCGAGGCGTGGACGGCGGACGGGTGGTGGCGTCGACGGACGGGGGAAAACGTGTGGCCGACCCCTCCCTTTCCCCCTCCTCTCTCTCTCATCTCTTGGTTCCAAGGTTGGGGATGACAAGTGAGGTCCACTCCCTCTCTCTCTCTCCCCCTTTTCCTTTTTCTTTCTTTCTTTCTTTCTTTCTTTCTTTCTTTCTCTCTTTCCTCTAGTGGCCCACCATGACCTCATGTGAGGTCATCCTCCACTAAGCCCCACAACCTCTTCAATAGATGCACTTGATTTTCCGCCGGGGTCCAATTTTTGTACACCTTAATTTCTTCCATTTTCTTTTCAATTGAATCCAATTGAAGTCCACAAAAATTAATTCAATGTCACCATACTTTAATTCATATCTTGGCTTGTCTATAGGACCAATTTAAATCCCAAAAGTACAACTAAAGGCGAACCTTATAATTTTTCTTGATTTAATTCAAATTGACTCTCATAAAATCAATTGATGTCTCACTTATCAAATTGATTATTTTCTTTATCCAAAAATCTCTCATATTCCTCAATTTCACAACCCCCGGCTTCAATTGAACGAACACGGCCCTAATTGTCTAGTCGAAATTAGGACCCAAAAATCGGAATGTCACACCTGCCGCCGAGTCGACTGACTTTTTGGCATGGGGTTGCGAGGCCCGACCAATTCTCGCCAAAAGGCAGTGAGGATGGTGCCACCACCGGGCGAGGACTCTCGCGGCCATTCATCCTAGCCAAGAACCATATGGGGGCGGCTGCTGCCCCCTCCCCCCTCCCTCTTCTCCACTACTTTTTCTTTTAATTATTCCTTTGAAATTTCGTTGACGTTGTTGTACACATCAGTAGCCATTTTTGCAGATGGTAGATCCTCCACTGAGTTGAAAGGCCATATCTATAAACGTGAATCAAAAGGGTAAAGGGCCAAATTGACAAGAATCAAAGCTCAAGAACTGAGCTGGGCAGTGGTTACGAGTTCAAGGTACCAATCTTGACATTGCCAAATGGCACGAGCCCATATGTTATTAGATAGTGTTGTAGATCTTCATGACATTGAACTTCAAAATTAAAAAAATAAGAATAAAAATTAACACCCTAAGATGATATTGGCAAAATAAGTCCCGCAAAGAAATATGAATATAATACATCCGAACCCTTCAAAAACCGAGAACCCTAATTACATTGAGCGCGCAAGACATGCGCATTGTGCATGCGAATGAATTGTAGCATAAATTAATACGTAAACAGATTACATGAATTGAATCTATACCTCTAGGCAAAAAGCAAAGAAGAAAATTGAACCGACAGCTCAAACGCGATAGAGCAAATCGGAGAACCTGACGATTCTGGAATTCCATTGCAAGTAGAACTTCTCAGATACCCCCACGTGCTTCCTTTGATACCTTCCGACTGATAATACCGTTCCGGATACACCTACTTCAAAAACTTTTGCCTCATGTAAATTTCTCTGTATCTCCGAGTACTATAAAACCCTCCCTCGCTCAAGAGTCCTAGCGAGCAATACAGTCCATATCTATCTAGTTTCAGGTTTCTTGAAGACGATGATCATGGCCAAAGCTCCTGTCAATGGCCGTCTCCTTCTCAGGTAGGCCATCATTCGAACTCCATTTCTTGTTCTCCCTTTATGCTGCGGTTGGTCGGCCTTGTACCAAGAATTGCACTTGCGGATGGATTCGGTCAGTCAAGTGGACCAAGAATCCCTCCACTAGTCACGATATACTCTTGATCTGTTATTTCGTCCGCTCAAACCAGTCACTGCACGTGGAGTGTCGGGACTCACGAGTTCTCTCGTGCTCTTTCCGCGCTTTCCACGTCCAATCATATGAAATGAACATACCATAGTAACTATCTTTTAAATGTGTGTGGTTTAGCCAGCGATCGTACGGAGCACTAGCGGAGAAGACAGCGGCCACGGCAGCAGTGGGCACGATGAGGAAGGCTGCGGAGGAGGAGGAGGAGGATGAGAAGAAGAAGGTGTCCTGGATGAGAGATCCCAAGAGTGGGAATTGGATACCCGAGAGTCACTTCAGTAAGGTCGATGCTGCAGAGCTAACAGAGAAGTTTCTCTCCAAGAAGAAGGGCCAGCTTTAAACAAGATCTTCTGACAACTGTGGCTTTTTCCTGATCTATAATCCTTTATCTACGATAAACTACGATATGATCTGTGTTATGAGCCTTTAAATATGGGGCACGAGAGGACCTTTCAATCAATGAGTATCTGCGACTTCCATTATTTTGTGATGCTCTTCTATTGATGTTGAAATGGACTTTGTTTGTGCCGCGAAAAATATGATATTTAAGGACCCGAGCTCAAGTGTTGAGGACTTGCTCACAGCCTTTGTGACCTGGGCTTGAGTAGCTGGGGACTTGAGCTTGAGTGTCGAGGACCTGAATGCTATCTTTATAAACCAGGCTTGGGAAACAGGGCATTAAGCATAGGCACCAAGGCTTTGAGCCCAGCTTTTTTTTTGGTCGAAATTGAGCCCAGCTTTGATGGACCTAGGTGTGGCGTCGTGGACCTCGGCCTATGCACTAGAGACCTAATCCTAAACGTTGAGGACCTAGGAATCAACATCAAGGTTCTTGTGTCTAAGCATCTATATCTAGTCATATTTTGGAACGTGTTCTCTCATTTTCAAAGGGGAAATCAATTTTCTCAATATAAGTATTTGGTTGATTAGAAAAATAATTTCCATTGACTTATTTTCCTAAGTGAACCAAACATCAGAAATAAGGAAAATGTTTTCCATGAAAAAAAAAAAAGATCAAAATATGACTAAATATCGATACTTGAACAAAAAACTCTACATTTGGACACGGGAACTCCGACACTAGTTCTCAAGCCCATGACAGTGACCCCGAGTAGAGGCTGGTTCCATTGAGGTCTTGAGGCCAAGCCCAGGTCCAAAGAGGTTGGGCTCAAGGTTTTCGGGTTGGGATCCATCGAGGCGACCCGAGACCTTGATGCCTGGACCTAATTTTCCAGCTATGTACATACAAGTCATTAATACCCAAATGATAGATGTCTATTTAGGATAATTAAATCAGATTTTTCTTACCAAATCACAGAAAAATATTTATCAATACTGGAAAATTTTGCCATTTTCTTAGAAATTTTTTTCTAATATTGTAGTTTTCTTCATAAAATAAACGGAGCCTAAGAGTTTAAGGACCAATTTTGACATCATCTCCCAAATTAGGAGCGCAATTCCTAGCATAATATGAAGTCAAAACTCCAACACGGCATAAATTTGTCGAGAGATTTAAACTTGACATGATCCCACTTTACTCAAAGAGGACATGAATTGACATTTACACCCATTTTAATAAAAAGAACACTCTATGATCATGAAAACCATACGGTTACCCAATACGATTACGATGACATCCCCCCACGAATCGCCACCCAAATTTATACGTCCAGTGGGAGAGTGCCCCATAAACCTTGCAAATAAGTCTTTACGAATACATCGTGGTATACCTACCATAGCTCACGAGGTTTAAAGTTGAGATGAAATTAGTAGTTATGGCAAAATTCGTTCTAGTCGAGCTAATTTCCTCAAGTAATCTCGAATATCCAAGAAGAATGTACCGATCCCTCCCCATCGGTTCCCTCCAATTACTTCTAATACGCAAGAAGATGGTACCGTATCCTCGTCTTACTTCAGGCGTCTTTGTCTTCGTTTGCCCCGTTTTGTGAGTGGTTCATAGCAACACGTCAATGTCCGATGTTATTCTCTAGGAGCCTTCGAGTTTAACGACTTTTTCCTGGAAAGTAGCGAGCGGATTTTCTTCACTAACACTAATTGAGATGCTTGCTTCTCAATACAAAACGGAAAATATTCTATCTTTTGTCTGCCTAGAAATGTTAGAAAAAAGAAACTTTAGTATGTTTTTCGGTTATTGTAAAAGAAATTTTTCGAGTGATCATTGATAGAAGCAAGATATGTGCATGCAGACAATTTTAAACATGGCTATATTATCACAAGGGCTTTACAAGCATAACATCATTGAATTAGTGTGAGAGCAATAATATGCTACAAGTTACAAATCCTTGAAGAGTCTCTCTCTCTCTCTCTCTAAGCTTTGTGGTTACGCTAGGTAAGAGCAAAATCCCCAACATTCATTGCATTCATATTATGGATGACATATTTTACAATGCCTTGTTATATTCTAGCCACTCGTTATATTCTAGTAACAAAAGAAAAGAGAAAAAAAGAAAAAGAAAAAAAGGCCACCCCTCTATAATGAATGACATCTTTTACATTTGATTGTTTTATAGGCAATTGACTAGTCTAGCATAACTAGTATTTGATTCAATCACGTTCTCCCACTTAATTAAACTAAATCCAGAAGGAGAACAGTTCAGACTCCATTTGTTTAGTACAAAATGAATGACTTGGAAAATATTTTTTAAAAAATATTCGCTTAAAATAATTGGTCAATAAAAAATATTTTCACTATCGACAACAATTTATGACTGAACATTTCATAAAAAACGACAATTTTTTTCATTTATTTATTTTTATAAGTGATGTAAATGGTCATTTATTAAAAAAAAAAAAAAAAAAAAAAGGGGATCAGTTTTAAGAATTTGTGGTTTGTTTGTTTTATGGAAAATATTTTCTAAGAAGTTATACGTTGTAGTTGACGACCGGCCAAGGAAGAAGCAAAAAATAAGAGAAAAGAAAAGAAAATTAAAATTAAAATTCAATTTTTTAAAAACTAAAAATAATTAAAAAGATTGATCTTTTTACATTTTTTTTTTTTTGTAAAAATAAACATTTCATTAACCAAGTTCAAGTGTTGAGGACCTACACATGTCCTTTCTGGACCTAGGCTTTAGGGTCGAGAACCAAAGCTCTAGTTTTGAGGACTCGAGCACGAACCTTATGGAACCGAGCTCAAGTGCCAGAGAATTGGGTATGAGCATCAAGGGTTCGGGCCCAACCCCCATGGACTCGAGTGTGGGCGCCTAGGCCCAAGCTTGAGCATCAGGTTCCTGGGGCTGGTTATGATGGACCAAGGGTTGGCTGCTGAAGAAATGGTCCTAAACGTTAGGATCTAGGAATCAACATTGAGGTTTTCATGACGAAGTATAGAGTTTCGGGTCCAAGCATCGATACCTAATCATAATTTGAAAAATGTTTTCTGATTCTTTCAAAGAATTTAATCTTTCGTGGGAAAATCTTTTTCGTCGACTAAAAAAACGTTTTCAGTTGTTCATTTTTCTAAAAGAACCAAATGGGAAAATGTGGGAAATGTTTTTCACGAAATAAACTGACCGTCAATTAATATTCAAGGTCTTTGAACACTGATGTTGGTCTTTGATATACTTGTATTATTTGATTTGAACGAATATGATCTTTCTAGCTTACGTGGCAATTCCACCAAGCCGTGGGATCCATATTTGTTAATGTGTACAGCCAGTAAAACTTAAATAGATAAGAGAGAGGACAACGCGAGGGAGAGAGTACGTGGGCCGCTAGCAGTACCGGCTTATGTTGGTAGGGTCTGGCCTTGTCACGAGCAGGCGAAAGCCTATTAATACTTGCCCAGATTTAAGCAAGGGTTAGCACGGTCGCACGATGACGGTACCAGTATTGACCCAAAAAAAAAAAAAAGATGACGGTACCAGTACCAGCCACCGACAAGCGAGAGCCGACCGACCCTTACAAGGTGGTCGCGAGGGCCAACCAACCGTTGCAAAAAGGTGGTGAGGGATGGTGGCCCTGGCAATATACCAATTTTGACATAGCCAAGTGGAGCGACCTTAGTCTGTTAAATGTGTATTAGTCAAGTAAATAGCGGGCTCGGGCCTTGGGCTAGGCCCTGGAAAAAGTAGTCGGCTCGGTAGCCGGCCCGACCAAGCGTCAAAGTTAAAAGCCTTTTTTCTTCATGAACAAACCACAAGTACCTCGTTGGAACTTTTACATGGCGTATAAAGGAAATCTCAAGGGAGTTCGTGTAGTTTTTCTAATCTTGCAAGCACTGTCCTGACCTGTATTTGAAGTTCTCTCATGCTTTTCTTCAATGAAGCTCGTGACCTCTTATTATATATATGGGAGGCTAGATTTGCCAAACTGATGCTAGATCATCCAGAAGTTTAAAAAGAATGTATTTGTTGACTAAAACAAACGCAATCAAGCTGCAATTAGATCAACCATTGAATCTACCAAACAACTTATGGACTCTCTCACGTGTTCTTTACACAGCCGAAGCTTCACTTCAGCTGTCGAAGATGAGAGATCGCAGCTTTTTCTGCGAGAATTACATTTTATACATGAAGGTGAATGCTTCTGCATATATGGCATCAACGACAGGTGATCAGAGTCAAAAGGCAACATGTCCGATGTATCTACCATCCCTACACTTTTTTATAGCTCAAGAGTTTGAGGTTGCAAATCAAATGCATGACCAATTTGACCATGGGTGGCGCGGACTGTACCGATGATCGTGCTGATGAGATCATGCAATGCCGCGCCCTCATTCGATACCCACATTGATCGGGTGTCAAAGGCCCGAAAGAAAACTTCTTGAATCGAGACTTGAGAGACATAATTCACCTTCTGGGCAAAGACAGTTGACTATTCACAACGCAGGAATTGGAGTTTGTACATTGTAGAGCACATCTAGTTTGGATCTGATTTATTCTCGGAAAGTCATGTTAGCGCGGTTGATCAGCGAAATCTGTTGAAACCATTCCAGTTGAAGCCCTCTCGCGCCATGAGTCCGGCGCCCCCTTCATATACTTCGCGCCCATTGACTAGCTGAATCCAGTTCTGCTGGAGATGGTCAATGATCTTCGCATCCCTGAATCTCCAGAGAAAGAAAGCACGCACAAACTTAGATGAAGATCGTTTGATCAAGCGGGTCATAAGCAAATTCAATATTTCAAAAGTAGTACATGCAGTTAAGCTCGAGACTATTTTACCTGGGATGATATTCTGCTCTCAAGATCTTCGGCTGGAATCTCGGGCCCTCGTCGAGCCCTTCGCAGATAATCTCCCCATTCGCGTCTCTGTAACAGATTATACCCTCGGCCTGATCCTCAAAAACCTGCAAGAACCCATCAATGTCACGAAATAAGATCGGCTGTCGCGCTGTAAACAAAATTCTCAGGTGGACTGCACCTGCTACAAGTATTAAGCCCAATTCAGGTCGAATATAGCATCTGATAGAATCCACATCTTCGCCTCTCAATCCTTACTCTACATCTAGCATCAAACTTGATATCAGGATAAAGGACGACAGGATCAACGCTTACAGGAACTGGACTTCCGTAACATTTACACGAGCTTAATAAAATTCGTTTGGTTACCTGGTTTTTTAAGCTAGATCTGATCCGCATAGCAGGTGCTCTTCTGAGTGGGAGTTGACTATTCCCAAGCACCATGACTCTGTTCAAGGGCACGATGACTGGACCAGATTTACAAGCCATGATACGAGGGGCCTTTAAGTTCGACAAAGCCATGGATTGTCGAAAAGGCACAAGTAATGATGGCAAGATGACTTCGAAGATGGAGCAGGAAGAGAAACGATAAAGAAGAAGAAGAAGAACCTCGTTGTTGAGAAGGTATGTGGCTTGAAGCTTTGTGGGACTTAAAAGTATGTCATTGCTTCTAAGTTTTCTTTATAGGTCGGCGAGTATTGGTGTTAAAATACACAGAATATACCAATCATGGCTGCATTATACGGCTATCTTATGCAGAGGAAATGGGCCACGTTTGGCTTATCCAGTCACTGTCCCTGTTGATTTGTCAGTTTTTTATGCCAATTATCTCTTCGCTCGGTTTATCTGTTCGCGGATCAAATTCAGAATTCCCTTGCCTGAGAGGCCTGACTGATCTCTGTTGCGAGATTTGACATTGCAGTCTCTTCATCGGGTTGCTAAAGGGCTCCTGAAATCATTAAGGTGGGTGCGATATGACGTTACAGTCTCATCAATATTCTGCAAGAAGTGACTCATTGCTGTTGGGTAAAAATTGACGTGAAGTGTTTATTCTTTTTAGCAACCCCCCTGAATCCTCCATCACTGAATCATGACAGGTTTGACTGGAGGAGGTGGAAAGATGATTTCTTCAGAAAGGAAAAAGCCCGAGGGCTAATGTGCAAGAAAAAGTGCAGATTCTACCGAGTGGTTTTTCAGCTTAGAGTTACTGCTGGGGCGCATCAATCAACGAAAACTACTCTCGCATCTCGAATGGGTGCTCTATTATCGGCAGAAAGGAATAGATGCTTTTTCTGGTACGTCCCCAATCATTCAATTAAAGAACCATATTGAGGAAGAGAGCCGGATAGACCCGAAGATCACACGCTACTCTAGTCTCTACCACCGCCAGAACATCTGTGATCTCTCGTGCTTTGCTCGGAAAGCAAGGGGAGGCCATGAAAGTTGGTGGAGCAAGGCATAGAAAATGGAGGAAAATGCAGAAAAATTCAAAATTTTTATTAGAGAAAAAGATAGGAAAGATTCAAAATATGAACATCTGTGATCTCTCATACTTTGCTTGGGAAACAGGGGGGAGGCCATGAAAGTTGGTGGAGGAGCATGGAAAATGGAGGAAAATACAGAAAAGTCCAAAATTTTATATTAGAGAAAAACGATGGGAAAGGTTCAAAATATGAACATTTGTCATCTCTAATGCTTTGCTTGGGAAACAGGGGGAGCCCATGAAAGTAGGAGTAAGGCATGGAAAAAGATCCAAAAATTTTATAAGAGAAAAAAGATTGGAAAGATTCACAATATTATTTTGCCCGGCAAACTTTCCCATCCCAAACAAAGCACTAAAAAACTGTTATGCGCGTGATGATGGCCATTAAATCATAATATAAATAGATTTCAACCATCGTGACATCTCATTTGGAATAGAGATTACGATGATAAGCACTTAGGTTCATTAAGATACGGATTGGACACTAAGGAGAATAAAGAATGCCACCTTGTGCCCTCACTCACTTGTATTATTCCCTGTCGTATTCAATTACTTACATTTTGTATTTGTGCTTTTGTGTAAATGGTTTTAACCCCATTGACTTTTGCAAGCTCTTGACTAGTGGAGGCTGGGTTTGTTGTCTCTTGGACCTATTTTGAGCACTTGGACAACGAGATAATATTGTTATTAGTGATAACGGCGTTGATGATTTGTTTTTGTGGTAGCCTTACCGTCACCGGTGACGAGACAATTCATCATGAGATGCATTTTCTAATCTTTCTCTATGCAATAAATGGCCTTGACATCACCCGCTCCCTCATTGGTGGTCTTGGCTCTTATCCTTTCGAAAGAAAACGACACGATGATCATTAAATTTTAATTTGATATACAATATTATTTACGAACTTTTAATTTGTTCAACATGATTTTTAAATTTTTTAATATGTAATATTATTACTTAATTTGTATACATTTTTATATAATTTTAATAACTACATTGAACATTTAATGATAGTTCAAATATCATATTGAATAAATGAAAAATTTATAGATGGCATTATAATTGGGCTAAATTTCAGAGATGTCATTGCATATTAAACCAAAGTTTATGAATCATTTATGTTCTTGTCTCATTTTTCAACTATCTCGTTTGTTTTTCTTACTTTGCAAGATTGTAATGACATTACCCATATGATATTGACTTAACGATCTCGTTCTTTCCTTATTTTTTTCAATGGGACCTTCTATACATGGCATGGACTAGTCTATGTTCTCCTAGTAAATACTCTCTTGTGTAGAAAGAGTTACAAATTCCTAGCACACCAGTAGGGTTAAGGTGTCAGTTTCACCGACCGTGGATGAAGTCCTAGGTAATACCCGTTAGCTATGATTTAAATCCAATATCAATAATCGATGTAAGGATCCTGTGATGACGGCCAAGGACAATTTCCAATCCGAGTTGTCCATTCTCACTCTTTTTATGTATCTATAAATATAAAGAATGACAATAGTACAAACACTGTCCATCATGTAACATACTGAAAGCCATTCGGATCTAGGCGGGCCTGAGTCAGGCCCAATAAGGATGGGCTGGACTTCATAATCATGTGAGCTTGCCCAAGCCCATCTAAAGTGATCAATAGGCCCATTCCTCGAGCAAGCCCGTGGGCAACTAGATCCATCGCATGCATAAAGAGAACATCGAAGTCTAAATTAGATTAGTTTTGACCCATTTAGATTTCTTTTGTGGCCCACTGTGTTCTCATGGTTTCTAACTAGGACAGAACTGAGAGATGTGCAAGTGATAGAAGTGCGCCCCCACCCCCCGCCCAAAAAAAAAGCCTTCTTTGTATTATGGTGACAGCTAATCTATTTATCTATCTATTATGATATCGCGTCGAACATTATTAGACGGTTTCATTGTTATGACAACTTGGCCTATTTAATAAGAGGCAATGTATAGGTAGCCCCTTGCGATTAATCTATTATTTGAGCGCGTCTTTACTAAACTTAATTTTGACGGCCCATGTTGCTTTCTTGTACGTAATGTGTCGACGCCGACTCCAATGCCTTTTTTCCTTTAATGTGTGATTCAATACATTCCCGTGTTGTCTCGTTCACTAGACCTTTCGTGTCTTCACAACCACTCCCTAACCTTGTTTGGACCTCGGTGATATAACTAATGGTCATCTTCATTTGACAAGACAAGAAAACTCAATGTAAACTCCAACGTGACTTGCACTTGTACCATTTGAGATTTCAGAAGGCTTACACTATTTTATATATCCCTAGCGTGTGAAAACCCACAAAATGCAGGCCACCGTGTGCAATTTTGAAATTCGCAATTAGATTTTGCACACTCTCGTGGCAAGAAGTGCGTCTTCATATGTAATTCTCAAACCCATAAAATGCTCTGCTAACGTTACAAGCCAAGTAAGTAATTAAGGAAAATTTGCATGCTGCTTTCTTGGTGATATGTATAACTATTATTTTGGGGCACTTACATTAAAAATATATATTTTTGGTTAAAAGATTAACAATATTTAATTATTTAAACTTGCGGTGTGAAGAACTAAATCAGTATTGTGCGTCTCGCACACGACACACTCTTGTGAACTCTTTGGGTAAATTTTAATTTAGTTACTGTCGATAATTCTTCCTTTTGTCTTTCATTAGCATATGTAATGCACGTGACTTTTAAGGCTTATAAAATAGGGTTAATACCATAAAAAAAAATCCTAAATTTGTACATCTAGACAAATTTACTCCAAACTATTTATTTTACCACCAAAAACCCCAAACTTGTATACTTTTGATAAATTTATCCCAAACTGATATACTTGTGATAAATTTACCCTCTGTTAATTTTCGTTAAATTTTAATGTTAAATGACACATGACAATTGACCGGTATACTAATTTGGGATTTTACACTTCGTTTGTCACAGTTTACAATTTTTGTGATTTTTTGTGGTATTCATCCAATTTAGCTAAAGGTATATTTGTTACAAATTTACCAGTTTGAGCGGTCGAATAAATTAGTTTGGGGTAAATTTGTTATAAATATACCAATTTAGGAATTTTTATCGTCAGTCGGAGTAAATTTGTCGTAGATGTACCGATTTAAGGTTTTTCATGATCAAAAAAATAGTTTGGGATAAATTTATTATATGTATACTAATTTTGGGTTTTTTAGGATATTAATCCTATAAAATAACATGAAAGGTTGTGAGAAGAAAAGGTAAAACCTGAAGCCTAATATTGGCATTTCACTTATGGTTCTTTGATACCAAGTCAAAGGAAAGTAGAACTATTAACAGAGTCAGCATTTATTTGTCGCTCTCTTTGAAACGAGCATTCATAATGCGGTCCCAATGGTAACAATGGGTATTATGTCTTCGATATAAAAGACCTCATTTATTAGATTCCGGCCGTCAATTCTTAAGTTAATTCTATTGTAGATCTAGGCATATCAATTTTTAAAGAAAATATCTCATTTACCCTGGACTTCTATAAAAATATGAAAATAAAGAAGATGGAGAAAATTAAGTTAAATAAATTACTATTATAAATAAATGAATAACAATAATAACATTAGAAAATAAAAGATTTTCAATTTTGATGAATATATATATACACACACATAAGTCTAAGAAAACATTTCAAGGAGAAGAAACACAGATAAGAAAAATGCAAAAACCCTAAACAGCCTAAAATGATTTATGGAGAAATGACTGATCAATAAAAGACATTAAGAAATATCACATTGGATTTCAGTTCATCATTTCCTTTCAATGAGTTGAATACCCTTTAAATATGCATAATGACAATCGCTTTTCGTCATTTGACCTTTATGGTTATTGCGAACATTTTTCTTTTTGTTGATTTCTTTTGTTTATTCTTTATCTTATTTAGTTCTTTTGAAGTAGCTATAATTATCAAATTTTAACAAATTTTTTTCATTTTTAGGACTATTATTGATATTTATTTTTTTATTGAAAGTATTTCAGTTAATTTAATTTTCTCCCGCTTTCCAATAGCTTTTCATTTTTTGTGCCCATCCGGGGTAAAAGAGAAATTCCCTAGAAAAAGTGAGATAAAAATATATTTTTACCTTTCGAAAGTCACGTGCATTATTCATACAAATGGAGATAATAAAATAGAGGAATGAATTTTTGGATACCGTGTGACAGCCAAAAATTTGGGGTAAATCTAAATTACCCCCAAAGCTTGGGGGTTTGTGTAATTTTCAAAAGAAGAAAAAGAAACGGATCGAGGGTAAATCTTGGAATCAGTGCCTGTAAAATGGAAGTAGATGAAAAAAACAAAATCGTAATCGGATAGAACAAATGAATAGGCCGGAAAATCCACGGCAAAAAATCAATTTATAGATTTTCTCCCCTTCCTCCCAAACGCAGTGGATGGCTTGTCTCTGGTTCTGTGACCCTTTTCCGCCTTCCAAAGCTCTCTCTCCCTCTCAGTCTCTCTCTCAAAAGTCCTCCTTTTTCACGTTGAAGTACACTTTCGTCTCCATCCCTCGTCCGCTTCCTGCCCCAACAGTACAATGACACGATGTAACAGTGCAAATTTCAAACGACACAACAGCCCCAACAGAGCAGAATAGGGCCTCGTAATGGCGCTACTCATCAGCAGCATGTGAGTCGCAGTTGAACAGCCTCTTGACCGCAATCCTGCAGTCAATCCCCCTTCCCTTTCCCTCCTTCCATCCTTTCCCCCCCCTTCCCTCCCTCCTCTGTCGTTCTCACGGCGCACCTCCTTTGTGCCCCAAAACTGGACCAGCATATATAGTAGGGACCCAAACGGCAAGCCCGAGGCAACAGAAAAGATACATTCGTTCGTCCGCAAAGACCCTTCGAACAAAGCGATGGATCTCGCGGCTCCCAAATGGTATTACCGACAGGACCCATCGGAGTATTCATCTCATCGGGTAAAAGTCTGGAAATTCGGAAAGTCCTTTCCTTTTCTCGTGCGCCTGTTGCTTCCGTCTCTGTTTCTGATGATGTAAATTCGTGGGGGTTGTTCTCGCTCTCGATTGTGACTCGATAGGCATCGATGGACTACGGCAGGAGCTCGAGCAACAACCCTTTCGTGGACGTGGACACGTCGTTCCCTGACCCACTTTGCAAGCTTAACCTCAGGGAGACGTCCGAGTTCGTCAAGTCATTCCCTGTCGTGGGAACGATGAGCCGTAACAACAGCAGCAGCAACGGCAGCAACCCGACAGAGGTCGGGGGCATTCTTGAGGTTTCAGCGCAGAGGAGGAGGGATGGCGTGAGCTCGGTCACGAGCAGGAGGACAGAGACCACCGCGACTCCGCTTCAGGCTCCTTCAACCCCGGGGAGGCCTGTGTTCGGCTTCAGCGTGGGCAAAAACTTGTCCAGGAGGAGCTTCCCTTCCAAGTGGGATGATGCAGAGAAGTGGCTCATGAGCAGCTCTTCTTGCCACAGCTCGCCCGCGCATGCCCTGAAGCCGCTTGAGCCACCAAGAATATCCAGGCACTGCGATGGGTTCAGGAACAGCAACAGCAACGTCGAGGTCTTTGCGGAGAAGTCAAGGGTCACCGAGGAAGTAGTCTCAGTGGTGTCTCAGTTTCAGGGGTCTCTGTATTTGGGCCATGAAAATCCAGCCGGAGCATTGAATGGGGTCTCACCTGCCTCTGCAGATGTACTCCTAAAAGGTATAGTTTACTTCCTTCAAAGAAACTTTAATGGAGACCTTGATCCTTTTGGCTTCTTTTACTCGAAACTGTTACATCTTGGGCTCCACTAGGGTCATCATCGTCTTCCCAAACTCTTATTCGCCATTTTCGCGACCTTTTGTTGTCAATTTCTTGTTTCATTTCTGCTTTGCATATTTTATTTACCTTCTGATTCCTTTTATCATCTTTTGTTTCTTTCACTTCTCTGTTTCTTTGAAGCTCAATGAAGCGGGTAATTTGGTTTTAATATGCAAAAATTGAGTCTAGAAATGTAAGCAAAGGAATAGAGGCGCAAGTTGGTCCTATTTGTCAAATTCTGTTGATCTTTCTTTTGAGAAGAGAAGTTGATTGCCATGCGCATCCAGGCAGAAATTCTGCATGCTGTACCCTCCCTATGTCCAAAAGGCAACTTCATTTTTCATGTCAAAGAGCTCTCTCTGTTCTGCCAAAAAGTACCACTTTTTCTCTCATGATCATGGAATTATCATTCAGAACCAAGCAATTTCTTCTCTCAATGCACTCTCTGAGGTCACTGCAAAAAGCCAGTCTTGGTTCTTAATTAACACGTCCCGAGGATATGTTCCCACCGCAGACAAGTTCACGGACGATGTGGACACCATATTGCCAAAATTCAGATGCACCGACCCATCCAGAGAAGGCTTCTTGTTCAGGAACTCAGCCGGTGAAAACATGAAAGATGCAGGCACAGAGGTCCACCACAGAGACGCAGGCACAGAGATGACTCCACTGGGCAGCTCCACCAACTCCAGGTGTCCCACCCCGTACAAGGTCTCGTCCCCACCGAGGCACAACACACCGGCCGATCGGTCAGGCCCATTGGGCATGGACACTTGCCATGACAACAATGGTGGAATCACCGCCATTGACATGAATCAGCTCAAGGAGTGCCACCTGGCCAAGCTTCAGCTTGGGACACAGTATGACTCCCTCGCCTCCAACTGGAGCTCCAGGGAAGAGGAGGAGGAGGATATCTCGAAGAGCTTGAGGCATTTTGAGACCAACAACGCTAATGGGTTTCAGAAATTCGGTGTTTCAGAGTCCAGAACAGGCGCTGCATCATGGGAGGATGAGGAGAAGATGAAGTGCTGCCTCAGGTAATCATTAAGCTGTGCAGACAAGATGGTTACTTGATAATTATGTTTTTCAACTTAATCTTTTGTTCTTTTTTGTGGCGGGTTATGACTGTTCTAGAGTGGGCAGGTACCAGAGGGAAGAGGCAAAGATTCAAGCTTGGTTGAACCTCGAGAGTGCAAAAGCTGAAGCTCAGTCCAAAAAGCTTGAGGTAACTCCCATTTTTTTTGGCTTTCCTTCTTTCCTGTCAGATTACCGTTCTAGTGGCTAATGAATGTGTGCTTAATTAGAGTGGTTAATTTAACCACGTGGAATGGAAGCAAACGGAGAAAACAAAATTAGGTTCGGGCATTTGTCTTTGTCCTGTCCTCTGATGAACTGAACCCCATTTTGCAGCACCTTGGACATTTGTTTCTGCACGTATATGAGAATTTAGCTGTCAATGCTCGGATCTTCCTGAAATTGTCCTAGTGTAATAGGTAGGCATCCGAGAAATGCTTGAGTAGACCCTAGCCCATTTGGATTAAGCTTTGCGACCTATCACACGGGATCAATCGATACTTCTAGTGGACCAACAAGTATATAACTAAAGCCTAAAGGCAAAGTACTGGACTAGATCTGCCTCGTGTGAACTCCCGCCTCCTTGAACCTATCCTCCGGTCGTGTTTACAGACAATCTTAGCTAGTTCTTCGATGTTCAGGACAAAAAGTACGTGGTTCGTCGAAAATGCTTTTGATCATTGGTTTCTGTAAACAATTGGCCACACGGAACAAAGCCTTTGTAATTTAGAATGATTAAGACTACAAATGAGGGAAAGCCTAGTATTCTCTTCATACCCACCAAGTGGCTGCATTATGTTTGTTAATATCCCAGCGTGTCAGGTTCGAGTCCAGCGTTTTGGCTTCATCTTCTTCTTCTTCATCGAGCCGCACGCACCTGCCACGGTCCTCTCCATGATCACACAAGCCCTTTTCTCGTAATTCTTTTGGCCTTTTATTTTAGGATTCTTCTTGACCGGTCCGCCTCTGTCAGAGCGTCTTGCCTCGATTCAATATTTGGGGTATCCGCATGCCTAACTCCCTAAAAGTCATCATGCACGCATTTTTTTATGTACTTACAGCCTCATTGGTTTTCGTTGCTTCTTTGTCGTGTGCCCATGTGAAAGATCCCGCTCGGAACGCACCAGTTTGAAGATAAGAAGATAGCGTGGGGAATTGGGTACTTTTAGTTTTAGTTGGGGTTGGCCTGTCTCTCATGCTTGAGGCATGGTTTTTAGTTCTTGGTGATTAGTTTATTGAGAGAGAGAGAGAGAGAGAGAGAGAGATGCGATTAACGATGGGGGGTACTGAGAAATGAGATGGAATTAAGAGACAAAGCCCAGTCCAAAGCATACCGAAATTATCACTCATTATTTGACTTGGAAACTGCAATCTTTCATTTGACCGTGTCTTAAGTGCCGGGTCATTCATTCCATTGACAAAACCTAAGCCACCATTTCAAAACCAAAACCATCTGTGAAGGAGTTGCAGCTCCAGTCTTCTGCAAAACTGGATGTATTCTTGATCTTTGATCAAAGGTGGTTCAGTATTTCGGATTTTTAAATCTTGACATTTCTTTTTACGCTTAAATTATCATCCTGGTCTTGAGTTGGTTGTTGGCTGGACTGTGCCTTTTTAGGTTAAAATTCAAAAGATGAGATCAAACCTAGAAGAGAAGCTGATGAAGAGAATGACAAACGTGCACAGAAAGGCAGAGGAGTGGCGAGAACAAGCCAGGCAACAACACAGTGACCAGATTCAGAAGGCCACTGAACAAGCCAAGAAGATCATCAACCAACACCACCACCGCCAAGATACCCACTTTTCTGGCTATGCCTCATGCGGTTGCTTCCCCTGCGCTAGCTATCACTGATCACAAGAAAATGCATCTCCTTTTTCCTTTTCGATCCTTGGGCGCTTCTGGTTCTCTCGAGTCAACACAACCATTACCCTTTCCCTACAAAATTCTATAGTCTTCGCTTTTAACAAGGGATGGTTGAAAAGAGCTTTACTGACGAGACAGAACAGCCAGCTCAGCAGTCGACACCTAAAGCTCAAAAGAGGATTCTTTCGTAGAATAGGTGAGGCTCGTGTGCAGGCACATGGTGCCTTCACAGTGAGAACTTGACTGATTTAAAAGGCTCTGACAGATGAGCTTCTGAGGCGTGGTAGTGGAACCGTTTCCTTCACTTGTCATGTTGAGGCCTGGCACCTTTGAAGTCAAGTATTGCTTCAGCCCCGATGTTTCAGCTCCAAATGTTGCAGCTTATTTTTCAAGAAAATAGAAATTTGGAATGGAGTAGCATTCTCACGAATGACGTGCCCAAAATGTATTCATCATGCTATTGATGTGAGCAAATTCAAAACCAAAGGCATAATGAATCTTCAGCTTCTAACCACACAATTTTCTCAACTGAGTAGTTCAAAGATAATACAAGCCAAAAATTCAAATAGGGCTAAAACTGCACTTCCTGTGCAGAAAATAAATCATCACTGTAGGCCTGAAATAGCTCTATGTTCTTTTAATGACCGAACGATCCACCTCAGGGGCAATGTGTCTTGACTCGGTTCTACAACTCAAAGTTTCAGTTTATTATCTAACTTTGATTGACACCAAGATATCCAGCAATTCATCGGACCAAAACTTTCCACCAACTACTAGCAGATGAATGGAGAGCCGAGTTCTTTATCGTAAAAACAAGTACACAAAAAAGAGAGAGAAAAGGGACCAGTACAACAAATGATACATGTTCCTCCAAATGAGGTTATTCAGGAACATTGCTATCAATAGCTTCCACTTATTTCCCTGCTGGAAGCAACAAGCTTCATTAATCGCGGAATTCATCCATGAACCCTTTGTGGAATTCAGTCAGGCGGGACACGACCGCCGGAATCTTATCCTCTTGGGGCAGTATTGTACATCGGAAATGCCAAGTTCCAGGGACCTTCCACATACAACCAAAGACGAAATAAAACTATTTAGAGGTCAAAAAGAAGAATGAACTCAACCACCAATAACTCGAGCTATGGATCAAGTTGGATCATTGATCATCGGAATCTTCCTTAAAAAAACCAAGTGTTGTCTGAAACATATATCGTACGGATGAAAAGAAAGGTTACATTCCGACATGTATATCATGTAGCAGCAATTTCTTCTTAATATAGAACACTGTGCTCTAATGAAATTACCTGTCCGAAGCCAGAACCAGCAACAACAACAATCCCTGTGGCATTAAGGAGGCGGCGACAGTAGAAAGCATCTGGTGCCATCTTTGCAGCTTCTGCTGCCTTAATTGCTTTCTGGGGAAGATAAACACGAGGGAAGAGATACATTGCTCCTTCTGCTCTATTGCACGTTATGCCCTCTAAGCTGTTGAAAGCATTTTCCAGCATCTGCTCAAAGTAGGACGAATATAATTTGATGAGATTTGATAGAAGCAAGGTTTTACTTGCAGTATCATTTTTGTTCTTTGCTGGTGAATGATCCCCACGGTGTCCCCTACTTGTATCAGTTATTTTGAAAGAAGAACCACATCATATCAACTAATCTTCACTCTTTAGCAAAGAAAGCTAACCTTTGCCCGTCTTGCTAGGGATGAGAGGATTCCATCTCTCTCTTCACAATATGACTCATATGATTCATCTCCAACCTGCACTCATGTTATATATCCCAATCAATGTCGGACTGCAACTTAGAGTACCAGCATTGCAAAAAAATAGCATTATCACAGTCAGGCATCGCTCAGGCATTATAGCCACTCAAATTTCTAGAGCTACACTTGACCCTGGTTCATCCAACACTCTAATTTTTCAAATCTTATGAGAATGGCAATAATGAACCCAATTTGATTCAAGAAAAAAAATGAGTTTTCATGAGGAACGGTCTTAGATCAATACTGCAATAAAGAACGAACCTTGGGTGGGTTCATTACAAGGCTTGCAAGAATCTGACCAGTGATGTTGGAACAAAGATTTACAGACGCAACTTTGTAAATCTGTTCCCTCACATCAGCGCTAAACCCTGTCACCTCCATGTAACCTCCTCTTTTACCGCACTCGCCATAGTATCCTGTTCACAAAAAGGGAACATCCAAATATTGGACTTACCAGTTGTTTTGATTACCTCATCTCACTTACATAGGGGAGGAGGCAGGGACAGAGAGAGAGAGAGACAAGCATACCTTTCGAAACTGATTGGAAAGAGACTAGGGAGATATCATTATCACCATACCCCATTGAACGAGCAATCTTCTTGAAGGAGTGAAACTGCTTGTCTGGAACATAAATATTTTCTTGGTACACCTGCATGGAGTTTGCTCAAGTCAATGTCATCATCATTCTTCAATAGAAAAAAGAAAAATCCTGGCATCCAAATGCGTTGAGTTATTGATGCAACTGGCTTGCTTGAAGCAGGCATCCAACCTCAATTTAAGATGGGATTGCACTACTAATTGTGCATATTTTGTCAAAAATATTGACCAACCTCATCGGCCAAAAGAACAAGACCTTCTTTCTTGCAGAATTCTACAATTTGCCGCTGGTTTTCTTCTGCTAGGACCTGCAGCCACAGACTCCAAAATCATCGAAATGGTAAACATTGAAAATTCAAAATTAAGACATCTGCACGTGCTTCTAAACAGCACATGGCATCCAAATTAGAAAGGAAACTGTTCTAAAATCACAAATTCTTACTTGCCCGGTTGGATTGCCAGGATTAATAACCACCAGTGCCCTGACAGTTATACCCTTGGATTTTGCACTATCTAATTGCTTTTGAAGCTCAGACATTTCCAAACCCCATCCCGCCTCCTCATCCAGATAGT
This sequence comes from Eucalyptus erythrocorys, assembly GCA_014182555.1. NCBI lineage: Eukaryota > Viridiplantae > Streptophyta > Magnoliopsida > Myrtales > Myrtaceae > Eucalyptus > Eucalyptus erythrocorys. Next base: position 55,188,072 of record CM024602.1, read on the forward strand.
AAGGGACCTAAAGAAATATCACACTTGTAATTCATACCACGCACCTATGGAGCATCTCAGTTAAAGATGTTAAACATGCAAAGCTATTATAACTGCATGCCATTTAGAAGGCTATATACACTAATTGACAAATTTTGAAACAATCCATTAACGTACCATCTAATGGATCTCAATTTTAACTATAGGTGATAAACTTACAAGGGTTCCACCATGGAGGGCGATCGAAGCAGAGTACAAAGGATACTGAGGGATAGGGCACAGTATTCCATCACTTTCTGATCTTGTTAGTAATTGCATCATCATATGAACCTGACATCACCTAAAACGCATCAGCTTTATTCATCATATAAGCATGAAAAATCAATCCCAGAAAAACCTGAGAGTTCCTAATACTAAAAACAACCAGGAATGAAGAAAGAAAAGATTAGAATAGGGTGGTACCGCTGGGCTAGCACCATCCGTCAAGAAAATATCATTTGGATCAGCAGGAAAACCATCACGGGCTTCAATACCAGCAGCAATAGTGTCGCGCAAACCTTTGATTCCCTGCCATTCTTAAGACTACATCATAAATCACGGGGCACCAGGGAAAAGAACAACTGTATGGAGATGGGCATATTCCGAACCTGGCTGTGACTATATGCACCAGTTGCTCTCCCTGGAATTTGATCAAGAATCTGCCAAGCTCGCTCTATTGCGTCAGCACTGCAACATGCAAAAAAGAATTACACAACGGAAAAAACTGTACATCTCATCAAAGACAATCCCAGCTAGAGCCAACGAACCGACAATATCAATATGTTAGGAAGTGTGTAAGCAAGAGAGCACACTCACCAAAATTTTTATGAATGGGCAAAAAGCAGACAGTGATCCACATAAAAACTAGTCAGTAGCCTATTCGTTTTGAATCATTTCAAGTTTCAACGAGCAGTTCAAATGGTAGAAACTCCTGTATAACACTTGCACACAGTTCTTTTATGAACTTCTGTTAACAGTGAACTTCAACAAAATGAGTGGATAATCTCATTGCTTGCTATTCACTGGCACTTTGTCACAAGCTCGTCCATCTAATCCATATCCTTTCCCCACTTGACAGTTCTATTCAGATCTTAGACAGTGACCCTCTCGTAATGATAAAAATGCAATAAAAGAAGATGCACATGACCAATGCTATTTGTCAGTACCTGAACAAGCCCTGGGTTTCACTCTTGTCCAAAATGGATGGATGATCACATAATGCGAGAACCTACACAAAGGATGACCCTAATTACAGCATGCATGGGGAAAGAATGAGTTTAACAGACTCGTCTGAACTACACCAAAAAAATACCTCTCTGAAAAAGGTGATTGGCTGCTGGCCTAGAGACTGAGGGTTTCCAATGTTACAGTAAAGTATCTGCACCAAGAAAAAAAAGTTGCCATCTCTCAGGGGAAGAGTAACTTTCAAAATCTGTGCAAACACACTCTTCTAAAACTTAATTCTTCGAGGCGCATAATAGAGCCCCCGTTTGTTCCCTACGAGATAATCATTGCAAGATATTTCTCTTAGATTTATCTTTTCTGATATAAAAAACTTGTGAGCTATTTTCCTGGCTCATCAAAATCTTAAAACATGTCCATGAACACCTTTGCTTCGATAAATAGGATTGAACTTCATGAGCAGGTAAGATGCAACATGATTGCATATTCCGCTTAATTTTATAATAAGATACTTATTCCTGGTGGTAGCATCACAATTGTTCATGAAGAATAACACATGAGGGGCAGAAGAAAGTACCTCATCAAAAGGATGAGAACCTGGGTTCTCTTTCAGCTCTTGCTGCAAACGCTGTACCCAAAAGAAAAAAAAAAAAAAACGCAACATAACTACATAAGCACTCTCAGGAACATATCATATACTAGACCCGGCATAACATCACACTGAAAATCATTTTCCCCGGTGCCAGGTATCCTTTTGGTCATTGTTTACAAAGTTCCAAAAGCATTAATGTCACAAACGGTAACCCAAAAGATTGCACCTTTTAATTGCACATTTAGATAATCATTTAGTCATACGGCATAGGACAGTCACTGCCTATCAATTATTTTAGGGTCCCATAAGTAGAATTTCCACACATGTTTTTACCCCTATCTTTAATCACAAAGGAGCTGCAGATTGCAGATTGTCACATTACCTGGGCAATGGAGACAATTTCACCACGAACAGCATATTCACATTTCAGAACCTGGATAAGAGGAGCCACACAAAGTGAAAAACCGCACTAGGAGAAGAAAATTCTGCAGACAGCAACCAAGAGCTACATACACATGGTGAGGAATCTGAAAACAAGGACTGAACCCAACTCAGCCTTCACTCTAAGTTCAATGTTTCACTAAAATGACTAAATATTCTTTCACTGGTCATTGATTTGACTTGCCAGGTTCAGCTTTTGCAGCAGGACAACGACACGGAGCAAAATCACATGACAGTCCCCGGGGAACCAGTGCTTTTCCACTATTGACTATATATCAGCTTAGATAGAAAATGTTGGCCATGATACACCCGTCATTCACATCAATTGGAGAAAAGGATAGTGATGGCAAACGCCAAGTGCTTCACAAAGATTCAAACTTGTACTCTAATCTTCATTCCTAGCCGAGCTACATGCAAAATGCATCTGACCACAAATTTGAGCCACATGTAAAGTCGGTGGCCCAATATTCTCAGTGAATTCACGTACAGTCAAATCTCAAGAACCTGTAGAGCATCAAAAAGCCTTGAGCTCAATCAACAAGGGGGAGAAAAAGGAAAAAGAAACAAACAGGAAACATAAATAAAGAGAACAACCAACCAGAGCAGGATAAAGCCTTCTGCTTTATTCCCATACAGAGTGGGTAATCCGTAATCGTGCAAGCACCCAGAAAGAACAAATACACGAAGGAAATTAAAAACGACAGGGCTAAAAAAAAAAAAAGGGTCTGTCGACAACAAAGGCAACCCACACAGCCATCATGGAGAAAACATCCAATCAACGGAAAACCCATGTCGCGAAGAACATCAAAGCGGCCAATCACGATCGTTTCACCCTCACAACAAAAGACGGTAAAACAGAGCGAACCCAAGAAACCCAGAGAGCGGGGGGCGAATTAAAAATGGCACCTTGGGATTGATGGTATCGAGGGTAACGGGTGGGGAGGAGCCCATGGCGGGAGGCGAATCGGGAGCCGAGGCGGAGGACGAGGAGCGGGACTGAGATCGAGAGGAGAGAGCGGGGCAGAGTGGGGAGAGCAGGCAGCAGTGGCGGCCGCGGTTCTGGCGCTGCAGAGAACGAGAGCGTACGAGGTCCCTGGCTGTCTCCGCTGCGAATCTCCGCATCGCTTTTTATACCCACCAACGATCAAAGCAAGAGAGAGAGACAGAGACGGAGCGCTGCGGTGCGGTGCGGTGCGGGACGTGAGGGCGAGACTTCTCCGTGCGAAGGCGCGTGTTCCTCTCTCTCTCTCTCTCTCTCTCTCTCTCTATCCGGGCGAGCTTTTCTCGCTTGGCCGATTTTCCCACGTAACTCGCCCACGGGAATTAGACAGTGGCGCCCGCTTCCAAGGTCAGATCTCTCTCTCTCTCTCTAAGACTAGACTGTAGCCACACCCACGTTGGAAGACGGTCGTGACTGGTTTTCTTTAAATGGTGGGCATCGGGGAAAATTAAAAAAGATTTGCTTTTTTAAGCAAGGATTTGGCGATGATTACTCGTCGTGGCACCACATGGCGTCTGCACCTACCCCTTCCCCTTCCCCCCCTCCTCTTTCAGACGAAAGACGCCTTCTTGGCCGCTCCTTTCGTTGTTTTTAAGATCGTTTCCGTACTTCGAACAGCGGCATCCGACGCAGGCGTGCGCAATGAGGCAGGGATACGAGGAAATCGTCGTCAGCAAGGACCCCCTCAAGAACAAGAAAGGGATCGAAAAAAGAAACTGCGAGGTCGGATTTCGGTATTTTCCAACCGGCCATGGCAAAGTGCGCGCGACACTACGGGTAAGGATTTGTGTTTGATTGTGATTTTTCGCCATTTTACTATAAATAATAAGATCAAGCGTTTGGTCTATATATTCTCTTGAATATTTTATAGATATGTCATACATCCTGAGATGCGTAATTATTAAACTTTGACCGCTTGAATGTATAATTTAGGCCGGGGCGAGTCTAGACTGTTTTCCGAGTTTTTTAACAGTTCTTGGACGTCTGGTCATAATTAATGAACTTGCCCCGCAAGTCATCTCCTCCCATATGACATAAAATAAAATATTGAATGACTTTCCCAAACTTCGTTATGATTTTCTTAAATCTTCGGGGCATAAACTTTAATTCATCATCAAGTCTTAAAGATTTAAAACTTTTATAACATATTAATGTTGACATGTAAATTTATCTACAAAATTTTCATAATTTTTCAAAATATAATTATTATTTTAATTTTTCGACGTGCAGGTGGAAGAAAAGAAGTTAGTTTAGGTTTTCAGACAAATGAAATCAAAGTTTGTTCTCATGTATGTTATTTTGTAAAAGAACTCTCTTCTTACAAGAAATGTTGTACAAATTCCCTTAAGCACTGGATAAGAACAGTGACATCATAGTAGGTTGCAATGACTAGCAGTCTACGCATCATAGAATTATTACGTATTACGCTGTTTGTGGTCCTAACTATTACAATTCTAATTTTTTTTTTTCATACCAAAATCAGCACTCTATATAATAAGTGTTACATGTTTTTTATATCAATGAATGTCCTGAACAGTTTGAATAGTCGAGTAATCCCCATCTAGTGCAATAGTTTTTACCTTTTGCACCCACCGGATAATTTCTTATGATGTATGTCTTTACTTATAGGGGGTGGAGTTAAGAAAATGCACATACGTTGTGATTCAAACATGTGTGTTGAGATGAATAAAAAATGCTTACCCCTTAAATAATCCCCTTGGGGTTATGTAGTAGTGTTGCACATCCATTACATTTTTACATAGTTAATTTCAACCTACACAATTGATATAGTGTTGATTTAAATAATAAAAAAAGACATTTTCTTCTTTTTCTATTATCTTCGATTCCAATCTTGTTAGGAGCACTCTAAAAGTAAAATCCCACAAAACGTCAAGTGCTGATGTGAGGAATGTTTTTTCTAACATCATACGAAGAGTGGACCAATAAAGCCACCTTAAGGTTGGCTTAGATATTTGGTGACGATAAATGAACAAAGTAGTCTCATGTAAAAAAGAAAAGATATCTCCAATTAGTCTTGTGGCCAGTGGATTACAGACTTGGATATCACCTACATTTATATAAATTAAGTCCGTATATAGATGAGTCCATACATTAAGTCTGTACATAGATGAGTCCATAATCGTATGACCGAATAGCTTCCTCTGATTAAGAATGGAGGAAAATATTAACCTTTAAAAAATTGACTTTGTTTGATTAGAAAACAAGAAGGGGGAAAGTGTTTTTATTATTATTATTATTGGAGGAAGGCCTTTTCTCTTGGACATGGGTAGAGAATCAAAGGACCACCCGGTCCACCGTGCCCATGGACCGCTTACCCGCCCCAACCCGAGGAATCCGGGTTAGTCAAATTCGACTCTCAATTAGAGCAACTTCTTTTTTGGTAAGCAACAGCCCGATATCTCGCCGAAACATTGGAAAAATTCCCGACAGAATGTCATCACAATCCACAAGTGCGAATCTCAAGAACCAAACGTGTCAATAGCTCTATTCCGGTCCGTGATTGTGGCTCATTCGCACCAGCACGACTTGAGTACACATTGTGCTAATTTAAGGTTATACCAGATTTCTGTTTTGGGTCCAAACAAAGAATTTTCATTCAACTATAAAAAAAATGATTGGCCCAATAATTGGGCATCCATACATAATAAGTGCAAAAGAGTTAGAAAAGGTGAAACAACCCAATTTAAAGATTGTGTGGGATTAACCTACCAGCGTGACAATCCATATCTAAGCAATGTTAGAAGCATATTCGAAACTCAACGTCTTCTATCCCGACTCTAATAAGATTGGAGGCAACCTCATTTGGGTGCCAACATGATATTGTAAATAGGGGCATCAAATGGGTAAGTTGGGCTGGTTTTGGGTTGAGTTGAAAATGATCAAATCCAAAATGACTCATTTATATGTAGTACAAATTTAATAACTCATATTCGACCTGATACATATTATTAAAGTACTTCAAATTTAATCTAACCTAAGAAATCTAAATTATGAAAATCCATATCCATCTAATTATCTTGTTTTATATTGATTCACAATGAAGAATAAGAGAAAATTAGTACTTCGTTGTGAATTCATAAAATCATGGCAACAAATAATGTGGATGACTTAAATTTTTTATTAATGGAAGTAAGATATTGAACAAAACTATTTATTCTGACCATAGATTACGATGACAAGCACTAAAATACAATGTTATGAAAATATAATAATGTCACATGCCTCTAAGGAAAGATATACTTCAATAACTATCAATAAACAACAAATGAAACTTATAAGACTAATAAAAAAAAAAAAAAAAAAAAAGGTGAAGTCGGACCACCGAGACTTCTCTAAAGTTGGTTGAGTCAAGAGTTCATTATTTTCTTGTAAAAGATGAAGAGAAGTCAGGTTGGGATTGGGTAAATTGAGAATCCATTTAACACATATTTTTTTTAGGGTTTTATTATTCTAAACTTATCTGTAACCTATTGCATAACTACCAAATATAATAATTTAGTCCATTATATATGAGTTGATAATAAATTTATGACTTATTTTGACATGTCTAATTATAACTATTGTCTACTCTGGTCACGTTTCACTTGCGTTAGCACGGCTACGCGTCATTCTAATTAAAGGTGTTATAGGATTCATGTACAAGCCTCCCATGTCTAGAAAATGTGAGACGAGAGACATATACGAAACCCAACATGTCGAAATGTTTTGATGTACTTTTTGGAAGATGATATACTGGTTAATCCAAAATTAATGACTTCATAGGAAATAATAATCATTTTAAGAAAGTAGATAAGAAACTAATTACGCTCAAGTCATGGTTATTGGCGTGACCAGATAAAACGTTGCACTTCATTACTTCACATGGCAAGTGTTTCCTTGAAATTCGCCCAAGCGATTATGCAGTAGAATAGAAAATGCTGAGCCATCCTGTCGACCTAGGTCTAGTTAATCAATATTTTTTCCTTTTCCCAAAGTTAATTTGTTGATTAGAGTGACCACTGACAGTCAATTTGGAAATATTGTGGGCGATCAGATTTCCAACGGCGTCACGTGCACATACATCTCATGATTTTTTTTTTTATAGGAAAAGAAAATCGAATTGTAATTGGATGGTCAGGTAGCACCATGGACTTTCTCTAATCTTCTTCACATCCTCCATCCTCCAGTCTCTTCTTTTCAAAGCGTTCAAAGCGGTTTTCGCTTTTCTCTTTCGTTCAAAATTCTCGAAGCACTTCTGAAATAGAAAAGGAAACCACCCATTGACTTCTACACATTACGAGCAAATGTTACTTTCGAAAAAATTAGCAAACGACCACCTTTCAAGTTTACAGTTATATGCAACATGCGAATCTTCCTAACCCATGTTAGGACGGATCGAAAGCTACCCCAGTCTGGGGCAACCACGCGTTGCCTTGTATGAACGAGCCCACCGTGAACTGCCTGGCCTGGTTCGCAGTAAGGGCAGGATGGTACCCGGGCCACTTGACCCGTCCGGTCGTGTTCGAGCCCGCCCCAGTGTTCTTGTACTCTCCATAAAAGATGGTAATGGGTGGCTGCACGTTGGGGATCCACCCGGTCCAGCCCTTCGGGCTCAGGAACGGGCCGATGCTCGACCCCATGAAGACCGTGGTCGAGTAGGCCTTCCGCGGCCGGCCCAAGTACGTTTGGGCCGTCAGATCCCCGTTCGGGGTGATCCTACAGTTTTGGATTGAGATCCCGCCGTTCTGGTTCGGGTCGGAGTTGCCTTGGGCCGTGAGGGTGTCGTACTGGAAGCTCAGGGGCTGGCGAGGCAGGATCGTGCAGTTCTGGAGGACGGCGACGGCGTTCCCGAAGATGAAGTCTATGGTGCCCGTGACGTCGCAATCTTGATAGAACTGGCGGTTTGTGGAGGCATAGAGGGTGTTCTGAAACGCATCGAACGCGCAGCGGTACATCACGGAGAGGTCGGACTGCGATAGGAATGCCACGGCCTGGAGCTTTGCTGCGCCGGCGGTGTTCACGAACCCCATGTCTCTAGCAATGAAGCCTTTTCCTATAACAGCTGAACAAAAGCACATCGTTAGTGCATCTGTCAACACATTAAAGTTTAAAGCTAATCATCAACAGAATATATTTCATTCATGAAAAGGAAGCATTTTTCTAGATAGAGAGATCAACGATGCTTACTGAACGTCGCCGTCGCGTATGTTGGTGTCCCGTCGACGAAATTTAGGTTTCCGGTGACGATGGTAGAAGTCTTCCCATCCCCATACATCATCACATTCCACTTGTTCTTATCCAAGAGCACGTTCTCCTTATAAATCCCGGCCTTAATGTAAATCACAAACCTTGACAAGCTTTTCTCAGGTATGGCCTCCACCGCATCTTTGATCGTCTTGTAGTTGCCCGTCCCGTCTTGCGCCACCGTCAGGTTCGGCCTCAGGTTCACCGCCTGGAGTAGCCTTCGGTTGGCCGGGCCAACCCAGCTTGGGAGATTAGACCTGGCTCCTCCAAATCCTAGCAACCTCCGTTGGATGGGGACGTTGAAGGCGGCAATTGAACTCACGATTTTGGTGACAATGGCCAGGCTGTTGCTGGTGAACTCGGTGGAGTTTCGCATGGCGAGTCTCATGTCACCGAGGCGGGTGGAGTTGGCCTCTTCGAGCGCATCTAAGCAGGTTTCTTGGTCGGTGATGGCCGTGCTTAGCCAAGTCCGCATATCAGTGACTGTGGAAGGCAATGGAAGCTTTTGGCCTTGGTTGACCTCCATGACAGACGCCGTGTCGTTGAGATGGTTGATGGCGTCTTGGAGCACTGTTTGGCAGACTCCGAACGCCGCTTGCTCGAGGGGATCGGTCACCTATACACGCGAGGTTGATCAACTGTTGGAATGGGGAGAGAGATATATCATATGAGATGTGCAGAGAGCATGCATTTCTTTTGTACGTACTTGGCATATGAACCGTTGCATCTGATATATTCAGATTCAACTAGTTCCAGAACTTGTGTGGAAGCAAATTCTAGGCTTACTTTAGCTCCAGGAATCGGTGAAACATCTTTGAAAGAAGTTGGTCTTATGTCAAGCATCAAACGGATATCTTTACGTGAAAAATCGCATTTGGCGGATCATCTGGAGTCGAATGTATAATCATCCATGTTTTATTTAGCCTACCTGCGCGACGAGCTGGTTCGTATAATTGAAGAAGCTGGTCGCCCCGTTAATGGCGACCAGAAGCGAGAGCTCGAAGATCTGTTCGGGGTCAGTGGCGTTGGAGGAGCTCTCGAGTGCCGTGATGCTGGAGAAGCATGAGTTGGGGTATTCGGTCGCGTTGCACACAGCCCTGATCGACGCCGCCGGAGTCATCGGGGCCGCGGAGCTCGAGTTGGCATTGTCGCTTCGTTTCTGGAGGACCGCTCCCCAGACGATGCCGACAATCGCCGCCAGGAGCACGACGGAAGCAGCCGCGATGATGATCATGCCGCGGCGCGTCCTCCTCCTGAAGGCGCGATCCTCGAGCTCGTCGAACTTGCCGGAGCCCCCGGAGGACTTGACCGATTCCATGCGCGCGGGCATCAAAGTGATGTTGTCGTTAAGGTCGAAGTGGAGTTTTGGAGTAGACTACTCTCGTTTTATTGGAGGAGATGAGAGACACGGCTTGGAACACGCCTTTTCGTCGACTCTGGTAAATTCTTTGATGTTTTCAACATTAAAAACTGTTATGCAACGATTTCTCTTTCTAATCGAGATTAATTTAAAACATCCCGCATTATTCGTTTGTTAAAGGATAAAAATTCCGTAAGCAACGGAGCTGGGCTTTAAGTTCCTCTATCTTTGATTGAGGTTTATTGTTGCTCTTGTTGTCTTTTGTTATTTCTTGTGTTTGCTGTCCTTTGGGAACCACGGCACCCTCTCATTCTTCCCGACTATTGTTGCTTTGAGTGTGAGTTTTATTGTTGGTGCCGGGCCTCCCCCTTTTCTTTGTAATTATCTGCAAAATCAATACATTACTTAACTTTATCCAAAAAAAAAAAAAAAATCCGTAAGCATCATATTATTCAACTAAGTTATAGAATAATCTTTGTGTATGACTTACCCCGTAATAAAATCATATATGGTCTCTATTGTACTTTGATTACCACGCCCTTGTTTAGTTTGGCATTTGGGAAAGGCCTATGAGAAAATACAAAGACCTTAAGTTAAAATGGATCATTTTCAAAATACAAAGAATATTTGGTAAAGTATAATTGTAAAGTGCCTTAAGAATCGGCTTTGAATTAAACGTTTGAAAAAACTAACACTTCTAAGGGACTTTAAATACATATATCAAATAAAAAATAAAAAGAGTTTTGTGTTGGTGGCGCTTAGGACTGGGAGCCAGCGAGCCAGATCTGGCACCGTTGGCCCTTACATGAGGTTGCAACCCCAAGTTGAGGTCATGAGATCTCAAAAGTGCTAGATTTGGCTCACTGGCTTGAGGGTAAAAATGAATTTTTGAAAAATAGATCCTGAAACTTGGCTTTTGAAAATGCCAAGAATTTTCAGCTTCACCAACGTTTGCATTTCCCAAAATGGTCCAATTTTTTTTTTTTTTTTTTACCAAACACCCTAACTTTCATTCAAGAGACTTTAGAAGCCTAAAGTCCAGTAGGGAAGCCGAACCATATGCCCCCTCTAAGTCTCGCACTTCAATTTGCATCCACTAGTAGAGAGAGAAAGGAAAATATAAGTGAGTTTGGCAAAATCAAAGTCGGCACCTAGTTGACGTCTTCTTTGAATTTTCCTTGCCCGTTTCAGCGATGATTAATTTGGTTGTTTGACGAAAGCATATCCTAACGATAAATTCAAGGAAAATGGCAATGACCAAATAATTTTTATAAGCATGCGAAAAACGCCACGTCTCACATTCCTCAACCATCCCCCATCGATTTTTATTAATCAATTAATTCTCTTCTAAATGAGGATATATGAAGGCATGGCGTGGGAATTGGCAGGCACTTGCATTATTGATTTATAGTCCCCCCCAAATTGACTTCCCTGTAGTTGACTTTGCGAAGCCGGCGAATGTTTTCTTTTTGAGAAGGTTTGATCATTCATCCCTCGCTCCCGATACGTGAGCGAGAGCTCCATCCCGCTCCTGATAGCTAAATAATATAAAGCTCACGTATTGCGTGATCTGATGTGATTAAGATTAAATGGTCTCGTCTGCAAAGGAGTTAGAGGAAGAAAGGTTAAGGGCGCGTTTGGTAATGCTTCGTTTCCGGAAACAATTTCTAATAAAAAAATGAGTATTTTTTTATTTTTGATATTGAGGAACTGCCAAAGCCCCTTTCACTTGCGCTAATGGGTTCACACGATTCGCCGGTGCCCGATGACACCGTCTGGCTAATGATTTTTATTTTTTATTCTGTTTCGGAGAACAATTTTTATGCATTTTAAGTCGTTTGGTAACTGTCCAAAATTTCAATTCTCAGAATAGAATTACGTTTGGCACCGTTCTCAAAATTTATATTTTAAATCATTTTCTTTTAATTTTTAAATAATTTTATTACTTTTTTCTTCTTTTCTTTTTTTCCTTTCTTTCTCCTCTTCTTCTTCTTCAAGGTTGCCGGTCGCCGGCCTTGGGATGACTGGCAACTGGCCAAACAAGGGTCGGCAACCTCATCAAAGTGTCATCGGCTCTCGGCGAGGCCGAGCCTCGTCGGCCGAGGCTTGCCAATAGCTAGGTGAAACTTGGCCAAGCCATGGTTGGGCAAGGCGAGCCTCATTGGTGGTTGGGCGAGCTCGCCAGATCGATCGCCGGCGACTGGTGACTGTGGGTGCCCGTGGGATGGCGGCATCAAAGGGCGACAGCGGTAGCGACTGTTGAAGAAGAGAGAGGGAAGAAGAACAAGAAGAAAGAAGATAAAATAGAAAAAATATGTTGGCTTGATTTTGAAATTCTTCTCGGGAACAAAGAATTAACTTTTTTTTACTTTCGAATTCTACTCCAAATCTACTTGTTTCTGGGAGAAAAAAATTTACTAAACGGATTTCTGTTCCAAATCTATTTTCGTGAACAAAAGAACAAAATTTTTTCATTATTTAATAAGTTATCAAACAAACCTTAAGAGTCCTTATATCAAGAACAAAATATGGGTCCATCTCGACACAAAATGCGATTTTTGTGGGATTGGGCAAGTATTTTTGTATCATTGGCGGGGCTTGAGCAAGGACTTTAAGATCCGATACCACAACCGTGCCCAACTCACTTTAGGCCCGCCTATTGAACGCATCGTATTTTACGTGCAAAACCTGGCCTACAATTTTAATCTCGGACCTTTGTTTGGCCTAATGTTACCAGGGCACTTCTTTGATCCCTATATAAAGTTGCACTGCATAGTACACTGAATTTTTTATTTCATAGCGTATAGTTAAATTGCTTTGGCCTCTCAAGAACACCGAACACCCAAGTCATCTCTTCTCGTAGTATCCCGCTGGCGGTTGTCATTGTCAGTCCAGTGCCCATTCATTTCTCTGGAAAGATCTCAAGTACCGACAGGCACGGGCCAGAAAACTAATGCATAATCGAAATATCAATGATCGTGGTACGAACCGATTTGATCGTGCTTACGAGCTGAGTGAAAATAAAAACCCGATGGAGCTCAATCAACTGCCTCTGAAGATGCTATTCGCGGTGGTGAACCCTTGCGCCTCTGTCAACGACGTTATCACCTTAAAGCCCTTCCACTTTACTCTCTTCAAGGTTCCGACGCGGCGCCGTTGTTCCGGTACTCTCTGTAGTACAATGTGTCGAGGGCGTACGTCCTGCTACACTTGTGCCAAACCACCGGGTTGATCATGTCTGAGATTGATGACTGCATGATCACCATCCTTGAGCAGCAGAAGTACGTCGGAAAAATGCCCTTCACCGGTTGGAGATCACTGGTTGCAACAGGCCTGCATCGTTGGTGAAAATTTAGGAGCGCGGTACAATAAACACATCACATGGATTTTGAGTTCTAGTAGTGACACCAACTCATACACGCAGAACTTTATTATTATTCCTATATACGCACCTGCATATTTGGATCAAAATTGGCGTGTGTTCCGGTCAGTTTGGCCTTGGGCGGTAACCATGTTCTTCTGGCCACAGTTTGGCTGGCCAGCGTGGATGTCTCAATCCTGAAAGATGGCCGCCGCATTGCCAAAAGATAAAGTCGACTGCGCCAGCAATGAAGCACTTCACAAAAAATTGGCGGTTGGTATGGACATAGAGGGTGTGCTGGTGGGCGAGGATGTTGCATTGGTAAAAGGCAGAGAGATCGGCACTCATGCAGCGCGCGACGGCCTGGCGGTTTCAAGCACTGGCGGCGTTCTGAAAGGTTATGTCTCTGACCAAGAATCGCTTGGCCGACCGCCGCTGCAATACATGCTAAATGTCACAGTTCGATAAGCAGCATGGCAAGCATTTCCTCAGAATTTGCCAAAGCGATCATAATGCAGTAGAATATGCCGACTTAACCTGTCCATCTTAATCAGTTGATTAGAGTGATTGGATTTTCAATCGTGTCGCGTGCACTTATATCTCCTGATTTTTCCATAGTTAAAGAAGCTGTCGGGCTGCAATAGGATGGTCAGGTTGCACCATGGACTTTCTCTAATCTCCTTCGCATCCTCCATTCTCCGATCTTTCTTTTCAAAGCGTTCAAATCGGTTTTTGCTTTTCTCTTTCGTTCCAAAATCTCGACGCACTTTGCAATACAAAAAGGAAACGACCCGTTGATTTTTCACACATGCATACACATCACGAGCGAATGTTGATTTGCAAAAATAGGAAACGACGACCTTTCCGAAAGAATTTTATGCGACTCTTCCTCACTCAGGTTTGAATCATAAGGATGGATCGAAGGGGACCCCAGTTTGGGGCAACCACGAGTTGCCTTGTATGAACGAGCCCACCGCGAACTTCCCGGCCTGGTCCGTAGTAAGGGCAGGATGGTACCCGGGCCATTGGACCCGCCCGCTCGTGTTCGAGCCCCGCCCGGCGTTCTTGTACTCCCCGTAAAAGATGGTCTTGGGCAGCTGCACATTTAGGATCCACTCGGTCCAGCCCTTCGGGCTCAGGAACGGGCCGACGCTCGACTCCATGAAGACCGTGGTCGAGTAGCCCTTCCATGGCCGGCCTAAGTACATCGGGGCAGTCAGGTTCCCGTTCGGAGTTATCCTACACTTGTGGATCGAGATCCCGCCGTTTTGGTTGGGGTTGGACTTGCCTTGGGCCATGAGGGTGTTGTATTGGAAGCTCAAGGGTTGCCGAGGCAGGATGGTGCAGTTTTGGAATACGGCGGCGGCGTTCCCGAAGATGAACTGTTTGGTTCAGCTTCCCCAAGGGGCTTTGGGCCTCCAAAGCCCCTTGGGGAAAATATTTTGTGTTTGGGAGTTGCTTTCAAATGTTCATTGGGCAAATTTCAGCATCCCAAATGCTGAAAGCCCAATGCAACTCATGGGGTGCATTGAGCATTTGGCATTCTGAAGATGCAAGTTCCACTGTTCATGTCACCACCGTTCATCTTCTTCTTCCCAGGTTCTTCGAGTTCTCTGCCGGCCCCCCCACCGTCTTCGTTGTCGCCTCCGCCTCTACCGTCGACACCGCCTCCGCCGTTGACGCCGCACAGGTCCGCAAGACCTCGGGCGGCGTCGCCGGCTCGCGCGACCGAGCAACGCCGCTGAGGCCTCGGCCGCCGGATTTGGCCGTCGGGAGGCCGATTCGGCGGTTCGGTGGCCGGATTTGGCCATCGGGAGGCTAGATCTGGCGGTTCGGCGGCCAAATCTGGCTGCTGAGGCCTCAGGCGGCGTTGCCTAGTCGCGCGAGCCAGGCGACGCCGCCTGAGGTCTCAGCCGCCAGATCTGGCCGTCGGGAGGCCAGATCTGGCGGTCCGGCGGAGGCCAGATCTGGCGGTCGACGGCTAGATTGGCCGTCCGGCAGTTCGCCGGCCGGCGGATTTTATTTTCAGATTTTAAAAAAAAAAAAATTACAAAAGCTAATTGCAAATGCAAGTTTTGCAGCTAAAATTATTTTGCAATGCTAAATTTACCAAACGGTGTAATATTTCGGAAAACCTCTTTACCTCAAAGGTATTTGCATTCTCTCAAGGGCATTTCCCCAAAGTCGAACCAAACAGGCCGGAAGTCTATGGTGTCCGTGACATCGCAGTCCCGATAGAACTGGCGGTTTGCATAGGCAT
Organism: Eucalyptus erythrocorys; assembly: GCA_014182555.1. Taxonomy (NCBI): domain Eukaryota; kingdom Viridiplantae; phylum Streptophyta; class Magnoliopsida; order Myrtales; family Myrtaceae; genus Eucalyptus; species Eucalyptus erythrocorys. The sequence continues at coordinate 55,203,530 of CM024602.1, forward strand.
AGAGGGTGTCCTGGAACGCATCAAACGTGCAGCGGTACATCACAGAGAGATCGGACTGCGACAGGAATGCCATAGCCTGGTGCTTCGCAGCGCCGACAGTGTTCGCGAATCCCATGTCTCTAGCAATGAAGCCTTTTCCTATAACAGCTGGTATTGAACAAAAGTACATTATTAGTGCATTTGTCAACACTTTAAAGTTTAGAGCTAATCATCAATGAAGAGCTAATCATCAATGAAATGTACTTCATATATAAAAAGGAAGCATTTTTCTAGTTAGAGAGATCAACGATGCTTACTGAACGTCGCTGTCGCATTTGTTGGTGTTCCATCGACGAAATTTAGATTTCCGGTGATGATGGTACGAGTCATCCCATCTCCACACATTATCACATTCCACTTGTTCTTATCCAAAAGCACGTTCTCCGTATAAATCCCGGCCTTCACGTAGATCACAAACCTCGATAAGCTTTTCTTAGGTATGGCCTCTACCGCGTCTTTGATTGTCTTGTAGTTCCCCGTCCCGTCTTGCGCCACCGTCAGGTTCGGCCTCAGGTTCACTGCCTGGAGTGCTCTCCGGTCGGCCTGGCCAACCCAGCTTGGGAAATCGGACCTGGCTTCTCCGAACCCTAGCAACCTCCAGTGGATGGGTAGGTTGAAGCCGGCTAATAGACTCACGATTTTGGTGACGATGGCTAGGCTGTTGCTGCTGAACTCGGTGGAGTTTCGCACGGCGAGTTTCAAGTCGCCGAGTTGGGTGAAGTTGGCCTCTTCGAGAGCGTCAAAGCAAGTTTCTTGGTCGGTGATGGCTATGCTTAGCCAAGTCTGCATATCGGTGATTGTGGATGGAGATAGGAGCTTTTGGCCTTGGTTGGGCTCCATGAGAGACGCTGAGTCGTTGAGGTGGTCGATGGCGTCTTGGAGCACCGTTTGGCAGATGCCGAAAGCCGCTTGCTCTAGGGGATCGCTCACCTATGAACACAAGGTTAATCGATTGTCGATTGGGGTCGTGCCACGATATATATTATATGATCACAACCTTTAAGTGATGTGGTAGATAAGACTGATTATGAAATTTGTAGACGTACTTTAAAGCTCAAGATGAAATATTTTTGAGAGGAGTTAAGTCTTATTTCAAAGGCGTCGAACAGATATTGCTACGTAAAAATTTGCAATGGGGGATCATCTGTAGTTGGAGAATGAATGCACAATCATGGACAATTCATCCCGACATCCAGCATGTTTAATTTAGCCTACCTGCGTGACAAGCTGGCTGGTATAGTTAAAGAAGCTCGCCACCTCGTTGATGGCGACGAGGAGGGAGAGCCTGAAGATCTGCTTAGGGTCGGTGGCGCCGGAGGAGCTCTCGTACGACGCGAGGCTGGAGAAGCACGAGTCCGGGTACTCGGTCATGCTGCACCCGGCCTTGATCGCTGCCGCGGGAGTCATCCGGGCCACCTGGCTCGAGCCGGCGCCATCGCCCCTTCTGTTCAGGACTGTCCCCGCGACGGTGGCAACAATCACTGCCAGGAGCACGAAAGAAGATGCCACGATGATCACCACGCGGCGGCGGCTCGTCCTCCTCCTGAAGGCGTGATCCTTGAGCTCGTCGACCTTGCCGTAGCCCCTCAAGGACTTGGTTGATTCCATGCTTGTGTGTATCAAGTGACGTTGTTGTTGAATCGTGAATTTGTAGATGCTCGAGGGTGGGGTGATCGTCATCCTTTGACTTCATTTCTGGATAGAGCCTGGTTTGTGTCTTCGACAGATGATGCGCACTAACCATGTAACAAAATCATAGGGACCGTCCTTACGAATTTCTCGAATTACTATTTCTTTTTTGCTTCGATTTATTAGATAAAAATATAAGTGGGTGTTTATGTATTATGGATCCTCTGCATCCGATACTAAGAAAATGGGGAGCTTGGCTAGATCAAGGTCGGCACTTGATATCTTCTTTGATTTCGTTCAGCGTTGTTGCCATGTCCATTTGCTTGTAAGGCCATCCGTGTCTACGTGATCTCACGTTAGACGAAACATGGGAATACCCTAAAAAGAGAGATTTAGGAAAGATGGCAACGGCTAATTGATCCTTATTCACAAGCATAAGTCCGATGTCCTAGTTGTTTTGCAAGGAGGGAGGCGATCCTGTGACCGAAAGGAGACCCACTTAAGAGCCTTAGGATGTAATTTTTTGAGTGAAAGTGTTTTTTGAAAATTAGTTTTTCAAATTTTCATCCTGACAATATCTAGTCAATTGAAAACATTTTTTAATCAACGAAAATATTCATGTATAAAAATTATAAAAATGAACTCCTAAATTTAAAGATGTGAAAAAACTTTCTAGAATTGCTCCTCTCGATTTTTAATTTTTCTTTTTCTTTTTTTTTCCTTCTCCCTCCACCAGTCGTTAGGTCTCAAATGGTCGATGACTAGTCATAGGTGCACACTGGTGAAGGCAAGACCTCACTAGATCCCAGCGAGGTCAAGCCTTGTCGTTAGATCTAATGTGATTGAAGCACGACTTTAGCGGGCTTGGACATGCATATCCCTTTTCGAGCCGAGACCCACCCATTTAGCTTCGGTCGGGCCTTCCACGTAAGCCCAATCGATGAAGAAAGTTCATTGTCTTCGTACCATTGGCCGGCCTGAAAAAGGACTTTGAGGCCCGGTATCAAATGCCACCCGGCTCGCTTAGGCCCGCCTATTGATCATATCTAATTCCTCGAGCTGGATCCAGCCTCTCATTGTATTCTTTGATCTTTGTCTTGCCTAATGACAACGAGGCACTTCTATGAACACTATAGAGCACGCTACACAGTTCGTTGTTCCTTTTTTTTTAGTCTAATTCCAATCTTCCATGTACATGTTTGTGCGGTGCTCACGAAAATTGAACACCAGACCTAATACCCTTCAGCCCAATCCCTCTAATCCCTTTACCAGCAGGGCCACATGCTTGTTGGCATAGTGCACTTAATTCAATCATACCCTTTCCGAGATTTCATAGAACACAATTAATTTATTTTGATTTCAAGGGAACTAAACACACAAGTCATCCCTTCTCATTATATGTACTAAATATTGCAATGGTGATTTGCATGGTCAGTACAATACCCGAATTTCATTTCTGACCAGACCTCAAGTATTGATAGGCACTCGACAAATAACCCAATGCATAATCGGGATATCAATAGTCATGGTACAAATTGATTTGATCTTGTTCACAGGGTGAGCGAAAATGGGAATCCAGTGGAGCTCAACCAACTGCCTCCGCCAATGAAATTCCCGGCGGTGAACCCTTGTGCCTCTGTAGCCGTAATCACCTTAAAGCCCTTCCAGTTCACTCTCTTTGAGGTGTCGGCGCCTGTGCCGGTGTTCTGGTACTCTCCATAGTACAATGTGTCGAGGGCAAAGGTCCCGCTCCACTCGTGCCAACCCACCGAGTGGATCACGTCCGAGATCGTTGACTGCATAATCACCGTCCTCGAGTACTGCTTCCATGGACGACCGAGGTACGTTGGGAAACTGCTCTTCACTGATCGGAGATCGTTGGTCTCGGCAATCCTGCGTCATTGGGAACGATTTAGACGTGGTACAAGTATAAATTTGGAGCTATTGAATTATTAGAGTAATTACACGATATCCTAAACACAAAAATAATTTTTCATTCCTAGATACGCACCTGCATTTTTGGATCACGATTCCCGTGTTTTGGTTCGGGTCAATTCGTCCTTGAGCAGTAACCATGTTCTTTTGGCCAGGGTCCGGCTTGCGGGCATGGATGTCACAGTCTTGGAAGACGACAGCCGCGTTACCAAAGATGAAGTCGACTGTGCCCGCAATTAAGCACTTGACAAAGAATTGGCGGTTGTTGTGGACATAGAGGGTATCTTGGTAGGCGAGGATGTCGCATTCATAGAAGGCTGATAGATCCGCGCCAACCCGGAGCGCAACGGCCTGGTGGTTTGAAGGGCCCGCGGTGTTCTGGAAGGTTATGCTTCTGGCCAAGAATCGCTCGCCAACCACCGCTGCAGCGCATAAAAAATGTCAAAATTCGATAAACAAATAATGGTACAATAACAGAAAGTCATGTGATCACATTTATCAGAATAGCATTTATCAGAATAGCATACGCATTTCTTTCTAAGTACTAGACCTGAAAAAGATCACGGGGGAATCTGCAAAATACATGTTCTTACTTCTTGAAGTCTTCTTTGTAAACTTTGAGTTTTAGATTTTACAGTGCAAAAAATGTCCCCATTTTACACCATTTCTCAGTTCGATTGTTCAACTCGGACGTCGATATCAATTGAGACTTTTTATTATATAAAAAGATACGAAAACAGCAGCACCCGCGCGCATTCCGGATCTAGTCGTCTTAACGAAGAAATTCTTGCAGTCACAATCATGCATAATGATCTAGAAACCCAAATTCCAAACATGTGTGTCAGCTTCCCAGGCGTTTGAATGCAAGACTTTCACTCCATTCCTGTCTGTCACTATACATGCACAGAAAAGTCCATTCATTCCCGTTGACTAAATAAGGGTTTTACTCCCTCCACCCCTCGATCGTTAACTCAATCTCCTAGCATGTAATTCCGCAAGCAAGGCCCCAGCAACAAGAAGCAGTCAAAACAGGACAGCGCCTGAAGCTGTACCCAACCACGAACTAACATAGTACTTTGTTTCCCACGCGGTTGCGTGCGACCATGTTTTTGCAATATTCACGGCAGGAAAGGAGGAGGGAATCGAGCATGACGCCCGGAATGAACAGAAAAACAGCTTTGACGGACGTATGATGTTACATCACTCATGCCACAACACACCGACATGAAGACAAAGATTCAGACGGCACTAAAATCCCGCCGTGAATGAATGAGGGTGTCTAGTCCTAATAACACTATTAGAAACGCGATTCCCAGATCAACGGGCGGACGGCCACGACCGGCGGGCCAGGCCAGGCCGGGGCAAAACGATTTGGAGGGCCCCGGCTCGGTCCCGCCCATGCAAATTTATTTTTCTTATTATTGATATTTTTCATCAGGAGGTCTCTGCCTCGGTATAGAATCTATAGATTAACATCCTAGCTTTACTACAGGAGTGAGGAGACGAGGCAGAAGAAAAGGACATGGAAGGGAGGAAGCATCCTGGAAGTGGAACCGTCGCTGTCGCCTCGTCGTACTCCAACGTGGGAAGCGAAGAATCGTACGTACGCTCAAGACCGGAGTGACGAAAGAAGGAAGAAAAAGCCAAAAGAGAAAAGCAGACGACGACTTGTCGTTTTGTTCACTATTTATTTCCATTGTCCATTCAGTTCGGGAGAGCAGGGCGCGCCAATCAAAGACTCCTCTGGCGTCCCAGCTCGGCTGTAATCCACCTTGGACGGAAGCGGAGACAGAGGGAGAGACAGAGGGATTCCCCGTCACGTCCGAATGTGGGCAAAGTAGAGCACGTGGCGACGAGCAATTCAAACCCCACCCCGAAAACTCAATCAGAAACGGATTTTGTTACCTTTTTTTTAATATTAATTTTTGAAAAAAGTCTGGGGGGAGAAAAAAACGTAGATAAAGAAGCCAGAAAACACAGACCTCAGTTTGGCAAAATGCCACATTAAAAATTCTTAAAGAAGTGGGACCATGCTATATATAACTTTGACTTTGGTAAGACCATAATCTAATTATGGTCTTACCAAAGAATTGCAATAAAATTCATTGCAAATTAAGTAATTTGTAATAAAATTTAATAGAAATTAACAAATAACAAATTTGATATGAATGTACAAGTTTGGGAAATTTTTTTGATAAAAAAATTTGTTTTGAATAAATTTATTGTGTAAATATTAATTTGAGATTTTTGTGATAATAATTATATTTTTAATGTTATTCTGTATGGTTTTATCACACAAAAAGGTGCGCAAACTAATCAGCTAATCATCATTTGACTTCGACGAGTCCGACCGACAATATCGACCACACGAAAATCGCAGGAGAGGGGGGCCAATCCGTATCTCCTACGTATGTGTGTCAGGACTCGCATAGGTTGTCTAAGCATGCGCAAAGGTTGCCAGTGCCAACCCTCGTCCCAAGAACCGTCGGAGTCACCAGACTCACCACCTTGCAACTTGGGTCCCTCGTTCTAATAATTCAGCCCGGGGGACCAATCCAAATGACATTTAAATGATGTTGTTGCCCTTATGACTTAGCCCAAAATAAGGTTGTATTTATAGCAATTAGTAATGCTACCAAAAAGTAGGTGAATTTAACGCCCTTCATTGCCCTCGAAGGGTACCCATCTTGGTAGTTGATTAAATTTTCGTTACTATTTTCTGCATAATCGAGTGACGCGTGCTCTAACAAACAACTCATTTAGTTGAGTCAAGTTGAGACGCGTACCGACGGTGGCGGACTCGAAGGTGGTGAAGCCGCCCTTCACGCTTCGGCTGCCAGTGATGATGGTGCTGGTCCGCCCGTCGCCGACGAACATCAGGTTGGTCTTCTTCTTCGGCACCTGCACGTTCTCTCTGTAAACCCCGGCCTTTATCCTTATCACGTACCGCTTGCTGCTCTTCTCCGGCGCCGCCGCCACAGCCTCCGAGATCGTCTTGTACTTCCCAGTCCCGTCCGCCGCCACCACCACGTCCGGAGTCACCGCCGTCGACTGCAGCAGCCTCCTGTCCCCGGCCGACAGCCACTCCGGCCACCCGCTCTTGTCACCCTAGTTCGAAGAATTTAGGCAGAATCCGTTGATGGGACGGTGGGCGCAGTTTTTTTTCATCTTCGACATTACGATGTAAAGACAAGAACATTAACCTGAAAAGGCTATAGTCGCGTACCTGAACCAGATCCTCTTCCTTAAGCATCTTCCGGTCCGCGGCCTTGCGCTCCGCCTCCATGTCGGCGTCGGTCATGTTCTTGATCATCGCGAGCGCGTTGCTGCACATTTTCTCCACGTGGACCTGCCCCTTCGCCAGCGCCTTCCGCACCTGACGGTCGGCGTCCTCGTGCGAGAACCCGTCCAGGCAAGTCTCCTGGTTCGTGATCGCCGCGCTCATCAGCGTCTTCAGGTCGTCGGCGTGCTGCTTCAGCGACTTCGCCGCGCTCGGGTACGAGCTCAGGTCCCGCTCCGCTTCCCGGAGCTCGTCCAGCGTCTCGTCGATGGTCTCGAGGCAGTCGTGGAGCGCCCTCTTCTCCCTCTTCGTCAGGCTCTTGCTTCTCTTGCTCAGGAGCTTCTCGACGGCGAAGAAGTTGTGCTCCACGGCGACGGTGGTGATGTTGAGCGACGCCTCGATGACGTCCTTCTGGGTGGCGAGGCCAGAGGCAGCTCCGGGGAAGGCGGCGACGGCGGAGTAGCAGAGGTCCGGGTAGCGCGTGGAGCTGCATGAGGACTTGAGGATGGCGTGGGTCGATGGGGTGAGGGTGGAAACATCAAGGTTCCGGTCGCGGTGGCGAGAATGGACGCCGGCGACAATGCCGATCGCGGCGGCGACGAGGAGGAGGCAACCGGAGATGGAGAGGAGGAGCTTTCGGTTTCTCTTGCCGGAAGTTGAGATTCCGGCGAGGACTTGCTTGACGTTGGCCATTGTGAAGAAGATAGAAGGCGACAGTTGGAGCCTCAGTGGGTCGATGGGAGTGCTATGGGAAATGTCGTGGGTATAAAAAGAGAGGAAAAGAATTTAAAAGTACTTTTTTTTTTTCGTACACAATTTATATCAATCATTATCGATACAGATGACTGATCGATTTTATGATTGTTATAGCGTTGATTTTTTCCGTTAGTTTCTTTATTTTATTTATTGCTGTTTATGGTCCTATTCTTCACTTGTATCAAATAATTCTTTTTTCCTTCGATTAATTTAAATTCAAGAACAACATTGAATATTACTATACTATGCATGGATTAAATTGCATATGTACTAAAGTTTCAAGGATTATAAATATTAATTTTAAATTCACGAACCACGATGTATATCGAATCAAAGTTTAAAAACCATTTTATGTCATTTATCTTTTAAAAGATCAATCGAGTTAAAATAACATTTGATTGTGTATAAATTCTCTACCTAAAATTATTCAAGTTTTATGCATGCACTCCTTCCTTACTTAATCATCGTCATGCATATTTTTCTTTGAAGTTTCTGGTATCACACGAGCTTGACCAACATATTTCAATGTTAATGAGAGAACTGCCATGAAAAGTGGAGATGATTTGAAAAGTTTTTTATTTTTTTTGGTCGAGATTTGAAAAGTTGATGAAAAGCATTTTGTACAACCATTAAAGATGCACCGACCAAAAAAAAAAAACCATTAAAGATGCAAGGTAGGGTCTTTTTCTTTTTTCTTTTTTTTGGTCAAAATGCGAGGTAGGTTGTCAAGTGAGAAAGTGCTCCACAAAAATGGAATTGTACTTTGTTATCATTTATTGGCTGAGTGAAAGAATTTTCAATTAAGAGTAAAATTGGGGGTAACTTAGTCAACAGACGAATTGAATGACAGCTACTTAACCGTATGAGTAAACACAAGAGATTGGATCAAGGTTATCTATTTCACTTACAACCTACTTAAGTTTGAATAGTGGAATTAAGGTTCTAATCGGTCCATACTTAGCCGACTCTTTGAATGTACTCGAAGTTTAGGGAGTATTATATTAGGGTGCTTTCCCTTTCTCTCTCTTTAAAGAACGTTTGATTTGATTAAAATGTCATCTTTCATAAAACATAAAATAAGTATTACATTTCTGTTTCTTAAAATATTAGAGACTTTCACTTTTTTTTTTTTTTTTTTTGCATTACAATATACCCTTTGGGTTTTAAATTCCACGTGAATTGGAAATTTTCATTTTGTTTTTACAATTTTTCTCTCTTTTGCCTCCTCGGATTCCGAAACTTTGGTCATGGACCATTGCAGTTTGCAACTTGAATTTTTCTATGATAAATGAGGAATATTTTTTTGGCCTTTTGCGAGTAATTATCGTCTTGGAACATGTCTTTAACCCTTTACCATCCATTTTCCATGATGTGTATATATATTATAAAAATATCACGTGTCCAAATCCATTTTCGTTTGATCTCGGACATTGCCCGTCGCAACTTGCAGCTAAAATATTTGAACAGAAATTCTTGGCCAGGTGAAAAAGTAATCCAACTTGCACTTTAGAATTTTCTATGTTTTGTTCTATCTTTTGCTTGGATACTTTATCAATTGCACAAATGATAATCCCCACGTGAAAGGTTTCACCCTTTCGTTTCTTTCCATTTATCAATAAATAATTAGAATTGGCTTTTCACTTTTCCGTCCAAATTTAAAATTGATAGGTACATTATAAGTTTTAGAACTTATCACGAAAGTGTAATTAAGTCACAAAACTTTCAAAAAGTATAATCAAGTTTTAAAACCATAACTTTTCAAAAAATGTATTGAAAGCTTAAAAGAATTTGTCATAAAAATGCAATCAACTCCTATATCTTTTTTTTTTTCTAAAAGTGCAATTAACATAAGAACTTGATTGGATCAATTTGACAAATTTAAGGATTTGATGCACTTTTTAAAAGTTTTAAGACTTAATTGTACTTTCGTAATAAATTTTAGGATTTAATTACACTTTTTGAAAATATTAAGACTCAATTATACTTTCGTAATAAGTTTTAAAATTTTCAATACACTTATTATAATTTTAAGTATTGCCTAAATTTCCAAAATTATGAAAAGTTGGACATGTTAATTTGTGTATGTTGCAATAACTTTGAATATTTTGGATTAAAAGTCAACATACTTCCATTACAAAGGTCTTTTAGGAGTCGAACCTCATACCTAAAGGTTGAAATTAAACATTCTCACTCCCAACCTCCTACTCTCCACCTTCCCCTTCCTATGGAAGAAGGGTGTCATTGGGGCAACCCCAATGGCTCCATCGCAAAGTTTACATTAAATGAAAACCCTATGTGAACTCATTGGAATTATACCAATAGCAATTACTAGTTTTTGAATGGTTAAAATTATTAATTAATGACAGAAAGGGAGGAAGTTGCGTCTCTTGGTACTCTTGCTTTTTGGCTGTGTTCGATTTTAATCTATTTTATTTGTCTCGTGACAATTGATATCTTCTTACACGATTCTTTTCTAGAATTCAATAGAAATTGTACAGTCGGCATCAGTAATTAAAGGTTGTTTTTGAACCACTTGTTAAAGAATCGAATAAAGCTAGTTGTGATTATTTTAATACATTAAAACTCACTTTTCTACGACCTCTTTAAGGCCGATTTCTTGTCACATCCCATGTATCCAAATTCATTTCCAATTTCTTAAATACATTATACCCAAATTTTCTGTGCTCTGACACTCTCTACCAAAGCATCGTTTGTCCGAGAGCGATTGCACACGCTGCAACAATAATTATATATAAAAAAAAAAGGGGCAGAGGAAAACGTTTATTAAAAATTGAATTACTGAATATTTTGCACATGCAACACCAGTGCAATGAAACGTGAAAACTCCGATTAGTTCGGTTTCCGAAAGAAGCACCTCTCGCAGAAGAAGACCGCTTGATACTTGAGAAAACAGCTGGCAAGGCTAAAAGGGAACAACTAAAGTGAGGGGAAGAAAAGAACAAATCTAATAAAGCAAAAGAAATAATTAAAGACGATGCCCCCCTTTTTTTAAGATGGAAAAAAACAAGCATGGGGGAAAAATTATTGAGAGAGAGAGAGAGAAAGAGAGAGAGAGAGAGAGAGAGAGAGAGTGAAGAATATATTTTTTCGTGGGGTCATCTCCTAATGTATCCCTCCAGCTCCTAAGAACGGCAAGGAAATATTTATTTTTGATTTCACCGCCCTTCCATTTTCGACCAAAAAGAGAAAAAAGGTTTCCATTAATTTTCTTTGCACATTCATATTTTTGAACTTACTCCTAACAAAATTAGGAAAGGTGGCATTGATTGCAAGGGGGGCGTGTGCCAACTCACGACACATATTGATCGTGCTTCGCAGCTATTTGCTGAATCTAGCCACGCTTTACAGTGCGTCGCGGACCATTTAATTTCTTCCTTATCTCTCGATATGTGATCAAACACATCTCTCTCGATTAAAAAATGGGTAAGCATTGCACTTTACGCATCGAAATGTCTACAATGTCCAATCATCTCTTGCTTGGACAATCCTTTGCTCAGCACCCTTTTCTTCTTGTTTTTTTTTTTTTTTTTTTAACAAAGAAAAGTGAGTAGCATGTATTAGGGTTACGTATACTTTTTTGCTTTACAACTCATAAAAAATAACTCGGAAAGGGATATGACCAACTACATTCTTGTTTGCTACCCCTTCATCACATGGTTGATGACTGGTTCTTAGCGAAGAAGCCCTTCTTTGCACATTGATATTTTTGAACTTACTCCTAACAAAATTAGGAAAGGTGGATTGATTACGAGGGTGGCGTGTGCCAATTCACGACACATATTGATCGTGCTTCGCAGCTATTTGCTGAATCCAGTCACGCTTTACAGTGCGTCGCGAACCATTTAATTTCTTCCTTATCTCTTGATATGTGATCAAACATATCTCTCTCGATTAAAAAAATGCGTAAGCATTGCACTTTACGCATTGAAATGTCTACAATGTCCAATCATCTCTTGCTTGGACAATCCTTTGCTCAGCACCCTTTTCTTCTTGTTTTTTTTTTTTTACAAAGAAAAGTGAGTAGCATGTATTAGGGTTACGTATAACTTTTTGCTTTACAACTCATAAAAAATAACTCGGAAAGGGATATGACCAACTACATTCTTGTTTGCTACCCCTTCATCACATGATTGATGACTGGTTCTTAGCGAAGAAGCCCAGCTAAGCATATTCCTAACCCGTCCGCCGCACGTTTTCAAATGCGCCGGTCGAATGCCTGCACGTCTTTTTTCTCAAAAAAACAAAGGGGGGAAAAAGAAGGAGATTCGAGCTGGATTGTTATTCTCCAATGGAAAGTAAGATGCTTGTTCCTCATGATTGCTATCAAATGATCTATCATTCAGGAGCAAACCCTAAAAGAGGCGTATTCATTCAATTTAAAGAGCCCATAATACGTCTAGAAGAATCTCTTGTAACATCAATATCCATTAGATTGAATGATTTGCGATATTCACCCTGAGGTTTCGCTTGATCATTACGATTTTTCACAGACAAAAAAGCGAAAGCATCTTGCATTATATCTCATAAAATAACAAAAGAAAAGTATAAGTAGATGTTGCCCAAGTGACTGAACTTGAGATGAAGTTAAGTAATATGCATAAGTGAAAAGTTATCAGCATGCTTTTGGTAAGCAAGGAGACAATTTGATCGCAAGTGATGGGTTGAAAAAACCATTTTGATAAGAGCAATGCAATGATGACGACAAAACATCTCTGGCCATGCCAATCTGTTCTCATATTGATATTGCGTCCTTCAGTCATCAATTTAATATATGATAATCCCATGACAAATGTGGATTTTATAATGCAAATCTTGATTGCGTGTAGATCTGTATGTGATATGAGAACGGAATGCAAGGTAAGAACACAGCACGTACCCACCGCGAAAGTCTCGTGACATTTCGCGTCGTATGTGCGATATCGGAAATAGACAATGACACGACCGTTGGATCCACTACTTATTCAACGTGAACATGCGTTTGGTACTTGCACCGGTTCCGGCATACTGGCGTTCCTCTGTGTCGTTTTGTAATGAATGCCTTCAAAACGAGAGTTCCTATCCTGTTCTCGGTATATCTTGAAAGCCCCGCACCAATCACGCTGGAATTCCTAGTAAACAATGACCCTAATGTCCACCCCGTGTCTGTCCCCACAAATAGAAAATCAAAAGTAGGGAAGGACACTTAAAAGGAAGAAAAGGGAAGAAGATGTCGTTCACCAGCTACAATCCTTGCTTTGTCATTTGCGATTCCGTGAAAGTAATCACGATGTGATATGGATAGAATCAAAAAGAGATATTGTCTAGAAAACATGTTTCAACGTGTTGTCGGTATGAAAATCTTTCGCATTAAGATGATAGATCTTTTATGATGATATGTCATATTAAAAAAAAATTTAGAATAAAATGAAATAAATTGAGATTTGATTTTCAAACTTAAACTTTCACTAAAAAGATTTATGAAGCCGCATTTTTGCGGCAGTGTCAATGAGAATAGTGTATTGTCGAGCGACGTACAAAATCAGAAATTAAAATTGCAATCATGATCGCATATTGCCGCACCTCACAAAATTTGTCCGTGGGTTGTACTTGATCAATCTTCCCGATCTTACAACAATTTGAATTTGTTCTCTCACTTCCTCTTTTTTCATTTGAGTCAATTTTGGTCTTTTTCACATTCACACGTGCATCCCTTTTCACCTAGTAACTTGAGAAAGAAAGAATATTTCCCTAAACTTATTTCCAAGCTCTCGATCAAGGTAAAGCAGATGCTTGAAAATGCATGATACAGCTAGATTGTAAATTTCGAACTTAGGCTGCTTACTTCGTATAGGTTGGAACAAACCAAAATCGGGATTTACAAATTTTTCACTTAGGAAAAGGAAAAGGGTTAAAGATGGAAATTCACTCCCTCCGAAAGGAGAAGCTTCCCTCGAGTGGCGTTCATCATTTCATCAACTTCCTCTTTCCTCATTAATATATTGACCAATTTGCCTCATTTTTAAAAGCGCTCCAATGATGAGACTTCTAAAGCAATGCCCGCGAGTCAAAAAAGACGTGCACTTGAATCCTCACTGCTCTCCAGTTGCCCGCCCGCCGTTTGAGAACCACCGTCTTCCTCTGCGTTGCGGCGGCGGCTGCGAGTAGCTGCACGGTTGCTATCTTGCTAGTGAGCTCTTCAACATCACCACCCCCCAAAAAAAAAACCCAGAAAAAGAAGAGAGAGAGAAGGAAAAGTTTAATGTTTTAGTAAGGCTTCCTTGCTATTGGGCTTAGCTTCTTCCTGTTTACTCTATGCAGCTACGTTCAAACCAAAGGGAAACGTCACTTTTAGGCAATGAGAAAGAAGAAATTGGATGAAGATATATTGGGTAGCTTAGGCGGAATCTAAATTACATATTGGTGCATGACAATGTAATGAATGACTAAAGTAGAAAAAAATCATGGCATTTGATTATTTCCAACTCAAGCACTGGATATCGTTTGTTTGAATATTCGACAATTATGTGCGAATTGTTTTAGGATGGAACCACTTACATAGATTAAGGGTATGGACTTACCTAATTAACGAAGCTTGTGGACTTAACTAATTAACGAAGTTTACAAGACTTTCCATGAGTTTCATGCTTGTGCTCCTGAATTATCAAAAGAAAGTGCAAATAAAAATCATGTGGCCCATGTATACCGTAAGGCAAAAGCCATCGAAACCCCTAAACGATTCCTACGGTAACACATTTATCTTAAAATTTTTTGTGATACCAAAAATCTCAAACTTATACCCTTGTGATATATTTATCCTTAGTCAAAGTTTTATTAACGAGAACTATTAAAAATTCACCTACATAGATGCTAAAAAGAACAATGTTGATATCGCGCCCGCATGATTTAAATGAAATAAAAACGATGTTAGTTTGTCTGACAAATCATCTAATAAAATCTTGATGGTAAATAAATGTGTCATACATATATATATATATATATATATATATATATATATATATATAAATTTGGAGTTTTTTATGTCATTGGAAAAAGTTTGAGATAAATATATCACAATGCGTATAGTTTCGGAATTTTTGTTTTACCGAATAAATTTAGAGTAAATATATCATCTTAGGCTTAGTATGAGATTTGTGGATTTTTTTTTTCCTTTGAAAAAAGAGCAAAATGATGGATTTTTTTATCGCGGTCTTGAAAGTTGATTATGAAACATGTATCCACAGGCGAAAGTAAATTCAAGCCATGCAAAATAAAAAGCATAGGGTGGATTGAGGTCTATATATATAGCATAATTGTTGGCGTACTAATTTTTTTCCCTAAAAGTGGTCTCGTTCATCATTGATTCGATAATTAGTGAGAAAGTGGATGATCAAAATGTCAAACTAAGAGGGGATAAAACTACTTGTGTAAAACTTTCCTATTGCTATATCATTTTATACCGTTGTACAATGGACCATGTATTCATAAAAGATAAGAAAAAGAAAACAAGAATGACTGGACGAGCTTCCTTGAAATATTTTGTCTGCACGAAAGTCCACACAACTTCACACGGCACCGTTAGGATCTCTTCTCATTGCATTTTGCCCCCTTCGTATGTTAAGGGCAACTTCACGAGCATGGCAGGAACCGCTTTTCCAATCCTTAAAGGCAGGCAGGCCGGCCTCAAGAACAAGACATCTCCCTCAGGCCCGATGAGATGCTTTCAAGATCGAGCGAAAGCTCGTCATCGTATGGATTCAGCAAGAGAGGAGTCCATGATTGTTGCACTTGAAATTGTCTTTGGAGACCCAACATTGCAGGAACATCCCGGTACGAAGTTCCGTGTAAACTCGGATCACTAGGCCCTTGGCAGAGCCCACTAAGTTAGGCCATTTGATGATCAATAAAAATTAAATCAAATTATCTCATATCTTTAAATGCATTCACCACTCACGAGTTATCACGATTTAAATTTTATAGGCCATATATACTTATAAGCATTTTTGCGGGGGCTGCACCTAAAATAAGTAGTGCCCACTGCCCAGGCCATCTTCTCCTCCGCTCAGCACACCCGTTCTGGCCGAAGCACAGCCTCCTGCGGTCTGCTTGGGCGTGCGTGAACAGGAAACGAATGCTAAGTCACAAGATCATGGCAATGTGGATTCACCTTTCCATGGGCACTGCATTAAATTCCCATGGATCGTCAGTACAGTTACAATAATTGTAGGCCTGAAAATCTTAAGTTGCCCATCTCAATCGCCCGTAGTAAATGCCACATTCTCTAAAATGTACAGTACAGAGTCGCAGGCGCACAGCCTCCTGCGGTAGCCCCTCAAGGACTTGGTTGATTCCATGCTTGTGTGTATCAAGTCACGTTATTGTTGAATCGTGAATTTGTAGATGCTCGGAGGGAGGGGTGATCGTCATCCTTTGACTTCATTTCTGGATAGAGCCTGGGTTTGGGTCTTCGACAGATGATGCGCACTAACCATGTAACAAAATCATATGGACCGTCCTTATGAATTTCTCGAATTACTATTTCTTTTTTGCTTCGATTTATTAGATAAATGTATATGTGGGTGTTTGTGTATTGTGAATCCTCTGCATCCGATGCTAAGAAAATGGGGAGCTTGGCTAGATCAAGGTCGGCACTTGATAGCAACGGCTAATTGATTCTTATTCACGAGCACAAGTCCGATGTCCTAGTTGTTTTGTAAGGAGGGACCGATAGCCTCAAGATCTAATTTTTTTAGTGAAACTTTTTTCTGAAAATTAATTTTTCAGATTTTCACCCCGACATTGTCTAGTCAATTGAAAACATTTTCTGATCAATGAAATTATTCATACATAAAAATTATGAAAATGAATTCCTAAATTTAAAGAGATGAAAAAACTTTCCAAAATTGCTCCTCTCGTTTTTTATTTTTTCTTTCTTTATTTCTTTTTCTTTTTCCTTCTCCTTCCGCTAGTCGTTAGGTTTCCATGATAGTCGGTGACCAATCATTGGTGCGTGTTGGTGAAGGCTCGAATTCACAAGATCCCAGTGAGGTCAAGCCTTGTCTGTGGCTTGTCGTTAGCTGTTGTCAAGGCCCAACGAGTAGTGGATAAAGAAGGAAAAAAAAAAAAAAAAAGGAAAAGAAAGAAAAAAATAAAATAAAAATTATTTAAAAATTCAAAAAAAAAGTTCACCATAGATAAAGCCATGAGATTATTATTATTTTTTTGATATATAAACACCATAAAACATTTTCGATCACATATCACTGAATAAAGAAAAATTATTATTTTCCCAAAAATGATTTTACAAAAAATATTTCCATTTATCATGAAATTTTCCTCCCAGCAAATGCACTTGGCTTTATTTGTTTCATAGAAAATATCATGTCAAAAATATTTTCTTAAAAAAAACCACTTATATCACTTAAAAGAATGAATGAACGAAAAATATATTCTCTATTCACTAAAATATTTAAATAAATTGTTACCAATAATGAAAATATTTTCTATTAACTAATTATTTCAAACACTACAAGTGATCGTCTTTAAAATAAAATTATTTTCTGAGTCACACGGGACAGAACAATTACATGCTAAGGAACACTGTTTGGGCAAATTCCAACTGGTAATATATAAAGGGCTTGGGAATTGGCGAGCGTGGTCTCCATATATACATATAAAGAACAAATACTAAACTAGACACATCGACTGAACGTTTGTCAAAGCATTTTCCCCATTAACTTACACGCGGGTTGACCTTGCGGAACTGGTGAAGGGTATACATAGGACGTTTGATCATTCTTGCTTGCTCTTGATGTGTGCCGTTCGATAATGTTGTCGAGCCCACCTGAACTAATGTGATTGTAGCACGACTTTAGCGAGCTTGGACATGCATATTCCTTTTCGAGCCGAGACCCACCCATTTAGCTTCGGTCGGGCCTTCCAAGTAAGCCCGATCGATGAAGAAAGTTCATTGGTTTGGTACCATTGGCCGGCCTGAACAAAAATTTCGAGGCTCAGTATCAAACGCCACCTCGCTTGCTTAGGCCAGCCTCTTGATCACGTCTAATTCTGTGTGCCGGATCCGACCTCTAATTGTATTCTTTGATCTTTGTCTTGCCTAATGACACCGAGGCACTTCTATGAACACTATAGAGCACGTTACACAGTTCGTTGTTCTTTTTTTATTTTTATTTTTTGTCTAATTCCAATTTTCCATTTTCATAGTGCACAATTAAGTTACGTTGATTTCAAGAGCACTACGCACAAGTCATCCCTTCTCATTATATGTACTAAATATCCCAATGGTGATTTGCATGGTCAGTACAATACCCAAATTTCATTTCCCTGACCAGACCTTGAGTACTAATAGGCACTCGACAAAAAACCTAATGCATAATCGGAATATCAATGGCCATGATACAAACCGATTTGATCTTGCTCACAGGGTGAGTGAAAATGGGACCCCAGTGGAGCTCAACCAACTGCCTCCGCTAATGAAATTCGCGGCGGTGAACCCTTGTGCCTCTGTAGCCGTAATCACCTTAAAGCCCTTCCAGTTCACTCTCTTTGAGATTTCGGCACCTGTGCCGGTGTTCTGGTACTCTCCATAGTACAATGTGTCGAGGGCAAAGGTCCCGTTCCAGTCGTGCCAACCCACCTCGTCGATCACGTCCGAGATCGATGACTGCATAATCACCGTCCTCGAGTACTCCTTCCATGGACGGCCGAGGTACGTTGGGAAATCGCTCTTTACTGACTGGAGATCATTGGTCTCGGCAATCCTACGTCATTGGTAACAATTTAGGTGTGGTACAAGCATAAATTTGGCGCTATCGAATTATTAGAGTAATTACACGATATCCTAAACACAAAAATAATCTTTCATTCCTACATACGCACCTGCATTTTTGGATCACGATTCCCGTGTTTTGGTTCGGGTCAATTCGTCCTTGAGCAGTAACCATGTTCTTTTGGCCAGGGTCCGGCTTACGGGCGTGAATGTCGCAGTCCTGGAAGACGACAGCCGCGTTACCAAAGATGAAGTCGACTGTGCCCGCAATTAAGCACTTGACAAAGAATTGGCGGTTTTTGTGGACATAGAGGGTGTCCTGGTAGGCGAGGATGTCGCATTCGTAAATGGCAGATAGATCGGCGCCAAGACGGAGGGCAACGGCCTGGTGGTTTGAAGGGCCGGCGGTGTTCTGGAAGGTTATGTTTTTGGCCAAGAATCGCTCCCCAAGCACCGCTGCAGTGCACAAGAAATGTCAAATTTCGATAAACAAATAATGGTACAATAACAGAAAGTCATGTGATCACATTTATCAGAATAGGATACGCATTTCTTTCTAAGTACTAGACCTGAAAAAGATCGCGGGGGAATCTGCAAAATACATGTTCTTACTTCTTGAAGTCTTCTTTGTAAACACCGAGTTTCGATTTTATTGAGCAAAAAATTTCCCCACTTTACACATTTCTCAGTTCGATTGTTCAGCTCGGACGTCGATATCAATCGAAACTTTTTTTTTTTTTTTTTGGTGACCTGGGAACCCGCACGGCCGGATCACGGGAGTAAGCCACCTGGAGCGACACGTCTTGCTAGCCACCACACACGTGTCACCAGGTAAGTCACCCTGCGACGCGCTAGGGTTTCGAACCCCTCTCCTTCGTGAGGGGGAGGAGGCCCAAAGCCAACTGCGCCACCCAGGTAGGTGGTTCAATCGAAACTTTTTATTACATAAAAAGATATGAAAACAACAGCGCCTGCGCGCATTCCGGATCTAGTAGTCTTAATTGAAGAAATTCTTGCAGTCACAATCATGCATAATGATCTACAAACCGGCGTTCGAATGCAAGACTTTCACCCCATTCCTGTCTGCCACTACACATGCACAGAAAAGTCCATTCATCCCGTTGACAAAATAAGGGTTTTACTCCATCCACCCCTCGATCGTTAACTCAGTCTCCTAGCATGTAATTCCGCAAGCAAGGCCCAGCAACAAGAAGCAGCCAAAACAGGACAGCGCGTGAAGCTGTACCAAACCACAAACTAACACAGTACTTTGCTTCCCACGCGGCTGCATGCGACCGATGTTTTTTGCGACATTCACGGCAGGAAAGGAGGGAATCGAGCACGACGTCCGGAATGAACAAAACAGCTTTGACAGACGTATGATGTTACATCACTCACGTGAATGAATGAGGGTGTTTAGTCCTAATCACGCGATTAGAAACACGAGTCCCAGATCAACGGGCGGACGGCCACGACCGGCGGGCCAGCCCAGGCCGGGGCAAAGGATTTGCAGGGGCCCGGCCCGGTCCCGCCCGTGCAAATTTTTTTTTCTTATTATTGATATTTTTCATCAGGAGGCCTCTGCCTTGGTATAGATTAACATCCCAGCTTTACTACAGGAGTGAGGAGATGAGACAGAAGAAAGGAAATGAAGGGAGGAACCCTCGCTGTCGCCTCGTCGTACTCCAACGTGGGAAGCAGAGAATCGTACATAAGATCAAAACTTTTTTTTTAATCAGTTCTACTTTATATCTACTCTAATACTCATTTTCAGACTTTTATTTTACCTCTTATAAAGCGTGGGAGTCGAAATTTATTCCTGAAACTTACCCTTCACCTTCTCTTTTTATATTGGAAGGGTGGTCACTAGAGCGGATCTCAGTAGTTATACATAAAATCAGATCAAGACCGGAAAAAGGAAAAGGAGAGAAAATATTGGCTGGGTCTTACCGTCTATATAGGTGTAAGATAAGATCACTCAGAAGTCTGACATGTGACTCTAAGTAGGCGATGGCATCAGAGTTTCAAAATTTGCGCGGCTCGCTCTTGGCCCATCACTCTGACGCTCTCTCTCCTCCGTGAGGAAAGAGAAGGAGGAGGAAAAAGCCAAAGGAAAAAAGCAGACGACGACTTGTCGTTTTCTTCACACTTTAAATCCATTCAGCTCGGGAGAGCAGAAAGCGCCAATCAAGCAAAGACCCCTCCGGGGTCCCAGCTCGGCTGTAATCCACCATCGCGATTGCACGGAAGGGGAGACAGAGGGCTCTCGAGGGATCCCCCGTCGTGTCCGAATTTGGGCAAAGTACAGCACGTGGCGACGTCTATTCAAACCCCACCACGTTCGCTCAATCACGGATCTTGTCACCTTTTTTTTTTTAATATTAATTTTTTAAAAAAGTCTGGTGGGGAAAGGCAGATGAAGAAGCCAGAAAACGCAGACCTCAGTTTGGGAAAATGTCATATTAAAAATTCTTAAAGAACTGGGACCATGCTTCTTAGATAACTTTGACTTTCGTAAGACCATATTCTAATTTTTCTTTTAATCACAACAAATCTCAAACCCATACGTTATATGCCAAATTAATTTTTTGAACACAAACAATCTTAAATTAATACATCTATAACTAATTTATCATCTATTAATTTTTATTAAATTGGATTAGTATCACGAAAACCACAAATTAATACATATGTAATAAACAAAGAGTAAAAACCTAAATCAATACATCTATCGATTTCCATATATTATCCAATTAAGTAATTTGATGATAAAATTTAATAAAAAGTAATCAGTGGTATATTTTTTTTTAGTAACAAGTAATCAGTGGTATATTTGATATAGATGTGCCGGTTTAAAATTTTTTAAAATAAAAAATTTATTTAAAAATAAATTTATCGTGTGTATATTAATTTGAGATTTTTTATGATATAAATCATATTTTTAACGCTCTTCGGTATATTCTCATCACACAAAAAGTGCGCAAACTAATCTGCTAATCATTATTTGATTTTGACAAGTCCGACCGACATAATCGACCACACGAAAATCGTAAGAGAGGGGGGCCAATCCGTATCTCCTAGGTGTGTGTGTCGGGACTCGCATAGGTTGCCTGACCATGTGCAAAGGTTATCGGAGCCACCCTCGTTCCATGGGCCGTTATAGTCACCACCTGGCGACTTAGGTCCCTTGTTCTAGTAATTCAGCTCGGGGGACCAATCTAAATGACATTTAAATGATATTGTTGCCCTTATGACTTAGCCCAAAATAAGGTTGTAGGTATAGCAAGTAGTAATGCTACCAAAAAGTAGGTGAATCTAACGTCCTTCATTGCCCTCGAAGTGTACTCATCTTGGTAGTTGATTAAATTTTCGTTACTTTTTACTGCAAAATCGAGTGACGCGTGCTCTGACAAACAAAGCATTTAGTTTAGTCAAGTAGAGACGCGTACCGACAGTGGCCGACTCGAAGGTGGTGAAGCCGCCCTTCACGCTCCGGCTGCCGGTGATGATAGTGGTGGTCCGCCCGTCGCCGATGAACGTCAGGTTGGTCTTCTTCTTCGGCACCTGCACGTTCTCTCTGTACACCCCGGCCTTTATCCTTATCACGTACCGCTTGCTGCTCTTCTCCGGCGCCGCCGCCACTGCCTCCGCGATCGTCGTGTAGTTCCCAGTCCCGTCCGCCGCCACAACCACATCCGGAATCACCGCCGTCGACTGCAGCAGCCTCCTGTCACCGGCCGACAGCCACTCCGGCCACCCGCTCTTGTCACCCTAGTTCGAAGAATTTAGGCAGAATCCGTTGATGGGACGGTGGGCGAAGTTTTTGTTATCTTCGACATTACGATGTAAAGACAAGGACATTAACCTGAAAAGGCTATAATCGCGTACCTGAACCGGATCCTCTTCCTTGAGCATATTCCGGTTTCCGGCCTTGCGCTCCACCTCCATGTCGGCGTCGGTCATGTTCTTGATCATCGCGAGCGCGTTGCTGCACATTTTCTCCACGTGGACTTGCCCCTTCTTCAGGGCCTCCCGCACCTGCCGGTCGGCGTCCTCGTGCGAGAACCCGTCAAGGCAAGTCTCCTGGTTCGTGATCGCCGCGCTCATCAGCGTCTTCAGGTCGTCGGCGTGCTGCTTCAGCGACTTCGCCGCGCTCGGGTACGAGCTCAGGTCCCGCCCCGCTTCCCGGAGCTCATCCAGCGTCTCGTCGATGGTCTCGAGGCAGTCGTGGAGCGCCCTCTTCTCCCTCTTCGTCAGGCTCTTGCTTCTCTTGCTCAGGAGCTTCTCGACGGCGAAGAAGTTTTGCTCCACGGCGACGGTGGTGATGTTGAGCGACGCCTCGATGACGTCCTTCTGGGTGGCGAGGCCAGCGGCAGCTCCGGGGAAGGCGGCGACGGCGGAGTAGCAGAGGTCCGGGTAGCGCGTGGAGCTGCATGAGGACTTGAGGATGGCGTGGGTCGATGGGGTGAGGGTGGAAACATCAAGGTTCCGGTCGCGGTGGCGAGAATGGACGCCGGAGACAATGCCGATCGCGGCGGCGACAAGGAGGAGGCAACCGGAGATGGAGAGGAGGAGCTTTCGGTTTCTCTTGCCGGAAGTGGAGATTCCGGCGAGGACTTGCTTGACGTTGGCCATTGTGAAAAAAACAGGACGCGACAGGACGAGCCGTGGGTCGATGGGAGTGCGATGGGAAATGTCACGGGTATAAAAGAGAGGACAAAAATTTGAGAGTACTTCTTCTTCTTTCGTTAGTTTCTTTATCTTATTTTATTGCTATTCATGGCTCTATTCTTCAATTCTAATAAATAATTATTTTTCCTTCGATTAATTTAAATTCAATAATAATATTGAACATTATTTTACAGTGTGTAGATTAAATTAAATATGTACCAAAATTTCAGGAATTATAAATATTAAGTTTAAATTCACGAATCACGGTGTATATCGAATCAAAGTTCAAAAATTATTTTATGTCATTTATTTTTTAAAAGATAAGTCGAGTTGAAATAATATTTGATTGTGTATAAATTCTCTGCGTAATATTATTCAAATTTTATGCATGCGCTCCTTACTTGCTTGATTATCATCATGCATATTTTTATGTGAAGTTTACGGTAACACACGGGCTTGACCAACATATTATTTCAATGTTAATAAGAGAACTTTCCTGCGATAAAAAGTGGAGATGATTTGAAAAGTTGATGAAGAGCATTTTGTATAACCATTAAAGATGCAAGGTAGGGTTTTTTTTCTTTTTTCTTTTTTTTGGTAGGTTTGATCGCAAGTGGCGGGTTGAAGAAACCATTATTATAAGAGGAATGCAATGATGACAACAAGACATCTCTGGCCATGCCAATGTGTTCTCATATTGACATTGCATCCTTCGTTCATCAATTTAATATATGATAATCCCATGACAAATGTGAATTCTGAAATGCACATCTTGGTTGCGTGTAGATTTGTATGTGATACGAGAACAGAATGCAAGGCAACAACACAGCACGTGCCCACCACGAAAGTCTTGCAACATCTTGCATCGTATGTGTGACATCGACAATAGACAATGACACGACCGACGGATCCACTACTTATTCGATGTGCACATGCGTCTGGTGCTTGCATCGGTTCCGGCATATTAGTTTTCCTCTCTGGTTTTTTTTTTTTTTTTTTCTTTTCTGGTTTTTTTTTTTTGTTAATCAAGGATTTGCTGAGCTCACCGGGCAGCCCACGACTTGTAGAGTACGTGATGCACCCCGGACCAAGCGTCAATACCTTAAGGGAGGTTAGCTCAGGACTCCAACATCAAGACCTTCACTTAAGACACTTTAGCAACGACAGGATTCGAACCCCTTGATTTTTGTGATGGAAGGGAGAATGCACACCAATTGCGCTGTCGGTGGTTGGGCTTCTGTCGTTTTGTAATGAATGCCTTCAAAACGGGAGTTCCTATACTGTTCTCGGTAGATCTTGAAAGCCCGCGCCAATCACGCTGGAATTCCTAGTAAACAATGGCCCGAATGTCCACCCCATGTCTGTCCCCACAAAAAGAAAATCAAAAGTAGGGAAGGACACTAAAAAGGAAGAAAAGGGAAGAAGATATCATTCACCAGCTACAATCCTTGCTTTGTCATTTGCGATTCTGCGTAAGTTCTCATGATGTGATATGGATAGAATCAAAAAGAGAGATTCTCTGGATTTGAAACATGTTTCACATTAAGACAATAAATCTTTCATGATAAGTCAGATTCGAAAATGCAAATATTTGAAAAAATTTTAGAATAAAATGAAATAAATTGAGATTTGATTTTCAAACTTGAACTTTCACTAAAAAGATTATGAAGCCACATTTTTGTGGCAATGTCAACGAGAATAATGTATTGCCAAGCAACGTACATAATGAAAAGTTGAAACTACAACTATGATTGCATATCGCCGTACGGCCCGTACCCCACAAAATTTATTTGTGGGTTGTACTTGATCAATATTACTGAGCCTACAACAATATGAATTTGTTCCGTGAAACGACACGAATCTCACTTCCTTTTTTTTCATTCGACTCTATTTTGGTCTTTTTCACATTCAAACGCGCATGTCTTTTCACCTAGTAAGTTGAGAGAGAGAATATTTCCCTAAAATTATTTCCAAGTTCTCGATAAAGGTAAAGCTGATGCTTGAAAATGCATGATACAGCTAGATTATAAATTTCGAACTTAGGCTGCTTCCTTCGTATAGTTCGGAACAAACCAAAATCGGGATCTACAAATTTTTCACTTAGGAAAAGGGTTAAAGATGGAAATTCACACTCTCCGAAAGGAGAAGCTGCATCGAGTGGCGTTCATCATTTCATGACCTTCCCCTTTCCGCAAGTCAAAAAAGATGTGCACTTGAATCATCGCTGCACTCCGATTGCCTGCCCGTCGTCTGAGAACCACCGTCTTCCTCTGCGGTGCGGGGGCGGCTGCGAGTAGTTGCACGGTTGCTATCTTGCTGCGGTCAACTTTAGTAAGCTCTTCAACATCCCCGCCCCCACAACAACCCAAAAGAGAGAGAGAGAGAGAGAGAGAGAGAGAGAGAGAGAGAAGGAAACGTCTAATGTTTTAGTAAGGCTTCCTTGCTGTTGGGCTTAGCTTATTCCTGTTTACTTTATGCAGCTGCGTCCAAATCAAAGAGAAACATGACTTTTAGGCAATGGGAAGGCAGAAATTGGATGAAGATATATTGGGGAGCTTAGGCGGAATCTAAATCACATATTGGTGTATGACAATGTAATGCCTGGCTAACGCAAAAAAAAAAAAAAAAATTATGGCATTTGATTACTTCCAACTCAAGCACTGGATATCGTTTGTTCGAATATTCAACAATTATGTGCAAATTGTTTTGGGTTGGAACCAGCTACATAGATTAAGGGTATGGACTTAATTAATTAATGAAGCTTACAAAACTTCCATGAGCTTGTATATGGTCGGCTTTCATGCTCATGCTCCTGAATTATCAAAAGAAAGTGCAAATAAAAATCATGGGGCCCATATGTACTATAAGGGCAAAAGCCATCAAAATCCCTAAATTATTTCTACCGTAACACATTTATCTTAAACTTTTTTTGTGATACCAAAATCTCAAACTTTTACTTGCGTGACATATTTATCTTCAGTCAAAGTTTCATTAACGAGAATTATTAAAAATTCACCTACGTAGATGCTTAAAAGAACAATGTTGACATCACGCCTACGTGATTTAAACGAAATAAAAAGATGTTAGTTTGTCTAACAAATCATCTAATGAAATCTTGATGGTAAGTAAATGTGTCGTGTGTATATATAAATTTAGAATTTTTTATGTCATTGGAAAAATTTTGAGGTAAATGTGTCATAATATGTAAAATTTGGAAATTTTTATTTCATAAAAAAAATTTAGAGTAAATATATCATCCTAGGCATGGTTTGAGATTTGTGGATTTTTTTTTCCTTTGAGAAAAGAGCAAAATGATGGATTTCTTATCGCGGTCTAGAAAGTTGATTATGAAACATGTTTTGAAGAATACAATCCACGGGCGAAAGTAAATTCAAGCAATGCAAAATGAAAAGCAAAGGTCGGATTGAGGTCTCTCTCTCTCTCTCTCTCTCTCTCTCTCTCTCTCTCTCTCTCTATCTATATATATATATATATTTATTTATACATAGCATAATTGTTGGCGTACTAATTTTTTCCCTATAAGTGGTCTCGTTCATCATTGATTCAATAATTAGCGAGAAAGTGGATGATCAAAATGTCAAACTGAGAGGGGATAAAACTGCTTGTGTAAAACTTTCCTGTTGCTAAATCATTTTATACCGTCGTACAATGGACCATGTATTCATAAAAGATAAGAAAAAAAACAAGGATGGCTGGACGAGCATCCTACAAATATTTTGTCTGCAGGAAAGTACACATATCTTCACACAGCACTGTTAGGATCTCTTCTCATTGCATTTTTCCCCCCCTCGTATGTTAAGGGCAACTTCACGAGCATGGCAGGAACCGCTTTTCCAATCCTTAAAGGCAGGCCGGCCCGCCGGCCTCAAGAACAAGACAGCTCCCTCAGGCCTGATGAGATGCTTTCAACATCTAGCGAGCCTAGGGAGCTGCCGGGACATGATCAGCCCAACTTGCGTTCCATAGTAAAGTGAAAGCTCGTGATAGTATGGATTAAGCAAGAGAGGAGTCCATGATTGTTGCATTTGAAATTGCCTTTGGAGACCCAACATTGCAGGAACATCCCGGTGCGAACATCCATGTAAACTTGGATCCTAGGCCCTTGGCAGAACCCACCGAGTTAGGCCCTTTGATTACAAATAAAAATTAAATTGAATTATCTTATATCTTTAGATGCATTCACCACTCACGAGTTATCATGATTTAAATTTTATGGGCTGTCTATATTTGTAAACATTTTAGCGGGGGCTGCACCTAAAATTAGTGGTGCCCATTGCCCGGACCATCTTCTCCTCTGCTCAGCGCACCCGTTCTGGCCGGAGCACAGCCTCCTGGGGTCTGCTTGGGCGTGCGTGAACCAGAAACGAAGGCTAAATTACAAGATCATGGCAATGAAGATTCACCTTTCCATGGGCACTACATTAGATGCCCATGGATCCTCAGTACAGTTACCATAATTGTAGGCCTGAAAATCTTAAGTTGCCCATCTCAACCACCCGTAGTCAATGCCACGTTCTCTAGAATGTACAGTACGGAGTCACAGGCGCATAATCTGTGGAGTTTTCATTCGGTAGTAGCTGGCACTTGCCTATTTCGTGCCCCCTTTTGGAGCTGCGTCCTCTTCTAACGTACCACTGGCATGGCCTCCCAAACATTCTCTTTATGCCTCTTCCCTTGTGAGTTTCATCTCCCTAGAAATATTTTCTTTGAAATCTGTTCGCGTAGCCCCTCCGTTCATGATTCCAGTTGAGAAGAAAGAAAATGAGGAAATCCCACATGGCCCGCGGATCTGAGGCGAGAAAACATGGCGAGGACTTCGAGTTCGACCCAGCGTTGGACATCTCTGAGGTAATAATTCCAATGAGATCGAAACGAGTTCGCTTGTGCTTTCAAGAAAAAGCGATAGCTGAAGGGGAAAAAGGAATCCCGGTTTTCGACCATTTAGGAAGAGCAAAGGTTTCGTGTCGTGTTACCTTGTACATTGGAGCAGTTCGTCAAACATGAACTACTACGTGGAATGAAATGGTCCCGAAAACATATCGAAGTAGCAGACTGTTCGCTTTCAAACAGTAGATGAGATTTTCTCTAGTCCGAGAATGAATCCCTATTTATCTGTCATCTCTTGGGGTCTGATGGACCTGCTCTTTAAGAGAGATTAATTTCACCTAGTTTTGGCTTCTTCAGTTCTTAGACGAAGCAAGAAAGCACAGAAGTGGGGAAGCAAGTCCTAGAGTTCCATCGCCAGGAGCAGATATCGATAGAAGGAGTGAAGTTAAGAAGAGCAAGAAATCGTGGAAGAATTCTCTCGTCTCCTGGTTTCTGAAAGCACACAAGAAATTTGAAAAGAAGAGCAATTCCAGACTCAAACCTGGAGGTGGTTCCAATGGCTCTAATCCAATAAGAAATCACGTCTCCGGTCCAATATACATGAAGAACAGCGGGACCGGGAAGCCAGGTGAGCAACCCCGCTGCTCGTTCTCAGGCCCTCTGACGGGCCTTCTCGGATCCTCCTGGGAAATGGAGTATGACAGACCCTACACAGCTCTTGACCATAGCAAACCCGGCCGTGCAAAGCCGTTTGGTCCAGTCTACTTTGTTACCTAGCAGATCATAGCCGTGAGCAGATCATAGCTGTGAGAGGACAGTCGTGCCGTTACGATCAGCATCTAAAAGATCTCGTGGTGTGCATGTGATAGAGTGCTTAAATGAAAGAACTGAGTAGTTTCATTGATTGTCTGGTGCATTTTGTTTCGATTAATTGGTTTTGCTTTTGCCTTTGCCGCATTTGATAGCTCAGAAGCAGTCCATGGACAGCGTGGATATAAAGCAGGAGATTGCGACTGATCTGTTAAGACATTGTGGCAGTATATTACATTTGTGATTATCTTGCAATAAATCCCAGTGACAGTGTCTCAATTTTCAGGTAAGAACCAATGTAGTTTTGAAAGCTTCTTTGTGTTTCATTTCTTTGGTCAAGCGGTGGGATCAACAGCTGAAATGAAAGAAACGATAGCTTTGACGAAAGGCTAGGCTTTCATCAATCTTTGTGATGGAATACCAGCAGGTCCTGAGCTACATCCTTGAATCTAGGCTAACAGGAAGGCAAAAGAGGAATCATCCGGTGCTTGAAATTTTGTTTAGTGATTACAATCACAAGCCACCGTGATTTAACCGCAGTCCATCACATATATTCAATCGGTATAATCAAGGGCTGCATATTCTGCAAAAACTAAATTCCCCGAGGCGGAAGTGAAGAACTGAATCTAAGCAAGTTCACAATGCCAAATTTTGAGAATGACTGATAATAGAAGAGAAGTTGCTGCATCAACATAAACGGATGGAGCAGATACATTCTAAAAGTACAGAGAAGAATATAAACTTTTGTACATGACTGAATGTGAAACTCGATAGCTGAAGAATTTTGAGCAAACAACGCAGTATCTTCACGGCATCCTTTAAATTTAAAAAAGTCGTCACATACTACATCTTTTGTCGAAAATGATGGATATCCATTTTCCATCATGTAAAACAGAGAAGCCATTTTCTTTGCATATAATGTACTCATCGTAGGGAAGTCATCGCACCCTGACTCAATAACAGAGACCAACTTCCATCGATACTATTCAATCAAACTTTTCGTTCTGTACAGAAAAACAAAAGTTCAAGCACCCCAATTTGGGAAAAGCTTGTCTTTCCCAGCAAATTCAGCAATTCTCAAGGATTTCCAGAGCAGGACATCCAAACTGACCTTCAAAATGCCAGAACTGGACATCTTAAATGAATCATTGGCTTGAAAAGGATCGACGAATCGTCATCTTAATCAATCAATCACAGCAGAAGACCGCTGGCATCTTTAACACATAATTTCGTATTAACAAGGCAGACTTCTTCCAACTTGCTCCACATCAGCAGGAGGAGGGCTGCAAGGATTCACTCTTCTTTCCCTGCTCAAAAGCCTCTTCAAAGACCTCAATCTTGCAGTCATCGGTGACTTCACTTCATCTTGCACACACCCGCTCGTGGATGGTGAAAAGGACGACGTGCTCTCCATTGCCTGCCTCGGTATGTCAATCACCAAAGCCCCATCTGGCTGAATGGAGGTCGAAGGCGACGGACTCGCCGATTCCTCTGAAGGAACAGGGCCTTCCTCCAGCGAACCAGTCCTAGAGCTAACCTGAGTCTCATCACCCCAGAACAACACATTAGTAGGAAAATTTGGGGACTCCGTGGAATATCCACTAGCTGAAATATCTTCAGGACTCAATTCGGTGGATTCATCAACAGATTCGATACTGTTTTCCTCAGGACCAACATCATTGTGACTCTCAGGCGCTCCATTGACGGAATTTCGGCAAAGCGGGCAAGTCGAATGCGATTGAAACCACATGTCAATGCAATCTACATGAAACCCATGATTGCATTTGGGCAACAACCTGGCTTTCTCCCCGTCGACAAGCTCAGACAGACAAACGGCGCATTCAAGCCCGTCCTTGAACTCTTTGGGCCGAAACACGATGACCGGAATGGACCGCAGGACCGAGGGATCCAGCCTCCGGCGCGTCGCGACGGCTGCCATCTCTTGGCCGGGGACGAACACGAAGCGGCGCCGCGGCCGGCGGTTGAGGCCCTGAGTAGGGGGCTCCTCCGCGCGCCACCAGAACCACTTGGCATACAAGTGGAGGAAGAGAACAAAGACCACGACCAAGAAAAGGACTATAATTGCTATCACCATGATCTTGCCGGTAATCTCAACGGCGGCAGAGTTGTCCAGCGTCTCGCTGCCCGGGTAATCGCCCATTGCTCTCTCCCTCTATGTATGACGATCAAGATTCCTCGACGACGAACTCAAACAAAGAACTCGCGAGGAGCGAATCGCAAAACTCGTCAAAAAACCGAAAAAAGCGAGAATTTGGAGCGAACCCAGATGAGCAAAGGCGCTGCACTCTCTCAAGAACCGGGTGGCTATGCCGAAAGCCAAGAAAAGTTCTCTTTGCTTAGACGATTCTCGAGCCTTTGCAAGTTCACGAGAAAAGCAGTCAATGCCCGATGAATCATCAACGGAGGCTGCACCAGATATAGGAGGAAGGGAAGTTGGAGAGAAAGTAGGAAGGAAAGCGAGAGAGAGAAAGTGAGGAGAGTTCAGACTTGAATTTGGAGAGAAAGTACGAAAGGAAAGCGAGAGAGAGAATGAGAGGAGAGTTTAGACTTGTTCTTCGGGTGGAGGAATTTGGAAAAAAGTTGAGAGAGAGAGAGAGAGGGAGGTAGGAAAGTTCCAAGAAGAGACGGCCGGGCAGAGAGAGGGTGATTCCACCTCCAACTTAGGACTTGACTGACTTCGAAGACTTGGACTTTTTATGCTGCCGAAAGGGAGGGAGGAAGGAGGAGGAGGAGGAGGAGGAGGAAGACGACGACAGTCTGGTCCGCGATGGGGCCAACGGAGGGAGGCGACCGTAGGTGGCTGCTTCGCTTTGCGTCTCTTCCGTTCCTTCTTCGTCTCCTCCGGTGTCGCCCCCACGTTTGACTCCTGAGATGGCCGTGGAGAACACTTCTTCCCTTCCCTCCCCTTAAAACATCAGCTTTTTTTTTTTTTTTTTTTTTTTTTTTAATTTCCAGAGATTAGATTATTTCCTACCGCTAAAATAGACGGTCCAAGATGTCGAGAAAGTGTTCCAAAGATAAAAATAAGAAAGTTCGTGAATAAGACAATCTGCGGATGAATCCTTGGCGGTGGATTTGGCTGATAATTTAGATTCTTTCCCATGAATTTTCGTATGCACCTTCCGTACACTAGCAGGAAGATTTCTTGTGAAATTTTTCTAAAAACATTAAAATATATATGAAGAAAGGAAAAATATCTTCAAAAGCTAGTCTAGATAGGAGATTGATTTAATGGTCATAGAATATAAAAGCTTGAAGATTCAAATATCATATATTGAGAAATTTACGCTACAATATATAAATTGTCATGAGAATTCAAAATCATATATTTTTTTTAAAAAAAAATCAAGATACACCGTAAGTTCATAAATATTGCACATGGACTTCAATAGAATCGGACAAAAACTTGATATCTAAAATTTTTATGTGAGTTTGCTTTATATCGTGTAAGCAGTTTCGCCTTTGGAGCATTTCTAAAGATATTTGGAGAAAAATCCCATCTCTACACATATGAACCCATGTGTATGGATCAAGGATAATTTGCAACTTAACCCTTTTGGAATTTTTTTTTTTTTGTCAGTCCTACTCTATATTTAGTCTACACTCACTTTCAGGCTTTTACTTTACCTCTTGCAGGGCGTGGGCGTCGAAACCCACCCCTCAATCTTTTTCGTATTTTTTTAATTCGACTTTCCATAAAGCTAAGGGCACTGCCTCCCGGCCAAACATACAGTTTGTGAATTCCCCCCAACTCCAGCCAAAAAGACGAATTAAAAAAAAAAAAAAAAAACCTGAAATCCCCCAAACCCTCTTGCTTTTTGTCTCCTAGAGACCCTCAACCGTCTCCTTTGAGACCGCAAAAACAGTGTTTAGGGGACTGATTCTGTCCCTAAGAAAACATCATTACCACTAAGAAAATGAGACTAGGGAAGCCAACCGGCGGATCTAAGGGAGGATCGTGGGCTACGATCGCTCGTCGCCTCCGGTCGATGTCTATTTTATGTCGGTACTGCCGAGGTTCCTTGTGTCCTTAGTTTTTCGGACAACGCACGATGGTCTAAATGGCCTATGCATCGCCGCTTTGTCGTCTCGTTCGGCTGGACATCTATGGAGGGGCACATCGATAGTGGCACCTGTTCCTACGACAGGGACTCAAGCGACCGTTTCATGGCGGACATATTCGTCAGGTAAATAGAGGAAAAAGGTTCAATTTGTTTCGTAGAAAATAAATAATATGAAAAATATTATTTTCGTAAAAGTAGTCTCTTATGTTGTTTGGAACAATTAATCAATAAAAAAATATTTTGATCTAAATATTTTTGCGGATGATGAAATTTTCTTTTAAGAAAATATTATCGGAATTATCCTTTTTCCCGAAACAAAAAGAGCTTCAATCCCAAGCATTTTTTATATTATTTTGGCTTTGTTTGTTTCGTGAAAAATGAATAATTTTGGAAAATACTTTCTTAAAAAAAGATAGATTGTAATGCTTGAAATAATTAGTTACTTGGTAAATATTTTCATTGTCAATAATAATTTATGTCTAAATATAATCATAAATAATGAAAACATTTTTCATTCATTTGAATTCTAGTTTAATAGAGGATAATCATAAAAAACTTATGGCAAAAAATAAAAGTAGCTGAATGTTTATATATATAAAGTAGTTCCGTTTGGCATAGAAAAGAGTAGACATAGGGTTAACATAAAAAAAGATACAGTCACTTTGGCGCGACTTTTGTTACTTATTTGTAAACGGTTTCTTGACCCTTTAGGGTGTAAAATCATACTCTATGTCGAGCCTTCGTATGTTTCAAATCCTTAAAAACGTACGAAAATCTTATTGTCTAGTTTTCCAAGATCCCGAATCGGGGCCTTCTCGAAGGGGTTTGACCTCGAGGGTCAACCTAACAAGCAGGACGCGGTTTAATTTGACCCGAAAGCCGAATTTTTTGACCCTTGGGAAGGGAGTGATATATTGTTCATTCATGTCCAACCGAGATGAATGATATAAGCTGCAATTCCAGAGTCCATTTCATGCCTAATTTATGACCCGAGGCCAATCCCCGTGCTGCCGATCGTGGTCGGACCAGGGGTCAACCCAGTTCAGCTTCAAGTAGCATCCCTGCAATTAGAATATTTCACCTCAGAGCCCATCTCATCGACCGTCATGGATAATTAAAAATTATGTGGCACTTAAAATAAATTACAATGGCTCTTTCTCTCTCTATATATAATCTTTTTCTTTTGTCGTGCCATCATGATCGCCTTTGTCTCGACCTTAGTATTTGATAGTCCTTTGATTTTTTTCCGAATTACGCGCATAGGACTCCCGCATTGTCCTTTTCATCCTTGTTCTCTGATTTTATAAGTTTGGACTTTTATGCCCAAATGGGCCGCATATAATAATAATGTCGAGAAATAATAAGAGGATGGCGTAGTTCAAATTAAACTAACGGGGGCGAAATCATGAGAGAAATCAATGAAAAAAAAAAAAAAAAAACACATTCAATTCAAGCGTTAGTACCTACGTCATGGAAAAAGCTAATCACGAAGAAATCCACTATCAATTAGGGAATTGATAGTCAAAATCAATCGCAAACAAACTTCATTTTGACAAGGCACAAGAGGATCTAGTCAATATTGGTGGCACACCTTGCGTCAAGAAGGGTGTCAAGCCACTCTCAAACTCTATAAACTTACATGTGAAATGTTGTGCCCATAATTTGACTGTGACATTGATATAATCTAGCTTCTCAGTTTGACAACTTTAGACTGGATCAAATAACGAGCTCGAACTTGAGATAGAAAATAACAATTCACATTTATCTTACAAAGAGAACTCTGTGGACTTTTGCTTTCTTTCATATCTTGCGGGTTACAAATTTCGACTTTTTTTTTTTTTTTTTTTTTTTTTTTTTATAATTCAACACACCTGAAATTTCTATAATATGTGAATATTGACTTGTAGGTTCAGGTACTTTTTCGTTTTTTTTTTCTTGAATTTGGATCATTACTTTAGATTTCGGCTGTTCCAACTTATGATCAAGTCCGAGCAAACAAGCTCTAAACAACTTCGCAATAATTGGATATTTGCCCGCTTTCTATCCTATTAAGTAGAACTATGAAACGAGCGTAAATGAGAATTGAGCACCAGCACACGTGCTTGGAGAATATTTTAAATAATATAAAATCAACTATCCAATAATTATATCTATATATTTTATTTTCTGTGGATAGAGCTCGTAAACCTAAACGTCGTAACCCCAAATTCATCCTACAATTGGTCGATTGCCAAGGACAAAATGATGAGTACTTAAATCATCAAATGATTTCACGGAAAGAATATCATATGATCCATGTCGGCAATATTTTAGATAGACAGTCATTCCAATCTCGAAAGTTTGATCCACGTATGGCCATCCAAATCAATTTATATATAATAGAATGAATGATAGATTGAGTCATTGTCAACAACCATGGCATGAAATCACTAAGCTTGCCGTGTGGTCCATTGATGTGGTTTGTGAAGAACCGATGAAATGTCGAGATGAAAAATCGATGCTTGATGCGAAGAAAAGGACAAGAATAGTGGGGTCGAAATCCAACAAAATCACATGGCTGGCGTCCCTAACAAATCTCTCCATCACATGGCTTAGCGTCACATAAATACTGGGCACCAGATCCGCTCAGTAATTGCTGCCCAGAATTTATTACGTCAACAAGAGTAATCTTTTTTTCTAAAAATATTAATCCCATAATATTACCTCCTTTTGACACACACAAATAATCCATAAACTTCAGCTTAATATGCAATATGATTTTTGAATGTCAAATTTTTTCAGTGTGATTAATGAATCTTGGCTTAGGACTTGTTTAATGATGTTTTTACATTTCTATTAATTTGTTCTTTAGCATAGAAATAAGACAAAAATCCGTTTGTGTATGTTTTTGTTCATGTGAATAGATTTGTAGCAAAATCAAGAAGTATAAATTTTTTTTCTTTATTCCAAGAAACAACTCAAGAGTTAAGCCCAAATCATTTTTTTCTCTTTTCTTTTCTTTTCTTTCATTTTCTCTTTCTACTCTTCCAAACGAGCTCCGGCGAATTCGTTGGAGCCTTGTCGTTTTGAACCCTTGCTGTGGCTAGGCGAGGCTCGGGGCGACATCGCCGGCTCTCATCTGGTCAAGGCCGGCAACTAGCTAGTGAAAGAAAAAGAAAAGGAAAAAAGAGAAAAAAAATGTAATAAAATGTAATAAAATTGTTAAAAAATTAAAAAAAATTCTAAGTCACAAAAAAAATTGACGGTCATATCAAGTGCATTTCTACTTTGAGAATCGAAATTTTGTATAGTTGTCAAACGTGTTTTTCGAAACTTGTACAAGGAACAAAAATTAAAAAAATTATTTTTCAACATAAATTATTCATAGGAACAAAAATGTTGTTCCAATAAACAAAAACATTACCATATTCATCCTTGACGTGCAATGTTGTCCTTGAGAATTTAGTTCATTTAATGTGGTCCTCGAGCTTTTTATATATTTTCTAAGAATGAAATTGCGTATTGGACTGGTTGAGAGATAACATTGAACAAGTTTAAAGTGTAAGAACCATATTTATACATCGGGTCAAGCCAAAGTTTATGAACCATTTATATCATTATTCTCCTTATATACACACATATATAATCCACCAAAAAAAGAGGTAAAAGAGTAAAAATAGGTAAACAACCAAATTCTACCTTTGACCAGAGTACGAACAGGTTTCGCGACAGCTGACGAGGAGATAATCTTCACTTGGGATGGAGGGAGGTGAAGGTGGGAAGCATCTTTCGCTTCTCTTGGCAAATCCACGCAGCTTCTTTGTCGCACCGTTTTGACGTGCACGATAACGACGCGAATTCCTTTCTTAATTCACCTAATTGGTAAGAAACACAGAATTGATTGCCTAATCCGGTCTTAAGAACTTAGGCTGGTCCAACCTCTAATACTCTCCAGGCCTCCGAAAGGGATCAATCAATCTTCATTTCATTTATTTATAAATTGCTTGTTGCCGGTTCCCACGCATTGAGATCCGAAATTAGGGGCTTTTTAAGTTGAATTTCTAATAATCAAACCCGGTTAAAAAGCAATTATGGCTAGACCAGACAGTATGATTAAGTTGGGAATGATTCGGGGAAGCGCACAATTCATTGAGTATATATGGAAGTGCGGTTCAACCATTTTTTTTCACTTTTTTGGGGCATAATTCATTCCATCAACTAGAGAAATTACATCAGAGGCCATCCAGGAGGATCGGCTTCGACAAGAGAACCTGGCCTAAACATTTGATGATGCGGTACGGAAAAAAATAAGCATGAACCTATCCCATCCTCCGCCGTCCGGGAGCCTTTCTTGAGCCTCTCCATTGGAGGATAGATGCTGTGGTGAAGGGATAGAAAAAGTGACTTGGGAAACGATACGTGCGTGGCCTGTTTTCAAAGTTGCTCAAGTGCATCACGAGGGTATAATGATTAAGACTTTTACTTTATTAATATTTTATATTTTTCATATATTTAAATAAAAGTTGTCATCAATGAATTGTAACAATAAATGAAAGTCATCAAATGTGATAATTTATTACAATCATTCAATTAATAATACATGTGAAATTTAGGTAACATATAAAATCAATTCGAGAATTTGTGATAGGTAAATTTCAGATTTCATAATATACTTGATAGGTTCCAAATTTCAAAAAATAAATAACTTATCCCAACATATAGGTTTGATTCTAGATAAAATGTGTATGAAACTTGGAACTGCTCATCCTTAACGTTTATGGGAATTCGTCTCAAATCAACAACAGGGAGGCCATGCAGGACCACTTATTGTGGATGTGGGCATGGAATTCTAGGATGACCTGCTCCTTGTGATTGGAGAAGGGGCCCTTCTTGAGGCCGGGGAGGAGGTAGTTGAGCAGGCACACGCAACAGCTCTTGGCCCTCCAGGGGAGGCCGTTGCCGTGCCTCACGCGGCACCAGTTGCCCCCCTCCGTGTCGTCGCAAATACTCTTGCCGGTATCTTGTCCTTCTTCGCTATCCACAGGCGTTTCTCGAGCCCTCCGACAGAAGATGGACCGCCCCGGATGGCCTTCTCCAGTTGGTAGATGCTGTCGTGAAGGAAGCAGAAGAGTAGTTCGGGGGAAGGATCGGTGCGCGGCCCGTGTCCGGAGTTGTGGACTCTAGTGGACCAAGAGGGCACGACAGCCAGCCAGCCAGCTCGCTCGAGCAGCCTCGTCCTCAAATTCCAAAAGTTCCCGATCTCATCGTTCATCGTCCACGGGCCTTTTTTGAGCCCAACTGCCTTCTGTATTTGGCAGATGCTATCGTGCAGGGAGCAAGAAAGTAGTTTGGGGAATGGTTGGTGCGCGGCTTACGGTCGAAGTTTGCCCCTAGTGGACTAGGAGGGCTCAGCTGTTAGCCGATGTACTCGTATAGCCTCAACCTTAAATTCCAGATGTTCCACATGGGTATAATTTTGGAGTTTTAATTCACGTGGACGCCACGTTAACATCGTTAGCACCTCACTATCCATGTTAGCCGGCATGTTGAACCATTACAGAGAGTAAATGTATCGCACGGATACGAATTTGGAGTTTTTAGTGACAACAAAAAAAAGTTAGTAAATTTTTCCCTAATTTTTATAAATGTCCATCGTTCGTGGGATTTTCTTGGTGGGCCTGTTTGCTGTGGGATTTGCCAAGGCCATCATGCTTTGAGAGTCTGAGACCGTCGTTAAGCCCACGAATCAAATTGAAGTGGGCTCAAGAATTTGGGCCGAGCCCAAGAACGGCCGAGCGAATTGCAGTTTCCTCTACCAACGCAGTTCGCCAGCACCTCGCGGCGCGCGGGTCCCCGACAACTCTCACGTCTCCTCGTTCTTCTCCAAATCCATCTTCAACTCTCGCATTCCGCTGTCTCGGCGTTGTTGGCGTCGGGAGGGCTCGCGACAACGACTGGTACATGCCCGAAGTCGAGCCGGAAGAAGGAGTTGTTTGAGCTCACGTCCGAAGAGCTTCGCGTGTTTTGCTGCTGCTTCGATGGTCTGGAGCTCCTCGACTTCGTCGTTTCAGGCTGAACGAGCGCCCATCGATGCATTCGCTAGGTACCCCCCGCCGTCTCTCGCTTCATGGGTCGTTTTTCTATTCTGAATTCTGCTCCTTTTTGGTGGCCGAATTTTGGGTTCTGGTTCTTGCTCCCTCATTTTCCATCGTTTTGTTTGATGCGATTCGGGTGCGATTTTCAAGTGAATATAGGAAAGGAAATATGGACAAGTTCGCTAAGACGAGATTCGGGTCTAGGTGTTTGTCGAAATTCCTGTGAGAGATGGACGTAGGGAGAGAGAGGGAGAAAGGAGAGTAGAGAGGTGGCAGGATAGGAGGTGGAGAGACCTGAGGTACTTGCGATTTGAGATGATGGATTCGCATGCCGAATTCTTGCTAAAACGAAGGACTTTCGACACTGGCCAGCCTGCTTTGCCATTTTCTTTCGCAAACCTCCACTTTTAGAGCTTTCTCCCCTGTTGTCCTATTAGCTGACCCTATCTATTATTGAATCATCTAGATGCTCTGACGGCTCAGACCCGGCTTAAGAGCAGGTCGTTCTCTCATTTGTTCTCCTCTGGATGCGAAAGGGCATGCTACTTGCCATGGAAGTCCTGGGGCTTGCCAAAAAGGATAGGATTTGATGTAATTGCCATTCGTATAAGGAGGTCAAAACTCGTGGTCAAAGCAGTTGCTACGCAATGGCCGGAGCGTTTGGCTCTGATTAATGGTGATCGGCAAGGTGAACTAAATGGAGAGCTGGAGAGTTCTAGCCCGGCCATAATTCAACCTGAGGCAGATGGTGAAGATTCAAGGGAAGAGTTTGAGAGAGAAAACTTACGGCACACAAGGATTTCTAGGTCCAACAGAGGGAAAGCCCCGTGGAATAAAGGCAAAAAACACAGTGCTGGTAAGTTCTAGCTCGTTGAATATGCCCGACATATTGATTTGGTTCCTTAATTAATATTGTTCTTCTCATGATGCTTTGAATCACATGCAGAAACTATCCAGCGGATCCGAGAGAGGACAAAGCTTGCAATGCAAAGTCCTAAGGTGATGTCGTGTAAGAATAATTTCACATTTTTCTGAAGTGACTATGCAGTGATATGCTGAGTTAAATCTCTTAGTGGGTAGTTTCTGCCCTTGGTGGTTCTAAGCCATCAGATATCGAATGCATGACTGTCGTTCTATGATTTTCTAGGCTGAGTAGTTGTTTAAGTCTGCACAGGTTCGAGAACTCAAGATTGCAAATTATACAACTAGTCCACAAAAACAGTTCTAGCCTAATGAAAGAATGTCCTTTTTCAGGTGAAAATGAAGTTAAAGAACACAGGGCATGCACAGAGGTTAGTATTGCGGTCACCCTTTTTTTTTTAAAAAATTTAAATTTTATACCATTTTTCAGGCTACCAGTTGCACTTTATGCGCTATTATCTCAAGCCAGAGGCTGAAAGTCTACTTTGCCTGAATGCTTATCTAGTTTGTTTCCTGAGACTGCTAAAATTTGTTGCCATATCTATGGATCGTACAGTGAAGAGACAAGATTGAAAATTGGGGCCAAGGTGAAAATGGGGTGGCAAAGACGCTACCAGAGATTGATGATGCAGGAAACATGCTTCTATCAATGGCAGAACCTAATTGCAGAATCTTCTCGAAAAGGCCTCCTCATAGGCAGAGAGGAGCTGCAATGGGATACATATAATATTTTGGACAAACAGCTTGAGCAGGAGTGGTTGGTGAGTGTTCAGGAGCGCAAATCAATGCCTAGGCCCAAAGGTGGCAAGAGAGTACCAAAATCCCCAGAGCAAAGGAAGAAAATCGCCAAAGCAATTGCTGCAAAGTGGGAAGATCCTGTGAGTTTTTATTAATATTTCTCTTGAAGTGCTTGGTTCATCTCAAGTCTCATTAGGCCACACAGCATCTTCTGACTCTAGGAATATCATTTAATGCTTCCCGACTCACTTTCATGTTATTTATATAAATTACATCACTCAGGCTTAGGATATTGAACTTTCATTCTTCTTGAAAATGGTTTTTCTTCTAGGAATACCGTAATAAGGTTTATTCTGGGATGGTAAAATATTATGGTACACCTATTAGAGCTCAGAGAAAGCCGAGAAGAAGGAAAATCGACACTATGGTGTCCAGAAAGATGGACTCAGCAGAGAAGAGACCAGACAATACTGAAGATGCTTCTAGTAGTGACACTGGAGTTGGGCTCCAGCAATTGAGATTGAGGAGAAGCAAGATGCCCCTGTATAAAGACCCTCTGGTAAGTTCGAAGTTGGAAATGATTAAAAATATCAGAGCTGAAAGAGCAGCCATGGATACCAAGGCAATCGAAGCTGTTGAACAAGCTAGGTCAGTTTACCTCAATTCAATTAAATTCGATTATATTCTGATTCTACACTACCCGAAGCGTGAGACCTAACCAGTGTAAAGGTATTTATGCTGGTTGCTCTTTCAAAAAGGATTAAATTTTGGTGTTCAGCAGAATATTGATTGCTCAGGCTCAGAAGGCTGCAACAGCCCTTGAGGTGGCTGCAAGGACCAATCCCAGAGCTCGAGATTCTCTGTTGGAAGCAAGGCGGACGACAGCTGAAGCAGTTGAACTGATTAAATCCGTAGAAACAGGGCAAAGTTTTTCTGTTGAGAATGGAACACTTGTCTCA
The DNA here is from genome assembly GCA_014182555.1 of Eucalyptus erythrocorys. Taxonomy (NCBI): domain Eukaryota; kingdom Viridiplantae; phylum Streptophyta; class Magnoliopsida; order Myrtales; family Myrtaceae; genus Eucalyptus; species Eucalyptus erythrocorys. Next base: position 55,245,061 of record CM024602.1, read on the forward strand.
GATGCTGCGACTGAAATGGACGGCAAAATTGGAAAGGAAACAATTGCAACCTCTACAAACATGCCAAATCACAGAAGGGTTGATAGAAGCCATGAACTTGTATCTGATAGAAATGAGAACTTCGATTTCAGCAACTTCACGTGGTGGAATGCACTGGACGATGGAGAGATAGCCCAGAAAGTTCCAGTTTTGCTCGGCCCATGTGGAAGTCTCCAATGAAGAATTCGCATCTTGCTACACAATGTGATCAAATGGGAGTAGCTGGGAACGTAAAACGCCAAGGTCAGGCTAAGGAAGAAAACCAAATAGTGCAGAGAACAGACAAGGTTACGAAGAAATGGGTTCGAGGAAGGCTGGTTGAAGTGACGGAGTCGACATAGTTTCAGCTAACAAGGCATCCAATCGTGGGGATTTTGACATTAGGTTTTACAATGAGTCAATAGTAGTTCCAAGTCCCGAACCCTGGATGCTTCGTTAGCAGTAGCTGCCTCGTGAAGAAGCGACTGCAGCCGCTACAATACGTGAGACCGTACTTCGTTCACCGAAAGAAGAGCTCTTTCTTTTCCCACCTCCTTTTAGAATCAAAGGAACTCTGTCAACCTTTGATATGGCTTTGTTAGCTCGATTTTTGACGCATTGCGGCTTATGGTATCATATAGTCATCTTACCTATTGGGTACATGCTCAAATTCTCAGTCCAGGCTTTGATTGTTTGAAAACAGCCCATGGAATATAACCGTCGTATCTTTTCCCCTCAAGGCTCTCCCTTTAATCTCCAATTGAGAAGCCGCAAAGCAAGCAGTCATGATCTGCCACAACGTACTAATTAACATTTGTTGAAAGCATGAGCAAGTCAGAAATTCGCTCGTGACACCAAGAATCGAGCTTTGATTAGGGGTGAGTGGGCATAGGTTTCATTTAGGTTTCATCTCGAGTCTAGAATATACCTGTTAAATAGATTTGCTAATTGTTAAAACTCGAGACCTATCATGATCATTGAACGATTGTAATGAATCACTATCTCTAATGATTGTATTTGTTATAATTTACAAATCACAGCTCATATATAAAATATTAATAAAATAAAAGTGTCGGTTATGAATATTATTAAAAATATAAGCTCATATTATTATTTTAGATTACACACTCAAAATGTGTTTCAGGTTCCAAATTCATGGTGTCACTTGAAATCTGTCTGTAGAATCGATTTTCTAATTTTTGAAACTTAAAATCTATCCTGTTTATCTTAAAATCTAAATTGGATAAGTGAGCTTTTAAGTTCTCAGTTCTGCTTTGAACCATGCTCGCTTCCAAATGCGGCATAGGGATATTCTCAGGCCAACCATCATGGCTTTGGTTCGGGCCCAGAAAAGAGTGAAAGACAAGCACAAGCAGACACCATCATCGACCAGGCCGGTCGGACGTAGCTATCATCGCACCCACCGACACGACCGCGTTCTCGTCCGTCATCGTCCCGCTTGCGCTCGTTCGAACCAACTTAACTACCACTTCCCTCTCCCTCTCTCTCTCTCTCTCTCTCTCTCTCTCTCTCACTACGTCGTCAGATCTCTCCCCATAACCACCGCCGACCGCCCCCCTCGGCTCGCCGCGATCTCCCTCCCTCCGTCCGCCGCCGCCCGGCGACGTTGCGTCCGAGGAACGAGGCGGCGTCTGAGCATGCGTTGAGGCGCGGCCGCGGCGGCAATGGAGAGAGATTCGTCCGACGAAGACGACGACAGCCACCACCTCATCGGCCAGAACGACACCAGGCCCGTCTCCTCCGCCGGCCGGCGAGGGCGATCCGCGTTCGACGTCGAGGACTTGGACTCCCGCATCGGCGCCGCGCGACGCTTCGCCTTCAGGTTCAACAAGAGCTACCTCCTCGCCATCCTGATTTCCGTCCTGTTCCTCGTCGCGTTCTTCTCCGCGGACATCTGCGGCTTGTCCTCCGGCCATGCCTCGGCGTTCGGGCGCGGTTCGACCGCCGATCGGATGAGGGAGTCCGAGCTGCGAGCTCTGAGCTTGCTGAAGCAGCAAAGGTTGGGGCTTTTCGGTCTGTGGAATCACACGTTTCTGGATTCCGCGATTGCCCGTAATGGGACTGCGAATTTTACTTTGAGTAGCTCGAATTCGAGTGTGTTGAAGAAACGTGATAGTGGTCACCTGTTGGCGTCTTCCTCGGCTTTGTTCGAGGATTTTAAGTCCGCTATACTTAGGCAGATTAAGCTGAATAAGGATATTGAAGAGGTGTTGCTGTCACCACATCAGTCAGGGAATGTGTCCGCGGAGAATGATGATGGGGATATGGTCGATGTGAATTTCAGCGATTATGGTTTCGATCAGTGTCGGACAGTAGATCAAAATTCCTCGGGGAGAAAAACCATTGAGTGGAAGCCGAAACCTGACAAGTTTCTGCTGGCAATTTGCGTCTCGGGTCAATGTCGAACCATTTGATTTGTTTAGAGAAGCATATGTTCTTTGCCGCAGTTCTGGGCAGGATTTTGGTTGTTCCCAGCTCAAAAGTTGATTATGAATACAATAAGGTTTTGGATGTCGACCACATTAATGATTGCCTGGGAAGGAAGGTTGTAATGTCATTTGAGGAGTTTTCCGAGGTCAAGAAAACCCACTTGCATATTGATAGATTCATATGTTATTTCTCCTCACCGCAGCATTGTTATGTTGATGATGAACATGTCAAGAAGTTGAAGGGCTTGGGGATTTCAATGGGTAAGCTTGAGTCTCCCTGGGTTGAGGATACTCAGAAGCCAAATAAGAGGACTATTCAGGATGTTGAGGCCAAGTTCACAGTAGATGATGATGTTATTGCGATTGGAGATGTTTTCTTTGCTGATTTGGAGCGAGAGTGGGTGACGCAGCCTGGTGGTCCGCTTGCTCACAAATGCAAAACTTTGATTGAACCTAGTCGTCTTATAGTGCTCACTGCGCAGAGATTTATTCAGACATTCCTGGGGAAGAACTACATAGCTCTTCATTTCCAGCGGCATGGCTTTTTGAAATTCTGGTATGTCGCTTCTTTTCTCATTTTGTATCCATGACGAATGACAGGCATGCTAAGACATTTGTCTGTTTCTAGCTGATTATTATTTGGGTGATTCTTGTGCCATGTGTGGCCTTTGTCTTGTGGTTCATGCTCGTTTTGCTGCATTCTTATGGTATTGGTGACAGTAGAAGAGCTCATATCCACTAGAGACCTAAAATGGGTTTAAACTTGGTATATTTAGAAATCCTACACAGCAATGCATTCTTTCTCACGACAAACAGTGATATTTGTGTTGGGTTTAATGCTGAAAGATAACGAGCTTCTGTGTTTGCAAATTTACGTGGATTGCAACATCGTATTATGAACTTTAAGTGCTAGCTTTGACATTTGAAATGTTTGCATAATCTAATCTGACTGTAAACTGCACTTATAGCCTTCAGCCAGAAAAATAAAAAACGCACTTATGGGTTTTGAGAAACTTATTGAGTAGGACTCAAGCAATGGGAATACATGATTGTACGTTTGTAATCATGATCTGGAGTCTTGCTACCATTATCTAATATTTTTTACCATAAATGCTTGGTTTGATGGCACTTTGCGGGTGGCAGTGGAAAAGTTTCCAGTGTTCCCATCTCTATTTTCCTTGCTTCACATTGATGCATCAATTATCGCTGAAATTTTCTGCTAGTTGTTTGTGGTCATCCAAAGACATCAATTGATGAGTTACTTGAAATATGAGTGTCACGACAGTAATTCCTCAAAGATGACCAGACTTTGGTTTGCAGGTCCACAACTTGTATATGCAATCTATATATGTCTGGGATTTTGAAACTTTCTTTTGCTGAGAAACATAATTTGAAGTTTTCTTCTTTTGTTTTATAGTTTCAACTTTTGATGATTAGCCAATCTTACAGTTTAATTAGGTTCATACTTGTTCAACAGTGCAATTTACGAAATGCTCTTTTAGAACTATGTTTGTATGATTATTCTGCACCATAGGCATGGAAATAATGTATTTGCTCTGCCTGATGGACGTTTTTCTTTTACTAGCAATGCCAAGTCACCCAGTTGCTTTTACCCTGTCCCTCAAGCAGCCGAATGCATCAAGCGGGTGGTGGAAAGAGCTGATGCACCTGTAATATATCTATCCACAGACGCAGCACAGACGCAGCAGAGAGTGAAACAGGCCTCTTGCAGACTCTTATTTTTTCAAATGGAAAACCTATACCTCTAGTGAAGAGGCCTGACCGCAGTCCAGCTGAGAAATGGGATGCTTTGCTGTATAGACATGGCTTGCAGGACGACTCCCAGGTACTTCACAATGTAGCAACTCTTTTTCCATGGACTGAAAACAGGAGACTTGGAGGTGCTCCAGGAGCACACTGATCCAGTTCACCCAAGTCAATCATTGCTTGTCATCTTTATGAAAGAAAATAAGCAAATTCAGGACACTTGGCATGCAGCAAATTAGCTTGGTTGAATAGGGACTTCTACTCCAAAAGCACGTTAAATTGTCTCCTCTGACATGTACTTTATATTCTTTGCTTCTTTTGTTGCCCCTGAAGTATAACCTTATTGCGGAGACTCTGACTTTGCCAGTGGATCTATTCTGAAAAGTAGCCCAAATTAGTTTTGTTCTCAAGTGATTGCATCGGATTGTTCTCTCCTTTTTTAACTGAACTTTTTCTCCATCACTGTTTGGAATTGTCTACGAGACTCATATCTTAATTTCATGTTCCGTCCTGAAGGTGGAAGCTATGCTGGACAAGACGATATGCGCAATGTCCAGAGTATTCATCGGAGCCTCGGGATCTACTTTCACGGAGGACATACTGCGTCTGAGGAAGGACTGGGGGTCAGCATCTCGCTGTGACGAGTACCTGTGCCAAGGCGAAGAGCCGAATTTCATAGCAGATGACGAGTGACAAGAGTTTAGGATGCAATGCGCGCATGACCAACTGCTCGACCAGCCTACTTTGGCGGCACGAATGTCAGTCAAGACCATCGCCCCAGTCAGTTGTATCGACCGAGATTTGATGTCCATGTAATGTTCTGTCACAAGCTTCTTACATTTTTGTCCTCAAGTTTCCCATTCTTTAGTTCTTTTTAACCTCGTGAGGCTTAGTGGAGTGATCTGTAGCATGCCCAACATTCGTTGTTCTGGCAAATGGCTGAAATTGTGTACCATCTGTCGGAAGCTTATGCACTATAAGAACTGCGTTTTCCATAGCCCCTTTCGGACAAAAGTCTTTCGCGCGGGCCGGGGTTACTGGTCACCACAAGGCTACAACAAATGGGTCGTCGACCATGTGAATCTCGTGCACGGGGCCAGGCTCCCCTCTAAGGGGAGAAAGCGTTGTTACGATGAGTGGGTGCTGGAGACACGTGTTGTCCTCTAACTCGCCTGCTCAACAGCCCTAATTTCTGTTTTTGAGCCCGCGCATACTAATCCCATTTTGTTTTATGTCGGCGGGTCCAGCATTTTCTAACTCTTGTCTTACACTCCAACTGCTTTCATTTTCCTTTTTTTTTTTAATTAAATAAAAATAAAGCAGAAAATTATTGTGATTTGGCAAGTTTACTGCAGAAAATTAATACGTCACTCGTATAAATGTCGATAATTTTATATAATAATTGGTAAATTTAAAGTGTTGGTAAAAAAAAGGTAGATAAAAATTTCTAAGATAATAAGATAGTTTCTTTTATTAGAGATTAGAAAAGCTGATGAAAAAAATATAACCAAATGAATGTTGTAGTTCACTTAACTAAGAATGGGCAACACAAAATTTGTTGATAAGTTGGTCGACTACAAGTGGTTGATTAACCAAATTAAGGTCAATGATCTCTAAAAAGAGTTGCTAGATTTAATGAAAAAGGTGAGTAAATGTTCGTGAGCAAATGAGACATGGTAAAGCAAAATTGACTAACAACCGATGAAGGAAAAGACGGTGAGTCACACAAATAGAGATCGGTAAACTCATATAAGAGCTAACCACTGGGATTTGTCCCAGTAGCCACCCTTCCAACATGGAAGGGGGAGGTGAGGGGTTCAAAAATCCCATCTTCTCAGGGAGGGATGGGGTGGAGACGCGCAAGTTTCAGGAGTGGGTTTCGACTTTCACGCCCTGCAAGAGGCAGGGCAAAAGTCTGAGAGTGAGTGTAGAGTAGGTATAGAGTATGACTGAAAAAAAAACGCATATAAGAGCTGATTAATTCAAGATAATTTACGAGAGAGACAAATAAAAGTCATTAAGCGATAACAAAAGTCAACACGTAACCAAAGACCCTAAATAATCCCCCATAGGTACCTCAAATGAGAGTTGGAACTTAACCCAAAAAAGTTTCTCCATTCGGTGAGTCATTGTTTGGGCCGGATCGGCCTATGAAAATGGACCCGGGCCCGGACCAAACGCGAGTACAGCAGACCCCCACGTGCATGTCACGTGACCGCGCCGTCCCTCCTCCCTAGCCAAAGCCAGTCAAGTCCGACAGAAGCAAGAGCTCCTCCTCTTCCCCAAGAAACAAGAAAAGCACAGAGCAGAAGCAGCATCGGAGCGACCGGAAGAAGGGAGAAGGGCGCGAGCGACCGCGACGCCGTCGAGCCGCCGAGGAAAAAGAATGGCGCCGGAACCGGAGGACGAGATCAAGGACGAGAAGAACCCCCGCCCGCTCGACGAGGACGACATCGCCCTCCTCAAGACCTACGTACGTTCCTTCCCCTTCCTTCTTCCTTCCTCCCCAATCCATCGCCAGAAACCCTAAGTATCTAATCGCTCCCGCAACCTGCGAGCCGAAGGAATTCAGGGGGGGGAGCAGCTGAGCTCCGGCGATTGCTTGTAGATTCGTTTGATTGCGCGCGGCTGTTGTGGTTTTTTCCATTTCTCGTTTCGAGCGCCGGCCTCTGCTGGTAGCGTCGTCCCGTAGTTTTTGTCTTGGTTTGCGGCGTCGAGTGCCGAGGCGGCGATTCGGAGGAGCATCGTCGTTGCGTTTCGTGTTCTTTCTTAGTAGTAGTCTTTCGTTGCTGCTGATTTTCGCTTCAGTTCGGGCTTTCTTGTTATGAGTTTTTTTTTTTTTTTTTTTTTTTTTTTTTTATAAATATAAATTGGGGACCTTTCTTTTGTTGGATCGTGGCAGGGGCTGGGACCGTACTCTACTAGCATAAAGAAAGCCGAGAAGGAGATCAAGGAGATGGCGAAGAAGGTCAATGACTTATGTGGTATGTTAACCCCCCAACATCATCCTGGTTGATAGTTTCTTTAGTAGCATGTACTGCGTGATTTATCGGCCACGTCCGAAGGCAGTGGAGATTTTGACGTTGGGTTCGAGAATTTCATAAGCTTCTTGCCCTGGGATGAATCAATCTGAATTCAATATGTGTTGTTGATTAAGAGCAGTGGCAATCATCCTGTGTGTCTTTATATTCCACATTTGCATGAGCTGGAAAGCTTGGGTTGGTATGTGTACTTCGACATGTTCGCTCATTGTCATTGCTGTTTTGCGGTGACAATTGCTACCAGTATGCCTGCGCGCAAACAAACTTATGTCGGAGGCTTCTTTTATCTTGAAATTGATCAGAATGGACTATGATTTATATAACCAAAGTGGAATGGATTGTAGAAATGCTAAAGTGGCTTTAGATGTTAACAGATAGAATCTGGCTTTCTATTTTGAGTGCTTTCTGATATTGTATGTTGTTTGCTTGTGCCCTAGGTATCAAGGAGTCTGATACTGGGTTGGCTGCACCCAGCCAATGGGATCTTGTTTCGGACAAACAGATGATGCAAGAGGAGCAGCCTCTTCAGGTTGGATTTCTGTCTGTGTTTTTGAAACATATTCTTGAAGGTAAATGCATTTGTATAATTGACAGTGTGGGCTCTTTTTTGTGATTTAGGTGGCTAGATGTACCAAGATAATCAGTCCAAATACTGAAGATGCCAAGTATGTCATAAATGTCAAGCAAATTGCAAAGGTATGCTGACTATTTCTCATGAGTAAGTTTATGGAAAATTGATCTTTGTCATTTGAAAATGCAGTTGATGAACTTAAGATTGAGCACCAAGAGGAGTTTTGAGCCTTTTCTGTGCTTTTATTATGCTTGCATTCCTAATGTTTTTCTCGGATTCTGTTGTATGTTAGATTGTCTAGACTTTGGTCTGATATGATGTTACTATGATTTGCAGTTTGTTGTTGGGCTTGGTGACAAGGTTTCACCCACTGATATTGAAGAGGGCATGCGTGTGGGGTAGGTGAATTGTGAATTTTTTAGATATCATTGTTGTTGCATCTGGTTTATCATTGACTGTCAGAATTGGTATTCATTTCATCTTTCTTTTTCTTTTAATCACAAGCTTTAAGGTTTTATGTTGTGGTGCTTGTTCTATCCTGTAGTATTTTGGTACCTTTATTCCCTGGATGTGTCAGGCTGCATGATTTGATTTTCTTCAATCCATTTACTCGATTGAATTGTTCTGTTATCTTCTAAAGTTTGAAACAAACTGGATATGCCATGAGTTCCTTTAGTTGCATTTCACTCGGGACTTGCTTGTCATTTCATATTGTGGATTAGAAACTCTTCTCCATGTTTGACTCCAATCTTGTCATTTCAGTGTCGATCGGAATAAATATCAGATTCAGATTCCCTTGCCTCCAAAAATTGACCCAAGTGTGACAATGATGACGGTGGAATAGAAGCCAGATGTGACGTATAATGATGTTGGTGGATGTAAGGAACAAATAGAGAAAATGCGTGAAGTAAGTTTTGCATGCTTCCAGATAGTTTGTGGCTCTTCTTCATTTTGCTTTTAATCTCTTTTCCACATTATCTAGGCTGTGAACATGATGTCATGCCTACATTTTTTCAATTTATTGAAGAGATTAAGATTGTTAGTTCATGCTTTGAGTTCCTAATGTGTCTAGGTTGTTGAGTTGCCGATGCTTCATCCAGAGAAATTTGTGAAACTTGGAATCGATCCTCCTAAGGGCGTTCTCTGTTATGGGCCGCCAGGAACTGGTAAAATACTTCTAGCAAGAGCTGTTGCTAACAGAACTGATGCTTGTTTTATTCGTGTCATTGGGATTGAGCTTGTTCAAAAATACGTTGGTGAAGGAGCTCGTATGGTTCGAGAACTATTTCAGGTGAATGATTTGGAATTTCATGTATGAATCATCTCCACTTATTTGACTGTTTGAATGTTGACATTTCTTAAGTTATTGTCATAATCTCCACAGATGGCACGATCCAAGAAGGCTTGCATTGTGTTTTTGGATGAAGTTGATGCTATTGGGGGTGCCCGTTTTGATGATGGTGTGGGTGGAGACAATGAAGTTCAACGGACAATGCTTGAAATTGTAAACCAGCTTGATGGTTTTGACGCTCGTGGTAACATCAAAGTCCTCATGGCAACAAATAGGTATTATGTTGTTTCTTGCTGTGAATGACTTCCTTTTGTCTTGCTAATTTGCTGCCTAACAACTTCACTTCATTAGCATTAGTGGTAATTAACAAGAAAGAAATATCTCAAAATGTATTCTGACCAAAAAGAAAATCCTCAAAATGCATCTGTCCATTTGGATTTGTATTCTTAGGATGATGCCTTTCTTTTCTTTTTTCTTGTTTGATTTACTTAATGTCTTTTGAAGCAAGCTTTTGTTTTAGTTTCTGATTGTTCAATGCAGTAATCAGATCTAACTGGAAGAACTTGAAATTGTTGAATAGGTTTTCTTAGTACCTCAGAGAGGATTCGTGATGGATAAAGAAGAGATTTGGGTTTAGCTTTGTTATGTTAATGACCTTACATGTTCTGCTCACTGGCATTTTATTTTTCAGGCCAGACACTCTAGATCCTGCACTACTACGTCCTGGAAGATTGGATCGTAAGGTTGAATTTGGTCTTCCTGATTTAGAGAGCAGGACACAGATATTCAAGATTCACACGCGAACTATGAATTGCGAGAGAGACATTCGATTTGAGCTTCTTGCACGCCTTTGTCCGAACTCTACTGGTGAGGATCAGTAGATGTTGTTTCATCTAAGCAAATTCTTAATCATAGACTATATTTTCTTGTTAAATTTTTGGATCCTGTCCAAATTATATCGGCCTGCCTTAGTTTTGCCATCTTTGACTAAGGCACAAGTTGATGGAGTTCTTATATTCAACATATGCTCCGGGACTGAGCAAGGACTTTAAGATCCGATACCACAACCGCGCCCAACTCACTTCAGGCCCGCCTATTGATCGCGTCGTATTTTACGTGTGAAACCTGGCCTACAATTTTAATCTCGGACCTTTGTTTGGCCTAATATCACCAGGGCACTTCTTTGATCCCTATATAAAGTTGCACTGCATAGTACCCTGAATTTTTTATTTCATAGCGCATAGTTAAATTGCTTTGGCCTCTCGAGAACACCGAACACCCAAGTCATCTCTTCTCGTAATATCCCGCTGGCAGTTGTCATTGTCAGTCCAGTGCCCATTCATTTCTCTGAAAAGATCTCAAGTACCGACAGGCACGGGGCAGAAAAATAATGCATAATCGAAATATCAATGATCGTGGTACGAACGGATTTGATCTCGCTTACGAGCTGAGTGAAAATAAAAACCCGATGGAGCTCAATCAACTGCCTCTGGTGATGTTATTCGCGGTGGTGAACCCTTGCGCCTCTGTCGCCGACATTATCACCTCAAAGCCCTTTCACTTCACTCTCTTCAAGGTTCCGGTACTCTCTGCAGTACAATGTGTCAAGGGCGGATGTCCTGCTACACTCACGCCAACCCACCGGGTCGATCATGTCCGAGATCGACGACTGCATGATCACCGTCCTTGAGCAGCAGAGGTACGTCGGAAAACTGCCCTTCACCGGTTCGAGATCACTGGTTGCAGCAGGCCTCCATCGTTGGTGAAAATTTAGGAGCGCGGTACAATAAACACATACATAGATTCTGAGTTCTAGCAGTGACACCAACTCGTACACGCAGAACTTTATTATTATTCCTACAAACGCACCTGCATATTTAAATCAAAATTCGCGCGTTTTGGTTCGGGTCAGTTTGGCCTTGGGCGGTAACCATGTACTTCTGGCCACAGTTTGGCTGGCGAGCGTGGATGTCGCAATCCTGAAAGATGGCCGCCGCATTGCCAAAAGATAAAGTCGACTGCGCCAACAATGAAGCACTTCACAAAAAAATGGCGGTTGGTATGGACATAGAGGGCGTCTTGGTGGGAGAGGATATTGCATTGGTAAAAGGCGAAGAGATAGGCACTCATGCAGCGCGCGACGGCCTGGCGGTTTCAAGCGCTGGCGGCGTTCTGAAAGGTTATGTCTCTGGCCAAGAATCGCTCGGCCGACCACCGCTGCTATGCATGACAAATGTCCCAGTTCGATGAGCAAGCATGGCAAGCATTTCCTCAGAATTTGCCAAAGCGATCATAATGCAGTAGAATATGCCGACTTAACCTGTCCATCTTAATCAGTTGATTAGAGGGATTGGATTTCCAATCGCGTCGCGTGCACTTATATCTCATGATTTTTCCATAGTTAAAGAAGCTGCTGTCGGGTTGCAATAGGATGGTCAGGTTGCACCATGGACTCTCTCTAATCTCCTTCACATCCTTCATTCTCCAATCTTTCTTTTCAAAGCGTTCAAATCGGTTTTCGCTTTTCTCTTTCGCTCCAAAATCTTGACGTACTTTGCAATACGAAAAGGAAACGAGCGAATGTTGATTTGGAAAAATAGGAGACGGCAACCTTTGCGAAAGAATTTTGCACTTATATGCAACATGCGACTCTTCCTCACTCAGGTTTGAATCATAAGGATGGATCGAAGGTGACCCCAGTTTGGGGCAACCACGAGTTGCCTTGTATGAACGAGCCCACCGCGAACTTCCCGGCCTGGTCCGTAGTAAGGGCAGGATGGTACCCGGGCCATTGGACCCGCCCGCTCGTGTTCGAGCCCGGCTCGGTGTTCATGTACTCCCCTTAAAAGATGGTCTTGGGCAGCTGCACGTTCGGGATCCACTCGGTCCAGCCCTTCGGGCTCAGGAACGGGCCGACGCTCGACTCCATGAAGACCGTGGTCGAGTAGTCCTTCCATGGCCGGCCTAAGTATGTCGGGGCAGTCAGGTTCCCGTTCGGAGTTATCCTACACTTGTGGATCGAGATCCCGCCGTTTTGGTTGGGGTTGGACTTGCCTTGGGCCGTGAGGGTGTTGTATTGGAAGCTCAAGGGTTGCCGGGGCAGGATGGTGCAGTTCTGGAATACGACGGCGGCGTTCCCGAAGATGAAGTCTATGGTGCCCGTGACATCGCAGTCCCGATAGAACTGGCGGTTTGCATAGGCATAGAGGGTGTCCTGGAACGCATCAAACGCGCAGCGGTACATCACGGTCTCAGGTTCACTGCCTGGAGTGCTCTCCGGTCGGCCTGGCCAACCCAGCTTGGGAAATCGGACCTGGCTTCTTCGAACCCTAGCAACCTCCGGTGGATGGGTACGTTGAAGCCGGCTAATAGACTCGCGATTTTGGTGACGATGGCTAGGCTGTTGCTGCTGAACTCGGTGGAGTTTCGCACGGCGAGTTTCAAGTCGCCGAGTTGGGTGAAACTGGCCTCTTTGAGAGCGTCGAAGCAAGTTTTTGTTTTTGTTTTCTTCTTTTTTCTTTTTCCTCCAATAGGTCGCCGGTCCGGCGACCGGCCAGAGGCGACGGCCGACGAGGGCGAGGCCGACCTCGCCGGCCATGGGTGAGGCTCGCCTCGCCAGATCCGGCGAGGCCATGGCCGTCCCTCGCCGGATCTGGCGAGGTCGAGCCTCGCCGGCCATGGGCGAGGCTCGTCCTCGCTGGATCGTCCTCGCCCGATCTGGCGAGCCTTGCCCATGGCCGGATCTGGCGAGGTCGAACCTCGCCGGCCATGTACTTCGGTCTTTAGATGAATGAATACAAAATTCATTTCCCATCCAAAAATAAAAGTCAGAGCCAAAATGGTTATACTGATCCTCAAAGGACCCTTTCAATCTTTTAACATATGGAATAGTGGGTTTTTGCCCATTCAGTCATCTGATCTTTTTTCTTTTTGAACTAAAGATTGATAAACTGCATATCAGATAAAACGCTGGAAACATTTCATCTCAAGGTGAGGGCCCTTTTGCTTAAAGCGGATTCGGATTTTCCTTTCTTGGGAAATCGAAGACGAAAAGCAAGTTTCGATTTTTGATCTATGTGATGTTCTAGAAATGTGCGTAAGTGGAACCTTTTTCCGTTGAGAGAGAGAGAAAAAAAGAAAAAAAAAGAAAAGAAAAACCCCGGCGAGAGAAAAGAAAGGGACTGTGGTATATCCCCAAAGAAAAAACTAAATAAAGACTCGGTCCATGTGCACATCCGACGGTCCAACCTCCTCGGCGTCCCCGCGCCCGACGATCTCGTGCGGCAGAGGTCTCCTGCTTCCTCCACGAGCAAGAACGGATCGACACGGGGTTCATTGTCGCTTCCTTGTCTCGCTAGTCGCAACGATCAAGAAAAGATGGGAAAGGATTGAGGATTTTCTCGACGGAGCTTGGGAGGATATTAACTGCACCGGGTTTCCGGATTAGAGAGTTTCCGTCGAACGATACCGTTCAAGGACGATGGAGAAGGTGAGGAGTGAGGAGTGAATCCCGACCGTCGAGGACGGTCGGACGAAGGGCCGGCGTTGTACATCGGCCGATGATAGAGAGTCGTGCGATCAGGGACGTTGGTTTCGACGACTCCTCTTTACTTAAATTGGAAAGGTCCGTCACTGTGGGGCCCACAGTGTGGGCGTGGGAGATGGAGTGGGGACCACGGGGGCTTTTTCTGCTGTTTTGCTTTTCGGCGGGGTCAAACTTCCGCCGGGGGGGCCCACTCACCCTATCTAAACGGGGGCCGTTTGGATAGAGAATCGACGGGTGGGCGGGCCTAGATAACTGTAGCGCTCACCGTTTCGCGTTCTGCTTCTATAAAAGTCTCTTTTGAGACGAAGGATAAAAAAAAAAATTTCCTTCGAATGTATTAAAGTGCTATGAATTACATGAATGAATATTCGAAATATTCATCTCATTTAATGTACTTATTATGATACATTTATATCGTACATTTTAAGTACATTTCTCTATACAATGTATGTTCATTTTCCATTCCTTTCTTTTAAGCGAAATTCAAGCACAAGTTAATCGTAAATTAATTATACAAGAATCATCATCCTCTATTGTCTTTGGACTTGTTGGACTGATCCCAATTACGGATTTGGCATCCTGCAGCTGCTTCGATTAATGTAAACGGTACTGTATGGCAAGTGTATTTTGATCAACTGCTTCCACCGATTGATGTCCCTAGCGATGATGGCAACTATGCCTCTACGGCTAGCAGTGATCTTGCATGTTTGCGGGTAAGAGTGCCAATGAAATTATCACTAGTGATTAAAGCACTGAACGTTTTGTATGTAGTCTTAACAAAGGGGACTCTTTCTATTTTTGACGAGAAACATAAGTACTTGAAAAGCTGTGGAGATTTTAAGCTCTCTTTAGGAGGTCCAGGTTTCCTATTAGAGTAATGAAAAGGATTCATGCAATCTACAAAATTTGAATACACCGAATTGGAATTGGTTAAATTATTGACCAACAAGATGCTAAATTGCATGATATTGATTATACTATTTTTCGTAAGCCAAGGTGTTTTGATTAATTGGTGAAGTAATAATGCAACATCCTGAAAGGCATAATCATCTTATGCATACTTCTTAGTTCGTTGATAATGACTAAATGACTGGAATGGAAAAAAGTTCAATCTTTGATTGATCCAACTACGTGAAAACAAGATGCTACTCGTGCCAAAGAACGTGATCACAGACGAAGTTGATCCACCCCAGTGATATTTGGACTTCAGTATTGCTGGGCTTATGTGGACTGATGTTGACAACTGCCTTGCAGGCCCTCTCTAGAAGGATCCACTGTGGAAAACTGGTGGCTGGGGTAAATTTAAGGATGCTCCTCAAGAGCATGAGTCAGCAATTTGCTCCCAGGTATGTCGATCTTATATATTTAATCGTTGAGTAAAATTCTGCTGCGTCTGCTGGGACGAGATATGTCGAGCAGAAAGAAAACTACTGGGTGCCAATAGTGTGATCAAATACCTAGCTCCTGTCAAGTTTGGCAATGTTTGAAGAGAACCGAACAATACGCAATCGGCCAACTTTGGTATAGTGTGGTTTTCAGCTTTAAACAAACAGCGAATAGCCATGGAACTATAGAGTCAATAGCTTTTGGATTTGCTCTAAACCGCTTGTCCCCTCCTGAACTCATATTCTCTAAGCCCAACGACTCGATGGATGTGGTCTTGCTCTTTCCAGGATAGAGATGCTCTAATGAAGTGCGAGAGCGCAGAGGAGAGGGTGAAGAAGAGGCTCGTCAAGAAGGCAATGTTGTTTGGGGAAGAGGTGAGCCTCGATAACAATTACTAAGGTCGATCCTGCCGATGTTTCTCCCCTCTACGAAGAATGGGTGATGCTGACCAAGCTGGTGGAAGTTGAGTTACCTCCTACGCCGCCTAGATTAATGCATACCGTGTACTGCAGCTCTGCCTTATGGATCGCGATCATACTTATCTTCCTTTTGTTGTTGTTTGCTGTTGTTATATTGGAAGACTGTGATGCTGGAACACCTTGCAGTCACTGTCTATAGAGTGGTGTGGAGAGCCTAATGTCATGATCTTTCCTTGTTGAAAATGGAAAATAACTTTCATCAAAGACCACATTCCTGCTGATATAAACTCGATTATCACCAGGCACCAAGCATCTATAACCTTTGTATAACTCATCAACCCGGAACACACAAGTAATGGATCGTGGGTCAAATTTATGCTTGGCATAAGGCCTCAGGTAAGGATAACATGCACATCCAAAAGTCCTTAAATGGTCATATCTAGGCTGTCTCCTGTTAATCTTGTTGTATGGAGTATCCATCTCGGGCAGAATCCGATGAAGGTAGTTTATTGATAATGAAATTGGCCGTAGAAAAAGCATCAACCTGTAACTTCATGGGAACTTGAGACTGATACATCAAAGCTAATCCTAGTTCTACAATATGTCTCCAGTGCTTTCGTTACGCAATTCCATTCTCGCCTTTTGATATCTAAATTATGTGTAAGCAGTCGTGATGGAGAAGGCATTTATTCGGATCATGACTAGAGATCAGGTTTATTAAGGCATGGTTTATGTTTCGGCATCTGTGAATGAACAAATATCGGGTTCTTTTGTATCCTGCATTGTGCATATATACAATCCAAGTTATGCAGAGTTTCTCTGACCCTTTTGTCGTATGAGGACCAGGAAGTATTACATTTAAGTTCTCTCTCTCTCTCTCTCTCTCTCTCTCTCTCTCTCTCTCTCTCTCTCACATGTAAAATAAAGACAAGGTTGTCTGCACCTGAAAATTGGCTTCAAGCACAAGAATCCTGAGCGTTGGCATGCAGCGAGCAACAAATTAAAGAGATTGTTCCGACCGTAAAAGAAATTTAAAGAGTTTGCATTTCAGCCTAATACCACATCGGACGCCAGAAGTGCCCCTTTTTTGTGTCTACACACATCGAAGAAGATGTTTAAAGTTAATTTACAAGAATTATCGATCGGGGACTAATGGATCCGACTACTTGTTGTTTGGGAAATCAATAAAATAAGAGAAATAAAAAATGAAATTATAGTGGAGATGATGAAATTAATTTTCTCTTCGACAAGTGAATTACAAATACGACGACGAATCGAGAAGCTAGTGGGTGATGGTGTCGCTGTGCAATTTTTTCCTTTCTTTGCAAATATATTATAATTTATGAAAAGTCTTCTCATGTTTTGCGTTTTCGCATCGAATTTTCTTTTCCTGTCTCAGCTCCCAAATATAAATTTGGGAGTCCATCGGGCTGCTGTACTTTTCTTTTGAGTACTTCTATTGCTTGATTGTGTTTAATCGTCCGAATTTGGATAGGGTAAAAGGGAACTTGAAATCCCCCACGTATCCCAAAATATCCCCTCATATGTTTAGTGCAATCTAAGATAGGACTTGAGATCTTTGAAAAAAAAAATCTTTGATAATCTTTGCAAATCCGCAACTTAAGACAGTATTGAAAATCTTTGAAAATTTTCGACCCTATATATAACTTAATCCAACCCGATTTTCACTAAAAAGGAAAAATTGCCCCCGATCATTCAATTGGAATTTAAAGTCCTTTTATTTATTGATATATTTATATTTATATTTATATTTTAGATCTGATTTCCATAATTAATCATTTCAAATATTTTATTTTTGTTTATTGTGGGTATCCCACGTATATTAGATGCAGTATGTTTCCTTTTCGATTTTTAGATTTTACTTTCGCATATTTGATTTATGTCGAAAAGAGAAATTTCCTAAAGAATATATATTAGGGCTCTTAATTTACTGCATAAAATTAAATTTGTTTAATTTCCTTACCATTTATGAAATATAGTTACCTAGAGAAAGTAAAGACGTTATAGGAGTACCTAGTAATATGCCGAAAATGTTAACGTGAAGAAGTTATGTATGATGAGGCATCTTGATATTTTCTTGTAAGCACTTCTTGGATGATGTTACTTTTTATCAATCCAAAATGATGATTTAAAATAAAATTGTTATTTTATGCAATTGATTTAATTGAATTTTTCCTTTTAAAATTTCCTGTTGGAAGTAACTGTGGTTATAAATTGTTATTCTATTCGGATAGAAAAAATAATTGTGATTATAATTGATTATTCTATCCAGACTCAAATCCGGGCTTGATTACGCTAGTCTGCTCGTTTGCTGTTGTGTTCTTCCAAATTAAGATCGGGCGATATCTCTGCCCGAAAGATATTTCATGCGAGGATCAAAATTCCATTAATACATTCTCCTACCTATTTCGGAAAAAGGAAGGGAAAAAGTTTGACAGAGAAGAAGGAATTGACAGAAGAAAGCAGTACGGCCTCTAACTCGGTCTGCATAAAGTCAGTCTCTCTTTCGTTTTTATCTCATCTCATCACATTCTCAAGCCTCCCCTTCTCCACTCAACTGCTCATCGGCATCTCTCTCTATAAACACTATTGACATTATTACATCACATTTTTACAGACAAATCTCAACAATCCCCACTTCTCTGTCTTCCTTCCTCGTTTGCATGGATTGCCTTCACATGCAAATTAAAACTCCATCTCCACTAGATGAAGAGGCTCGAGTAGCCAGCAATTGCAGACGCCGTGAAGAGACTCAAATGTTTGGCAGCTACGAGAGACGAACTGATGAAGGATACGTTGGTAACTGTCCGCAGTCCTTGTGCATATATGGGATTCAGCATTCTAGGATACGTGGATGATCGGGTAATCGCGTGTTTATCATGAGAAGCGTGACGATTTGCATCGCATAGACTCCGCTCACTCGCTCGGAGTTGACAAACTGGTTATCAGTACATGTTCTTTCAAATTGGAGGGTCGTGCGGCGACACTCCCTTAGAGCCCCATCCAGGTCCCTCCATAACCTTTCATCTTGAAAGAACGTGTACGATAACCATCTGGCAACTCTCAAGGGCGAGCAGAGTCTATGTGGTGCACACCGTCTCAGTTGTCAAAGCCTGTCTATCACAAGAGCATCCGTATCCCTGCAACCTTCATGCCATCGCGTATGTCAAGATAGACAAAAACACATACAATTTGCAACCAATTTCTTCAGCTTATAACGACCATCTTTCCTGGAAGATTGCGATTTGGTCGTTCCGCTTCAGTCGATTCTCTTCTTCCTGATGCTTGGCTACGGCTGGACTGGTTTGTTCGGAGAATGCCTTGTCCAGGTCTTTCTCTTCAGGTACTTGTTCCCTCTCTCTCTAGCCTCCGCTCGTCCTCCGTCGTGCACCGCCTCCTCCGCCAGCCCCACATCCCGTCCTCCGACTCCACCGCCCCCTCCACGACGCCACCAAGCACGGCAAGAGGCGGGGCAGCTACAACTGCGGCCTCTCCAAGAAGGGCCACTCCTGCCACGCCGGCTCCTCCTCCCCCTCTGCCGACTCCGCCGCCGCCTCCTCCTCCTCCTCGGCATCCATGTCCGCCCGCCCTCCCCCTCCCACGCGGGCGAGGAGGAGGAGTTCGACGAGGTCGAGCCGGATCTCGACCAGCGGGATCGGGATTTGGTGGACGGGGATGCGGATGCCGGCGGGATGCCTGCGAGGTGCTTGTGGGAGGTCCTGAGGAGGCTGCCGCCGGCAGAGCTGCTCACGGCGGCGAGAGTGTGCATGGGGTGGCAGGAGACCTCGAGGAGTGGTGTGGAGACCTGCCGGGGATCTGAAGCTCAGGGTTCCACTGAGAGCTCAGCTCTGTTTCGTTGGATCGGGGTTGAGTGCGTGCCCTGAGCTCGTTAGGCTATTTCTGAGGATGGAAAGGTTAGGACTCAATCATGCGGTCGGCCTGTGCGGTTCGGATCTAGGATGTTTTTCACGAGGTGGATAGGATCGGTTGACGTTGATGGACTGATCTTCACAAAACGCTAGAGACAGGATTCATCTGGGCGTTATCCATTAAGACCAAAGTTGATGCACGAGCTAATTACCGCAAGTGAATTGTTTGATCAATGAAATTGAAGTCCAAATTCACAGGAAGGAATGTATGCTGCG
Organism: Eucalyptus erythrocorys; assembly: GCA_014182555.1. Classification (NCBI taxonomy): domain Eukaryota; kingdom Viridiplantae; phylum Streptophyta; class Magnoliopsida; order Myrtales; family Myrtaceae; genus Eucalyptus; species Eucalyptus erythrocorys. The sequence continues at coordinate 55,264,716 of CM024602.1, forward strand.
ACTAGTGGAACTGCTGCTTGATCAGATTCGTACATCAACCCTTTACGGAAAGAGTAGAACTTGTGAATCAGTCGTGAGCATCCTGTTTGGATCTCACAATTAATTCCAGTTCGAGACCATGTGCTTGAGCTTTGTCAAATCTTTCCAGATTTGTGACGCTGATTCGGTTCTTGTTTTATTGGCCGGCTTTCGCAGTGATGTAGATGCGACTATGCTGGCTTGCAGTGCGTTCTCACGCCCTAATCCGGAGTCTGGGGAGATCTCAACATCCTGTATTGTTGTCCATACGAGTACGGGGTAAACTTTCTGTCTCCCTTTGCGGGTTAGGTCTTTCATATGAGATTTTTTTTGGATCTTGATTGTATACGACTATCTGTATCGAGGCATTACTTCAGTCCTTGACTAGCAATGAGAAGTAGGAGGGCAAAGCTGTCGGTTTTTCATGCTGCTTTTTGAACCACCTATTTAGAAGATCAACGCATTCAGATCTTGTTCTTGGTTGCTCATGCTCTTAACGGCGAGTAAATATCCATTTTGCAGCTCAAACAGCATCTTGTTTGTTTCCAGCAAGGAAGTTACGTTAGTCTGTTTAATGGTTGTCAGTGATATTTAAGCAGTTTGATCTCCTTATTCTTATTCATGCGCCCGGAAAAAAATGTTTAAATCCATAAAGCCTGAAAATGTGCTCTTCATTGACGATATTAACTTATGCAAACTTCTGCAGAGATGAATTGGACCGATTTGTTGCTGACAAACGATGCCTAACCTGTCTTAAAATGGAACGTTGCTCTAACCTCGGGGGTTTGGTTCTCAGCTTATCGAGTCTTTCTACGCTCTGGCTTTCTGATCTTTACTCCTTCTCAAAGATGGTGATTGCGTCCCTTTGCCTTTTTTATGTTCTAGGATCTCTCTGCTGTATCATGCATATGTAACGCGTGTTTGATAACCATTATGTTCTCGAGAACAATTTTTTTATTAGAAATAATTTTTTCTGATTTTGTTATCGAGAATAATTTCTGAACAAAAGAACCCGTTTGATAACTGTACAAAATTACTATTCTTGGGATAAAAATGTGTTTGGTAGGATTCTTAATTTTTTTATTTATTTTTTAAATTTTTTAAGATACTTTTACTATATTTTTCTTATTTTTCTTTTTTTCTTTTTCCTATTTTCTTTTTCTTCCTCCTTCTTTGTGGCTGGTTGCCGATCGGCAACCTGTTGGGTGAGCCTTAGCCTCGTTAGATCTAGGCGAGGCTAAGCCTCGTCGGCGAGGCCGAGGCTCGTCGTGGCCAAATGAACCTTTGACAAGCTCGCCGGATCTCGCCCAGTCGATCGTCAGCCATTGTCAGTGACAGTGGCAGTGGCTGGTAGTGGTCGGTGCTTAGTTGGGACTAGAAGGAAGAAGAAGAAGAAGAAGAGAGAAGGAGAAAAGAAAAATAAAAAGAAAAGAAAGAAAGAAGAGAGAAATTTAGGCTTGATTTTTGAAATTGTTCCCGAGAATAAAAAGTAACTTTTTTCTACTTCTTGATTTTGTTCTAAATTTATTCCCGAGAACAAAAAAATAAATTTTTGTTACCAGGATCAAGAACTTAACCAAATGGATTTTTTTTTTTTTTCGTTCCAAAGAACAAAAGAATAAAAATAGCCGGGGATGGTTACCAAATATGGCCTTAACTAAACTTGCCATCCTAGAATAATTAATTGCAATTAACCACAAATGATTAATTTATGGCACGCTCAACAAACTAGCTTGGAATGTGAAATCGCTTTTCTTCTTTATTTCCTGGTGAAATTGGATATCAGTTGAATTAAAAATATGAATAATGAAGTTTGTCAACTGCACAAAATTAAAAATAATAATAATAAGAAGTAGCAAAAAGAAAAGAAAAATGAAGCAAGTGCCACTAACCTCTAAAGATATCTTTTCCATCTTTTTGCGTGCATAGCTTTTATTTGCCCATGAAAAATTAGAAGTGAAGATTGACGGTAAGCCATTCAGTCAAAGTTTTTTTATTTTTTATTTTTGGGTTTAATATGTAAGTATCAAAGAGCAAATGAAGTACAACAGCTTAGGGGCATCCCCGACATTACAAATAGATCAAATAATTCAAAAACATGAAGGTAGGAAGTCTCCACATAGTAGCCAATACAACATTTGATTGGGAAGGTTCAATCTCTTGGTAAAGTGAAGGTCTACCTCTTACATTATACGCACCTTGGTCAAAATAATATGGATATCGGTTGATTTGTTTTGACATCGTCTACGGTTGCGCTCCATCTAAATGAAATATATGGTTGCTAGGAAAGATACTTTGAGGAGTTTCGCAGCCAAATCTTTGGCCTTTGTTGTCCTAATCATCCATTGAATTTCCTCATTCCATTCTCCTAAAGACTACCTAATCGCATCTTGTGCAAGGATACCATACCAAATGTGGCCTGTATATTCGCACCGGAAGAATAAATGAACTATGTTTTCTATACCGGCCCTGTAGAAATAATTCTAGGTATCAACTTTGCCATTCAATCAAAGTTGATAATAAAATAGCTGGCCGAGGAAAGATGTCCTGAAGAGTTCACACTAAAATCATTGAATTTGCAGGTGCGTAGTCGATTGTGGAATGGAAGCCAAGCTATTATGCATTGTCTTTGGTAGAGAGCGTAAGCCAGAGCGGAAAAGAAAAAAATATTAAGTGAAATATTCAAAGTATCTTTAAATTCTAAATATTTCTACTAAAAGATGAGAAAAGAGAGTTCCGTTCTGAATTGTTATTTGTCCAAACTCATAAAGTAATTTGTCCACCATATGGTCATAGCCATAGCCCTGCATATCTTTGTTGTGGTCACATTCTGCCATCCATTGTCTTGTAGATAAAAGAAGCTACTATAAACTTGACTAATATGACTCTAAGAGCAGCGAACAAAGACTTCACCCTCGTGTATTGTGTGGCAAGATTGAATAATAACGGAAGAAATTCACCAGTAAAAGATCCAAGTTGTTAGATAAGCCCGTCAATGCCCATCTTACATCCTGAAAACAACTCCCTGAATGGAAGCGATCCGGCCCCGGGTCTCCAAGTAGGGAGGACCTTGTTTTTTTCCCCTGTTCTTTTGATAAAGAAATTGCGGCGTCCCCAAATGGAAGCGGTTTGGCCCCTGGTCTCCGAGTCCTTGTTGCGGCAGTGATGCCGTTGGACGACATGATGGCCTTGGAACTTGCCAGGCGGGGCGGGGAAATTACAGTGCAAGATTGGGATTGAAAGGGCGATCCTGGATCTGTCGGGAGGAGCTTCGAGCGGTGTCTGCAGCCGCCCACACAAAGTGCATTGGCGAGTGGTCAGAGAGGAGTGAGTCGGGTCCTCTTCGTCGCTCCGCCATGCCGTTTTATGGTCCAAGCTAATCCTCCTGACTTTTCCCTACCATTCTACGTATCAGTAGCTCCCGTTTACACATGCTTATGAATGGATCAGGAATAACAGCTTGTGTCGCCTTTTCCGATCACGTGATTACATATCTCACAGAAGATTAGCCCACGTTGTCACTCTACCAAGTGATTCTAAATTCACTTGTGACAATGTTGTAGATTTTAATTTCATTTATTCTCCTTATTTTTGGGATATTCTCTATCACGTGGATTTATTCCTCATTTCCATTGGATTTGTTTTGAAAGGATACTACTCTCACCAATGAAAAAAGCGATTGTGAATTTGACTTATGGCATACCTCTTCCTGATGGATCATACTCCAATAAATCCTCCTATTGGAGAAGATACTAGAATCATGTTTGGGCTATGCACGAAAATGCATAAAAGTATATGGTTCATCAACAATTTATCGTACAGTGTTTGAATTAAAATCATAGATTATTTTCATTTTTTACAGCCTAAAACTAAAAAAATAAAAATTGCTAAGTTCAGAATTTATAAGTCATGGAATTTGTCTTCTGCTCATGACTATTTGCAAAGAGTTTATAGTTGCCCTTAATTTATTACAAGGAAAAGCATGAAAACCTCGCTACGAATTGGTAAATATATATTATAATATCATCCACGTTTTATATGGGTTCTTGTTTAGGTATATTGATAAGTAAGGTTAGCAATTTCGATATGACCATTTTACACAAATACACAAGATGTAGTTAATTACGCATGTTGAGTTAAAGATCAATCGCATTTTTTGTTACAAACAGGTCTGCATGCTAATACCCATAGCGAAGTGACCCTCTCGTTTAGAAATATAAATATGTGCTAAAATACATTTTTTTACACTTTATATGTGAGATCATTTCCTCAAACTTGTCAAATGACGGATGATTGTGTAGGATCTTATCTGGTTTCAACACATTTGACGAAAGTATCATATTTAAATTAACCCGGATATGATATAACACGACGAACTATTAGCTCTATTGACAAGAGCTGCAACAATCGTAAGAGAATACATATTCATCACGCAAAGTCACCAAGAAACATTGCATCGATGATACTTAAAGAACAATTGATAAGAAGTGATGTCTGCTTCATTGCGTAACGAAGATATAACATTTTATATTTTTCCAAATATCTAGAAATATTACAAAATAGCCCCTCTATTACAATTGTACAATAATCGATCGCAGCAAAAGCACTTCATGGCACACTCATTTTAATAGGAGTCTGATAAGAAGATGAAACCAGAGAGACAGGCTCCGTCTTCATTCCTTTTTTTCCCTGAAAGGATACGATACCTTGAACTAAACGATTTTTCCATTGCTTTACCGTTTCCTACCTTAAAATGCATCCGACATAATATTCACCCTTAATATATTTGGTTCATGGCGACGAGTCTCCATTAGAGTAACTGACTTCGCTCGCTTCTTTATTCGTTCACGACAACGGTGCCACGAAAAGTACTCATATTATTATGATGCAATTTGACCATCATGAGAGGCTTACTTTGGCTGCATGGTCTCGTGGCTCTGGAGGACTAGCTCCCGGAGGGCAACGTTCATAAATACCACACTTCTTTGGCGGAGGTCGTGGTATGCACGGTCTATATCTGCCCCGACTTCGTCCGCAACCTGCCGGCGTCCGTCCCGGTGCTGCTTACGTCATCAGATAGAAGATTCATCATATTTCTTCGACCATTCACATCAATTTGAAATGATGGAGAGAGAGAGAGAGAGAGAGAGAGAGAGAGAGAGAGAGAGAGATGGTGAGTTAACCTGCAGGGACTTCAACAGTGTGGAGTGCCCGAGCTTCAATGGAAGGAAGGAAGAGAAGAGCGAAGGAGATGAAGAGAGCACAAACAAGAACAAGGGTCTTCCTCATTATTAGTTTTGGTGAGAGGCATTTGGTAGTTTAGGCTTGGTACTTTGGGCTTTCCATGAGGTGGCTATTTATATTGTTTTTGTCCCGTTGAAGTAACAAATTGTAAATTTGATTATGCTTTATCATCCGGTGTAAATTGTCTTTTTAATGGACAAGCTTGGCCACCATTAGCATTATCACATGATTGTGGGGTGCATAGACCTCGTTAGCAAGTTGACCCCCAAGTCCTTACGAGTCAATAAGAAAGAAAAATGTTCTAAATCCAAACTGTTCTAGGCCACAAGTGTCTCAATCGGATCAATACATCATCTACGAATGCCAAATTCAATTGACTTCAAAGTCATTGCAAGTTGTTGAGTATTGTGTGATGCAAAAGTCCAAGCATCAAGTGACCATTATGGTACCTTGCCAAGATCAGGCATGGTCTTAAAAGCAACTCCAAATATTCTCATTGGATAATGCCAAGAAGTAAGAGATTTTTAATGGGGCAGAGAAGGTGATATCGTCGCTGCACAACTTCCTATAGAAAAAGGACATATATTGCCAACTTTAGAATTATTATTCATATTCGTTACAATAATTAATTTTTTAAGAAGATCTTAATCACAAAAATTTAGATTAAAGTATGAATTAAAATATGAAAGTCACATGGAGTTAATTTTTCTTCTTTTTTAACTGTACGGAGTATTTGATTTTTTTCACTCAATTAATCCTCATAATTCTAAATGGTATCGTGACGCATGTTAAAAACATGATAGAAAGAGAAGTGGTCCATTTATCATTTTCCCTTGAAAATTTCCACACTTTGTCATCACAAAGCCTTTGGTTTTGACCCTAATCCCTTTCCTAATTCCAACCCAAGTGACCAAAAAAGATTACTAGTCCAACATAATTCCATAATTGCATATATGTGCCATCCTTGCCATTTCAAATGCCAACCTCTCTCTCTCTCTCTCTCATATTCTACTGACTTAAGCATTATAGAGCCAACCCATATCACAAAATTGGACACTTGTTAGTGAGGGTATAGGTCGAATCCTTGAGATGTAATTTGAATAATTTTGCAGGATTTGTTTCCATGCTAATAAGATATTTCATTGTGTTGGGATTTCCACTATTAGATGCATCTATTAAAAAACTTTACCAGCTAAATGTTAGAAATACAATTTTCAAGCCACAAGTTGTGAATTGATGAGCTTGAGAGAGCCCGATTCAAGCCTAATAAACTTAGTGAGTCATTAGCCTTCGCACACACCCGTGCAATAAAGGTGCCCGAAAAAGGAGGCCACGACAGATATCAAAGTGAGTGTTGTATTTTTAATTCCCTTGTCCTCAATTGTGCACATTGATATATAGGCTTGCTGATAAATAAAAAGGATATACAAGTATGCATCTTTAAAAATATTCTTCTTATTTCTCTTTTCTCAAAGAAGTGGAGATAATGAATATAGGCCAATGAAATGTAGGCCACAATCGACATGATTGTAACCGGGAGCTTCATGGGCTGATGGAAAAAGTACGCCAGAAATCGCCTATGCATCTTGAACAATCGAGTTTGACCATAACCTCTCCGATTTGCGAAATTTTTTCAATAACCGCTCCGTCAATTTTTGGTGTAAGAGCTTGAATGCAATGTTTTCTGAAGGACGGGACTTCTCAAATTTGGACAAGATTGCAAAACCTGAAATATTAAAGGGTCTTGCGCAGAGGGAGATTTTCGGGAACTTTTTTTTTTTTTTGGACGAAACGGAGGATTGATATTATATCTTAAACATGACGGAGACATACGGTAGGACAGTCTAAACACGGAGACATACGGCATACGGCATCTCTTTTTACAAATGCTATTGAGATTATTGTGATTTTTATAGCTCAACAGCCCCCACTTTCCTTAAAAAAAAAAAAAAAAAAAAAAAAAACCCCAGTTTCGTCTTCTGTGTCACTTGGCAACCGTCCATGTCTTCGGTGTCACTTGGCCACCGTCCATGCCGCGTCATCTTCGAAAATCCAGTGGCAAACTTCGATGTGCCCTGGACTGGATCCTACGGCGAGGAACGCTGGATGATTAGCGCTCCACGACGATGTGTTGAGGTGGCAAACGGCGACGCCGAGGGTGATCTTCGTCTTCATCTTTGAATCTAATAACTCCGCTTCATAAACCCGGACGTCCGGGACCCAATGACGGTAATAAAGCATGTAAGGAAACAAAACCTCATGACAGGTGACCGACTCACCGCCGCCGATCCCTTTCACTCCTCCGATTAATATCTCCCGGTTCGAAATGCTTGCTGTGGACCGGACCGCCACATCGAACCCTAGGATAGACGTGGCGTAGTCTATCATGTCCTCCATGGAGGACACGCACCGCCTCGACTCGCCGGAGTTCGGTGCACTCTCGCACTTGGCGAGCGCACCAACCATAACTTTCTCCACCGTGGAGTTCTCTCTGGCGTGGAAGGTTGTGCTGAGTTCCTCGAGCTTCGTACTCGAGAGGGGGAAGTTTGATGAGATGCTCCTCGGCAAAAAAGGCCTCCTCGGCATTTTGACCCGAATTTGGGGCATCGGCATCACCGTCCCCCTCTTCAGCGCTGACTCCGGGAAAAATGTGCCCGGCTCCACCCTCGGATTTGTGTTGTGAGTGTGCCCGTAATTGAGGTAGCGGTAGGAAATAAATGAGTCGAGCGTTGCGCCCCGGTTGGTGCCGTGGGCGGTGAAGTTCTCCGGCGAGCAAAGCAGCCGCGCGGCGGCGCAGAAGGAGGGGAGGTGGTCGGAGATGGCGCCTCGGGCGGCGAGCTTGGCGAAAGCCGCGGCGTCCGCAGCCGTTAGGGGCGAGGCCTTGGACAGGAGGAAGGGCGGCATGGGGAGGTCGTTGGTGATGCGCTGGTTCCAGTAGCGGACGAGGTACGCCTTGGGAGGGAACGGATTGGCATCGGCGGCTGGGGCGGCGGCGGCGGCAACCTGCATTCGGAGACAAGAAGAGAAGAAGAGAAGATCAGTGAAGTGATACTGAGCAGAGAAAGATTCAGCACGCGCGAGATGAACACGGTGGATGCGGGAGCGAGAGAGCTTTGACTAACGCTGAAAGAAGAAAGCAAGAGGAGGAAGAGAGCCATGAGAGCCATTGCGTTCGAGCTCGAAATCAGGGACGGTGCCAGAGAGTTGGTGGTTTCGTTGTATGATATAGATCTGAGCAGTGCCAGGGAGGTGGTGGTTTCGTTGTATTATATAGATCTGAGCCCTCGTTATTTCTGAGTGGAGAGACGATATGATTTGGGAGAAAATACTGGATGGGGCCGGGCGCTGCATGTCGCCGTGCGCCAGCCCAATCATAATGCGACACGTGTCACCACAGGTTTTATGGGATCTCCCCCCCGACCATCCTGATGATGCTCGCTCGAGAAAATATTGGGTGGTCCGGGACCTCCACGTCAGCGTGGTCCAGGACCACTCACGACGTGCCATGTGGAGGGATGGCCCCACTTGGTGTCTTCTGCCTTCATCCCCTCTCTCTCCTCTTCCTAGCCTGCCGATGCCTCTCTCCTCCTAGCCTGCACGCTCTCTCCTGTCAGAGCATTTATTGCGGAAACTTTTCTCTTTCCTTCGTTTGAGAAAGAAAAAGGCCGTTTGTTCCTCTGTCCCTCTCCATTTCTTTCTTTCGAACTTTTGAATCTGAAATTCTCTCTCCGCGCTCATTTCCCCGCCGTCGCCGAGCATCAAGCGACCGTTCCCCTACCGTCGCCGACGAGCCACATTACGGCTGCCACTACTCCAGTGCTCACTCGCTTCTCTCTTCGGGCTCGTTGCTGCTCCGTCGTTCATTCCGGCGTTCCCGGGATCGCAGATGCAGCACGCGGAGGAGAAGCAGGCCTCTCTTCGAGCTCCCCTCAACGTCGGCGAGCGAGACCCCCACACACCGGAAGGCTCCGAGGCGAGGTTGCTGGAGAAGCTGGTGCCGTACGCGAAACGTGACGCCGACGGCCCTCCACCTCCGCCTCCGCCGGTTGACTCCATCGCCCTCGACTCCGACGCCGACGCCGACGCCGACGCCGGTTACCTCCGTCGGCGTCGGAGTCCGTCACCCCCACTCCGACGCCGACGCCCCTTCGCCTCCCTCTCGCGACCTCCGCTCTGCTCTCTCCCTCTTTCCTCTGCGGAGCGCCCTTACTGGCCAACCCCGTGAGCAACCTCTCTCCGAGTCTTCGTCTCCTTCGCGGCCAGGTAGACGTCGTCCATCTCTTTCTCTCTTTCTGCTGTCATGGATTCTTCTTTCTTATTTCTATTCCATGTTGATGAGCAAGTGTACTCTAGCTTGATGATGCATCATGGGTAGGTTCGTTTCATGAGATTGAGATTAAGCTACACTGGTGCGGAGGTTGTTCGTAATGGGACGTGCGTCTCTTGTGCCGAATAGAGTGTTGGGTCGTGCCTTGGAAGCTCAAAAGATGAACTTTAGTTGTTTCCTTGTTCTGATTATGCTATTAGTCTGTGATATCACAAGTTCATTTGATGTTGTGATTGAAGTTTCGGTGTCGGGTTATGTTAATATTGGGAAAGTTCATGTTCTGTGTTAGTTTTTGTTCACACACTGGATTCTCTCTGTGGTGGGTTTGCAGCTTCGGTTTGACCAATCGGCTGGGGCGTGCTCGAGGGGCTTTGATCAACTTGATGGAGCACTTAAGGAATGTGTGAGGCAGCTCAGACAGGTGAGGGAAGAGCAAGAGCAGAAGATCCAAGAAGCTGTGGTCAAGAAAACTCGTGAGTGGGAATCAACAAAGGCTGAGCTTGAGACTAAGCTTTCCAATGTCCATGCCCAGCTTCAAGCAGCCAAGAGTGAAGCTTCTTCAGTTATATGTTCTGATCTCGGCCCTAAGCTTGATGCTGCTGAAAAAGAGAATGTGGCCCTCAAAGCCAAAGTCCTTTCTATGTCGGAGGAGCTAGAACTTAGGATTATTGAGGGTGATTTGAGCACCCAAGCAGCAGAAACAGCCAGCAAACGACATCTAGAGAGCATGAGAAGGTAGCTAGGCTGGAAGCCGAATGCCGCAGACTCAGAGCCATGTCTCAAAAAGCAAGTGCGACAAACGATCTTAAGTCTTTCTCTGCATCATCGGTTTGTGTAGAGTCCTTCGATGATAGCCAATCAGATGTAGGGGATAGGTTGGTAGCAATTGAGAATGACGTGCAGAAAGCGAGTCGCTTGGAGCCAAGTGATTGCGAGCCGTGCCACTCTGAGTCATGGGCATCTGCTCTAATAACTGAACTCGACCATTTTTAGAAAGAGAAATCCTTCGGAAAGAATCTCATGGTCTCTTCAGGAGAACTTGATTTAATGGATGATTTTCTGGAGATGGAAAGGCTTGCAGCTTTACCAGACACAGAAAGTGGAAGCTGCAGCCATGGAGTGGGGCCTGCTCTGTATCAAAACAGATCTGATGAAGTCACTCTCAATCTGAGCTTGAAGCCATGATCAATAGAACGGCAGAGCTGGAGGAGGAATTAGAGAAGAAGGAAGAAGAAAAGGAGAAGCTAGAGATGGCTCTAAGTCAATGGAAAAAGCAACTTGAAACGTCATGGAGTCAGCTCAATGAGGTTGAGATGAGATTGATAGACTCAACAACATGCTGTCTACAGCACAAAAATCGAAGCAAGCTGCAGAGGAGGAAGCAAGGATTACCCATGAGAGGATGGAAGTAACAGAGTCAAGACTGATGGATGTTGAAGAGGAGATGACAAACTTGCTCCTTAATGACAAATTACTACAAGAAGAGGTTGAAAGAGAGCGTGCTTTGTCTGCTGAAAATGAGGCAAAATGTGGGGAGCTGGAGGATGAAAATCTAAATATCAAGAGGGATGCCGAACTGCAGCATGAGATCAAGCTTCAGCGTGTGGCTGTCTCTGATGAACAGCTAAAAGTAAAGCAGGTTAGCTCTCTATGGCTTGTGGATGTTAGTCTATATCTAATGGAAAGAATGATAACATGAGTAAATTATTGAGATGGTATTGCTCCTTTTACATAATTTATCAAGTTTGCCAACAAACCCGCTACTACATTTTGAGTGGCAATGTTACAGTTGCATGTAGAGTGAGTTCCATCTGCATGAGAAAAGAGAGATGCCTCTCTTGGTACATTCACATCCTGTGTCTGGACATCTGATTTGGGTGCTTTTTTATGAGATATGACTTCAATCTCCCAGGTGTATAGTTAATTATTTATAGCCATCTCAAGGAAGATGAAATGATTATTTTCCAGTAACGCAGTATGGTTTTGATCTTCATATTGACATATAGCTATTTTAGAAACAGGAGGGCTGCATCAACATCTTGTACTTTTTTAGTACAAATTGTATGATTGGGGCACAATCTAAACAAATCTTAAATTTCACTATACCATTGAAGACATTCAGAGGTTAATATAGAATTTCAAAGCACTTGACCTTTGATGTAATGTAATTTTCGAGCTTAAAAAGCACTTACAGTGCTGCAATAGGGTGCTTCTAAACTAACTTGACAAGAAAATTCTCATGCTAGGCGAACTTTTTTTTTTTTTTTTTTTGCTGTGGGTTGTGGTGCTTTGAGCAAAACTGCGCTTGCTGACACTATTGACTATCTGATAGGATCAGCTTACCAATGTTTTATTCATGCTAAATGGGCGATCATGACTTAGTCTGAATTTAGTTTCCTCCTTAAGTTCTCATTTAGTTTTGTTATGTAAAACAGGAGAAAGAGCTAGCAGTCGCTGCTAGCCAGTTTGCAGGTGCCAGAAGACTATTTCATCTCTCGCTCAGCAATTAAAATCTCTAGCTGCAGTAGACGACTTCTTCGTAGATTCCGATCCAATGTGCAATCACATGGATGAAGGATTACTAAGCCCCAAAATGAGCTGCACCATTTAAACAGCCCACCGGTCCTCATTTCTGCTGAACAAAGATGAAATAATCATGGTTTAAGAATTTGATTATTCAACTAGCTGAGGCAGGAATATGAAATGAGTGAGGTGAGATAGGAAGAGTGTCTACTTTGATTTTTTGCCTTGTGAATAAACAACCACCATTGTAAAAGCATTCATGACATCTCTGAAACCGACACTCGTGAATTTCAAGGATAGCGGTACATAGTCAGATTTTTGAATGATATAAGGTTTCAATTCTTTTATAGCATGTGGATGTCCAGATTGCTTAAAGCTGCCAATTGTCTTGTTTGGTGTTAGTGAGTTGTAGCAGAGGTCATAAGCTCATCTTGGCCCCCGGCAATCCCATGGCGGGCCACCTAGAAGAGTACACATGCCCCAACTTTCTCTACCAGACAAAATAATTAGCGACTTTCGTGACCATTTTAGTTTGACTTTTTTTTTTAAAAAATTTTCTTAGGAAAAACCTTTAGCTAGACCGTTTGGCAACTTGGCATTTAGTTTTTCCACTAAATCAAATCAAAGGTGGAAAATAAAATGAAAAGGAGTTGCGAAGGAGCAATACGAAAACTAAACGGAAAAACAGTTTATCCTCTTAAACTTGCCATCCGTACAGCTCTACATCTTGCAATTTATGTATTCTTACTTGTCCTTCTTTGCTTTCACAATATCAAGTCCTCTAAGTGAATTTTCAATTGTGAGTAGTTCATAAACCATTTCATTTTGGCCTAAGACACCATCTGTACTTGCAAAATGTGGATGGAACTGAATTTCCTTTGAAAAAGAAGCACGGCTAACCAACTCTTTCTAACTTATTTTACATTATAATCTATTAGGTCCAACATCTCATATTGACGTTAATTTTTCACAATTTGCAAGTATGTGTCTATAGTCATTTATCCTAGTGATGTCGTGTAACAATTGATCTATTAATCTACTTTCATATTTCAATGGTATGTAAATCTCTATTCCCTCTAAAAATGAGTAGGTCTCAATTTCCTTTTATCTTCACCAATCGTATGATATGCCATCCAACACAACCCAATATTATTTCCAAAAATGGTGGTTGGGCAAGAAAATAGAAAATAAATGGGGCGTCGGGTTTAAACACCAATTTTTTTTTGGCTCAATAACACAATGAGGTTTTAAATTAGATGCGAGCAAAGTTTGATGGATTAATTTTGAGTACGGGAACACGTACGAATTTATTTTCAAAAGCTTTAACAAAAAAAAAAAAGTTGGAAAAGAGTTGTTGGGCAAGAAATAGAGAAAAAAAATTATGTATCGAGTTTGGATGCCAAATTTTTTTTGCTCAATAACACAATGAGGTTTCAAACTAGGTGCGTACAAAGTTTGATAAATTAATTTTGAGTACGGAAACACGTACGAATTTATTTCCAAAAACTTTATAAAAAAAAAAAAAGAGTTGGAAAAGGGTTGTTGGGCAAGAAATAGAGAAATACAGTGGCGACAATGCCTAACAAGCACCTGCATTTCCAATAATAAGGCTTGCTGATGTTAAACTATCTTACAAAGTGTGAAAGGAAGACTTCGTCCTAACAATTACTGTCTAGAGAGAATTTTTCACTAGAGTGCTCTATTTAGTCAGCCTTTTCCTTCCATCATGAATCATGAAATACTATCAGAATACATTTGAAGATGCCATTCACAAACATTTTGTGTAGAGGCTTTCATGTCAACCAGCACTTCCTCATAAAGAGAGAGGATAATCACCCTATTGACCACCATATCGGCGTTTAATATCTTCCCCTTCTATAAGCCTCTCCCCAGAATCTGAAGGAAGGCCAATCATCTCTAATGTCTTTTCCCATACCCGTTAAGAGGTTTCAACATTGTGTGCTTCTTTAAAAGGGTTTGTTGGACGACAGTCTTGGGAAATGAAAGCACAAACAAGCTAGTCATCCGCTTTCAGTAACTCACAATACCCTGGAACCTAAGGATTTGTCGCAGCAAAAAGTGAACTCCTAGAACCTGCATGAGCAATGAGATGTGAAATTTAACCCCGTATTATTTTAAATTGGAAAGAGGAGATTTTAATTGATTATTGATTATACAAAAGGAAAAAAATCACAAATGGGTAGATAAATGGCTAGCATAATAAACTAGATAAGAGGATAATGCCTGCATAACTCCATTTAAGTGTTTACTCCCCTTCTGAAATAAATGAATCAGCAACATAATGACCCTAGGACTTCCAATTTGGCAAGCAATGGCAAGCAATCTGGCATGTGAGAGGACCAACCTTCTTGAGGATTAAATATGAAGTAGGGTATTAAATGATAACCGGCTTGAACAATTCTAGGAAGATCCCTTGCCTGCATTCAATTCATTGAAAAAATGTAAAAGATATATCCTATCAGTAGCTTGTCACAACGGAACATATAAGACTATGACAGACAAGAAGATATCCATCCATATGACAGGAGAAAGTTAATACTTCCCACAAGGATTTATATGAGAAACACCGCCTTTATAATTTTACACAAGCACTCCTCCAATCAAACACAGGTTTATTACCATGTTAAATGACCAATCTGTACAAATTCTTAATATCTCCTCGTGTCTTGTTCTCAGAAGAGCTGGTGTAAATAAAAAAATACACCATCGGTGTCCTTTTATTTTATATTATAAGTGGAAGATAGATCAACTATTAAATCATGATGTCAATCATTTCAGCAAAGAAAAACTACATAGGATAGCCAACGACAACCATATAAGCAAATCACAGCAGATACAGGATGAAGGCAGTAGAGGGCTTGGATGACCCGGTGGCGGTGGTTTCATGAAAATTTACGTGGAAAAAATTAGCAGAAGTAAATTTCATTATGAATTGAGCAACCGACAACGATGCCATGCCACCCACCCCGTTGGGTCAATCATTGACTCATTGCACATAGACATGACACCACATATATGCATCCAAAGTCTACTGGCGTACTCACTTTTATGTATTCAAAATGAAAACTATTTCAGCATACTTACAACGTTGGTTTGGACTACTCCAGGTGATACACATAATACACTGATTCCAGATTCAGCAGGCAGCCGTTTATGGAGGACACTACTGAACATAACCTGAATGAGGCCACCTCGCCTCATTAGTAATAATTACAGGTCGTAATCAACATTCTAATAAGTATCACTTCATAACCTATAATATATTAGTATGAAGTACTGAAAATTTACTACTTGCTAAGCAAAAAAATCGAACAGGAATGTATTAAGGGAAATGAAAAGGAATAAGAGCAATGGCTTAAAGCCAGAAAGGGAGAGTTTCAGGACAATACAGCAGTAAAAATGTCGCATTGATAGGTTTGCAGCCTAACTAGAGTAAACAATTAGCATATGGCCATTCATCCTAACATACAAACCAGATGGATTCAAGTCAACCATCCAATGACATTTAAATGGAGCATCGAACATCACAAGTCTTCAGCAAAATTTCCATCATTCAAGAACCAAAGACAAGAAAATCATTCTTTCAGAAATCTGCCATTAGCAAATGGAGGCAAGAACAACCTGATTAACATAATGCAGCACCAACTTAATGCGTCATTGAAAGCACTAACTGAAGGAAATCAAAAGCCAATTTGCCTACTTAGGATCAAAGGAATCCTATTATTTAACTCCCTACTGCAAAATAGTTTCAAGCCATCATCGAATATCTGATAAGTATGACTCCTCAAGATGACTTTAGCTCTATGTTTACTGTTATGAAGGATGTCACAATTCTCAATCCAACCACACAATATGATACTTCGAGACCAAATATCTAATTCACCACTCGATTATGGTAATTTGCCTATAAGCTACAGTCCATACTTTAAAAGTAAGATGAAGAATGTGGACTATGTGTGGTCACAAACTTACCACAGAATTTATGTTGATAATTCTGCTTGGAGAGCCTCGAAGGAGCAATGGCAAAAGCAATACTGATAGCAAAGCTGGAGCAAGATGATTAACTTGCATATGTTGCTCATATCCATCTTTTGAAAACTTCTGTGGTTCTGAGATCATCACAAGTAAGGTACATCGGTTGGCAAGATTGTTCTTAAACAAGCAGAGGTCCGAAGAAAATTATGCAAGAATAGCTCATATGACCTCACAAGAAAATGTATCTGTCTATGTAAGAATTTCTCCCTTTTGCGTGCTTATTTGAGAAGGGTTTTGAATTTGCTTAAATAAACAAATGATGAGGATGGAAGTAAAATACACAATTTGACAAACACAAACCCATGTGTTCTTAAGAGTCTTTAGTACTTCGAGTAGGCAAATTGACTTCTTCTATGGTTACATACACATACAAGTGAATTTCACTGATAAATACCACGTCATTTACATAAAAGGGAGGAATCAATTCATTGTATACTAAAATATCCATCAAGCAATGTCTTAATCACAAAAAATGGTTTCAAACATACAGATCTGTTCACCCTTGCAATATCAGTTCCTTGCTACAACAACAAAAAATTTTGCCGGAAAATGACAGTGCATCACATAAAGTGAAACAAGGAGTTATCTAAGCCATTAAATTCTAATGCAGTTTAAAGACTGAGAAGGCATATAGAAATGAACCCTGGAAACAGTTCAAAATGCTGCTTGGATTTTCTTTAGGGAAAAAAGATCAGTGGAATAGATCTTCAAGGCATTGAAGAATATAAGAAGCAATATACACAATCATCCTTTGACATGGAGAGCCAAAAAATGGAAGTAAAATCCTTTGACTTACGTAGTGAAATAATAGTGCACGAAACTAAGGTACCAATAGCGCCAAATAGCATGATGGTCATAAAGTTTCTAAAGAATTGCTTCTTTTTCACCTGAAACCTGAAAAGGATGATTAGCACCATTAAATAACTTATTAAAACTCCATATCAGAAGCCTATAAGAAATTATTTATTCACTCAACAGAGATTAGAAAATAGAAAGGAGATAATCCCATAGAAAATAGTCAGAACACTTTCAACCCTAGAAGATATAGGCAACCTTCCTGTAAAGTTAAAAGATGAGATAGTAAATTAAATTATACAACTTGTCCGTCAACTCTATATTTTGTAAAGTATAACAGATTAATATACATGGACATTTTGTTGACTATCAAATTATTCAAATCTTTGATGATCACTCTTCTGTCCATCTATATAGTCTATCCCTCACAGTTTATAAAGCCCATGTCACAATTCTTTTGAAGCCTGTTTACAGTTCAAGGAACTATTTACAATTATGGAAAAATCCAACCCAATCTCAGTCAGTGGAGTTACTTGTATCTGAAGACAAATTCGAAAAAATAAACATATAGCAACAAATGATGCCTAAAAGTTACCACGCAAAAAGAATGATGCCTAAATGCTACTATGTAAGATGATCTGAGAAAAGTTCTTCACCACTCCAATTGGAAATTAACTTACCCGGCATTGAATATGATAGGTGGCAGAAGATATATGAAGAAGAGATCTTCACTAAACACTAAGAGATGGTCACTTTTCATTCCCGTGGTCAGTAAAATAACGATACCGGTACATAATCCCGGCAAAAAAATTTGAAAGTAATTACTAACAACCTACTTGAATTAAACCAAAAGCCTTTAGCCTCTGACACAAGACCAAAATAAATGTTTGTACATTCACAGGTAATGCCAACACGCAAGAATCAAGTTGATCAAAGCCCCTCGAGCACGCCCCAGCCGATTGGTCAAACCGAAGCTGCAAACCCACCACAGAGAGAATCCAGTGTGTGAACAAAAACTAACACAGAGCATGAACTTTCCCAATATTAACATAACCCGACACCGAAACTTCAATCACAACATCGAATGAACTTGTGATATCACAGACTAATAGCATAATCAGAACAAGGAAACAACTAAAGTT
The DNA here is from genome assembly GCA_014182555.1 of Eucalyptus erythrocorys. Lineage (NCBI taxonomy): Eukaryota > Viridiplantae > Streptophyta > Magnoliopsida > Myrtales > Myrtaceae > Eucalyptus > Eucalyptus erythrocorys. The sequence goes on from CM024602.1 coordinate 55,282,821, forward strand.
CATCTTTTGAGCTTCCAAGGCACGACCCAACACTCTATTCGGCACAAGAGACGCACGTCCCATTACGAACAACCTCTGCACCAGTGTAGCTTAATCTCAATCTCATGAAACGAACCTACCCATGATGCATCATCAAGCTAGAGTACACTTGCTCATCAACATGGAATAGAAATAAGAAAGAAGAATCCATGACAGCAGAAAGAGAGAAAGAGATGGACGACGTCTACCTGGCCGCGAAGGAGACGAAGACTCGGAGAGAGGTTGCTCACGGGGTTGGCCAGTAAGGGCGCTCCACAGAGGAAAGAGGGAGAGAGCAGAGCGGAGGTCGCGAGAGGGAGGCGAAGGGGCGTCGGCGTCGGAGTGGGGGCGACGGACTCCGACGCCGACGGAGGTAACCAGCGTCGGCGTCGGCGTCGGCGTCGGAGTCGAGGGCGACGGAGTCAACCGGCGGAGGCGGAGGTGGAGGGCCGTCGGCGTCACGTTTCGCGTACGGCACCAGCTTCTCCAGCAACCTCGCCTCGGAGCCTTCCGGTGTGTGGGGGTCTCGCTCGGCGAGCAACGCTCGCCGACATTGAGGGGAGCTCGAAGAGAGGCTTGCTTCTCCTCCGCGTGCTGCATCTGCGATCCCGGGAACGCCGGAACGAACGACGGAGCAGCAACGAGCCCGAAGAGAGAAGCGAGCGAGCACTGGAGTAGCGGCGGCCGTAATGTGGCTCGTCGGCGACGGTAGGGGAACGGCCGCTTGATGCTCGGCGACGGCGGGGAAATGAGCGCGGAGAGAGAATTTCAGATTCAAAAGTTCGAAAGAAAGAAATGGAGAGGGACAGAGGAACAAACGGCCTTTTTCTTTCTCAAACGAAGGAAAGAGAAAAGTTTCCGCAATAAATGCTCTGACAGGAGAGAGCGTGCAGGCTAGGAGGAGAGAGGCATCGGCAGGCTAGGAAGAGGAGAGAGGGGGGATGAAGGCAGAAGACACCAAGTGGGGCCATCCCTCCACATGGCACGTCGTGAGTGGTCCTGGACCACGCTGACGTGGAGGTCCCGGACCACCCAATATTTTCTCGCTCGGTGCGGCCGTTGTTGGGTGTGCCCGCCTCTGAACTGAACCGCTGATTGCAATCGAACGGCCATCGAGTACGTCCGTCTGCCCCGATTTAATTATGATTTAGGATCGGGTCATTGATGGAATGCCCAATGGACCTCGTGAGTCACGTCGCGGACCAATCACCGACAGGCGTCCTGTGTGGATAACAATCGCTTTTTGGGCTTCGTGGGCCGATCGATTTTCTCGAATTTGAGGAAAAGTTCCGAGGTCCTTGGAATAGAGCACGAACCACACGTTCCCGTCTACTCAGGTCAATTATCGCGCGCTCGAAATTACGAAGGGGGGCCATATTTTTTCCAACTCCCTCCAACCACGGTCTCCGATTGGTGAATTACATGCATTGCATGGGCACCGCTCGCATAAGATTTTGGTTAGTTTTGCGTGTGCGAAAAGAATAATGAAAAAAATATTAAACGGACAAACATGAAACAAAATATAAAGACGTCGATCATTTGTAATATAATCTCAATTATCATTTAAAAAAAAAAAAAAAAAAAAGAAGACGCGAGACCTATAATCATTTTAAATATAGAAAGGTCGATCATCAGCTACTTGTAAATTATCTTCATTATTGCAAAATTAGAAACTACTAGTGATGATGCAAGATCTTTTAATTAACTCTATAAATTCAAATTACTGGCCCTTTCATCTTATTTTATTTTATGCTGTTGGGCTGGGAAATGCTACTAATGCTAAACATGGCAAGGCTTTATCTTTTGCCACATGAAGCTTTATTTCCCATATCAATGAGAATCTTGGTGACTCTAGCATAAAAGTTGTTGGGGCTAGTTAGGAAAGATCTTCCTTTTTTGAGATAGATAAAGCTGAGTCATACCATTTATCAATCATCCAATAAATGTTATGATTATGTTTGGGTAGGGTAGGTAGGATCATTATATTCATGTGGGCGCAATAGTGCTTAAGCTCTAAAGATTGGAAGGTCAACCTTTTGGAAATGGTGATAAACCAATGGTGGATATTGATTGTCATCTTCTCCTCCTTTTGTATGTATGCATAAATCACGATAACATTAGTTCTTTAGAGCTAGAGGTTGTGTCCCTTTTCTTTTCTTTTTTTTTTCTTCCTTTTCCCTCTTTGGGAGGCGTGGCATAATTGGTAACAGTGTATGATCACAAAAGTTGGGTAGTGAAGGGGACACTGATATTTGGAATTCTTGTCCCACGTTGGAGTTCCCCCTCCCCTTAGAACAACTTATAATCCAAAGTGGTCCAGAGATTGGTCAATGCCCGCATTAGGTTTTTTGACCCACGGTGTCTGTATTAACAGGTTAGGTGGTAAAAAAATGAAGACAATTATAGCTAAGGTCAGTCAAACATCAGTTTCAAATTGCTTCTTTGGTTGAGTGGATCTATAAACCAAGGGATACTTGTGTCATTCAAAAAAGTGTCAAGTCAAATTCAATCCTCTACATTATGCTGGTTGTCTAAGACTGAAGAGAGGAGGCAAGAACTTTAAAACCTCACTTGGTTAAAAAGCTCGTGCCACCGAGCTTGGCATGAGTCTTTTGATTACCAATCAATCGTCTCGAATCCAAAGGCAACCTATATTAATACAACCCGAATTTGAATTGATCCCATCCTCCCCATAATATAAAGGTATCCTCAAAAGGGCCTGTTGCAAAGTAAACTTGGAAGTCCCTGAAACCATTTTATGTCATTTATCTTGTAAAAGATCAATAGAGTTCAAATAACTTTTAATTGTGTATAAATTCTTTGCAAAAATTATTCAAATTTTATGCATGCACTCCTTACTTACTTGATCATCATCATGCATATTTTTCTGTGAAGTTTATGGTAACACACAGGCTCGACCAACATATTTTTTCAATGTTAATAAGAGAACCGCCATAAAAAGTGGAGATGATTTGAAAAGTTGATGAAAAGCATTATGTATAACCATTAAAGATGCACTGACCAAAAAAAAAAAAAAACCATTAAAGATGCAAGGTAGGGTCTTTTTCTTTTTTCTTTCTTTTGGTCGAAATGCGAGGTAGGTTGTCGAGTGAGAAAGTGCTCTACAAAAATGGAATTGTACTTTGTTATCATTTATTGGCTGAGTGAAAGAATTTTCAATTAAGAGTAAAATTGGAAGTAACTTAGTCAACAGACGAATTGAATGACAGCTACTTAACCGTATGAGTAAACACGAGAGATTGGATCAAGGTTATCTATTTCACTTACAACCTACTTAAGTTTGAATAGTGTAATTAAGGTTCTAATCGGTCCATACTTAGCCGACTCTTTGAATGTACTTGAAGTTTAGGGAGTATTATATTAGGGTGCTTTCCCTTTCTCTCTCTTTAAAGAACGTTTGATTTGATTAAAATGTCATCTTTCATAAAACATAAAATACGTATTACATTTCTATTTCTTAAAATATTGGAGACTTTCACTTTTTTTCTTCTTTTTTTTTTGCATTACAATATACCTTTGGGTTTTAAATTCCACGTGAATTGGAATTTTTCATTTTATTTTTACAATTTTTCTCTCTTTTGCCTCCTCGGATTCTGAAACTTTGGTCATGGACCATCGCGGTTTGCAACTTGAATTTTTCTATGATAAACGAGGAATATTTTTTTGGCCTTTTGCGAGTAATTATCGTCTTGGAACATGTCTTTAACCCTTTACCATCCATTTTCCATGATGTGTGTATATATTATAAAAATATCACGTGTCCAAATTCATTTTCGTTTGATCTCGGACATTGCCCGTCGCAACTTGCAGCTAAAATATTTGAACAGAAATTCTTGGCCAGGTGAAAAAGTCATCCAACTGGTGTGCATTCTCCCTTTCATCACAAAAATCGGAAGTTCGAGCCCTCTCATCATTGCTTCCCGTGGTTGGCATAGAAAAGAGTAGATATAGGATTAACATAAAAAAGATACAGTCATTTTGGCGCAACTTTTATTACTAATTTGTAAACGGTTTTTTGACCCTTTAGGGTGTTAAATCATACTTTATGTCGAGCCTTCGTGTGTCTCAAATCCTTAAAAAACGTACGAAAATCTTATTGTCTAGTTTTCCAAGATCCCGAATGGGGGCCTTCTCGAACGGGGTTTGACCTTGAGGGTCAACCTAACAAGCAGGACGCGGTTTAATTTGACCCGAAAGCCGAATTTTTTGACCCGTGGCAAGGGAGTGATATATTGTTCATTCATGTCCAACCGAGATGAATGATATAAGCTGCAATTCCAGAGTCCATTTCATGCCTAATTTATGACCCGAGGCCAATCCCCGTGCTGCCGATCGTGGTCGGACCAGGGGTCAACCCAGTTCCTTTGTCGTGCCATCATGGTTGCCTTTGTCTCGACCTTAGTATTTGATAGTCTTTGATTTTCCGAATTACGTGCATAGGGCTCCCGCGTTGTCCTTTTCCTGCTTGTTCTCTGATTTTATAAGTTTTGACTTTTATGCCAAAATGGGTCGCATATAATAATCATGCCGAGAAATAATAAGACGATGGTGCAATTCAAATTAAACGAACGAAGGCGAAATCATGAGAAAAATCAATTGAAAAAAAAAAAAAAAAAACACATTCAATTCAAGCGTCAGCACCTACGTCACGAAAAAAGCTAATCAGAAGAAATCTACTATCAATTAGGGAATTGATGGTCAAAATCAATCGCAAACAAACTTTGTGCACTCATGGCAAAGCTTTGCTTTGACAAGGCACAAGAGGATCGAGTCAATGTTGGCGGCACACCCTCCGTCAAGAAGGGTGTCAAGCCACTCTCAAACCCTATAAATTTACATGTGAAATGTTGTGCCCATAATTTGACTGCGACATTGATATAATCTAGCTTCTCATTTTGAAAACTTTAGACTGGATCAATTAACGAGCTCAAACTTGAGATAGAAAATAACAATTCACATTTATCTTACAAAGAAAACTCTACGTGGACTTTTGCTTTCTTTCAGATCTTGCAGGTTACGAATTTTGACTCTTTTTTTATTTTTTTTTAAATTCAGCACACCTCAAATATGTGAATATTGACTTGCAGGTTCAGGTACTTTTTCGTTTTTGTTTTTTTTTTTCTTGAATTTGGATCATTACTTTAGATTTCGGCTGTTCCTACTCATGATCAAGTCTGAGCAAACAAGCTCTAAACAACCTCGCAATAATTGGATATTTGCCTGCTTTCTATCCTATTAAGTAGAAAATGTGAAACGAGCGTGATAAAAATTGAACACCAACACACGTGCTTGGACACTATTTTAAATAATATAAAATCAAGTATTCAATAATTATATCTATATATATATATATATATATATATATTTTTTTTTTTTTTTCTGTGGATAGAGCTCGTAAACCTACATGTCGTAACCCCAAATCCATCCTACAATTGGTCGATTGCCAAGGACAAAATGATGAGTACTTAAAACATCAAATGATTTCATGGAAAGAGTATCATATGGTCCATGCCAGTAATATTTTAGATAGAAAATCGTTCCAATCTCGAAAGTTTGATCCACGTATGGCCACCCAAATCAATTTATATATAATAGAGTGAATCATAAATTGAGTCATTGTCAACAACCATGGCATGAAATCACTAAGCTTGCCGTGTGGTCCATTGATGTGGTTTGTGAAGAACTGATGAAATGTCGAGATGAAAAATCGATGCTTGATGCGAAGAAAAGGACAAGAATAGTGGGGTCAAAATCCAACAAAATCACATGGCTTGCGTCCTTAACAAATCTCTCCATCACATGGCTTAGCGTCTCATAAATACTGGGCACCAGATCTGCTCAGTAACTGCTGCCCAGAATTTATCACGTCAACAAGAGTAATCTTTTTTTCTAAAAATATTAATCCCATGATATTACCTCCTTTGACACACACAAATAATCTATAAACTTCAGCTTAATATACAATATGATTTTTGAATGTCAAATTTGTTCGGTGTGATTTATGAATCTTGACTTAGGACTCGTTTGGTAATGTTTCTACTTTTCTTTTTTTTTTTTGTTCTTTAGCATAGAAATAAAACAAAAATCCATTTGTGTACGTTTTTGTTTATGGGAATAGATTTGGAGTAAAATCAAGAAATATAAAATTTTTTTTCTTTATCTCGAGAAACAACTCGAGTTAAGCCCAAACCATTTTTTTTTTCTCTTTTCTTTTCTTTCATTTCTCTTTCTACTCTTCCAAACGAGCTCCAGCGAATTCGTCGAGCCTTGTGTTTTTGAACCCTTGTCGTGGCTAGGCGAGGCTTGGGGCAACATCGCTAGCTCTCATCTGGTCAAGGTCGGCAATCAGCTAGTGAAAGAAGAAGAAAAGGAAAAAAAAAAAAAAAAAAAAAGAGAAAAATGTAATAAAATTGTTAAAAAAATTAAAAGAAATTCTAAGTCGTGAAAAAAATTGAAGGTCATATTAAATGCATTTCTACTTTGAGAATTAGAATTTTGTATAGTCATCAAACGTGTTTTTCGAAACTTGTACAAGGAACAAAAATAGAAAAAAATTACTTTTCAACATAAATTATTCATAGAAACAAAAATGTTGTTCCAATAAACAAAAACATTACCATATTCATCCTTGACGTGCAATGTTGTCATCGAAAATTTAATTCATTTAATGTGGTCCTCGAACTTTTTATATATTTTCTAAGAATGATATTGCGTATTAGACTGGTTGAGAGATAACATTGAATAAATTTAAAGTGTAAGAACCATATTTATACATCGGGCCGAGTCAAAGTTTATGAACCATTTATATCATTATTCTCCTTATATACACACATATATAATCCACCAAAAAAGAGGTGAAAGACTAAAAATGGGTAAACAACTAAATTCTACCTTTGACCAGAGTCCGAACAGGTTTCGCGACAGCTGACGAGGAGATAATCTTCATTTGGGATCGAGGGAGGTGAAGGTGGGACGCATCTTTCGCTTCTTTTGGCAAATCCACGCAGCTTCTTTGACGCACCGTTTTGACGTGCACGATAGCGACGCGAATTCCTTTCTTCATTCAACCTAATTGGTGGGCAACACAGGATTGATTGCCTAATCCGGTCTTAAGACCTTAGGCTGGTCCAACCTCTAATACTCTCCAAGCCTATGAAAGGGATCAATCAATCTTCATTTCATTTATTTATAAATTGTTTGTTGCCGGTTCCCACGCATTGAGATCCGAAATCAGGGGCTTTTTAAGTTGAATTTCTAATAATCAAACCCGGTTAAAAAGCAATTATGGCTAGACCAGACAGTATGATTAAGCTGGGAATGATTCGGGGAAGCGCACAATCCATTGAGTATATATGGAAGTGCGGTTCAACCATTTTTTTTTTTTTCACTTTTTTTGGGCATAATTCATTCCATCAACAAGAGAAATTACATCAGAGGCCATCCAGGAGGATCGGCTTCGACAGGAGAACCTGGCCTAGACATTTGATGATGCGGTACGGAAAAAATAAGTATGAACCTATCCCATCCTCCGCCGTCCGCGAGCCGTTCTTGAGCCTCTCAATTGGAGGATGGATGCTGTGGTGAAGGGGTAGAAAAAGTGACTTGGGAAACGATACATGCGTGGCCTGTTTTCGAAGTTGCTCAAGTGCATCACGAGGGTATAGTGATTAAAACTTTTATTTTGTTAATATTTTAAATTTTTCATGTATCTAAATATAAGTTGTGATTAATGAATTGTGGTAATAAATGGAAGTCATCAAATGCGATAATTTATTGCAATCATTCAATTAATAATACATGTGAAATCTAAGTAACATATAAAATCAATTTGAGAATCTGTGATAGGTAAATTTTAGATTTCATAATATACTTGATAGGTTCCAAATTTCAAAAAATAAGTAACTTATTCCAATACGTAGGTTTCAAATTCTAGATAAAGTGTGAATGAAACTTGAAACTGCTTATCCCTAACGTTTATGGGAATCCGGCTCAAATCAAACAACAGGGAGGCCATGCAGGACCACTTATTGCCGATGTGGTAGTGGAATTCTAGGAGGACCTGCTCCTTGTGATTGGAGAAGGGGCCCTTCTTGAGGTCGGGGAGGAGGTAGTTGAGCAGGCACATGCAACAGCTCTTGGCCCTCCAGGGGAGGCCGTTGCCGTGCCTCACGCGGCACCAGTTGCCCCCCCCTCCGTGTCGTCGCAAATACTCTTGCCGGTATCTTGTCCTCCTTCGCTATCCACAGGCCTTTCTCGAGCCCTCCGACAGAAGATGGACCGCCCCGGGTGGCCTTCTCCAGTTGGTAGATGCTGTCGTGAAGGGAGCAGAAGAGTAGTTCGGGGGAAGGATCGGTGCGCGGCCCGTGTCCGGAGTTGTGGACTCTAGTGGACCAAGAGGGCACGACAGCCAGCCAGCTCGCTCGAGCAGCCTCGTCCTCAAATTCCGAAACTTACCGATCTCATCCTCCTTCCATCGTCCACGGGCCTTTCTCGAGCCCAACTGCCTTCTCTATTTGGCAGATGCTATCGTGCAAGGAGCAAGAAAGTAGTTTGGGGAATGGTTGGTGCGCAGCTTACGGTCGAAGTTTGCCCCTAGTGTGGACTAGGAGGGCTCAGCAGTTAGCCGACGCACTCGTATAGCCTCAACCTTAAATTCCAGAAGTTCCATGTGGGTGTAGTTTTGGAGTTTCAATTCACGTGGATGCCGCGTTAATATCGTTAGCACCTCATTATCCATGTTAGCCGGCATGTTGAACCATTACAGGGAGTAAATGTACCGCACGGATACAAATTTGGAGTTTTTAGCGACACCCAAAAAAAAGTTGGTCAATTTTTCCCTAATTTTTATAAATGTCCATTGTTCGTGGGATTTTCTTGGTGGGCCTGTTTGCTGTGGGATTTGCCAAGGCCTTCATGCTCTGAGTGTCTGAGACCGTCGTTAAGCCCACGAATCAAATTGAAGTGGGCTCGAGATTTTGGGCCGAGCCCAAGAACGGCCGAGCGAATTGCAGTTTCCTCTACCAACGCAGTTCGCCAGCACCTCGCGGCGCCCGGGTCCCCGACAACTCTCGCTTCTCCTCGTTCTTCTCCGAATCCATCTTCAACTCTCGCATTCCGCTGTCTCGGCGCTGTCGGCGTCTGGGGGGCTCGCGACAACGACTGGTACATGCTCGAACTCGAGCCGGAAGAAGGAGTTGTTTTGAGCTGACGTCCGAAGAGCTTCGCGTGTTTTGCTGCTGCTTCGATGGTCTGGAGCTCCTCGACTTCGTTGTTTCCGGCTGAACGAGCGCCGATCGATGCATTCGCTAGGTACACTCCGCCGTCTCTCGCTTCATGGGTCGTTTTTCTTTTCTGAATTCTGCTCCCTTTTGGTGGCTGAATTTTGGGTCCTGGTTCTTGCTCCCTCATTTTCCATCGTTTTGTTTAATGCCCTTCGGGTGCGATTTTCAAGTGAATATAGGAAAGGAAATATGGACCAGTCTGCTAAGACAAGATTCGGGTCTAGGTGTTTGTCGAAATTCCTGTGAGAGATGGACGTAGGGAGAGAGAGAGAGAGAGAGAGAGAGAGAGAGAGAGGAGGGCGGTGGAAGGATAGGATGGTGGAGAGAGACTTGAGGTACTTGCGATTTGAGAGGATGGCTTCGCATGCCGAATTCTTGCTAAAACGAAGGACTTTTGACACTGGCCAGCCTGTATTCTATGTAAAGTGCTGAGCTTTGCCATTTTTTTTCGCAAACCTCCACTTTCAGAGCTTTCTCCCTTGATGTCCTATTAGCTGACCCTATCTTGTATTGAATCATCTAGATGCTCTGACGGCTCAGACCCGGCTTAAGAGCAGGTCGTTCTCTCATTTGTTCTCCTCTGGATGCGAAAGGGCATGCTACTTGCCATGGAAGTCCTTGGGCTTGCCAAAAAGGATGAGATTTGATGTAATTGCCATTCGTACAAGGAGGTCAAAACTCGTGGTCAAAGCAGTTGCTACGCAATGGCCGGAGCGTTTGGCTCTGATTAATGGTGATTGGCAAGGTGAACTAAATGGAGAGCTGGAGAGTTCTAGCCCGGCCATAATTCAGCCTGAGGCAGATGGTGAAGATTCAAGGGAAGAGTTTGAAAGAGAAAACTTACGGCGCACAAGGATTTCTAGGTCCAACAGAGGGAAAGCCCCGTGGAATAAAGGCAAAAAACACAGTGCTGGTAAGTTCTAGCTCGTTGAATATGCCCGACATATTGATTTGGTTCCTTAATTAATATTGTTCTTCTCATGATGCTTTGAATCACATGCAGAAACTATCCAGCGGATCCGAGAGAGGACAAAGCTTGCAATGCAAAGTCCTAAGGTGATGTCGTGTAAGAATAATTTCACATTTTTCTGAAGTGACTATGCAGTGATATGCTGAGTTAATCTCTTAGTGGTAGTTTCTGCCCTTGGTGGTTCTAAGCCATCAGATATCAAATGCATGACTGTCGTTCTATGACTTTCTAGGCTGAGTAGTTGTTGAGTCTGCACAGGTTCGAGAATTCAAGATTGCAAATTATACAACTAGTCCACAAAAACAGTTCTAGCCTAATGAAAGAATTTGTCCTTTTTCAGGTGAAAATGAAGTTAAAGAACACAGGGCATGCACAGAGGTTAGTATTGCGGTCACCCTTTTTTTCTTTAATTTATAATTTATACCATTTTTCAGGCTACCAGATGCTCTTTATGCGCCATTAGTGTCTCTGGTAGTGAGTTCTGATTCATGTCTTTTCTCAAACCAGATGCTGAAAGTCTACTTTGCTTGAATGCTTATCTAGTTTGTTTCCCGAGACTGCTAAAATTTGTTGCCCTATCTATGGATTGTACAGTGAAGAGACAAGATTGAAAATCGGGGCCAAGGTGAGAATGGGGTGGCAAAGACGCTACCAGAGATTGATGATGCAGGAAACATGCTTCTATCAATGGCAGAACCTAATTGCAGAATCTTCTCGAGAAGGCCTCCTCATAGGCAGAGAGGAGCTGCAATGGGATGCATATAATATTTTGGACAAACAGCTTGAGCAGGAGTGGTTGGTGAGTGTTCAGGAGCGCAAATCAACGCCTAGGCCCAAAGGTGGCAAGAGAGTACCAAAATCCCCAGAGCAAAGGAAGAAAATCGCCAAAGCAATTGCTACAAAGTGGGAAGATCCTGTGAGTGCTTATTAATATTTCTTAGTGCTTGGTTCATTTCAATTTTCATTATGCCACACAGCATCTTCTGACCCTAGGAATATCGTTTAATGCTTGCTGACTCACTTTCATGTTATTTATATAAATTACATCACTCAGGCTTAGGATATTGAACTTTCATTCTTCTTGAAAATGGTTTTTCTTCTAGGAATACCGTAATAAGGTTTATTCTGGGATGGTAAAATATTATGGTACACCTGTTAGAGCTCAGAGAAAGCCGAGAAGAAGGAAAATTGACACTATGGTGTCCAGAAAGATGGACTCAGCAGAGAAGAGACCAGACAATACTGAAGATGCTTCTAGGAGTGACACTAGAGTTGGGCTCCAGCAATTGAAATTGAGGAGAAGCAAGATGCCCGTGTATAAAGACCCTCTGGTAAGTTCGAAGTTGGAAATGATTAAAAATATCAGAGCTGAAAGAGCAGCCGTGGATACCAAGGCAATTGAAGCTGTTGAACAAGCTAGGTCAGTTTACCTCAATTCATTTGAATTCGATTATATTCTGATTCTACAGTATCCGAAGCATGAGACCTAACCACTGTAAAGGTATTTATGCTGGTTGCTCTTTCAAAAACGATTGAATTTTGGTGTTCAGCAGAATATTGATTGCTCAAGCTCAGAAGGCTGCAAAAGCCCTTGAGGTGGCTGCAAGGACCAATCCCAGAGCTCGAGATTCTCTCCTGGAAGCAAGGCGGGTGACAGCTGAAGCAGTTGAACTGATTAAATCTGTAGAAACAGGACAAAGTTTTTCTGTTGAGAATGGAACACTTGTCTCAGATGCTGCGACTGAAATGGATGGCAAAATTGGAAAGGAAACAATTGCAACCTCTGCAAACATGCCAAATCACAGAAGGGTTGATAGAAGCCATGAACTTGTATCTCGTAGAAATGAAAACTTCGATTTCAGCAACTTCACGTGGTGGAATGCACTGGACGATGGTGAGATAGTTAGCCCAGAAAGTTCCAGTTTTGCTCGGCCCCTGTGGAAGTCTCCAATGAAGAATTCGCATCTTGCTCCACAATGTGAGCAAATGGGAGTAGCTGGGAACGTGAAACGCCAAGGTCAGGCTAAGGAAGAAAACCAAATAGTGCAGAGAACAGACAAGGTTACGAAGAAATGGGTTCGAGGAAGGCTGGTTGAAGTGACGGACTCGACATAGTTTCAGCTAACAAGACATCCAATCGTGGGGACTCTGACATTAGGTTTTACAATGTGTCAATAGTAGTTCCAAGTCCCGAACTCTGGATGCTTCGTTAGCAGTAGCTGCCTCGTGAAGAAGCGACTGCAGCTGCTAGCCTGCTACAATACATGAGACTGTACTTCGTTCACCGAAAGAAGGGCTCTTTCTTTTCCCACCTCCTTTTAGAATCAAAGGAACTCTGTCAACCTTCGATACGGCTTTGTTAGCTCGATTTTTGACGCATTGCGGCTTATGGTATCATGTCGTCATCTTTTTTTTTTGGACAGAACATGTCGTCATCTTACCTATTGTGTACATGCTCAAATTCTCAGTCCAGGCTTTGATCGTTTGAAAACAGGTCCATGGACTGTTACTGTCGTATTGTTTCCCCTCAAGGCTCTCCCTTTAATCTCCAATTGAGATGCCGCAAAGCAGGCAGTCATCATCTGCCACAACGTACTAATTAACAATTGTTGAAAGCATGAGCGAGTCAGAAATTCGCTTGTGACACCAAGAATCGAGCTTGATTAGGGGTGAGCGGGCATAGATTTCATTCATGTTTCATTTAGAGTCTAGAATCTATCTGTGGAATAGATTTTCTAATTGTTGGAACTCAAAACTTATCATGATATTTAGAAATCTAGAACTTACCCTCTCACATATTCTAGAATTTATTAGTTTCACTTATATTTATAATGAAATGATTATAGTAAATCATTACCTTTAATGACTGTTATTTGTTATAATTCATAAATCATAACTCATATTTAAACGTTCCAATATTATAAAATATTAATAAAATAAAAGTCTTAATTATTGATAAATTGAAGTTGAAATCATTATTTCATATTACACACTCATAATTAAATATCATAGAATCCCACGAAAACGTATTTTAGGTTCCAAGTTCGTGGTGTCACCCGAAACCTACTCGTGGGAACCGATTTTTTAATTTTCGAAACTTGAAATCTATCCTGTTAATCTTAGAATCTAAAATTGGACAGGTGAGTTCTTAAGTTCCCTGCTCCGCCTCAAGCCACGCTCGCTTCCAAACTCGGCGTCGAGATGTTTTCAGCGCGGCCATCATGGCTCTGGTTCGGGCCCAGAAAAGAGTGAAATATAAGCACAAGCAGACATCATCATGGACCAGGCCGGTCGGACGTAGCTATCATCGCACCCACCGACACCACCGCGTTCTCGTCCGTCATCGTCACGCTTGCGCTCGCTGGAACCAACTTAACTACCACTTCTCTCTCTCTCTCTCTCTCGCACTCTCTCACTACGTCGTCAGATCTCTCCCCATAACCACCGCCGACCGCCCCCCTCGGCTCGCCGCGATCTCCCTCCCTCCGTCCGCCGCCGCCCGGCGACGTTGCGTCCGAGGAACGAGGCGGCGTCTGAGCATGCGTTGAGGCGCGGCCGCGGCGGCAATGGAGAGAGATTCGTCCGACGAAGACGACGACAGCCACCACCTCATCGGCCAGAACGACACCAGGCCCGTCTCCTCCACCGGCCGGCGGGGGCGATCCGCGTTCGACGTCGAGGACTTGGACTCCCGCATCGGCGCCGCGCGACGCTTCGCCTTCAGGTTCAACAAGAGCTACCTCCTCGCCATCCTGATTTCCGTCCTGTTCCTCGTCGCGTTCTTCTCCGCGGACATCCGCGGCTTGTCCTCCGGCCATGCCTCGGCGTTCGGGCGCGGTTCGACCGCCGATCGGATGAGGGAGTCCGAGCTGCGAGCTCTGAGCTTGCTGAAGCAGCAAAGGTTGGGGCTTTTCGGTCTGTGGAATCACACGTTTCTGGATTCCGCGATTGCCCGTAATGGGACTGCGAATTTTACTTTGAGTAGCTCGAATTCGAGTGTGTTGAAGAAACGTGATAGTGGTCACCTGTTGGCGTCTTCCTCGGCTTTGTTCGAGGATTTTAAGTCCGCTATACTTAGGCAGATTAAGCTGAATAAGGATATTGAAGAGGTGTTGCTGTCACCACATCAGTCAGGGAATGTGTCCGCGGAGAATGATGATGGGGATATGGTCGATGTGAATTTCAGCGATTATGGTTTCGATCAGTGTCGGACAATAGATCAAAATTCCTCGGGGAGAAAAACCATTGAGTGGAAGCCGAAACCTGACAAGTTTCTGCTGGCAATTTGCGTCTCGGGTCAAATGTCGAACCATTTGATTTGTTTAGAGAAGCATATGTTCTTTGCCGCAGTTCTGGGCAGGATTTTGGTTGTTCCCAGCTCAAAAGTTGATTATGAATACAATAAGGTTTTGGATGTCGACCACATTAATGATTGCCTGGGAAGGAAGGTTGTAATGTCATTTGAGGAGTTTTCCGAGGTCAAGAAAACCCACTTGCATATTGATAGATTCATATGTTATTTCTCCTCACCGCAGCATTGTTATGTTGATAATGAACATGTCAAGAAGTTGAAGGGCTTGGGGATTTCAATGGGTAAGCTTGAGTCTCCCTGGGTTGAGGATACTCAGAAGCCAAATAAGAGGACTATTCAGGATGTTGAGGCCAAGTTCACAGTAGATGATGATGTTATTGCGATTGGAGATGTTTTCTTTGCTGATTTGGAGCGAGAGTGGGTGACGCAGCCTGGTGGTCCGCTTGCTCACAAATGCAAAACTTTGATTGAACCTAGTCGTCTTATAGTGCTCACTGCGCAGAGATTTATTCAGACATTCCTGGGGAAGAACTACATTGCTCTTCATTTCCGGCGGCATGGCTTTTTGAAATTCTGGTATGTCGCTTCTTTTCTCATTTTGTATCCATGACGAATGACAGGCATGCTAAGACATTTGTCTGTTTCTAGCTGATTATTATTTGGGTGATTCTTGTGCCATGTGTGGCCTTTGTCTTGTGGTTCATGCTCGTTTTGCTGCATTCTTATGGTATTGGTGACAGTAGAAGAGCTCATATCCACTAGAGACCTAAAATGGGTTTAAACTTGGTATATTTAGAAATCCTACACAGCAATGCATTCTTTCTCACGACAAACAGTGATATTTGTGTTGGGTTTAATGCTGAAAGATAACGAGCTTCTGTGTTTGCAAATTTACGTGGATTGCAACATCGTATTATGAACTTTAAGTGCTAGCTTTGACATTTGAAATGTTTGCATAATCTAATCTGACTGTAAACTGCACTTATAGCCTTCAGCCAGAAAAATAAAAAACGCACTTATGGGTTTTGAGAAACTTATTGAGTAGGACTCAAGCAATGGGAATACATGATTGTACGTTTGTAATCATGATCTGGAGTCTTGCTACCATTATCTAATATTTTTTACCATAAATGCTTGGTTTGATGGCACTTTGCGGGTGGCAGTGGAAAAGTTTCCAGTGTTCCCATCTCTATTTTCCTTGCTTCACATTGATGCATCAATTATCGCTGAAATTTTCTGCTAGTTGTTTGTGGTCATCCAAAGACATCAATTGATGAGTTACTTGAAATATGAGTGTCACGACAGTAATTCCTCAAAGATGACCAGACTTTGGTTTGCAGGTCCACAACTTGTATATGCAATCTATATATGTCTGGGATTTTGAAACTTTCTTTTGCTGAGAAACATAATTTGAAGTTTTCTTCTTTTGTTTTATAGTTTCAACTTTTGATGATTAGCCAATCTTACAGTTTAATTAGGTTCATACTTGTTCAACAGTGCAATTTACGAAATGCTCTTTTAGAACTATGTTTGTATGATTATTCTGCACCATAGGCATGGAAATAATGTATTTGCTCTGCCTGATGGACGTTTTTCTTTTACTAGCAATGCCAAGTCACCCAGTTGCTTTTACCCTGTCCCTCAAGCAGCCGAATGCATCAAGCGGGTGGTGGAAAGAGCTGATGCACCTGTAATATATCTATCCACAGACGCAGCAGAGAGTGAAACAGGCCTCTTGCAGACTCTTATTTTTTCAAATGGAAAACCTATACCTCTAGTGAAGAGGCCTGACCGCAGTCCAGCTGAGAAATGGGATGCTTTGCTGTATAGACATGGCTTGCAGGACGACTCCCAGGTACTTCACAATGTAGCAACTCTTTTCCATGGACTGAAAACAGGAGACTTGGAGGTGCTCCAGGAGCACACTGATCCAGTTCACCCGAGTCAATCATTGCTTGTCATCTTTATGAAAGAAAATAAGCAAATTCAGGACACTTGGCATGCAGCAAATTAGCTTGGTTGAATAGGGACTTCTACTCCAAAAGCACGTTAAATTGTCTCCTCTGACATGTACTTTATATTCTTTGCTTCTTTTGTTGCCCCTGAAGTATAACCTTATTGCGGAGACTCTGACTTTGCCAGTGGATCTATTCTGAAAAGTAGCCCAAATTAGTTTTGTTCTCAAGTGATTGCATCGGATTGTTCTCTCCTTTTTAACTGAACTTTTTCTCCATCACTGTTTGGAATTGTCTACGAGACTCATATCTTAATTTCATGTTCCGTCCTGAAGGTGGAAGCTATGCTGGACAAGACGATATGCGCAATGTCCAGAGTATTCATCGGAGCCTCGGGATCTACTTTCACGGAGGACATACTGCGTCTGAGGAAGGACTGGGGGTCAGCATCTCGCTGTGACGAGTACCTGTGCCAAGGCGAAGAGCCGAATTTCATAGCAGATGACGAGTGACAAGAGTTTAGGATGCAATGCGCGCATGACCAACTGCTCGACCAGCCTACTTTGGCGGCACGAATGTCAGTCAAGACTATCGCCCAAGTCAGTTGTATCGACCGAGATTTGATGTCCATGTAATGTTCTGTCACAAGCTTCTTACATTTTTGTCCTCAAGTTTCCCATTCTTTAGTTCTTTTTAACCTCGTGAGGCTTAGCGGAGTGATCTGTAGCGTGCCCAACATTCGTTGTTCTGGCAAATGGCTGAAATTGTGTACCATCTGTCGGAAGCTTATGCACTATAAGAACTGCGTTTTCCATAGCCCCTTTCGGACAAAAGTCTTTCGCACGGGGCGGGGTTACTGGTCACTACAAGGCTACAACAAGTGGGTCGTCGACCATGTGAATCTCGTGCCACGGGCCCAGCCTCCCCCTCTAGGAGGAGAAAGCGTTGTTACAAGATGGGGTCCTAAGTGGGTCCCGGAGACACGTGTTGTCCTCTAACTCGCCTGCTTAACAGCCCTAATTTCTGTTTTTAACCCCCCCGGGGCATACTATCCCATTTTGTTTTATGTCGACGGGTCCAACATTTTCTAACTTTTGTCTTACACTGCAACTGTTTTTTTTTTTCTAAAAAAAATAAAGCAGAAAATTATTATGATTTGGTAAAGTGTACTGCAGAAAATTAATACGTCACTCGTATAAATGTCGATAATTTTATATAATAGTTGGTAAATTTAAGGTATCGGTAAAAAAAGGTAAATTAAAATTTCTAAGATAATAAGATAGTTCCTTTTTTTAGAGATTAGAAAAGCTGATAAATAAAATATAACCAAATGAATGTTGTAGTTCACTTAACTAAGAATGGGCAACACAAAATTTTTTAATAACTCGGTCGACTAAAAGTCGGTGATTAACCAAATTAAGATCAATGATTTCTAAAAAGAGTTGCTAGATTTAACGAAAAAGGTAAATAAATGTTCGTGAGCATTGCAAATGAGACTTGGTAAAGCAAAACTAACTAATAACTGATGAAGGAAAAGTCGGTGAGTCACACAAATAGAGATCGGTAAACTCATATAAGAGCTGATTAATTCAAGACAATTTACGGGAGAGACAAATAAAAGTCATTAAACGATAAAAAAATTCAACACGTAACCAAAAACCCTAAATAATCCCCGATAAGTAACTCAAAAGAGAGTTGGAACTTAACCAAAAAAGTTACTCCATTCGGTGCGTCATTGTTTGGGCCGGATCGGCCTAGGAAAATGGACCCGGGCCCGGACCAAACACGAGTACAGCAGACCCCCACGTGCATGTCACGTGACTGCGCCGTCCCTCCTCCCTAGCCAAAGCCAGTCAAGTCCGACAGAAGCAAGAGCTCCTCCTCTTCCCCAAGAAACAAGAAAAGCACAGAGCAGAAGCAGCATCGGAGCGACCGGAAGAAGGAAGAAGGGCGCGAGCGACCGCGACGCCGTCGGGCCGCCGAGGAAAAAGAATGGCGCCGGAACCGGAGGACGAGATCAAGGACGAGAAGAACCCCCGCCCTCTCGACGAGGACGACATCGCCCTCCTCAAGACCTACGTACGTTCCTTCCCCTTCCTTCTTCCTTCCTCCCCAATCCATCGCCACAAACCCTAAGTATCTAATCGTTCCCGCAACCTGCGAGCCGAAGGAATTCAGGGGGGGAGCAGCTGAGCTCCGGCGATTGCTTGTAGATTCGTTTGATTGCGCGCGGCTGTTGTGGTTTTTTCCATTTCTCGTTTCGAGCGCCGGCCTCCGCTGGTGGCGTCGTCCCGTACTTTTTGTCTTGGTTTGCGGCGTCGAGTGCCGAGGCGGCGATTCGGAGGAGCATCGTCGTTGCGTTTCGTGTTCTTTCTTAGTAGTAGTCTTTCGTTGCTGCTGATTTTCGCTTCAGTTCGGGCTTTCTTGTTATGAGTTTTTTTTTTTTTTTTTTAAATATAAATTGAGGACCTTTCTTTTTGTTGGATCGTGGCAGGGGCTGGGACCGTACTCTACTAGCATAAAGAAAGCCGAGAAGGAGATCAAGGAGATGGCGAAGAAGGTCAATGACTTATGCGGTATGTTAACCCCCCAACATCATCCTGGTTGATAGTTTCTTTAGTAGCATGTACTGCGTGATTTATCGGCCACGTCTGAAGGCAGTGGAGATTTTGACGTTGGGTTCGAGAATTTCATAAGCTTCTTGCCCTGGGATGAATCGATCTGAATTCAATATGTTTTGTTGATTAAGAGCAGTGGCGATCATCCTGTGTGTCTTTATATTCCACATTTGCATGAGCTGGAAAGCTTGGGTTGGTATGTGTACTTCGACATGTTCGCTCATTGTCATTGCTGTTTTGCGGTGACAATTGCTACCAGTATGCCTGCGCGCAAACAAACTTATGTCGGAGGCTTCTTTTATCTTGAAATTGATCAGAATGGACTATGATTTATATAACCAAAGTGGAATGGATTGTAGAAATGCTAGAGTGGCTTTAGATGTTAACAGATAGAATCTGGCTTTCTATTTTGAGTGCTTTCTGATATTGTATGTTGTTTGCTTGTGCCCTAGGTATCAAGGAGTCTGATACTGGGTTGGCTGCACCCAGCCAATGGGATCTTGTTTCGGACAAACAGATGATGCAGGAGGAGCAGCCTCTTCAGGTTGGATTTCTGTCTGTGTTTTTGAAACATATTCTTGAAGGTAAATGCATTTGTATAATTGAAAGTGTGGGCTCTTTTTTGTGATTTAGGTGGCTAGATGTACCAAGATAATCAGTCCAAATACTGAAGATGCCAAGTATGTCATAAATGTCAAGCAAATTGCAAAGGTATGCTGACTATTTCTCATGAGTAAGTTTATGGAAAATTGATCTTCGTCATTTGAAAATGCAGTTGATGAACTTAAGATTGAGCACCAAGAGGAGTTTTGAGCCTTTTCTGTGCTTGTATTATGCTTGCATTCCTAATGTTTTTCTCGGATTCTGTTGTATGTTAGATTGTCTAGACTTTGGTCTGATATGATGTTACTATGATTCGCAGTTTGTTGTTGGGCTTGGTGACAAGGTTTCACCCACTGATATTGAAGAGGGCATGCGTGTGGGGTAGGTGAATTGTTTTAGATATCATTGTTGTTGCATCTGGTTTATCATTGACAGTCAGAATTGGTATTCATTTCATCTTTCTTTTTCTTTTAATCACAAGCTTTAAGGTTTTATGTTGTGGTGCTTGTTCTATCCTGTAGTACGATGGTACCTTTATTCCCCGGATGTGTCAGGCTGCATGATTTGATTTTCTTCAATCCATTTACTCGATTGAATTGTTCTGTTATCTTCTAAACTTTGAAACAAACTGGATATGCCATGAGTTCCTTTAGTTGCATTGCACTCGGGACTTGCTTGTCGTTTCATATTGTGGATTAGAAATTCTTCTCCATGTTTGACTCCAATCTTGTCATTTCAGTGTCGATCGGAATAAATATCAGATTCAGATTCCCTTGCCTCCAAAAATTGACCCAAGTGTGACAATGATGACGGTGGAAGAGAAGCCAGATGTGACGTATAATGATGTTGGTGGATGTAAGGAACAAATAGAGAAAATGCGTGAAGTAAGTTTTGCACGCTTCCAGATAGTTTGTGGCTCTTCTTCATTTTGCTTTTAATCTCTTTTCCACATTATCTAGGCTGTGAACATGATGTCATGCCTGCATTTTTTTCAATTTATTGAAGAGATTAAGATTGTTAGTTCATGCTTTGAGTTCCTAATGTGTCTAGGTTGTTGAGTTGCCGATGCTTCATCCAGAGAAATTTGTGAAACTTGGAATCGATCCTCCTAAGGGCGTTCTCTGTTATGGGCCGCCAGGAACTGGTAAAACACTTCTAGCGAGAGCTGTTGCTAACAGAACTGATGCTTGTTTTATTCGTGTCATTGGGAGTGAGCTTGTTCAAAAATACGTCGGTGAAGGAGCTCGTATGGTTCGAGAACTATTTCAGGTGAATGATTTGGAATTTCGTGTATGAATCATCTCCACTTATTTGACTGTTTGAATGTTGACATTTCTTAAGTTATTGTCATAATCTCCACAGATGGCACGATCCAAGAAGGCTTGCATTGTGTTTTTTGATGAAGTTGATGCTATTGGGGGTGCCCGTTTTGATGATGGTGTGGGTGGAGACAATGAAGTTCAACGGACAATGCTTGAAATTGTAAACCAGCTTGATGGTTTTGACGCTCGTGGTAACATCAAAGTCCTCATGGCAACAAATAGGTATTATGTTGTTTCTTGCTGTGAATGACTGCCTTTTGTCTTGCTAATTTGCTGCCTAACAACTTCACTTCATTAGCATTAGTGCTAATTAACAAGAAAGAAATATCTCAAAATGTATTCTGACCAAAAAGAAAATCCTCAAAATGCATCTGCCCATTTGGATTTGTATTCTTAGGATGATGCTTTTCTTTTCTTTTTTCTTGTTTGATTTACTTAATGTCGTTTGAAGCAAGCTTTTTTTGTTTCTGATTGTTCAATGCAGTAATCAAATCTACCTGGAAGAACTTGAAATTGTTGAATAGGTTTTCTTAGTACCTCAAAGAGGATTCGTGATAGATAAAGAAGAGAATTGGGTTTAGCTTTGTTATGTTAATGACCTTACATGTTCTGCTCACTGGAATTTTATTTTTCAGGCCAGACACTCTAGATCCTGCACTACTACGTCCTGGAAGATTGGATCGTAAGGTTGAATTTGGTCTTCCTGATTTAGAGAGCAGGACACAGATATTCAAGATCCACACGCGAACTATGAATTGCGAGAGAGACATTCGATTTGAACTTCTTGCACGCCTTTGTCCGAACTCTACTGGTGAGGATCAGTAGATGTTGTTTCATCTAAGCAAATTCTTAATCATACACTAAATTTTCTTGTTAAATTTTTGGATCCTGTCCAAATTATATCAGCCTGCCTTAGTTTTGCCATCTTTGATTAAGGCACAAGTTGATGGAGTTCTTATATTCAACATATGCTCCGGGACTGATGCTGCCTTGTTTTGTTTTCATTACTGACATCAAACTGTAATTGCAGGAGCTGACATAAGGAGTGTCTGCACAGAAGCAGGGATGTATGCAATCCGAGCCCGCCGGAAGACCGTGACGGAGAAAGACTTCCTTGATGCTGTGAATAAAGTCATCAAAGGTTACCAAAAGTTTAGTGCTACGCCGAAATACATGGTCTACAATTAAAAGGGCTGTTCCTTTTGTATCTTTATTTTCTGTTTTTTGTTTTCTTCCAAAGCTGAAAACATTCAGCACCCGCCATCCCTTCCAAGCTTCATTTGAAAGTTTTCTTGTGCTATAATTTCTCTTTTAATTCAACTGATATTTAGCCAAAATTGATGGCCACAAGCGTGGGAAAACCTGAATCTTAGATTTAATTTAACTCTGTTATGGTTGGTTTTTTTCTTAATGTCTCGACACGTGGTGGGATTTTCATGTTCGTCTTCTTGGCTATGCATATCCAGTTTGCTTGAGATGCAATTATGCAGTTGCCTAGTCACTGGTGAGTAGGCAGTGAGTTGCCAATAATAAGGTTAGCTACCGACAGCTGGAGGGCTTATATCCTTTCTTTCTTCAATTATAGGTAGGCAGTCTAGTCTGGCCTAGTAGACAGTGACGTCTATGTCGTTCCCTATTGGATCAGGAGTTTCAATCTAGGTGGTCAAGATGAGCATTGTTAATCTCAGGGTCTTAAACAATTAGGTGACCCTTCTAGGTTGAGAAAATTTCCGGAGTTGTTTCCAGGTAATAGAAAGAGTTTGCCATTCGGCAATGAACCGTCTCTCTGTGTCTGGTTCAAGTTACCTTCTTTGTCCACTCCTGAAATGGGATTTTCACTCAAGTATCGGGGCATTGTGTCTGGTTCAAGCTACGGCGAGTTGTGGTCAACAACCTGACATAATTTCGCATTCCGTGTCGAAATGTGTTTTTGGGCCACCAGGATTTGGGAGTAGTCTTCAGCGATAGCAATTTTTTACCGCAGTGGTGGGATCTGTGATAGATCGCCATTGCAACGGAGCGCTTATGTCAAAGTTAGATGTATATGCGAATGGGATTCCCTTAGTTACTGGATCTTGTAGCCTTTTCTGTGGGATCAACTCAATTAGTGGACCAAGGACGTCCTTGAAAAACCAAGTGGCTCGCGCAATATGCCACGTGAGTCGTCGGCAATGAGTCGACTGTCTCATTGGAGAAAAAAATTTCATAGGCTATTTTCTGTATTGGTCATGTGGTGGAGGAAACGAATTTCATTATGAGAATTGAAATGGGATTTTGTGTTTTTGAGTGGGACTCGGCATGAGTTCACAATGTTATTGAAAAGTAGGTGACTATTACGACTTGTCCGCGAAATAAATCTGACGTAACATTTGACTCAAAAGTTGCTCCATGGGCAAGAGTATAATGCAGTAGAATCCCCTAGTCATGCGTGAGTCCTCGAAACAAACTCGAGTGCTAGATCAAACGTGACACTTTCTCGTGCCTCGCATAATGAAACGGCAAGTAAAGAGAGAATGGCTGGCAGGAACATGAATTGTGCGGGCCGCAAAAGGACTCAATCCTGCGTATATCTCGAATTATCTACCGTACCAGACTGTCCATGAATCATGGTTGTGTGCGATTGTTACTCGTGATGAGGAGGTCGAAATCGCGGTCAATCCGGGCGTGTCCTTGCTGGCCGGTGACCTGTTTTCCGGAGACTTGTATCGGAATAAGGAGAAAGACTCGGAAAAGGGGCCGACCCGTTTCCTCGGATACGCATGAAAACATGTCGAGATAACGCCAAGTAGGTGGTCTTCAATCTTTTTCCTAAATCTGCAAAACACTGGTCTGTGCCTCTGAGATTTTGAAAGTCATTCCCTCCTGCGAAATCATCATCCTGACGACGTTGCCTACTTCCCACGCTTTCCTTCTCTTTGCCTTCACGCAACGTCGTTGGGTTCGTCGGTGGTGATGATGATACTGATCTTAGCTCCCACGGCAAGGTTAGATCACGACCAACGAAGCCGAAACGGGGCGAGGCCACGATTTTAATAGGCCTCGGAAGTGATGCCAAAAGCTATCTTTGTGGGGGCTCCGTTGGTGTTCTCATATTACTCGACAATGCTGCCCATAAACATGTATTACCCAACTTCTTTCTAAAATATTTTTTTGACCAATTTATATTTACTTCTCTTATTCACGTTTTAAACTCACCGACTCTTTTATAAATAATGTAAGTCATATATCGTATTTTCTCCGATTTTGTTATCAACTAGTCCTGATTTATTAACTATGAGTCAGCTACTAAGGCTTCTTTTAATTAGGCACATATTACGAAAATCCCCGAATTTTGTCAATTGTGATATAAATATCCCAATTTTTTTTTTGTGTCACAAAAATCCCTTAACTTGCTCACAATGACATAAATACCTCAACTTTTTTTTTTTTTTTATGTCATGAAAAAATTCAAACTTATATAGGTGTGATATATCCATTTACGTTATATTTGTCACACTGACATATTAAGCAACTCATATGGAAGTTTGGAAATCCAAACTAGTTAATAATTTAATCGGAGAAAAGTTGATAAATCAAAGTAAATAATTAGTAATTTCATATAAATTTAGTAATTTATTGAAAGGTAAATGTTATCGGTAATCTATATTCTTTTATATGAAAATTATAACCATCTCTCTAACTTTATTTTTTTTATTTATTTCAAAAGTCTATCTTAACTTTTTAAAATCTTCCTCTATATTCTTAATTTTTCTGTACAATCAATTTGTCTCATGTAAAATTCATAATACATATGTATTTTAATTCGCTCAAAATTTTCACGTGACGCTAGGTAAGTGCCAAATTAGCAATATCGACAAACAAAATAATCAAACAAAATTATCACCTCAAACCACTCACATCTCGAACCTCTTGCCGCCGGCCGCCAATGCTGCTACCTCGAACTACCCCGCGGACGTCAACCATGCCGCTTGTTACCGTCTCTCTTGGACCTAACCTCGTAGCCGCAAGCTCGAGCAGCCGGCGGCATCCATTGCCGCTGGAGCTATAGAGAGAGAAAGAGATCAATGTCCAGATAAGTAATTTTATTCAAAGCATCACGCCACCTTAGCAAAACTCGTCATCAGAACGATTGAAGAATGACTGGTGGCGCTTTTTGGAAAATCAAGGGAAGGTATCGACAAAAAGAAAAGGAGTTTACTGCGGCTGTCATGAATGTTCGAGCAAGAGGACAGGACCACTAGAGACATGCCATTAAATGAATGATCATCAATCCTTCAATTGTCATAGATTTTTGTATCACTTTTATCTCGCCATGTCATTAGATAGCAAAACCGACATGTACTTCTCCTTCGTGAGAATCTTCGTCAGTCCGCACAGGAAACTGACGTCATTTTCAGCAGCAAACGCACGGACTTTCCATCATCGGAATTCCCATCAGACGAGACATTCTCAGTTTGGCCGGGTTGGAAGCAGCAGTTCCTACCTGCCCCCCCTCTCTCTACAGTATAAGGTTGTCCACATCCCCACCAAGAATCACTCATAATCACCGTTGAACTCGAGAGAAGGAGAAAAACGTCGCCATGACTGCTGAATCTGCAAGAAACCGACGCGGGACCGACGGCGACGGCGAAAGTCGAGACCTTGGCGATTCTTGCGCTGGTGGGCACTGCGGTTTCGCGGACGGCGACGTGTTCCAGTACCTCATTGTGAACCCGCGCGGCGGAGGGGTCCGCGACTTGCTGAAGTACGGCGCGTGGGGCGACGCGAGGTGTGGGGTGAAGTTCTTGGAGAGCTCGAAAGAGGTCGACTTTGTGGCGGCGGTCGCGAGTGATCGCAGATGGGTCATCGTGGTTTCGATCATCGCGCGCAGGGTCATCGCTTTCTTCGGGAAGCCCATGGAGTGGACTGGTTTCTTGGTGGACTTCGTCCTCAATCTCCTGTCCGAAAATGGAAACTTTCTTGGGTTGCTCTACAATTTTATTCGCGGTACTCCGTTTTGTGTTTCTTGTGAATTCTTGTATCATCCTTTGAGAATGAAACGGTAGTGAAACTTGAGTAAAGAATGGAGAAAGTTCCTCAGGGTTGGGTGGTGTTGTAAAGCATGCGTTTGTTTCTGCTTCCCCAGAAATCAGTTGGATAGGCGTTTAGTTTTATGAAAGGGCATAAAATTCTCGACTTAAATTGTTGAAACGCTTTGTCAGGAAGAGAAATTTATTGTGTGTGCTTGCTTATTAACGGACGATAGCTTATATTTTTTTTGATGGAGCTAATGTAGAAGTTACTGCTGGATTTTTTCTAATAGCATGAGTTTTAGGCAATAATTCTATTCCAGTTTTCTCAGCTTCTCTCTGACGATTCCCTTCCCCGGTCATTGCCTATTGCATGAAGTCTGATCTTCCTCAATTCCCTGAGTTATATGGAAACTGTAACTTTGTAGTGGCGTAAAGAAACAATTTGCATTCCGATTGTGAACTTTCTTGTGCTTTGGGCTGGTAGTTTACGATGTGCTCTGATGTGAGCAGGAAATGTTATAGTCCCACAGAGAGACTCGGATACATTCATCAGCACTGTTGGGCATTTAGATGGGCGAATCGACCTTTACAAAGGCATGAATGTGCCGGACCAACATGATGACTCTGCATTTGAACAAAGCATTGTGAGAGTAGAATTGGGAAATCGCGCTTTGATGGACCTCTGCATCATGGCATCGAAGCTAGCATACGAGAACAAAAAAGTCGTTAGAAATGTGGTAGTTCAGCACTGGAAGGCAAGCTGATCGCTCTCTTTACTTACTTCCCTTGGCATCTAACTTTATCGTTGTTTGTGATGACATTCGCTTCTTGCAAATGCAGATGCATTTTGTGGATTTCTACAATTGCTGGAATGGTAAGACAGATCCAGTGGATATTTCCAAACTGGCATGCATGCCCTTCATTAGCTTTGACTTATTAGTTGACCGAGAAATCACGATTTCCACAACTATGTTGATCTTCTGCAACCATTGATTAATCCATTCATTGCTGATTTGCTGCGTGATTTTCTTTTAGATTACCAAAAGGAAAGGTCGACTCAAGTGTTCATGCTATGCGACAAGCCTGTAGATGCAAATCTCATACTAATCAGCTTCAGGGGTACTGAACCTTTTGATGCTGACGATTGGTGTACCGATTTCGATTATTCCTGGTATGAGATCCCGAAATTGGGTAAAGTTCACATGGGATTCTTGGAAGCCTTGGGTTTGGGCAACAGAACTAATACGGTCACCTTCCAAGAGAACCTCGATTTGGACAAGAAGAAATTTGCTCTTGCCAGTGGTGCTGATGCTTCTGACTCAGAAGCATCAGCAAGCACCAGCAACGAGGGGTTTGGGCCAGAGATGGCAGATATGACTGCATATTATGCCGTGAGAAGTAAGCTCAAGAGCCTACTTGAGGAGCACAAGAATGCGAAATTTGTAGTCACAGGACACAGTTTAGGTGGCGCCCTTGCCATTTTGTTCCCAACAGTGTTGGTACTGCATGAGGAGATCGAGGTAATGCAAAGATTGTTGGGCGTGTACACATTTGGGCAACCAAGAGTTGGGGACAGGCAACTCCAGAGGTTCATGGAAGAGCATTTGGACTATCCCTACCCGAAATACTTCAGGGTTGTGTACTGTAATGACGTCGTTCCAAGGTTGCCTTATGATGATCGAACTTTCTTGTATAAACATTTTGGAATATGTCTATACTATGATAGCTGGTACACTGAGCAGGTATGAACTCGTGCATTTTAATGGATTTGTTCTCTACCAGTATCATACCAAGCCCACTACTTTCTGAATAGTTAAGTTTTGGGAGGAAATAGGTGTCATGCATCCTTCAGTTGTCAAAGAATTTTAATTTGTTACCTTGGTTGTAATCTTCTTTCCATGAATCTGTACGTAGCCTGAAGCTTTAGGGTCTAGCAATGAAAGTCCACCTTGGCTGTTATAATCGTATTGTTGAGTTAATTATTCAACAGAATTCGCAACATTTGTTAAAAAAGAGTTATGCATGTACATTTGCATATTTTTATTCATTGGAATTTCCCTTTAGTTTTTCATTCTGTGTTCACGGTACTAATTTCTCAATTGATATTTATGTTTCAAGAAAATGGAGGAGGAACCGAATAGAAACTACTTTGGTCCTAGATACCTAATTCCCGAACATTTGAATGCCATCTGGGAGTTGTTCAGAGGTCTAACAATGGGCTACACCCATGGACCGGAGTACAAGGAAGGATGGTTCTCCATATTGCTTAGGGTAGTAGGATTGGTGCTTCCGGGGTTGTCCGCTCATTCCCCAACAGATTATATTAACTCTGTGAGGCTTGGGAAGGAGCCAATGTTCAAGTAAACCATCAGGATGAAGCTTCTCATACCAGTCCCGAGTTCATGGTGGCAGCAGTAGTTGCAGCTATCGAGTTATGAGGTTAGTTCATCATTTTGGCAGGTTCACCAATAGAATAAAGTAGCAAGAGCAGAGTTATGCTGTATTGAGCTCCTTGTAGTCGTTCTCTATCTTTTTGTCAATGTGCTTTCATACAAGTTCCTATTTGGAGTGTAACTGCAACTTGTTTCAGTTTCAGAATAAAAAGAAACTCTACACGGTGCTCCCAGTTCAATGTCTACGTTGAACCACGATGAGGTGTCTATGAATAATTACTTTAGGCAGAATATCCGCTATTATCTAGACCGTTGGCTCAATTCCTGCGGTGGGACACTAAAAAGTTGCAGACTTTGCACAGAGAGGTCACCTAGTTAATATATATTTTTGTTACTTCGTATCTCCTTGTCAATGTGAGGTTTGTGTCAGACTTGTGTCATACTTGAGGTACCTAGTTTACAGTTCATTCATTTGAATATTTTGCCAATTTGCTATTAAATAACCTAATCACCAATTGATGAAGAGTAACTTTATGCTGTGCCAAGCACTTTTATTACCTTTGGAATTACCTAAATTACACAAATCTCTCCAACCGAAAGAAGAATATCTCAAGCTCAAAACTGAAGTCTTCCTCTCCCAAAAAATTGCAAATACATACTAAGAAATGGGAAATTGCAGCAAGAGGAAAGTGGCACAGGTTATTAGCAGAGACCCCTTAGAGATACATGCCTCATCTTGGAGCCCAGGAATTTGGAATATCATATGTAGAGAGCCACACAATCACTGAGCAAGAGTAGGTGAAAATTCTTGCAGAATTTTACTGACCATTGGTCCCAAGGGGTGACTGCTTCCTGTTTTGCCTTCAGCAGAAAAATGAACTGTCACAACGCTGTCACAACGCTGCACATTGATGCCTCAAACTGTATGAGCCGACTGGATCATGTTCAAATCCAGATTCTTAAGTCTTACAACAGATTCCACATGACCCTTCAGTGTGTGAATTTCACCGAGCCTGCAATTTTTTGTCAAATATCATATTACTATCCATGACTCATGTTCTCTAAGATGTCTCATGTATGAAACATGTATACAACTAAATCATTTGGAAGTCTATGAGAAACTTCCCTCGTGAAAAGAGTTGGGAGAGTTCAAGTACCTTGCTATCTCTGCCCGCCGCCTGGCCTGTTCAGCGATCAGAGAAGATCGAGACCGCCGCCCATTAAACTCCAAGTCTGAAGCAGACAACCCCTGAAGACTTCTTTGAGAAAGTACCCACTGAGCAGCCCTTTCATCCTTCCCGTAGTCTTTCCTGGAAGTAAAAGCTGTCTGTCGTTCCAAAAAGAAAGTGAAGGATTCAGTGGCATGATCCTCTTGAATAACTTTCCAAGAAATAGTTGTTAACAGTAGTTCTGGACTGACCTTTCTATCGAACACAAGATTCCATGCTTCGCCGCTCAGTGCATAACGAACTGTGAATTTGATTATGTCCAGTGGTACGTAGAAGATCAAGCTGTATAACCAGATAACTCCAGCCCATCCCCATCCGATGCCACTGATGTAGGCAAAGCTTATGTTTGCATAGACAGCGATCAAGGTTGCCACCTAAACACCAACATATTGGATTGAGGTCAGGTTGTCAACTCAGATTTTTAGGCTTTATTAATAGATGGGGGTAACAAGTCAATCTAGGACACTAGATTGCTTTCAAGAGTACCACTGCGGAACTTGCTGATGCTTCTCTGTTGGGGCTGTACAAGAAGCACTTGTGGCTGAGGTTGTTAGGCAAAATATCTTTGTATGAGGTTCCCCCAAAAATTTCGCAGATATACACCAAAATGATGTCCAATGGCTTAACCAAAGTTTATGTGGGTATCCATTGTCTTATTTTCAATAGAAAAGTTTCAACTAAATCGTACGTGTTTCTTGCCAGAAAACATGCTTTCTCAGTCTGTTGTATTTTTCTTCCCATTCTCAAGGCATATATTCACTAGTAGGTCATCTATCTATGATAGCTTGATGTTCATCTATCAAATTCCAGAGGGAAGGAGATCGTGGTCATTTATCATGAGAGTTTTGGAATCAGCACACATTGGTAAATGCATTTACAAGCACGAGCAACAGCTTTCTGTGAAAGCTCTTTCAAAGACGAGAGGCTTACCAGCTGAGCCACCACAAATGCGCACATCAAGAGGACTCCAGGTCTCTCAACAAATGACCAACTCTGACTGCGGGTAACAAAAATAAGGGCCTGGCTGATGATACTGACTTGGAGATATACAGCAGAAGAGACTTCCTCGCTGTTGTCCGATAGTGAACTCACACCAAAGTGATCCTGTTGGAGAAGTTCTCAGGTTAGCCTTGTGTTCAACTTTTCACTAATTTCTCTTATATAACTTTGAAGAAGGAAAGGACTTTAGATTCTTCACCTCAAAGAACGTAGTGTCAATCACTATCCAGTAGAAGAGGACAGTGACTAAGGCAAGATATGTTCCAATCACAACTCCAGTTGCAAATATTTCATTGAGCTTCCAACTATCGGGCCTTGGAGATGGCTTTACACGATCTTTGGAGATTGTCATGATTGTACCTGGACATCAATAGCATGCTCATGAGCGGCTATTCAAAGTGGTTTTCTTCTACTGGGGAGAGATATTATTTTTTTAAAAAGTTAATGACAACATTGACAATATTGTCGTTTCATTTAACATTGGATGTGCTAGTCACACCAAACTTTTAAATTTAGGAAGACAAAACACTGAGGTGTGAAATCCTTTATATTTTACTTGACACAACAGAAGTTATCGGAGTCAGGAAACTTACCGTCATTCAGGATTGCAATTATAAGAACCATGAAAGGGGGGAAGTCATATTCCCATATCAATGCTAGGAGCACAAAACCAAGCTGCAATATAGTTTGGAAGAACAAGTATGAGGTGTTGCACATTCATCAAGTGTAAAGAGAGAATTTTGAAATCAGAAAATAGCTCATCTTACCACTATCCTTATCGTTATGGAGACTGCATATATCTGCACATCAATAAAACCGATCAGTATCATCTCCCAATTATTACAAGGAAAAAAACTGTGACAAAAGTAACTACAGAAGATTCCCCATGTACACTTACTCTTATTGATCAGTCCCCTAATAAGCACTTGAAGAAAATTTACTTAGATTGTCTAATCTATAGAATTTGTTCAACTGGGAGCACTTTGTTGTTAAGAAAAAAGTCAATCTTGGTGTCTACAAACATCAGACGAGAATTTTGCTTGTGGAATGTGCGTTCCATCAGAATGAAGCACTCCCCTAATATGAAACTCACAGTTCAGTGAGAGGTATACTTACGGTGTAATTCTTCATCCTCTGAAAGATAGCTCGGCTAGTTAAGACTGCACTAACGATCACACTTAAACCAGGCTCCGTTAACACTATGTCAGAGGCACTCCTAGCGGCATCTGTAGAATCAGCCACAGCAATTCCGATATCTGCTTTCTTAAGAGCTGGCGCATCATTCACACCATCTCCAGTCATTCCAACCACGTGCTTCTTTTCCTGTAAGATTTTCACGATCTCGTACTTGTGCTCTGTACGTAACATTCAGGTCACAAAAGTAACCACGAGGTCAGTAGAAAAAGATAGGTAGATGCATTTCATCTATGCCGTTGTCTGCAAGCATACATGAGATCACGTCCATACATCTTTTCACACAACTCGACTTTTCTACTGGTTCAAATGATCTGGTGACAATATATAGACATGCAATGACAAAATTTGGTTAGGAAAGTTGACTTCTTTCTGTTTTACATAAGCTATTAGGTTTTGAATTAGTACTCTAATTTGATGAGACGAAAATCCTTCCGCATACCAGGGAATACACCAGCAAAACCATCGGCCTTCTCTATCAGCTCATCCACTGGAAGAGCTTCATTTTCATCTTTTTCGCGGCCCAACAATGCTGAAGAAGGATACATGTTTGTTCCCATGCCAAGTCTCCTCCCCGTCTCCTTTGCAATAGCTAACTGGTCACCTGCAGTTTCAGAATGATTAACTCAATAAGTATTTGCTTGCACATCATTGTCGGTAGCTTTAGCGCTATGGACAAAGATGTACCGAATCAATTCAGGTAGTACTATAGAACCAAGCCGTCGTCATAATAAGATCTGGGAGGTGCTCATGGTACTCGTAGAGTTCATACCTGTAATCATCTTCACACAAACTCCAAGGTTAAGAGCTCTTCGAATTGTCTCGGCACTGTCATGTCTTGGAGGATCAAACAAGGGCAACAGCCCGCAAAATGTCCACGGGCCTCCGGGACTTTCCTTGGTTTGCTCTGGAACTTCCTGCAAGGATGAAGAAATTTAATTCCTGGAAACCACTTTAGGTTGGACTAGTACAAATTGGGGGATCTTGTCATTTGAGCGAGAGAATTTCGAGCTGACTGCTGCTCTAATGCATCTCGTGGTAAGCTGCATTTAAGAAAAGAGAGAGGATTTCTTGCTCCTTGGTTACCTGAAGAGCAACTCCAAGAGACCGCAAACCCCTTTCAGCAAACTTGTCAATTATGGTATGTACTTTTCCCGCAATCTCATTTTTCTCTGGGCACAAGTCAAGGATCTGATCCAGGAAAACAGTTGGTGTAGAAGCTCAGTGTCATATTATAAAGCCAAATTAGAATGATGAGACATCTGATTTATTTGGAAAGAAGAAATTGGATGCTTCTACTGCTTGCTCCCCTCCATGGGCTGATTCCCGGAGGATTATTGTCAGATTTTACACACTGTTTGGACATGTGAGTGATGGAGATAGTAGTCCTGAATACAAAAGCTATGGCATTTGAGGGATGAAGAATGTTCTGAATAATGTAAATGGGGAAATTAAAGGATTAACACAGGTACTGGGTGAGGCTGCATGCTAAAGGATATAGATGTAAGGGATGGGATGCTTCTGGGAGGCCAGCAATTGAAAGAGCATGACTTCATGTAAATAGTTAAGATGTTCCGAACCAGCTTGAATTGAACTAATTCCCTTTAAGATTTGATCCGAGTTGGCTTTGGTACTCAATAATTTACTATAGCGGCCTTTTGGCCTCAGCAGTACCTGTTCAGGAGCACCCTTGCTTGCACGGTACCATTTGCCATCAGAATCGATGTAAGTGATTGCAGTGCGCTTGTCCACTGGATTGAAAGGTAGAAAATGGACTTCTTTGATGTTTGCACGAGCCTAAACATGGGAAACTGTCATTTGTACAGAAGCACATAGACAAGCAGAAGAAAGTAACATACTTTTCACCCAAAAAAGAGGAAAACTTGGAATATGCAGCTTTTTGTGTGCGCATCTGTACCTCCTTTGGATCTGCGAGCATGTTAACAATGGCTGCATCGATGGCATCCTGATTTTCCATTCGGGATGCTCTGGCAGCTAGCAAGACAATGAAGTCTTTGTCGATATCACTCTTAAAAACCTGTAAGAAGTGGTTGAATGCGGTGTCAAGCTTATTCCAACAAATAAGACTAGCATTTCACAGAGGAAAAAAAAAAAGAAACATATGTACAAACGAGGAAGTGTACATTAAACAGCTACATCTGTTTGACTTTGATTACTTGCTGTCATCCATGTAAATGAAGATTCTCACAAAACTTTTGTACCTCAATGAGGTTGCGATCAACCGTGAGGCGATTCAAAGTAAGAGTCCCAGTCTTATCACTGCAGAGGACATCCATTCCCGCCATCTCCTCAATTGCTGTCATCCTTTTCGTAATGGCACCCTTTGGGAGACAGGAACACGAGAAGAGAGAGTCAAGAATCCATGTTGAGATGAAAGGTAGCAAATTAGCTTGGTGACAACATTAGATATGCAGAGACAAAATTCCAACACTCTAGCTAGCTTTGTTATGCAGTAGGATGCTGGAAGCTAGATTGGGAAGTCTTACCTGTTGAGAGAGCCGGTGAGAACCAATTGCCAAGGTGACGGACAACACCGTCGGCATGGCAATAGGAATACCTCCGATTAATAGAACGAGAAGATTGTTGATTCCATCTCTGTACGATCGTTGTTGTATGGGGAACATGACTATGATCTCAAGAACCATTCCCACAGCAATGGAGCAAATGCAGAAGTTCCCGATGGCAGTAAGCACCTGAAAATATAATGATTGACTTGTCTCATTAAGCTTGTAGACTTAAGTTGGTCTTTCTTCTCCCTAGTGACCTCATTAAAGGTGGTTCAGCATGATATGATGAGCATATGAAGACAGAGTTGAGCCGCGAGATAACAGTAGGCCTTTTGACCGAATAAAAAGCTAATAAGATCTTCCTTGGATAATGAACGTGAATAAAATTGCGTGAGTGCTAAAGCATCCATCGAAATTTTTGCAGAACTTTTTTTCAGCTATGATTGGAAGACTCACATGCAACTCTTTGTGGACTAGTCATGGCCTTCTAGCGAAGTTTCAGGACTAAGAAATTCAATATGCACAATCCAGGGTTCAATGTTACCTGCTGGAAATGTCCAACAACTTCAGTGGAGTCAACTAAATGTGCAGCTTTTCCAAAAAATGAGTGAACCCCAGTTGCAATGACTACAGCTTCAATTTCTCCCTGCTTGCATGTTGATCCCGAGTAAACTTCATCTCCAGTCCTTTTCGTCACTGGCAGAGATTCTCCTGTGAGAGCTGACTGCATGCACGAACAGGCCTTAGGAGTAAAATGACTGACATCGATTAAGAGAATTTACACTATATGATTATTATTAAGTATAAGTAGCGGTTGCCTGGTCGATCTTTAACGGGTCTCCTTCAAGAAGCCGTGCATCCGCAGGGATGATGTCTCCGAGTTTTATACTAACTATGTCTCCAGGTACTAGGTAAGAAGCATCCATCTCCTGCCATTGCCCATCTCTGAGAACCTGCATGAAGAGAATTCAGAGCTAGTGAAAATTGCATTCTGAGGGGTGAAAACGTGCATTATCGCCGATGAATAAGATCTCAGCGCTCTTCTGATTACGGAGATGACCATGCTGTTGCTCATGCAGTTGGCTCTACACATACCTTAGTTTTTGGAGCCAAACGGGCCATGAGTGCTGATGCTGCGTTACCGGCATTGTTTTCCTCTATAAAGCTGATAGTCGAGTTGATCAGCAAGAGGCAAATAATACCAACAAAATCCTGCCAGTCAGGACCCTCGCCCTGAAACCAGAAACAAATGGAGCCAGAGCCAACGTAAGTAATCTATTTGCAAACAAGAGCAGGGAAAGGGTTTTGATTCTTGTCAACTTACTCCACCATTAGCTAGGACAATGGCCATGATCGCTGCAGCTTCCATAACCCAGGACAGTGGATTCCACATAAAACTGAGAAATTTTAAGAACTTGTTCTCCTGCAGAAAATTTGGGGTGAATTTGTCAATGAAGTGTAGTATGCATTTTCTTAGATCAGAAATTCGTAGACAAATGATTTTTGTCCTTTTAGTAAATCAACAGCTGAGATTGATGCTACAAACAGCCAAAAATTCTGTTTACAACTAAAAGCAGTAAAGTTGATTAAAAAAAAAAATCACGAATTTGACCCCTTCAATCGTTGTCAGATCGCTGCAGTCAATGGCACGGGGTCTATAGTTTATATGAACTTTCATTTACAAGTTGACCTTGTTGGAAATCCTCTCAGTGAGAAAATTGTGATTAAATCAGTAACTGGCTCTTCCAACTTTAAATACGATTGGCAAAATCCAGTTAAGTCCCTGTTATTTGGAGACTGAGATGTCTTACTGGCTTCTCTTCGAGTTTGTTCAGACCAAAAATCTTCACCCGAGCTTCAGCATCCTCAGAAGAAAGTCCTTGGTGTGATGTCCTCAGTTGCTCAAAGACTTCTCCTAGGGGCAGGTGTTCCTGTTTTAACAATGCACGCTCAGCAAATTTGTTTCTATTGTAAGATATACATTTCAGGGTGTTAAAGCATAGAGCAATTTTCTGCTACTTACCAAATCAATGTTATCTCTGTTGAAGTTTTCCGGGTTAAGCAACGGTTTATCCAACTCTTCTGCCATGGCTCAAGCTTTGTTCCTACAAGAAAGGGTGTAGCAAGGTCTTGAGTATCTACTGTGCAAGCAATACTTATTTCCAGCACAACTATCATCGAGACAATTAGATTGAAGGTGCAAATAATCATAGAGAATGAACGATCAATAGAAAGCAGTATCCTAAAACATTTGCATGACAATTAAACTTGCCAATTACAGAGTGCTAGGCTCATCGAGTTTCTCAGTACTAATCCTTCAATTTCTGCAAGTTATCATAATCAATAAACTGATAATGCAGCTTCATGGAGAACCCTTTATCCCCCGACAAATGCGGAATCTTTGGAAGATCTTACGAGTTTTCATTAAACTTCTTGTCAATTACTTCAAGGAACTCATTCGTGAGGAATGGTTTCCACGCTCATTGTGCTATACACAGCATTATGTTGCACAACGACATTACTCTACCAGGGATGGTCCTTGAGTTTCGAGGAGTGAATCTTTTACTCATAGTCTCTTTCCCATTGTAATGACTGAACAATGTTACACTGGAAATCCATCATTCGCCCATGGAAAAGGCAATGCAGTTGAAGCACCCACTTGATGTTCTGAATTGGCTCCCACATGATACAGAGCTACTAAAATTCTCACAGCATTTGCTAGTGGAAGTTTATAGAAAATATTGCTACACCAATGTTTTCATTTGAATCGTATACATTTCGCATCTCAAGTTGCCAACTGAGCTAAGCCACTTAGAGCCAACAAAACTAACCAGGTGCTTCTTATGGGAACCATGATGCAGCAGATCAGTCAAACACCTTATGATTCGTATCCACCTATCTTTTCAAGTTAAAACAAAATACAACCAGTACTCTCAAATCGGTTGATCCATAACTTCACAGAGTCGCAAAAAGTTTTCCCCTGATCTGTGCTTGAAAACAAAAGCAAGAGTATGGAACCGCCGGAAAATGCAAAAGATGACTAGAACAGATGCGAGTTCTCACTAGTTAGATAAGAGTCGCAACATCACATCGAACTCTACTAAGCAGAAGCCAACGTCAAGTCGCACTAAGAAACGCGATTCACACGAACAGACACTATCTTTTTTCTGCGATGAACCGACCCCAACTGCACCAATCCAACGAACGATAAAGGCGAGCACTACTTCAGATTCACAAACGAGCACTTACTTGGACCCGATATGAGAAGCAAGTCTCACCCACAGGCTCGTGGTCGCGGCGGGCCTATGAATGATGAGTCGACGATGGCGAAGATGTTGATCTCCCTCCTTCTCCTCCTCCTCCTCCACCACCTCCACACACGGTTGAAGTGTGGGTGGTGGTGGGTACAGTCTCACTTAGGCGTATCAGCAGGAGTTAAGAGGGAGAGGGTGAGAGGAAGGAAGGAAAGGAGCGAGAAAGGAAGACTGAGATTTGGGTCGAACGCATGAGCGGGGAGATTGTATATAAGTTCCCAGTGGGCAGTAGAGTTATCTCCTTCAAGATCTGGTGGGAGCTGACTGGTGGTTGGAGAGGGAGGGGGATTCCCAGGACGAGCAGCTGCTTCCGTGTCAACCCCTTCTTTGCCGTTCCATTTTCAACTCCCCTCCTGCTTAATTAGCTGAAACCCATTTTTCGTTTGGATTTTGCTTCTTTGGCTGCGGATGGACTCTGTGAACGAGAGGGAAGCGGAAGGAAGGAAGAGGATGTAAGTGAAAGACCGTTGCTCAACTACCTTTCAAACTAGCCCTTCAACGTCCAAACCTAATTTTCCCGCGCCGTTGTCGCACAGCTAAGCAGTTTGGGTCATCGCATCGGACGGTCGAGCAGCCAGCACGACCCGATGGAAGCTGGATCGTGACCGGTCGGGGGCGTCTCAATATGATATGTTTATTTTGTTATTCATTTTATTTTTTGGAGTAATTCCGTCGCTCGTTTTCTTATTCTAGCTAACTGGCGATTATTTCCCACGTGGTCCTGGGTCTCTCTCTCTCTCTCTCTCTCTCTCTCTCTCTCTCTTCCATCCTCAAAGAAACACAAAATATGATGCAAATCAAAATGGGGTTGTCCTAACATGAAAACCCCACTCTCTCTCTCCCCCACATACAAAAACAAAAATCAGATTATGATCAATTGCAACCTAAGAAGTTGATAGAAGGAAATAAAAAGGAGTAGAAAAAGAGGATTTGACATTGATATTATTATTTTTTCCGCTATGGGGAAATAGATGGGGAGAAGTGTTGTTTTGATCATTAGTTTACTCTATGGTGTTTGCCTCGATCTACCTTTTCTTTTTCTTTTTTCTTTTCTGGTCGGCCCGATCTACTCGAGTGAAACAGAACTGCTTTGAGCGGTGAACATTTACATCACAAGCTCTCTTTCATAGGAAAAATGCCAAATAAATAAACTTATTGTATTGGTATCATTTTAATTCTAAATCTTTTCATATTGATACTAATTCAATTTATTCGGCCAATTTAGACAAGAAATCGCTGACGTAGAAGCCAATTGTCCTATATGATATGGCTAATACTGACGTGAACATATTTCATAATTTTTATTATATTTTTGAATTTTTTTCTTTTTTTTTTTTTTTTTTTTTTCCTTTTCCCTTTTTTTTTTTTTGCTAGTGATTGGTGAAGGCAACTCTTAACCAAGAGAGGCCACCTCTGGCCAGGCATGGCCCGTGGGCAGTGGTCGACAACTGGCCAACGTACCATCAACAAAAAGAAAAGGAAAAGAAAAATAAGAAAGGAGAAAATGGAAAATTATTAAGATAAAAAAAATTATAAAAAAAAGTCTACATTAATATTAGCCGTGCAACGTAAGACAGTTAACTATTGACATCTATGTTAATAATTTTTTATCTACTTAGCCAGATGAATTGAATTAGTATTAATATGAAAATATTTACAACTAAACTAGTCATATTAAAAAATTGAGAATTGAATTGATATCAAAACAATAGATTTATGATTTTTTTGTGTATGTTTCTACTTTCATGGTTATGACATTCAAGTGTTGCAAACCCACAGTGTGTCATAAACATACCCGTTGATGTCCCTTATTTGATTTGTGGTTCTAGTCAATCCAAATCCTAACCCATCGAGGGGACACATCCTATCTGGCCTCTTTGGTCCACATCAACTACATTTTGCACTTGTCTAGTCTGGTAGGGACTCATCCGTCTCTAGACCAAACACCTTTAGAGAACCGACCTTGCTCTAAATCATTATACAACGATCACATCCAATTGATGTGGGTCAACCCCAAGAAAATTACTCCTATAACAACATATTGAAGGTGGATAATAAGGATCATCTACACAAGCCTTTCTAACACGGTGTCAAAAGGAAAAGAAACAACATCCTCTTATTTAGTTTTTATAACTTTATATTCTTCTACAGTGAAATAAACGTTTCGCAATCGCCTATCATTAAATGAGAAAATTTAATATCAAAGGAGTATATTTCGTTGCCGGATTTTTTTTTAAAAAAAAATGCCAATCGTTAGATGGGTCTCCATGAACTTTGGGCTGCTTTGTTAAGGTCAAACTCAATCCAATAATGTAATAATGATTACCTTTCTAACCAAGATCACATCTGTGATATTCATGGCTGTTGATACATGCGAAAGATGTCCGGTCATGGGTCCCCATGTTACGGGTCCTAGTTTCTTTATTTGACTAGATCAGGAGGGGTACACTTTGCCCAATTATATAATTTCCCCTATAATTATCAATTGCAGCAGAAAATATCTCACACACGTCAATATCTCCAGTACCCACTTGTTTAATCTATCGGTATCCTCCTCCACTGGATCGTCGAGATTTATATTAACAGCTAATTTAATTGCGGTTCTCTGATTTATATAAATATGGTCACATGCCTTACCATCAGCAAAAAGTCGTACTTGTCTTTTGTCTTTTCTGCCTTATGGATGGACGTTAAGGTCGCATTTCTTTCCTTCTTGGATACGTATTCTGGGAATTGATAGAAAACTAGGGTTTTTATTTTCAAGAAGTGTCTCACAGAACTTTTGCATCTCCTGATATGGTTGCAGGGTTTTCTTTCTTTATATACATATTAAAAAGGATTTCAACATAATCATTCGCTGATCATGATATTGTTGCGTCTGATCCTCAATTTACCCAAGTGGGTTTTGGAAAGAACTTCTTGATGCGAACTTGTTTGACAATTTCGGCGCGACCGGAGGATTCGAACATTACAGACCCTATCACAAACATCAAAACGAAAATTCAAACGCACAGTCTCTTCGCTGACAATTCTAGGTTTCTTCGTCTTGTTCTTCTTATGTGTTCGGGTGTTTTACCTCATGTAGAGTTAACGTTATGCATTAACATAA
Organism: Eucalyptus erythrocorys; assembly: GCA_014182555.1. Taxonomy (NCBI): domain Eukaryota; kingdom Viridiplantae; phylum Streptophyta; class Magnoliopsida; order Myrtales; family Myrtaceae; genus Eucalyptus; species Eucalyptus erythrocorys. The sequence continues at coordinate 55,323,699 of CM024602.1, forward strand.
ATTTTGTATTAGAACACCCAACAAAAAACAAGATTGATAAAAGTGGTTTCTGTGTTTTTCTTCTCTTTTCGTTAGATTAAGGAGTGGATAGTTGGAAACCAACTTGACAATCTCTAGTATTATTATAATTATAAAAGTTTCACCCCTCCCCCCTTGCAGAATCTGCATAATTACGACCATAGGGGATGATCTAAGGAGTACCTTCCAAGAGAGGCAAGCACTTCATTCCAAAGTTCCAACATTGTGATCACATTCGCAAATGGGTTGATTAACATAACTCCTACTGGCAAGCGAGGATGATTGGTTTCCCAGTGAATCGGTCCTTGGACTAGAATCGGGGGATGAATTGGTGGCTCTGGGTCTATCGACCAAGTTCTCTTGTCATCTCCTATGAGAAAAAGAATTGTGTCTTGTGAATGAAAAATAGTCTATGAGATTTGGGAAAACACAACCAACTGTTCTAAAAACTTAAATTGTTAGATAAACGCGTGATTTATTATTTAAATATTCTAACACTTCCTTTCACGCTTACTTTGGTCTTTTTGCCTGATATTAAATGTGGAAATTTAATTGGGGAGACAAATAGGGTCTAGAAAGATTTGAATTTAGGACCTTGACCTTTGATATCACGTGACATTTGATGGGGCCACAATCAATTATTCTAAAAGTTTAAATTATTAGATGAATGCATAATTTATTTATTTTTAAATATTATAACATTATCTAAAAAGTCTTAAACATATTACACTTTTATCAATTTAATTTTAAATATTTTAATTTGACCAATTAAGTCATGAATTTTTTCTTGTTTTGCCGTTGAGTACATCCGATCCGTAAATTGCTTGACGTTGATTATTTTTAAATTTTTAATATTTATTTATTTATTTATTTTTCTTCTTTTTTTTTTTCCTTTTTTTTTTTTTTTAAACTACCGTGGCCGGCGAGGGCATTGGCCTTGCCCGGCCACTTGGCGAGGGCAATGAAGCCTTCGCCGGCCGCAAGCAAGGCTATCTTGCGCGATCTAGGTGAGGCTAGCCTCACTTTGCGGCGGCAATGGCGTAGGGCAGCATGAAGACGAGCCACACATAAAGGGTGGTGATCGAGCCCAACGCGACAAAGCAAACCCAAGAAGAAGACCAACCCCCTGTTGCTGGTGTTGGCACCTCCACCTGCACCAGCAGTTCTTGCTCATGTCGCGGCAACGACCCGTCCCCATTGGCAGCAACAACCGCCTCCGGTGGGACCCACCGCCGGCCTTAAAGCCCATGATTCTGCCATGCGGCGAGACCTCCAGCCAGGCACCTCCGTCTCCGCCGATACTAGTGAGGTTTGTCTCGTCAAATTCACTTTCCTAGAGTAACCCATTTTAATCTCTGGGATTTTTTGAAAGAAAAGAAAAATAAAAGAAAAGGAAAAGGAATAATAAAAAAATCAAAAAAATCAAAATACTATTAAAAAATATATTTACGTCAACACCAAAGCAGCCTCACGTTGAATGACCGAAATTCACGTCGGTGATTTTTAATCAAAATCGATCGATTGACTCAATTGACAAAACGTGAGGTTTATGACTCAATTGTTTAAATTAAAAAGTTTAAGATTCAATCGATAAAAATGTAATAAATTTAGGAATTTTTAGATAATTTTTTCTCCTATAAATTCAAGTGGTTTGGTGGGTGACCGGGAACGTGACCTTTGCTATTTGCACGGCAAGGACGCGCAACACAATCCGTGTTCCTTTCCTTTCGTCTCTGTAAATCCCAAGACCTTGTCGGACTCGAAAACAACAACGTTTTTTGGGCCATTCAAGTTCCATCTCTGCGCACCATGGTTTTCTAGAATCCGGCCCGTATTTCAGCCACCTAACCGTTTCCTTCCTGCTCGCTTTTTCTCCATTTTCCTATGCGAGGTTCGATGGATGATCGTGAACATTTGCGCCTAGACGAGCTCAACGTGTGGAAACAGATGGACAGCAATATATTAACAAAAAAAGAAAAGAGGATTGCGCCGATGCGACGTTGAAAACGTGAGGGAATGACAGACTCTCTTCAAAACTTGGTCACTAAGAAAAGGCCGACGACGTTAGACCGTAAGCCGTCTTCTTACCTACATTGTTGGTTCCAACTATAGAATGAGACAGGTGGAGGAGCAAGTTTGACGCTTTGGTATGCGATTCCTTTCAACTGCCACAACCTCAAAAGCTGCTTTGCCCCTTAATTTACTCGATAGTCTACATTTGACCTGGCTTGGAGGAAAAAAAGATGCTCGTTTGATCCAGCACGGTTACCCTTCTAGGTGTTGTTAGAAGGGTCTCGTACACCCGTTAGTGAGTAGTTGGTATGATTGCGAATCTAATTACATCTACACGTCCATCACAATCAACGTAAATGTCGATAGCTACAAAACATGTCTATTACGGCCAATAACTGCCCAGGGAATATCTTCTTTAACGGTCATGTCTCAATTTGGATAATATCTAAAATGGATAAACTCGTGTCTTGAGAAGAAAGTGAGGAGAGGGTATTAGTCTTTACGATATTTGGAAGAGAAGTTGAAGAAGATTTATGTTGTCTTCCAAGTCTCAAACTCATGAGACGGAATTATTTTGGTATTTACACAGTGGAATCAATCATAGTAAGTTGACTTTGATGAACATTTGCAGCCCCTTTTGTTGCCCTTTCTCACCAACGATAAGTAGCCCTCTTGAATGCAGATTAATGGGATGCAGCCAAAGTCACACCCACACGTTGCATTCCAACTTGGATCCCAATTCATCCCATTATTGACTATGGACTATTCATGAGATAATTACGGAGTAAATTCTATACAATCAAGTCTTAAAAATTTATAATTTTATATCCAATTGAATCCTTCTGTCAACAAGAAGACATGACCCAAGTGCCATCATAGTTGTAAGTTTGAACAGAATCTTAAGATTTAAACTTGGCAAATTGATCGGCTTTAGGACTTGTCTCATGATTTTCCCCGTCAATCATGATCGCCAATTGCCGTGATTCCTCTAGGCAAAATCAATTGGATGGGCAGTTTTCACTAACTATACAGTGGAAGAGACCCTATCGGCATTCTCTTAAAGTGCTAATGTCAATTAATTGAACTCGATATAGTTAGCTACTGTCTAACGTCTTTGTGAATCAGTCATAATTTAGCTTTTTTTTATTTTTTTAATTCTTATGCTTTTCTCTTATATCTCTTTTTCCTCTTTTTTTTTTTCACTTTTTACTTTTTTCCTTTTTAAAATTTTCAAGTTTTTCCCAATACAAGGCTTAGTAGATGTGACATTGCTGCCACTTGTATTAAGAAAATATAACAATGCCCTGTCAGCATTTTCCCTTAGTCGGACGGATTAATCAAATGGACGTTTTTGGTCGGAAACCCAAGGGACTTGATTGCACCTAATTTGACAAGATTTTTTAATAGTTGTTAAGACTTGATTATACTATCGCAATAAGTTTTAGAACTTTTATTATACTTATCTAAAGTACAAATTTAGAAGTTCGCTGCACTGACATTGACAAATCTAAAAAAAATGAATGGGCCGCATCTATTCTGGTCCATCATTTTGAGGCCAGCCCAAGAGCAGCTTATACCAATTGGGCCTGGTGTCCAAATTTGATTGTTGTCATGTTTGTATGGTACTCATATTATCCAAGCTACCACGCAAACGAGTTCAGTCATTGGATCACTAAACCGCTCATTCATTTCTAGAGGACGATTCTATTCTTCTATTTCCCGATGGCGGATTTTTTTTTCCGTCCGTGCTAGTAGATTTCTGAAAGAGTTAGCAAACTGTTAGAAAAATCGTTGGTAAAAAAGATGTACGGTTTACCTGATTTTCTAATCCACCGATTATCCAATTTTGAGTACATTTGTTGATTGATCGAAAAATGAGAAGACAATGTTGAGCTTGAGCATATTGAAAGTTTAAATGAGATGGGCTCGAGTTTGAATTATTAAGCTTAATTACTCGAGCTCAAGTCGAGTATCCTACTTTGAATATTCAAGCAAATTTAAACCTCTATATTAAACCGTCTTAATCAATAATACCTCTTACATAAACCCATTAGGTCGGTTCGATAAGATAAGATTGCGCTCTCCCATCCGATGGTTTGGAAGCCAATGTAGTGCCGATTCAACCGTTGCAATAGATTCAACTCTTTTGGACACGGATGATTGAGAAACTCGTCCCTAGATAACATCATAAAACAACAATATTATAAACCTGGAAGCAGCACATCGACACAGACAAACCTCGATTAGTATGCGCTTAACATGACAACCCACCCGTGTGGATAGACATTAAGTGCACAAGCACACGTCCAAGTACATGTTTATGCGGGTGAGAGGGTTATGGTCCGTCGCTTGCGGGGCACTCCTTTGAACAAAGTTCAATGTATGCAATTCCCACGAAAGTACTAAAACTCCCCCCAAAAAAAGAAAAACGAAGTAGATAACAATGGGAGGGTACTAAGATTTGGAGAGATAAAAGTGACTCGAGAAAAGCAAGAAATGCAACCCCCCAAAATCAACATTCATTTCATTCTTCCATCTTTCCAGAAGCTCAAACTTTAAAACCCTTGATAATCTATTCATTTGAAATTTTTCCTAGTTACTATTTTTTCTTTCCTCTTCTTTTGGCACCATGATGCACAAAAATAAAGGGGGGATCGCCATCCTTTCCGAAGGCGTATATTGTGAAATCGACCCACTTTACATTAGCCACCAAACATTGAATCTATATAACTGGAATTAATTAATTGAAACTATTGACCTTGGAAATATCGACTTTTGCATAGCTTCAGGCTCACGTGAATTCTCGAAAGAAACCAAGGAAGGAAACCTAGGGACGAGGAGTGAAATGGAGGTCGCTTGGAGGTTTCCCCACACTACTGCCCGCCCGCCGATTTCCGGAACTCCTCAAGCAATGTCCCCGGGAGAAAGTAAATTACATTACATCAGTCTAAATAAAGAAACATGGAGGAGTTTCAACGCTACATTTATTTCATAAAAAATAAATAATTTAAAAAATATTTCTCTAAAAATGATCATTTATATTACTTGAAATGATTGATTAATTCAAGATGTCTTTATCATCAATAACAATTGGTATTTGTACATTACAATGAAAATAGTTTTCATTTATTCATTTTTGTCAGTGATATAAATGGTCATTTATAGGAACGTGTTATTCAAATAATTCATTTTTAGCAAAACAAATAGAGCTTAAATCACATATTTCTTGAGAAAAAAGATATACCCATTTTCCAATGCAACTTGTAATTGGTTTGAGTGTAGCCGCTTGATCAAAATTGTGCCAATAAACGAGTAATTTTGCGAAGCGGCTTGATATCCATGAATCCAATAGAACCATTAAGATGAGTATTTGTTTATAAGAGTGTTCGGTTACTGATTGTTAGAACAAGGGTCGGGATATAATAGGGTAAAGTGATTAAAAAAAAATCCTCAAATGATAAACGTGGACATATTTAATCCTATGAAGGGTTTGGTATACGTGAGGATAAGATTAGAAAATAAATGAAAATATTCAATTTATTTTAAAAAAAAAAATCGAAAAGGAAACCCGGTAGATCGAGAAATTATGGCCACCACAACGACCACCAGTGTCGCCTTTGCACGGCGACGCAGATCTAGAGATCTGAGACTGCGGGAGAGAGGGAAGGGACGGGGGAATTACAATACAAGGGACCACCAGCGAGCCTTTGCGTTATCTCAGAGTGATTAAGGTCCTAGTCGTTGGTGATGCTGAAGATCTCCAGCCTCTCCATCACCATCTTCACTTCGCTCCTCGTGAGGTCTGCATACTTAATTTTGTGCATGTTCCGATTGAGATGCACAGTAGAACATATCGACGAAAGTTACGATTGCGAAATTTATTCGCAATAAGCGGTCAATGAAAAGAAAGCCCTTATCTAAAAGAACACTTATAAATGAGTATCAAATTGACTCGATTAAAAAGCAAGGGAGGGCAACTTTGAACTTTCAAGTATCCAACGAATTAAAGCGTGAATTTACAGAAACTCCAGAAACACACCTGGTAGTGGTCTGAGTAGCTGGACTACATTCTGATACGTACAACTTGCAAAAGATTCTTGCATTTAATAACAAATGATTGTCATGTGTGGACCGTTAAGAGTTCTTGAAGTAAATGTTGGGATGGAACATGTATATCTACGGAGATGGATTTGTCCGAGACATTGACCGGCCAGGGAGATTCTGGAGCTGGAACAGCCAGGTCTGGCAGGATTGGATTCTGATCCGATGCCGGCCAGCAGTTTGTGACATGTGCTGTTCGAAGCTTCTCTGCGCACACACCAAATCCCCATGTAACATCTGTTACGGGCATGGCCTCCTCGAAAACGTGAAACATCAAGGAAACCCTAGTTTAATGATACTTCCTGTCATCACAAGTTGCCCTAGTTTGTGTCCAGTCTCGTGCGAAAGGAAGACGAAGAAACAGAATGGAAATATGACATCACATATATCAAAAATGGAAACAGAATCATACTCAAGGGAGTCTGTCGAATAAAATCCTACGACATCTTTCAGTTAGTCATACCATGTGCAATCTCCAACTTGCTAGACCACCAGATTCTTTTTTTTTTTTTGTAACCGGTATGTAGCTGGAGACTGATTTTGCTGAAATGAAAATAATCGATATTGCTAGCTTGAAAGAGTGATGCTATAAATGAATAGAAACGATCAGTTTGTGGAATTAGTTATTAAGCGCATATGAATATTCAAATGAGTGGATCCCATACTCAAGCACCCAACAAGGCTTCGTGCATGGCTTTCTGCGAACCCAGCTTGTGCACTTGATACTAATATATTGCTCTACTCTCTCATTATTGCACAATGCGATCAATCTCGTGCCAATTAATATATACATAAATACATCTCGTTGAAGTGAATTTAACAAGAAATTGACTCTAGTAGCATTATACATTTGACCATCACAATTATCGAATACAATCAAGAGATTTAATGTTTTTCAAGCAATCTTAAAAGCCTTGATGACCTTGATCATCGAGATCAAATCAAAAACTCCTAATTTGACCACAAATTTGTAGAAAGTTTCGAGTCCCCTCTGTATAGGCAGCTCAAATCCGAGCCGTCAGATCAAGCGCGAGACTCACGTTGGAGCCCACTGACCCTATGGCCCCCCACTCATATCCAGCCACCTCTCTCCCCTATTTTGACCCACATGGTGCGCGATCGATCAAAAGGTTGACCATTGGAGCCACGAAGCACCGCAGAGGATCCAACCAAATCCGTCTCTCAAAACTCAGGACTTAGGTAGCAATGCCGGGGCCATGTCCCCCCCACCACAATATTGTAATCCTCTCTTGCCTCTTCTGCATCAAGCAACGCTCCTCTTTTCGTGCTCTGCCAGTCGGCACACTTTGCCACTTTCCTAATCCTGCCTCGCACCCAGCAGCCTCCCAGCTAATCCATGATAACTTTAATTAATCAGATCGAGATAATCTAGTGAATCTCTTACTTTGATATCACTTTAAACATCAATGAAGCCACATTCACTGCCCCCGCATAGAAAAATCTGCCAAAGCTTTTGTATTATTCCCATGCAGAAAAAAGAGAGAGAGAGAGAGAAAGAAGGAACCCTAACTTTCAAGAAAGCCACTCGCTCTCTCCCTCCCTTCAAGAACGCGGTCATCCTTGTATAAATACTTCGCCTTGCCCCACCACATGCCTCCAAGCTCTGCGTCGAGCTTTTTTTCTTCAGAAACGCCAAGAAGAGTGTCTCTCTAGTGCCCAGTTACAGTCGAACACTACATATAATCTATCGTCAGCCATGGCCGAGCTTCAGCAATGCAAGTCGTACACAAAGAGGAAGGGCAACGGTGGCCTCACGAGGAAGTGTGCTTCGTTGGTCCGGAAACAGCGGGCCCGAATTTACATTCTCCGCCGCTGTGCCACCATGCTACTGTGTTGGTACATCCAGGGGGATGACTAGACCAAGCCCAACCCAACCCTCCTATATATAAATTCCCCTACTCTTCCACCTAATTTATTCATTCATGACATGTATCTTTCTCCTCCTCATCATCATCGGGTTCCTTTATCATGTGTTTTAAAGAGATCGGAATGCTGTTCGATCTTCTAATACTCATCGGAGAGCTTCGTCGGTCCAAGGATGCCGGCGGCAGTCCTGGGCGGTTCAGGTGGCTTTGTGGGTGTGGCCGAGACATCTCTTTTCTCCTTCTGCCATGTTGCGCCTGTTTCACATTTTTTTCGACTCAAAATGGAGGAAATCCATTAGGGTCTTGTGTTTTTGGGCACATGGCCGAAGGAAAGATTAAATTATGGCACGCTCGAGCTTTTTCACGAACTGGCCGGGTCGAGACGGTTATTCGGAGATTTGATGGAGCTGATATGAAGTGATATGTATGTGTAACATTTTGTATGTGGATGTCACATTTTATTGCAATAAGGGCTTAATGCAATAAGGGTTGTTAAGTGAAAAGTCTTTTGAGGAGCTGATTTTTAGCCCTTTTAGTTTTTGTTCTCTTTCTGAGAGAAAAGTTAAGGATCTGATTGACCTGATTCTTAGTGTGTTGGAGGTAACTCATAGTAAATGTAACGTCCGAGGTTCTAATAAGATACAAACGTGAATGGACTTATCCTTTTTGAGAAAATTCATTGTTCCGATCTCTTACCAGCAACATCATTTTAACTCAGTCCCGTTGCGGGATTTTTTACGTGTATTGATGCATCTAAAGCCGTCACATATCTCCTTTTTCCAACAGAAGTTCATTTCCATATTGGCAATGAAAAAGAAATATGATATGATGGAGGAGGTGAGATTATCATGTGGGTCACGTCAGTGAGTATCTAAAAAATATTACTTAAGTGAATACAATAAAAAAAAAATGCCAATTTAAAAATGTCGATTACACATGTCACACAAAAAGTTGACACAATGCATATTTCTAACTTTTTCTTGATTGGATAATTTGCTAAACATTCTTGTTATATCAACAGAAAGGCCCGTCGAATGCGAAGTTGTTGATATCACTTCGTAAATTGATTGCTTGGCTTAGGTTTTACGAGCTAAGGGACAAGTCTTTTTGGATTATTCATCTGACAACAAATTTCTCTTTATTTGGAGGAAATTATCTAAGCTTAGAGATGCGGTGAAACCTCACATCAAGCACCTTTTTTGGGGATGGGGCAACGGTTTATCTGTTGCGTGCTGATTGGCATTTGTTTGGGTCTCTGCCGAGGAGGTTTACTAGCAGAATAGTGTATGATTCTGCTTTGCCTTTCTTAGTCTAAGGTTGCAGATGTTATTCAAGGCCTTAACTGACTTTGGCCGCCAACTAGGTCAATTGATCAGGTTGAGATACAAGCTGCTCTTTTGAAGATCCAAACTCTAGAAAATTAACCAAAAAGTCCTAAATTTATAACTCTTCTCAATTCAGTTATAAATTTTTCAATTTTACCAATTTAATTCTAAATCTATAAGATTTTATGATAATTTTCCCCGTCGAAATATGATCGTGTCATTTGAAGGCTAATCACATCATGCATCTTTGCAGTTTGCTCTTTGGGTTGTCCCTACCTTCAGAGGGCAGTCGTCTCCAAGTTTACCTTTCAAGCTTTCTTGGAGTGCCTACTTACAATAGTGTTTGGTGGCTAGGAATCGATGCTTAAATGACTCTTCCTCCTCTGTAAATGCTAACTTAGATTGTGTATAGGATAAAGAAAGTTATGAGAGGAAGACTTAGTAGTGTAGGCGTTGAAAAGGAAGTACATCTGGATGGTCATGGAGCAACATGGTGTAAATGGGATTTTTCGGAATAATATATGAGCTCTTGAGCGTGTAGTAGGATTTCTCTCTCCTGCTTCGATTTGTTTAGAATGAAATCCTGACAAACTGCCAAAAAGGGGATCCTGTAAACAGGGCTGGTGTTTTTCAATACATAAATTTGACTAACTGAAATTTACAGAAATACACATGAGGATATTGGAGATTTTTTCTGGCCATCATTGGAGATATAACTCCAGATATCTCTCCTCTAGTTTTCGTCTGACCTGCTTGGTCTATGAAGGTTCAAATTGGTAAACAGAAGGTAATTTTATTTCCATTTTGTTCCCGAGTATCTCCCAGCATGTGATATAAACAAACGCTGAAACATCGCCTGTAATGCATCTGAACTTTGCAAAGTCAACCCTATGTAGGCCTAAAAAATGGTGAAACCAATGCTCAAAATTGCAACGGACGTGTCCAAAACCGGTAGCATGTATAAGTTACTGAAGCGAAAATACATCAAACACGTTGGATGCGTATACAAGGATACAAATGCCAGAGCAGTCCAGTGGCGATACAAAGAGACTTACTAAGGCAAAAAAGACACGCCTTAAGAAGTGAGATTCTATGATGCCATGGAACGGAAGAGGAAGCTTGTTGTTTTTGATCTGGAAAGTCTAGTCCTGCGCGGTGGCAGCAACAGCAGCATCCTGGAGAGTACACTCTTCAATTTCCGAACATCACTTATCATTCCAATCCTTAAAGAGTAACATAATGTATAAAGGAACATTTACTGCCACGATAATGGTGAGCATCCGTATTGTTCGGACCAGTCTCTGGACAATGATCTTACTTCTAGATTTGCTTGTTTTAAGCGCTGGCTTCACATTAGAGCCAACATCGCTATTCATATCTACATTCACAGACACCTCTACGTCCTGATTTTGTGTTTTTGCCGTTGCTCGCATGACAGCACTACCCCTGCTTCAAAATAACCACAAAAACCAGTTAAACTTATCTCAGCATCTACAGAAGGAAAGACTAAGGAAAGCTTGGCACAATAAGAGAAATTACACGAATGTAAAAACTTGAAGTTTGCATCAGAACTTATAAAAGAATGGAAATTTGATTATGTTTGTTCTTAATCACCTTACTACTGGACCTTTGTCACTCGAACGCATCGTAGGGCCATCCAAGCTTTTCTTGATAAGGTGCATTGTTCCTTCTGCATCCCAAATCTCTTCATAAACAAAGTTTTCATCTTCATTTTTCTCTTTCGTTGATCCACCAAACAGATTAGAGCTTATGAGATGTCTGCAATGGCCAATAGTCCCACAAATCTGATGCCAAAAGCTCTTGCTACTGGTTGGCCAGAAGAGGAGAGCAAGAAGAGTTGCAATATATAGAAAAAGGTACCTGACAACATCCGCAACTCTCAAAAAATGAGAATTAGAGAGCGAAACTGGAAATCATATTGTGAGGTTGAGATAAGACATTTACCATATGTAAATGTGAGTCTGCATAGGAAGAAAGCAGAGTTGAGTTAAAACTGCTTCTTGTGGACTGGACGCAGTTGACGTTGTCACATTACTAACAGACAACAGCATGAAAGATGGATGTAAGTTCCCCTGCTGCCAACTCACAGTTCCTACAGTGTGCTGAATGCCATTGTCCATCAGATGTCATACACTAGATGACAGATGGGTTGTTCCAACCAAATACCATGGGCTTACCTCCACAACATTCCCAAACTTGGCTTTATGTACCACCGTGCATTGGTCATGATCATGCCCAGATAAGACAAGCACCTACAAGATAAGTATGTGTGAGTTTGTTACTAGTAAAATAGCATCACTCTATTTTACGGGCTATGGGCTACATACTTAACTGACCTTTCATCTAAGCATGAAAAACCTGAATGAATTACTGCAATAAGTCGCAGTGATCATGCACAGCCATGGAGCCAAGGATGGCCCCTTCCAACTCATCGTAATAAGACAAAGACACAAATTATTTAAAGCTTCTTTGGGGTTGGGTTGTATGACTCACCACCTCCCCACAAAAATACATAAGGTTCAAGAGCCCGCTCACTGAGCTCAAGCCATTGAATTTCATATTGAATGTCTGTGTCATTTCCTTTTTTGCTTTTCTTGATCTACTTTACTATTTCTTTTTTCTTTTATATGCATGTTTATGAGTTTATTGTGTGATTGATTCAATAGGAATTATGTATTATAATCTAATCATTTATAATTTCCAGAATCTGGTAGATTCTTTCTTTTATTTTAAGCGAAATATTAGTATAGTAATTAACTTTGGCATCTTTTGAACAGATGAGACTTCACAAGAAACTTTAATCACAATGCTAACTACAATAATTTCAGGGGCCAATTCCCTAAAAGCAACTTTAAGTCCCATTCCAATTCTACTCCAAACTTTATTTTGTAAAAAATAAAAAAAATTCCCAATATTCACTTTAGCCCCAAATTTCCTCACGTGTTCCGGAATTGCCACCTGTGTCTTCGAGATTGTCAACTTCAGGTATATTATGAGAATCTGTGTCTCCAACAACACCTTCACCTTATTAATGGAACAACAGCAGCCTCGGACTGTTGATAATACTATAAAAACCAGTTGCAGTTTTTGGATGCGTGGGCAATATTGGGACTAGAGTGAAAATTGGGGATTTTTAACAAAAAAGGGTTCAGAGCAGAACTGGGACCCACAGTACAAAACATTTCTACTTATTTTACTTCTTATAACAATTTATTACTCAGTGTTTTTTGCTACATGCGTATATGAACAAAGATCAATTATAACATTTAGTCAAGTATATAGAACATCCCCTCCCCCACCAAAAAAAATAAAAATAAAAAGTTAGAATTCTAGCTGCCACTGATCATGCAAGAGAAATACCTGACTAGTTAACAAGGTAAACACTTTAACCTTAAGGTGTTCCAATTTTGAACTAAAGTACAAGAACAAAAAATCCACAATTGGAATGATTACAGTGACAGACCTAAAACCACTTGAATCCCAATTTTTGATTTCCTGCATTTAGGTCCTACAACTTGTCATAGCATCCACTTCAGTCCTTCTGTTAGTACCATTATGTTTTCGTGACAGAAAAACTGCGTGGCATTTTTAATTTAATGAACACGTAGCATTGCCAAAATACTAAAAAAGTGCATTGAAGTTGCAAATGATAGAACTTAAATGCATGAATAGAAGTTTTAACAGTCAAGTGCATTATTGTGACAAGTTTCAGAACTTGCCTTGTAAATGTCCCATCCACAATTAGGGCGGTGCTACTGTAGATATGCATTCAACCAAACTATTTGAAGCCCAAGTTACGACAGATTATCTCATCTCAGATTTAGATGGTACAAAAAATCCAACTTACAGGTTTGACCAAATCCAGCAAGTAATTTGATGATTCCTCAGTGATGTAGTTCTGGTACCTGTATCACTAACTGTCAGACTGAATTTTATTGTCACAAGCTGATGATAATTCTGAGCATAGATAGAAGGTAACCATGAGGCTTACGCTATTTCTTGATTTTCAGTAGTTCGCCGGATCCTCTGGAAATTAAAGAGATTCATGTTTGTTAGAATGCCAAGAAACATCACCATGACAGTATCGAAGTATGGACCCACGAGACTAAATCTGGACCATCCTTCCCAATTATCAAAAGCTTATTGGCTGATCGTAATATACCGACATCGATGTGGCATTGCTCTTCTAAGACCATGCCATTGAATTGTCCGAGTAAACTAAAAGTTTTATGGAAAGAGACAATATGATACTTATGCTAACGATGATGCACACTCCTTAATTGATTTATTCTTTACAAAATCAGCTATCCTTACCTGATTGATGACCGGCGAATTACGATTGGGTCCGCAATAAGTCCAGTCACGCCGATACAAAGGAATATGAGTTAATAAAACCCTTGGATTTGAGTGTGAACCTAGCAAAGTGCAAATAATCTTGAAAACTCTTCCCAAAAGGAGATGGATTTGAACCATCAAATATTTTACTAATCATCAAAAGAAAAAACATACCCAGGGAGACATTTTTTACCATATCCCAAGATGATGAAGCCTTCCCTTCTTGACGCTCTGCAAATGAGATACTCCACTGCCTCAACATAATATGAATCTAAAGGAATGGACCCATTCCAGAACACTTTGATTGCATTTGAAAGAACAAAAACAGAAGCATGCATTACAATGCAGATGAGGCTAGGTAGTTCAGATTTCAGAAATTTTCTAAGACAAGCATTTTCTTAAGTACATAAACTGAGAATATGCATGGAAGACACATATTTTTGTATACAAGCAAGTTATGCTAATAACGGTCACTAGTTTTGAACTCTCAAGCATATGGAAGAAAGCATAACATAAATCAAAACCATAAGAAAATATCTTCTTGTACCATCTAAAATTTGGGCATCTACAGCAATAAAGTCCACTTTTCCAACTGTGAATTGGTGATTTTTGTTCCCAAATTCTCTTTCATACCGCCTGAGGACCTGAAAATGGAAAATGAGTAAAAGCACAAACTTTTTTTTGGGATGGTGGGGGAGCAATACATGGACAAACCTTATATAAAGCAGATTTTCTGTTACAACCCGATGACACCACTTAAAGTGCTTTTTGTCCAGATTAGACATGGGGATGCACGTCACTCAGACCTCTATTGGTACTATTACTAAAAATGCATAAGAGCAACCAACTGAGATACCTCTGGCTTATGGGAGTGAAGGCTTGCATAACCAACATCATGGTTTCCGGGAATGTAGTAAACTGGATATTCTGTATGCTTCTCCTGAGTTTTGAGATCGAATATATGCTTGAAGCGGTTCAACGAATCCTGCCATCTAATATGGTAAAACATGTCAATGGCCTTTCTTAAAATAAAAAATACAGAATTGGAAATCAAATTATGTCAGTCAAACAAAAACAAGGATGCACAAAAGAATTCTGTAATTTCACAGTGGGAAGCTCTATTAAGTTTTCTCCAAAGGTGAAAAAGAAAAGGAACAGAACTGAATGTAATTCAGCAGCAAGCTTGTGCCCTAAATCTTAGAGGGAGTGAAAGATAAGATTAGCATGGATTACCAGAATCGGTTCTATATAAGGTCCCTTGCCTACATATCATGTTCATAATTGCAAGTAATTCTTTCTTATATTATTTACTGATGTGCACGTATATGAAGCATTTAAATTTATTTCTAATATTCCATAAACCTTCATACTTCTACAACAGAATTCAAGGTAGGATGTCTAAGTAAACACGACAAGGAAATAAGCCAAATAATCAATGTGCTGCAGTGGTGCACAAATTCAAGCATTCCATAGCGAATGGTGATTCGCGCACACATCTTTTCCAAAAGTAATACAGTAAACTGCAGGCATTACTCTTCATCAGACAAATATGGGCCTCCATCAAAATAATCACCCAAAAACAAAACCATGTCAGGTTTGAAAGGCAGAATGGAACTCATGTAGGCTCTGCGCATAAACAGATCTGTATAGAACTGCGCCATCTCCAAAGCAAAGGATTTAGGCGGCAGGCCGTGAGACGTTCTATCCATCAGCTGGTGACACACAAAATCAGTGTCAGATGCAGGGGAACATGAACCAAACACCGGTGGCAATAAATGGAGATACAACTTATGCAAGAGTACCTGTGGATCTGCCAGAACAGCAACTTTGACATAACCATTCTGATCTCCTACATTACCCATCTGAGATTAGCAAAAACAGGACAGTCTATTACTACGTATTCGCACATTCTTAATCCCAAAGACAACCCAGGTATTTTGCCTAAACGGGTATAGTCCGATCAATTAGGCATGCACACATATGTCGAGTATCTCCACTATCTATGCATCATTGCAGATTTACCTCCCTCCCGGGGTCAATACTTCTTACGAATAGTAACAACTTGGATAAATTGATAGGGCAGTACATTCAACTCACAGCACGCCGCACTAAAGCATCGAATTTGATATCTGTTATGGAATCAAACTCGCCCTCCCGTATATAAAGGAGAAAACTTTCGGCGATTGCAGCCTAACCAAGTCACTGAAAGATCTCGAGCTGGACGCAACTAATAATGGGTACGCGCGATTCGATGAACTATAGAAACGGCGATGGAAAAACAGCGGTACGAGCCGAAGACTTGCATCAAGAACGGAAAATGGAAGAAGAAGAAGAAGAAGAGGCACCGTGGACGTGGAATTGAGATGAGGCCACGAGCAAGACAAGAGAGGAGGGACCCAATAGGCCAGCATCTCGCCGTAGAGAAGGCTGGCCGCCCACGCCACGCACAGAAAGCCCGTCAGCTCCGCCTGCTTCATCTCCTCCCTCCTTCTCTCTCTCTCTCTCTCTCTCTCTCTCTTCCTCTTCTGTCTAGTGTGTCGCTGTTCGGAACCTGAACCTCGTCGCAGTAGCTTCTGGCATTCCGCCTTCCTCCGACGGGAAAAACCTCGAAATTCGAGTCTCGGCTTTGACCTCCCTCCCCTCTCCTTTAGGATTTGCTTCAGGGTAAATGCAATCGAGATCTAACCAAATATAATCTTTTTAAGTTTGGGTAATTAAATTATGCAATCGAGTAGGTCCATTCTATACGTGAACATGCTGACATGACTTTTTCAATTTCCTTCTATGATCCTAGGTATGAGCATACCATACTGTTCTTTTTTCATCTTTAGAAATAAAGCCTAAAATATTAAGATAAGTAAGAAGGATGAGGGCTCGCAATCCCTAACGTAATGACAGAATTGCCGCTTACCACACCATCATGTGAGGGTCGACTACACCTCGCAACGTGTGGATACGAGCATCGATCGACCCTCGAGCAATGGTGGCGGCCTTCTTGCGGCAAAGGCCGGACCCAACAATCCTGGATGTGGACCTGGCAAGAGTCATTTGTGGCTATGGCACTATATTTACTGAGTAATTGAGATTCTTATTTGATCTTTTTCTTTTAATAAGTAAACACTTAGGACAAACTCTTTGAAGCTATATTAATTGTAACTTTAGGATTTCTCAAGGTGAACCAATAAAAAGAAAGTTATTGGATTACTAAACAAACATTTAGTGCAGACACTCCAATATCATACCAATCGAAACTTTAATTTCTACTTTCATTAATTGAACATGCAAATTATTTCATTTAGGAGTTGTCCACTAATATATTATGGGTCGATTAAAAATTCAAATAAAACATGAGAGAAAATTTTATTTTGCAAATTAAATTTGGTTACACTAGATAATTCTAATATTAGTTCGGTATTTTACTTCAAAAATATATTGCAAGCGGTCTTAGTCAATTTCAATCCTAAACTATTGATATATGATATCATCATGTGGGTGTGCAAACAAGTTAATTAGCACTCATTAAATCAAAGTAATAAATAAATTGTTAGAAAAAAAAAATCTCAATGCATTATGTAAAGTAGAAGCAGAGTTTCATTATCATCCAATGCACCACATGTTTTGCAACATATTATCCCTGGATCGAATAATGCACGCATGTCCTAAACATGATTCAATGTCTATCAATTCTTTTCTTTTCTTTTTTTTTTTTTTTGGGGAGGACTTTTTTCTTGTTTATCAGTGACCAATTTAATTCAAATCACATGACTATCTGAATTCTAAAATAACATGAATTAATGAATTTGAATAAAATATAAGTGACAATTATGCTATGTTATAGTTAAGTTGAATGCAAGATATATGCAATTCTAATGACATGAAATAGGATCAACTATCACTCAATCCTATTATTAGAACTAGGTATGAGGTTTTTTTATGTTTTTCTTTTTATAGGAAAAAGACTAAACTCTAGAACACTGAGCATGGCCTTATGACTTTTACTAAAAGGAACAATGACCTAACGATGCAATGTATTTTTTTTTTATATATTTTTTCTTTGTATAAATATTGAACCATATGCAATGCATGTGACCCATTAGACGATCTTATTTATTAACCTACATGATGTAATTATATTAGTCCTAAAGTATGCGACTCACTAAATGACATGCATATTATGAGACTAAATAATGCAATTTACACAAAATTTTATATTGATTTTTCTTTAATAAATATTATAAATTATCATGTCTTTATGAATTAAATGCATGGTTGTAAATACGAAAGCTTTAAACCAACACCTAAGTTTTTAAATATGCAATTAATATATGATGTGTGGTGGTCATGACGGTTAACAAACTTAATTGACGCATTGAATTACATGATAAATTTAAATTAATCAACCAATCATATCAATCGCCCATAAAACAATCAAATTTCGATTAATCAACAATCATATCAATCACACATAAGACTATGTTATAGGCCCCACCTTTAGTCTTAAGGCTGCGTTTGGCAGTCAGGATAAAATTCGGAATAAGATATGATTTATTATATTCTACGTTTGGTACTTGCTTAGGATAGGATAAAGTCGGATATAAGGGGGATATAGACAAGATAAACTTATCCCATAAGGAGGTGAGATAAAGTTGAATAGGATTTTCGATGTCCATACTAGAAAAGTTATTTTTCTCGAATAAAAACTCATTAAATTAATAAAATTGAAATATAATTTCAATATAAATAATATTTGAATTATAATTTAAGAAATTAAAATAAAAAAGTAAAATTTCATTTTTAATTAATCATATTTTAATTTAGATATTCAACTTTAATTCTATCTTATAATAAACATTTAATCTATAAATTAAGTATCTATATTTATTATATATTTTAGGTATTTTTGTATTTTAGGTACGTTAGTACAGTTTACTATATGATAAAATTTTATTAAAGAATGGTGAAAGGGGAAAAAAAGAAATAATAAAGAAAATAATATAAAAAAAGAGGAAAATAAAATAAAAAATAAATTAAGGAATAGTGTTATGAGAGATTTTCATCATCTCCGTTTATGAACATTCATGTTTATTTATAATGATATGCCTATTTATATTTTAAAAAAAAAATGTACATGATATGATGTAAACATATCCAACTTTACTACTGCGATTCACCAAACAATTGATGGGATATAAAAAAATATCGGGATTTCATATCTTATCCTATCCAATTATATTCCGATTAGAAATCCGGACGACCAAATGTATAAAGGTCTAAACGACTAGTCAACGCATAATGAAAATAACCTAATTTCTAATTACTAAATAATATGCATTTAAACTATATAATAAATTAAATAACCAACATAAATTACGTTAGGTTAGGGTTTTGACCTAGTAATGACTGGAGCGAATCAAGGCGGGAAGAATCGGCAGCTAGGCGAGCTTAGCAATGATCAATGAGGATCACAGGTGAGCCAAGGGCTGGCAAAGGTTGGATTACAACAACTCGGCAAATTGCTCGCCGGTGTGGAACTAGAGTTATAGGTTTTCACAATGCATGCTACTTCATTTCAAGTCGGACAAAGATTCAGAAAAGGGGAAATTGTCCAAAAAATCTTAAACTTTTTGTAGTATGTCAATTTAGTTATAAATTTTTTGATTTGATGCAAATTCAGCCATTTCGACGACTTATTTATACAAGTTTAGGTCTCATCTCATCCATTGATCTTTCCTCAAATCCAACAACTATGTTTGAATATATGTTATCATTACAAGTCTACACATTAGGCCACTCAATGGCTCTAGGCCTTAGGAAAGCCCATAGGGCGTATGTCAGAAGCAAGGGCAGGCTGCCTGACATGAGCAGGTGAGCAATCACGAGTTGCACATGGGTTGGCCGAGCATTGATCATGGGTCGTGCACAGGTCGATCATGAGCAACTCATGGGCTAGCCCTTGTATGGGACACAGCCTTTTTACGGACGGCCTTGGATCATGCCCGTCCATGGGCCGTGTCACATGGATGTGATCATGAATGTGAGATTCGTGCTGTAGACAAAACGATGGTGATGCAGATACCAGCGGCAGCCGACAATAGAGCTCATCGGTGGCTTGAAGCGGGCGGCGAGCAGCTACTGTCGCTGGAGATTGCTTGGTGCTGGGCTGTAGAAATGCTTTGATTCGCCAAAGCGGCCATGGGAAGAGCTGGGCATGGCTGCTGGTGCCAGCTTGCTGCGAGGAGCTGCTGCTCGATCCAGACACGACGGATCAGTTGTGGCGGTTTCGCTGAACATGCTGGTAGTTTTGGTCGTGAGTCTGGTGGAGATCTATGATTGCCTCTGCCATAATCTTTTCATTGTACCCTGATGAAGATGTCCATTATTGTCCAAATTCTTTCTTTCTATATTCACTCAAGAGACGATCTTTTACGCCGGCCAGCCTCCATTTTGCTCGCTTAATTATTTCCTCTATCTTTTCATTCCAGATTAGGCTAAAAATTATGTGGTATACAGGGCTCTATTTATTTCATGAAAAATCAATAATTTGAAAATTATTTTCCTAAAAATAATGACTTTTATCGCTTTTTTTTTTGGTCGGCACTTTTATTGCTTGGAATAATTATTTAATGAAAAATATCTTTATTATTGATAATAACTAATATCCAAATAATTTCAAGGATGATGAAAAATTTTTCGTCTATTTATTTTCATAAGAAGAACAAGTTATTATTTTTAAGAATATATTTTTCAAATCATTCATTTTTCGCGAAACAAACAAAGTCATAACCTCATTTTGATCAAAGAATGCAATCCTTCCTAATTTAGATTACCCATGGTGCACTGCAATTTTTGACCATATGGAAAAGATTACGGGTTTGGCGGAATTTTATGCTCTTGTGGGTCTTATTCTAGTTAATTCAATTAAGCTCTGAACCTCTCTGCACTAGTTCAATTATATCACAACTCATGTTGGCTTATTACCACTAGATGCTCTGATTATGCAAATGCAAATTGATAATATCTTTCTTTAAGGGGTAGGGATCAATCCCTAATTCTCTTATGCAAGGAATAATTAAATGAGCTCATAAAAAAGTTACGTGTCAATAACAATATAATGGAGGTACTTGATTGCACCAATCGAAAATTTTAGGGTTTTGATTTCATTAATCCCGATTTGCAATTTATGATTTTGGATATGATCGACTTCCGTTTTCACTTCGACCAAGGTCTTTTTTCTATCCAAACAAAGATGACGCTTAATTGAGTATCAAGCGTTGAATATTCAAGCCGATTCAAGCCTAGTATCGGACTTATCTTAATCGATCACCCCCTTACCTGGACCAGTCTGGTTGGTTCAATTTGATACCATTCATCTCTCCTGTCCGATCTTTTCGAGTTGATATAACTCCTATTCAACCACGCACCGCTAATGAATTGCCGCTCTTTATGATGATGCTTCATGTTTAAAACCGTTTTGGAAGAAGGCGTGACCAATCCATTTTTTCATCAGTGATCGGAAAACTTCATACGACCATGGAGTTTCAGGTCACTGGCATAAAATCAAAAGCAATTTCATCTAGCAACTACTGCAATTGCCTAACATAGCAAACAACCCACTCTGCATCACGTTATCAAGCGTCCGAGTTTACTGAATCAGATACGGGCGAATTAAATTTGATCCCATCTGCTTCTTGTAAGAGCTTCAACAACAAGAAGCTAGAAAGTTCTGATGGATCAGTAGCTTCTTTATATCCTAAGGAAAAAAACAAGGGTGAGCTCCGTTCTTTATCAGTTGAACCGCTTACCCTTAATCCTTGACCGATCTTCTGCTCTTGAAGCTCTTTGAGGCCTTCCCACTTACCCTGCTGCTCCATCCACTATGCATTCATCGTGCCCCATCGTCTACTATATCAAACAAAAGAATTTAACATTACAGCATTTATGGTCATTTCATCTAATGTACTGCTCCCAGGATGGATTGATAGAAGTTATGTATAATCTGGAAGATTATCACATATTTTTGCTACACTCTCCTTTTGGGTTTAATTCATTCTAGGAGAACAGTCATGTACTGTCGAATGGAAAGGAGACGATACAAACCCAAACAAATAAAATCTGGATCAACAACACTCTCCTTCCCAACTCATCTCCTTTTTCTTTATCAACATAATACAGTGTGTGAGCAGCATCGAGATACAGGGCACATGGTGGACATAATCAAACCATGTAAGAGTTTGCTCATTACTATACAGAAAACATGTCAACTTTCTCTGTAGGAAAGTGTAACACAGCCGTACCTCTTACAAGCTCACACATCCCTTTTTCCTTCAATGAAACCTTAAATTTGCATAACTCGAACCAAGCTGAGTTCTCACCACACAAAATTTTGCATCAAAGCCAACCATCCATTTACGTGTGTATAGCCACATTCTGGGAAAAACATGTAGAGAAGTAGGAAAGAGTGTTGGTCCTTGAATGACGTTATTTACTCTCCAACCGCCTAAGCTAGTGACCGAGTCGCTGAATTACACCTCCTTTCCCCTGTACATGTCCCAGAAAATACATTCTCTAGTCTACACAAGCAAGTTACACGTGTAAGAGCTGAAAAATCTGCAGTAACGGCAACCCATGATATTTGGGCTGCTTTGGTGCCAAGTTCTCAGAATGTAATAAGATTCACTTTCCATTTGGGGTCAGTGAGTTGGTGTTTACATTCTTAAGCCAATCCACCACTTCCTTGATAGTTGGCCTCTTGAAAGGGTTGTCATTCACGCATAGGCATGCCACGTCAAGAACTTGCAGCATCTGATCCTCAAATCCCTTTCCTCTGAGAAGAGAGTCGAAAATTTCCTCCTGTTTCCCCTGCTTCCTCATTTCCTGCACCCACTTCACCAACTCTCTCGACTCTCTTGGCTTCGACACATCTACAGGTCGTTTCCCTGTAAGCAACTCCAGCATGACCACCCCAAAACTGTACACATCGCCTCTTAACGTGGCTATCCAAGCATGAGCATATTCGGGGGGGATATATCCCAAGGTACCGACAAGCTCTGTGGTAACGTGAGTGTGATAAGGAAGAATCAATCTGGACAATCCAAAATCAGCTACATGTGCTTCGAATTTTTCATCAAGAAGAATGTTGCTGGACTTGATGTCTCGGTGTACAATGTGTGGCTCGCATATCTGGTGCATGTAAGCCAGCCCGCAACTTGCGCCCTGGGCTATCTTCAGCCTGGCGGGCCAGTCCAGTTGAGCCGGACCATCGCTCTTCTCATGCAACCAATAATCAAGACTTCCATTCTCCATGTAAGAATACATGAGTAGACGAGAGCCTTCATGGATGCAGTAACCCTGAAGGGCAACCAGATTCTCATGCCGAGCATTGGAAAGAACTTCCACCTCAGCCTTGAATTCCTTCTCCATAAGGCCCATGTCCCCTGAGAGTTTTTTAACAGCCAGCTTCTCCCCGTTTGGCAAGATTGCTCTGTAGACCAAGCCAAAGGCCCCACAACCGATAATATTTGCCTGGTTGAAGTTGTCAGTGGCTGCCAAAATCTCGGATATTGTAAGATCCTTGAAGTCATTCGTGTTGTCCTGGAACACTATCACCAAGCTGGTGTTCTTGTCAAGCTCCCGAGCAATCCCAAGAGTGGAATTGATGGAAATGTTGTCCAAGTCGGTTTTGTCTGAATCCCTTCGAGGACTGACTCTTCTCTTCGTGAATACCCACAGGCCAAAAGTAATCGTGAGACCCGCAATAAAACATGTCCCCACAATCAGACCAACGATGAGCTTCTTATTTGGGCGTTTACTCGGCATAGGAGGGGCGTGCATGGGGGGTGAACTATCATTGCAAAGCTTCTGTACAACTGCACCGCATAATCCGAGGTTTCCCGTAAAGCTGGAGTTAGGGAAGGTGTCAAATTGGCCTCCTGTTGGTACCGGCCCTTGGAGATCATTGTCAGCAACGTTGAACGAGGACAAGAAATGGAGACCTTTGAGGGATGTAGGGATTGCTCCAGTTAGTTGGTTAGAAGAAAGGTCTAATTTTTCCAGGTTTGTAAGGTAACGTATTTCATTTGGGATGCTTCCTGAAAAACTGTTGTGATGGAGGTCCAGAACATGCAGAGATTTCAACTGGCCGATCTCAACTGGTATAGGACCAGAAAGGCTATTGTTAAACAAATATATAGCAGGTGGGAGATTTGAGAGTTGTTTATACTGCTGATTAGTCGCATTATAGGGCATGACAAAGACCGGCAGCTCGAGAGAACTCTGGTTCAGCGGAGCACTAGGATTCGCCAGTGTCAAAGCCGGTAGACGTGTTAGCACAACCGGGAATCCGCCGCTCAGAAGGTTACTTGACAAGTCCAAGTAGAACAACTTTTGCAAGACAGCAAACCAACCTGGAATGGTACCCGTGATGAAATTCTGCGATAAGTCCAAAACTTCTAAATTGCTGAGCCTTTTTAGCCACATGGGTACTTCCCCTGTCAATCGGCAGCCACCAAGGGCTAAAATCTGGAGATGCTGGAATCCGCCTGGAGCAATTATAGTATCATCTTCAGGCATGGCTTCGTTAAAAAAGTTCTTGGACAGTGTAACGGCACTAAGGTTCTTCAGATTCATCAGTATGCTGATCGCCCCGGTAATGTTCGACAGGGAATTGTTAGAAATCGATAAGAAAATCAGCGATTGCAGCGAGACTATCTCCGGCGCGATTTCCCCCTCGAGCCTATTAGTGGCCAATCTAATCGCGGTGAGTGATTTACAAGAGTAAAGGCTCGGGGGCAGAATACCAGTGAAGTTGTTGTCGCCGAGGTCGAGCGTCGTGAGCTGCTGCAGCGGGGAGAAGTCGAACGCCGAGAGATTTCCTCCCAAGTTGTTTTGCCGAAGGATCAATATCTTGAGGCTCACGCACTTGTTCAATGAAGAAGGCAACGGTCCAGTCAAGTTGTTGATGTAAAGCAGCAAATACTCGAGCTTGGCCAAATTGCCAATACTGTCAGGTATAAGGCCACTGAAATTGTTGGAGTACAGAGCAAGAACCTGGAGATTGCTCAGGTTCCCAATCCCATCGCCAATCGGCCCCTTCAACTGGTTAAATTCCAGAGAAAGTTCCTCGAGCGACGTGGCGGCGTACAAGTCGCCGGGGACTCCCCCGGTGAGCGAATTGAAGGGCGCCCGGAAGACTGCCAGCTCCGAGCAGCTCCCTAGCCCGGACGGGATCTCGCCGCTCAGGTTGTTGCCCGAGAAGTCGAGCGAGCGGACGAGGAGGGAACTGCTGGGTCTCGTGGCGTCGCAGATCGGCGAGGGGATCGCGCCGGCGAGGTGGTTGTTGCTGGCGTTGAAGCTGGTCAGGTTCCGGCCGAACTGGAAGATCGAGCGCGGGATCTCGCCGCGGAAGGCGTTGCTGGACAAATCCAGGGTCTGGACGGCGTTGTCCTGGGGAAGGCCAGGGATGTCGCCGGACAGTACGTTGGAGCTAAGGTCGAGGACGCGGAGCTGGCCGAGCGCAGTGAAGAAATCGGCGGACAGCTGGCCGGACAGCCGGTTGCGCGAGAGGTTGAGGTAGGTGAGCGAGGACAACTGCCCGAGCGACGGCGAGACGGTGCCGTTCAGGCGGCGGCCGGAGAGCGACAGTTGGAGGACCCGCCCGGTGGAGGGGTCGCAGAGGACCCCATCCCACCCGCAGCAGTCGGAGGCGGAGGACCAATTAAGGTGGGCCGCGGGGGCGAGCGGGGAGACGCCGACGAAGAAGGAGGCGAGGGCGTCGCCATCGGAGGAATAGCAGGCGGCGGCGGCGAAGAGCGCGTGGCACGCGACGAGGTAGAGGAGGAGGAGGAGGAGGAGCCCGGCGCGGCGGCAGAGCATGTCTCCGCCGGCGCGGGGGGCGGCGGGGGTCCGGCGGGGCCTGGCCTCATGGGGGAGGAGGAGTCATGGATTGGTGGAGGAGGAGGGGGAGGTGGAGGGGGAGGAGGAAGTGGTGGTTGCGGGGGTGCGGAAGTACAGGATGCGGGCGTTGCAGAGAAACCCATTGACCACAGAGTCACAGTAAAGACACGGGGAGAGAGGGAGGGAGAGGAAGAGAGAGAGAGAGAGAGAGAGAGAGAGTGACGTTGACGCGAACAAAACAGCGATCTTTAATTATTAAAAGAGAGGAAGAGAGAGAGAGTGGAGATTAAATTTAATGGAGGTGGTGCTGGTGCTGGTGCTGGTGCTGGTGCTGGTGCTGGGATTACTGATGCTGATGATGATGAGGATGATGATGATGATGATGAGATCGGGGAAGGGAGGAGAGGGGTTGTCTCGCGAGGGAGAGGAGGCGTTTACTTTCCGCCGGGGGTGGGGGCGGCTGGTGCGCGCCTGCGGGAGGGGATGGAGGGAAGAAGGGGATGGACGGATGGGTGGTGGACTTTTTAACTTTCGGTTCTCGAAGGGGATGAAGACGATGATTGATGGACGACCCCCTTTTAGACACGGGTGGAGAGAGAGACAGAGAGAGAAGCTGCAGCAAGAGACGCTCCTCGTCTCCTCTGTCTCTCTCTCTCTCTCTCTCTCCCCTTGTAAAAATTCCTTTCTTTTTTCGGGCCTTCTCGCTCTGCAGCGTTTTTACTAAAGGTGGCGTTTTTGTCCGCTTCCCCGACGCTGTCAATCTCCCTCCCTCCTTCCCGACTTTCTTTCTCGCCTTCCTTTTTTCGCCTCCTACTCTACTGTCCCGTTCGGATTTTTACGGGAAATTTCGTCGGGATTCTTCAGCAGCCGGACCTGTGTCCCTATAGATTCGAGGGTCCGGTCAACCCAATTCCTCGTTGGACAGAATCTATTGTCATTCGACGCCTCGACGTGGTCCCCGTACGTGAACCCCTGTCCACCCCAGAACAGAGCACACGCGGAGCGGATTTCGGATGCGCTTCAGTGCCAGCGCCTTGATCGAGTTTATCGTAGGGTTTTTGTCCTCTAAATTCATCCGATTTTCGCAATTTCTTGATTTATTGTTGTGTAAGTGAAGTCCTTCTGTTAATGGGCCGTCGCCGGTGCTGTCGGATCGGCGAAGTGGCAATGCCGACACGGCAAAGAAAATTAATACGTAAGGCTAATGCGGCGCTAAAGAAGCAGCACATAGACGAAAAACACGAAACAAAAAAGAGAGCATTTAGAGAGAAAGAGAAGTGCATAACCACTAATTAGACATATTAAATGGATGGATCCGGTGAATAATGATTCAAGCCAAATAAAATCATTTAATCCATTTTATACCTTGCTCACTCCATAATTCTAAAAATACTTCTATATTTAACTCAATTTAGAAAAATCCATACTCATAATAAAGTGAGAGTGTGAAATGAATGAGCACAAGATGAGCAAGAATGAATAAAGAGAATGGATTTGGCTTAAATAAGTTATAAATCCATTTATGACTCATTTATAACCCATCTATTATCTATTTAATATTCATATTATGTTCAAACTTATTTATAATCCATTTATTAATATGATTAACCTATATAACAATCCACTCATTATATGTTAATTAAGAACTGAATTTATGACCCGTTTTTATATATCCTCAACCAATGAGGATCTATTGACCTTCATGGTAAGAGATAGGGGCCTAGCAACCTCCTCGAGCAGGGTAGCAACCTAAACCGCACATGAAGAAAGGCAGGGGAGGGAGTATCCTTATAGCCCTATAGCCACCAATCACCTAACTGTCATCAATGGCAAGTGACAACTCAAAGAAGATCACGCGACCTTTGTTGTGGCAGTCCGAGACCTATGCAATAGCGGTGCTAAGGATCACACAATTCACGCCCTCGTAGGAGAGCATCACACAACCCACGCTAGTGATTGCAAGGAAGCAATGTAATCATCTTCGCGAGCAATATGCTTTGACATTCTGTTGATTGAATAATCTAATGCAGTCTAGCTAATGACATCTCATCAAATGCCACTTTGAGGTAATTTTTAAGAAATAAGGGGAGTAACTATCGGGTGGCAATAACAAACTGATCGAGAGGGCAAAATAACCTTTACAGTCAACATCAAGAAAATCGCCCGCATCAACGATCCAATTTTATACCTTCAAAGCACCTCCTAGGTGCACTCCTTCCCAAATATACCCAATCATATTAGAGAATTGGAAACCACATCAAATTCCAACCTTTCAAAAGAAAGAAAGATATAAAAAAAGAAAAAACCCATTGAAGATATGACCACCTGGCATTTGGTGATAGAGCCCAGCTTTATTCTGGGGGATTGGGTTACTGCGGACCATATCTTTTCTAATCTCTCTTTTAAGTATCTGATTAATTAACCTAATCATTTCTTCACTAGTGGCGCTTTGGAATAACCTAACTTTCTATTCCCCGGAGAATATGTGAATTTTCAGTGACCGAAAGGA
This sequence comes from Eucalyptus erythrocorys, assembly GCA_014182555.1. Taxonomy (NCBI): domain Eukaryota; kingdom Viridiplantae; phylum Streptophyta; class Magnoliopsida; order Myrtales; family Myrtaceae; genus Eucalyptus; species Eucalyptus erythrocorys. The sequence continues at coordinate 55,351,799 of CM024602.1, forward strand.
TTATTTAATGGGAGGGTTTTGAGCAACTTGTTGAATACATTATCGGCTCATGATGAGATTATGGTTGGGGAAGCGCTGAAGTGGTCTCTGCTGCACCTTTTTGTTCTCGGTACCTAACGAAATGATTTTCAATTGCACACTGGCCTTTAAGCTTTCTTCTAACCCTCGTTTAGTGCTCTGTTTTTCCCTTTATCATGCACCTTTCCAAGTGCTCTCCGGAGACCGATCCTGGGCGCGAAACGTGTACCTTAAACTAAGTTGGTGGACTTTGAGGATGTCTGGCCATCTCTCGCTTCTTCTGACATTGGAAAGATTTCGGTATAATTTATGCCCCCCACTTGCAATTTGGGCGTGGATTCCTGGTGATGCAGCTGTGGATGGTCGATCGGAAAATCGTAAAGTCAACAGTGGAGCCAAAACAGCCATCGCTGTTTAGGTGCATCTAGGGCCTAGGCTTCATCTCTTTCTATGGTTTGTTCTGGGGATTGCTGCAGGCCTTTTGTGGTGTCTCGAGTTTATTCTCGGGCAAGTGGTCAACCGCCGGAGGACAAAATACGTACTCATGTGTAAGGGCCCGTTTGGTTCGGCTTTTGGGGAATGCATTTCTAGAAATGCAAATACCTTTGGGTGAAGGGGGTTTTCCAAATACGAAACGTCGTTTGGTAAAATTTACATTGAGAACAACTTTGGCCAAAATACCGTTTGGTAAAATTTGCATTTGTAATTAACTTTTATTAAATTTTAAAAGAAAAAATTTTTTTTTGAAGTCCAACCATCGAATCACCGATCCGACGACCAAACCGCTCGAATAAAAAATATGTTTTTTATATAAACATATTTTTATATAAAAATAAAAAATATAAAAAAATATAAACATAAAATATATAACAAATAGATATGTTTATAGTTATATAAAAAATATATAAATATATATTTTTATAAATATATGTATTATATATATTTATAAATATATATTTATTAAAAATAAAATATAAAAAATATTTTTATATTTTTATATAAAAAGTAAACATAAAATATATTTTATATAAAATATATATTCATAAAAACATATGTATTTTATATATATTTTTATGAATATATATTTATTAAACATAAAATATAAAAATAGATATTTTTTATATTTTTATATAAAATATATTTTATATAAAATATAAAATATATATTTTTATATAAAAAATAGATATATAAAAATATAAACATTTTTATTTTTATTTTTATTTTTATTCAGGCGATTCGCGCGACTCCTTGGCCGGCGGTTGTCTCCGATCGGCTTCTCCACCGGAGAGATGAATAATACCGAAAGTTGCATTTCAAAAATACAACTTTCCAATGGACCTCTACTCCTCCATTCCCCCAAAGCCCTTTGAAGCTCTTTGGAGATGCAATTACATCTCCCCAAAGTCCCCAAAAACTTGAACCAAATACCATAGCATTTGGCCAAACCCCTTTAGAGCCCCAAAGAGCATTTCAAATGTTGAACCAAACATGGCCTAAGTCCGATCGCTTTCGAAATGCTCGGATGTACGCCATAATAAATTAGTCGGGAATTCACTGTCACACACTTAATTAAATCTTAATTGAGTACATTATTAATCAATGCAGAGATGATCTCTCTCTCTCTCTCTCTCTCTCTCTCTCTCTCTCTCAAGTCACGCCAAAATCACCATTCAATTAGGCTGACTGAAATATTTGAGATGTGCATCACCATCTCATCTACAAAATAGGGTTTTTCCTTCATCCGAGGTCAAAGTCAACTGAAATTGCTGATAGAGATTCGCAAGTATGATCTGCATCACCTGTTAATAAACTTAGGGAAGATGTTGATCTCCTACCACATGGAATAAATTTATTTTACTCATTTCCTTCTAATGAACGAGAAGCAAATGACCTCTTTTTCTTCATCTTTTTTTAATCAGACGAAAGGCGGACAAGTGGCAAAATCTAGAACCCAAGTGCAAGAGTTCGTGGAAACAACAGCAAGTGGTGGGGTTATCCAAGTGGTCATTTCACTTGGGTGATTTCACTTGATTTAGAGGTTTGACTTTTGCAATTCAAGACATCATAAAAAAAAATCTGTGCATAAGACTCATCTGGAGAACAAGACGCGACTGACCACATAAAGTAGAAGAGACTTCTTATCACACGCAATTAATCGCGATGAATATACATATTCATTTCTTTATTTTTCCAAAATATAAATAATTTTAATTGTATCATACTGACTAAGCCCGATCAAGACATCAGGAGGATGATTTGAAAGCGCCGAAAACCATTATATCAATTTGATATAATATGCTAGAAATTTGTTAGGATCATGCGCTTCTGGACAAATGCGAAGCTCAGCCCGGATGTGTTGATCGAGACTTGGGTCCTGATTCAAAGATCTAGAGTTCCCATTCCATCTGTTGGTTACTTCCCTTGCATGCGATCATAGTCCCACCAAACTCAACCATTTTTCGATTTCTTCTGACATTACTTAAAAGCCAAGTTATGCTCATAAACATAAGACAAAAATAAGAACGACGTTGAAGGCTACTTTTGGTTTTCTAAACAAATTTTTGTTAGTACTCCTGGAATCGGACTTTCAAAGGATTTATTGTCTGGTGAATCAGTTGGTTGTTAATTGGTCGTGTTGTTCGATGTAAAAACCGGGCACAAATTTGAATCGAAAATGATGAAATTTTTTCGAGTCCAAAGCTAGACGGGTCAACAATGGATGATGGTTCGTTTGTTTAGTCATTGATCAAGGTGAACATTTGCCCTTGATGTGTGGAAGTGTTTTTTGTTTTACTTGCTCATTACAGATAACTTCTCGCGAATTGTGGCCAATGACCATCAGTTCCTTTGAGTTTTCTGATGTTACCATTTTCTCCAAGTGGCCCTCTATAAAAGTAAATCCATTCATCACTTTTCCGAAAGCACAAAAGAAAATTGTATATTTCAAAAAGTAAAATTAAATGTTATCGCCTCGAGGGTTAGCACTTAGAGGTCCCAATGGTACATAATGAGAACAGAGAATCTAACTCGTTCGTTCATGAATCTACCCGTGAATCGGGATGTGGCATTTTATAAAGTTGTGGTGTTAATAATTTTAAATATATTAATTTTTCTTTTTAAATGAGATAAGGCGTCAAATTGAGTGTTTGGGAGTGTGCACTCCAATATGAAACGGGAAGTGTTTGAAACTTAGCTTGCTATATTCTTTAGTTATAAGTATGTACAACGTGTTTCACTAGGTTGAATCAATCTTAGATAAAATTGCCGATTCCCAATTCAGATCAAAATTGTGCTCAGGATAGGCCCATATTTGAGCTTCAGAATTGAGAATCACGTTGGCTCTCTCTGAAATCGGTCTAACACAATATCAATTAGGCTAGTTTCTAAGATGGATCGGCCTGGTGCTCACCCAAATAAAAATCGATGGCATGTGGAAAGTTGGTGGATGGCATGAAGAGTACTATTTGATGGTAGGCCTATAGGCTACATTGAAAACATGGGCTCTTTAAGTCAAATCCAAATACTTGACAAGAAATGTGATTTATTCTGGCCAAAGAATAAATGGACATGAGGACATCATGCTTTGCAAGTAATAGTGACATATAGTGGCCATAATAGGCAAGCGGCCAGTGGCAGGGGATGGCCAAAAAGAAAGAAAGAACGAGAGTCCATATTCTAACCAATATCCTACCTAAATTCAATTGGAAACCAACCTCCTAGTGGTTTGATTTTTCCCTTTCTTTAGGTTCAACTTGAGCAATTTGACCAAATTGGTTCCACACGCACGCCCATCGACATATAATCATCTTGCAAGTAGCTGTATAACAAGATCATGATTTTTATCGTAACTGTTGTTGGATCCATTTTGAGAGCCACGAAAAAGACTAACGATATACAATCTTGGACATACAGATGTTTTGTGTGCTGCCTTTTGAACTATAAATTGATCTGGGCTTGAAAATCATACATTCGTTTAGATCATCTATATGAATATATTATGTTAGAATTTCTCAAAATGTTGCCTCTAAACTTGCCACCCAAAAAAAAAAAAAAAAAAAAAAAAAAAGCAAACAATAATGATACAGGCAAGAGTACCGCAGGAGATTCTTTCTATCTTCATTTGTACAATTTTTAGGTTCATTTATATTGGTATGTTATTCATAACATATAATGGAAATAATAAGATGTGAAAATATACACTTTTATTATTGCTATTACAAGTAGTGAATATGATAAATTAAAAACATGGATTTTATATCTTATCATATCAAGTCCTATTTGGGCAAGAAATCCAGTCGACCAAACACAACTTAAGTGAATGATGTGCTCTTATAACCTATAATCTTATATATTAAGCAAATAATATAATCTACAATCTTGCGTGCATCTATATATTTTCATCTGTGCATTAATGATGTAGGTGTTTTGCAATTAATGTTTGTCATTAAAGTATTTTCTTCTTATTATTATCATTAACATTATTATCATTATCATGTACAAAAATGGGTGTTGTCTACTTGTGGGAGGTTTTGCAATTGGGATAATGATACGAATGGTCTTTGTATTTTGGCCCAATATGCAATGTGGTTCATGAATTTTAAATTTATCAATTATAATCCCCAAATTTTAGTTCAACGTACAATGTCGTTCTGAACTTTTAATTTGTTTAATATGGTCCCTTAACTTTTGATATATATTCAATTTAGTTTTTAGACTACATGAAAATATGTAATGATGTCCTTCCATTAGTTCAAGTTCAGAAATAATATTGACTTTTGAATCAAAGTTTTTGAATCATTTGCATTATTTGTTTTAAAGTATTTTCTTACATATATGAACATGCATATGTAACTACTACTACTACTATTATTATTATTATTATTATTATTATCATCATTATTATTTGTTATTAATATTATTATCATCATCATCGTCACCAATAGTTATATAAGATATGTCTCATACAAAAAGGAGGGCTTTTGTAAAAGAGGGTTTTCTTGCAATAATGAGGTACAATTGACTGATTGAACTTTTATACAGATTGGACACTCTATCTTTATGTAACTAATATTATCCTATATTATCCTATATATAAAAGTGGATTTTAGTAGACCATAAGTAGCTTTCCACTACGGGAAGAAAATCTCGGTGCTTTATGGGTCAAGAGGTGAAGGCCCCCATGATGTGATATCGACTGAATAGAATATGCCACGAAGAGACCTTAATTCTCACCGAAGCTTTTTATGCCCCAGGCAATATAAAACTCCGTCAAAGCTTCATTTTTGTCCCTTGCAACATGAGAAAAGGGAAAATTACCAATTAGTCCTAAGCTTATCGTACAAATGTCAATTTAATCCTAAATTATTATATGATTTAATATAATCCTTGACAATGTGACACAGACTTAACAATTTATTTCATATTTGTTATCAAGACTGCAAAGAAAATCTCATAATCATTCTCATGGCTTCCATTTAATCTTTGGAACTTCGTCTAATGAACTTAGGCTCCATTTGTTTTGCGGAAATGAACGATTTAAAAAATACTCTAAAAAATGATTTGTTATATCGCTTAAAATAATTAGTCTATCAAAAATATTTTTATTATCTATCATAATTTATGTCTAAACATGTCTATGTATGATGATTTTTTTTTATAACTTATTCTTCTTTATAAGTAATATAAACGATCTTTTTAGAATAATGTTTTAAATTATTTATTTTTCATGGAATAGACGAAGTAAGTGAAAAATTAAATTCATTCACAACGAGGAGAAAAATGCCTTGAAGAAGAAGAAGAAGAATTACATTTTGGATTATTACCAGTAACATCACTTTAAAAAAATTGTAAATAAAATCGTTAAGGTCAATCAATTACAATATGATTACTTATTAATAAAGAATTGGTATGAATACAAGCCGATGCGCTCAAGCATATAGCGAGGCTGGGAATTTGCGGGGGAGGCCAAGCGATAATGGTGCCGCCTTGCTTAGGTCCCGCGGCCTTCGTTCCGGCTCGCTAGGCTCCAGATTTGGCTCACCGAGGGTTGCGCAATGCCGGAAAGCTTCGCCCTCACCTTGGGTGGACATCCTCGGTGCCGCCTTCACGGGAGTTGCACGACCCTGACGAGCCTTGCTGAGGTCTCGTGGCCTCTAGTCGACACTTGCTGGGCTTCGGTTCTATCGCCCCAATGCCCGCTAGCTCTGGTAATCCACCCTTCTCTTTGTCCCTTTTTCAATTATTTTAACTTCACTCTAAAAGGCTGCTTGAGGAGAATGTACTAAAATCCGATTATTAAGGGTAGGTTTGGTTCGACTTTGGAAATGGATACAAATTTTTTTGACCTAAAGCCGCTAGAGCAAATGTAAATTATTTGATTAAAAATATTTTGTAAAGCTATTTTGGCTTAAATACCATTTGGCAAATATTTTTTTGCAAAGAGCTTTTGGGTCTAATATTCGTTTTTTTAAATTAAAAAAATCAAACCCTTCGGTGAAGGCACAAGGTCACAAACAAGTCAAATCTGGTGCTAGTAGTCGTCGCCGAAAATTGTGTGACCCCTAGCCAAGGTTGCGACCCAAGTAGCCAAGTAGGGTCGTGCGACCTTGTCATTTGGGGTCACACTACCCCAACGACAGTCGACTAGGTTGCATGACCTAGGTGACGACTACATGGGTTGCCACACTTGAGGTCCCTTGACCCTCATCAGCCACTATCGCTCCAAAAAATGAGCAATAACAAAGGGCAAAACCAAAAAAATAAAAAAACTTGGTGAAGTCAACTTTGGAAGAAGAAAATTGATTTTAACTGTTGGCCAAATGCTGAAAGCCCAATCCATTAGTATTGGGCTTTCAACTTTCTTAAGATTAGCATTCGGTCGAAATCTCTTTAGGAAAATTTGCCAAACACAGTAACATTTCCCTGGGGGACCGAAAGTCCATATAAAAAGCTAAATTATTTGCTCTTTTTTTCTCCCAATACCTTAAGTCAAAGAATTTCCTATTTTACATAAAGAACTATGAATTTTAGTTTTTTTTTAATGATAAATATGCTTGAGATGGGTTTCGAATCTAGGAAGATTAGAAAATTCATCAATGTTTTTTACTACTAGGACACCTTTTGTTCAAATGGCAGGTTTGCCTAAATTTATAGTTATACCATTTAAAGTTAGCCTTTTTCAAAGTCGATCCTGAAATGGCTAATTTAGTTATAATTAGTTCATTAGAGAAACTAGTTCAGTTCTCGATTTCCAAAAATCAAAATCAACCCTACAAGGTAGATTTGAGGTTTTGGAAAACTACTCACCTCAAAACTGATTACTCTATTTGCCAATCTTGATAAAAATAAGAAAACATCATTGAATTTTGCTTGCTCGGTAGTCTTAGCATCAAAATCCGTGCAGATGGTGAGATATTCAATCCTTTTTTTCTTTTAAATGTTATTCCAAATTTTATGCATTTTCGAAACTACAAACACATCAATGTTAACCTTTGTATTTAAGATTTAAAGTTTTATTATTCGTATTTTCGACTTTATGAAACTTAGGCTTTATTTGTTTCATGGAAAATGAAAAAATAAATGATTTGAGTAACATTTTCCAAAAATATTACTTAGAATACTTAAAAAAATGAATGAACGATGAATAATTTTATTGTCAATGAAAAAATTTATCATCAATGATTAAAAAATTGTCATCTATTATATTTTTAAATTATTTATTTTTCACAAAAGAAATAGACTCTTAGTGACAAAAATTAATGTAAAGGAGGTTGCGAGTAAAGTATAGGATTTGATGATGGACCCATCCATTTTTTCGAACGTGGGCTAACAACCTCCAAAGTCCAGGACCCGTATCCAGACCCGAGATCCACCAAAACCTTCGCCTCCCCTCTCCGTCGCGCGCCGGAGCGAGGCGAAGAAGGAGAGCAACCCCCCACCCAACCCCTTCTCGCCAGCGATCGAAGGCTGCTCTCGTTCGGAATGGCGGCGAAGAGGAAGATGGAGTGGGCGGCCAGCGGGGCCCACCTGCGAGGGGTGCCGAGGCGGGCGGTGTTCGCGGCCGTCGGGGCGTTCGCCAAGGCGGTGGCGAGCCTCCTCAACACCACCACCGTCCACAACGCCGACGCCCTCCTCCGCCTCGTCCGCCACCGCCCCCCTGGCGTCCCTCTCCTCACCGTCAGCAACCACATGTCCACGTCGGTGCCCCGTCCCTCCCTCTTCCGTTTCTTTTGTCGATTCGCCCTTCCTTCGTTTTTTTCCTTTCTTTTCCTGTTTCTGTCGTGCGGTCGGGTAATGTTTGTTGGATCGCTACGTGGGGGATTCCTGATGTTGTTAGCTAGTGAGCCATGGTGAATTCATGTACAACAGAACATGGAAGGCTGCCCGCATTTAGATCTCAGTGAGGAGCTGCATTTGAGTTTAATTGCAGAAAATGAGCAGTCTTGGCTCAGTTGAACCGTGAAGCTGTTCGCTGTTTCCGAGCTTTGGTTTGACTGCTTGTTGTTGATTTCCTATATGGTTATTTTACATGCAATTGGTTCGATTTCATAAGGAGACTTTGATGGAAAGTTGCTTAGCTCAAGGGCGACGGCCGTGATTTGGATCGTGTTTTTGGCAAATTAAGGTTGATTAATTTTTTTTTTTTTGGGGGGGGGAGGAGGATTACCATGGTACAGCAGTGCCGTCTTCGTGGGTGAGGCCAAAAAGTGATGGCACCAACTAGTAGTTGGCACAAAGCTTATTTCGCTTGTTGTTTGAATGTGCTCTTTTACTGTATTGGGTGGCTATTTGTCTTGAATTTTTTTTTTCTTAATTGGATCAGGTTGGACGATCCTGTTATGTGGGGATTCAAGGGATTTCCCTCCACGGATGCAAGTTTGGCCCGATGGGTGCTAGCTGCTGAAGACATATGCTTCAAGAATACAGTGCTCTCATATATTTTTCGACTTGGTAGGTAATATGTTGTTACTTTTGATGCTCTTTGCAACAAAGTTTCCTTTCTTTTCTTTTAAGTTGACATCGTCAGTTTCTTACTTCCAATCAGGGGGAAACAGTAGCTGACTCTTACATCGTACTTAATTATAGTTTATATACGGAAACTGTGAATGTGCCTAAGATGCTTCATTTCCAAAGGAAACTTCGTTTCAGTCATAGGTTGCCAACCTTTCTCTTCTGAGATCTGTTTCCTTTGTATCTTTCAAGCTGGCATGTTGACTCCATCGGGAACCGGATAAGTATTGGCATGAGAGAGAAATTTGGAGAACTAGAGAACACACCTAGTTCCTCTCTCGGTAATCTGTTGATAAAGTTTTTTCCTGCCAGAAAGTCTCTTCATTTCTCTTCCCATCCTCAAACTTCTTTGGCAAGCTTTTGTCATTGATTTTTTTCAACGTATGTTTGAGGGGATCATCTGTTCATTTCTCCGACTCATGCAAAGAATGACCAAATAGTGCAGCATACCTTAACCTTGCCACATGAATTTTTCAACGGTGTGGTCGGATGGTCATTGATTCACTATGGTGATTTTCTGGTGCTATGGACAGTTAGTTTATAGATCTGTATCATATGAAAATTACTGCACAATGATTATTCAAAGTAGATATTAAATGAACTCAAGCTGGTCCTAGAAGAAAAACCCAAATTGTCATGATTCATTACTTTGCCATTCAAACCCATGTCAAGGGAAACTTTGTCTATCTTGATTAATTTCTTCTGCATCCTTCAATACTAGCTTGTTTGTTCAGGATATACAAGAATTGAGCAGAGCTGGGGCTGCCGTGGTCTCAGGACAGTAGAATACAGATGTCTTATTCAAATTTTAAACTTAAACCAATTTTAAACTTAACCTTTCTGCATGTGTGGTTAGTCTTGGTGAAATATTGTTTTCTGGCTTATGGTAGATATTATTGCAAAAACTATTTACACATGCCTTGTTACTTAAGTTGTAAATGATGCAGGGAAATGCATACCTATCACCAGGGGTGGCGGTATATATCAAGAACACATGAACGAAGCTCTTGAGCGATTAAGTGATGGTGAATGGGTATTTATTTCACACTGCCCTTAATTTTTCTTCATAGTATAATTATCCTTTAATTATTTAATACTCCTGTCAAGTAAGATGGCTGAAACTTGTTCCCCCAATAAGGCTTAGTGTCATCAAGTATCTTAATACATCTGTGGGCTTAATTTTATGTGTACCTGGTCAATGAATGTATCCGAGACAACTTTCGTTGATTGATGTGATTGCAGGGGTTTTTCACTTTAGATTGGGTATGCATATATACCATCTAAGGTTTGCCTAGTCCAGGAAAGAGAATCGGGCTTTCTTGATTATTATCTGTCTATGTTAACTAATGGATGCAAAAGGCAATTGATTGCCTGTTGTAAACTTGTAGTTAAGAAGGCAATCTTCTGCATAGTGCCAGGCAGTAAGGAGAGAAAAAATGGTGCCTGGAGCTTTTCTGTATAGCCATATCACTGCACTGTCCATGATGGTGGACATATATATTTTTGAATTTTTCTGCAATTTGAAATCCCCTCACCCCCCAATCATGTGCATCTACATTGGTAGTTTTACTGAATATATTGCTGATCTGCAGTTGCATACATTTCCAGAAGGAAAAGTGTCCCAAGAAGATGGACCTATACGACGATTAAAGTGGGGAACCGCTAGTCTAATTGTTCGAGCCCCTGTCACTCCAATAGTCCTGCCGATTGTTCATCATGGACTTCAAGAGGTAATTTGAAGATTAGCATGGAAATATTAATTGTATACTAGTCTATTTCATGCACCAATTTATTAACTATATATCAGGTCAACTTGTTGGTCCACCTGTTAGGTGTCTACCTATACTTGTCATTTTCAGTGACAAGACACATACACCTTTTTGTCCCTAATTCACTTCATCTACTGACAAAATCTGTTGTGAGGAGAATTAACTTTGGTTTTTATGGGAAGGACATGGACATGCTTGATGTGGTGTTCAGAGCTAAAATAAGGAGTTCATTATACTTACTGATGTTGCACGATCTCTTCGAAACTTATAGGAGTTGTGCAAATTAAATACGAGATGGTAATTTCATGTGTTGGGATGATTGTATTTCTTGGAATACTGAAGGATCACTCTCACGTAGCATCCAACTTCAGCTTCTGATCCAGACACAAAAGGGAGAAGCGTTATCAGTACATGTGAGAGGGTACTGATTGCAGATCAATTCCTATTAGCTTCACTTCCTAATATTTTGAGACTACCTGCTGTTAGATGAGCAGCAGACCTCATGCACCATATTTAGCGTTGCAACATCAGGATTAAATGGGCGTTTCTGTTTTTGTTAATATTTCTGTCTTTGTCCCTTTTGTGACAAATCTGGGCTGTCTAAATTGCACTATTAACAATCAAATCAATGTGGACTATTGATAAGCACCGCCTGACAAGAAATAGAACCATATGCATTGTACCCTGCAATTGCTCAAGGATGTTAACAGATAATCTAGTAATATATTTTTGTTGGGAACTTAGGTTACATTAACTTTTCCTTATTGCTTAATCTAAATCTTGCGGTGACACTTACTTTGAGTTCTTTCTATTTGAAATACCTGGAAACTTTCACAACATATAAATGTTGACTCATTGTTTGGTGGGAGACGAAAAAAGTTATGCTCAAGTGTAAAAAATTGGTGTGCTTAATGAGAAAGAACCCTGGTTTGATTTGATATTGTTGAATTGTTTTTTTTGCTTGGGCATTGTTTCCTCATTGATTTTCAATTCCTTTTCAGGTTATGCCTGAAAACTATTTTCGTGGCAGAAGACCTCCTCTCCCCCTATGTAATAAAAGAATTAAGATAGTTGTAGGTGAGCCAATTGAATTCAACCTTCCTAAAATGAGGGAAATTGCAATCACTACTTCTCGTGATTTTTCGCTTCCTACTTTGGGATGGCCTAGTGCTTCTCCATGTGGACTTGATGAGGCAGCACAGAGATCTCTGTATAATGCTATATCAGATCGAATTCAAGCTGTTATGGAGAGCTTGCGCATTTTCGGTAAAATTTTTTTAACATCATAGGACTAAGGGCTTCCCTTTTTTGGTAAAGCCCAAGCCAATGAGTTTTAACAATTTGACGGAATTTTGACAGCACCAGTGTGTTACCTTGTGGTTGAGGATAGAGTAAGAATATTTTTTCTGTTCAATTTTGTTTATGCATATACTCTAGTTGTAGCTCAAGAAGAGGCAGATTCTTTTTGGTCATGCCTTCTGAATTATGGAGTGCATCAGATTAGAGCTCCATGTCGAAGGATAGACAAAGCATATCTTGAAGAAATAAGTAATAAATCTTGTTCTACAACTCTATGTACGTATGATTTCATTTTAGATTTTAAAATTCATCTCCATTTCAATCTCTTTTAATGTTTTTTTCTGGCTACATTTGTCATCCAGTGTGTGATTTTCCATGAGGACGAAAATTTGTTCGCTGAATACCTGTTGTGGGGCAAAAGTCAAGCAAAACTCATTTCTTACCTCAGCTGAAGTTAGATGCTTCTCACTTTCTTCTGCATGGTAGGTCAATGCTTATCATGGATACATTGGAAGCTTACTCATAAAATTCATGTGGCAGAGTGGAAAGTCACAATTCACTCCTTTTTGCTCACTCGCGAGAGTTAGTGCAATGATCAAGCACATGGTTTATTTTGGTGCAAGCACATGATTTGGGACCCTTGTTGGGCACATTATGCAAGTGCGGTTTGTTGGGTAGCTTTGGGTTCATGCTACAGGGGACCATTGGTTATCATGACAAGAGGGAATGAGTAACATGCTAGAAATGAAAGAACCATGATTTGGAATCTTGTCGTCACCTAGCTTTATACCCTTCTCCGCAAAGTAGTGAAAAGAGAGGCATTTTGCATTGGAAATTGGTGGGATTTGCTTTACCTTACCTCAGCTTGAAGTGCCATCGAAAAGTTTAACTGCAGGCAAAAGAAATCCACAACTGAAAACTAGAAATGCCGCTGAGACTGTAGTTTTCAGTGGTATGAGTAATAGGTGAACTTTGTTTCCTTCTGAAAGAAGCATTCTGGTGGCATTTCAATGTCCAGGATCATTGTCCATTGACCTCCACCTAAATTTCCCCAAAAAGTTTTTAACGTTAAGATTAGTGCCTAAAAGCAGGAAAGAAAAGAAACCTTGCTTTATGAGCTGAATCATTTGATCTGGCATCACCCTTTTCCTTATCCCTATCCCTACACACGGTTGTTGGCTGCACGTACAGGTTCGCTGCCATTGCTGTCCCAAAGTTTTTTTCCTTCAATCTCCTGAGCCCGGTAAAGAAACGGTACTAAGGGGGCATACAGAGAGAGACGGACATTTAAAAAAGGGCAAGAAAAGATATGGAGGGAAAACAGAATCCTGGTCATGTGTGTCTTAAATGCCACCATGGGTTTGACCTGGTTGGGGTCGCTTGTTGATGGAACTGGCACTCGGTTGGCCTTCACAACATTTCGGGCGCAGGCATAAAGTGGTGTCTCTCCATTGAGGCTGGTGAAGAGTCAATCTGGTTTGGTATTTCTCGTGATCTTAATCAATAGCCCCTACACATCATCATTGGCCAAACCAAACCCAACAATAAAATTAATACAAAAAAGAACCCCAGAACCCACTCCTCCTCCTCCTCAGTCTCCTCCCCCATTCGGAGAAAATTCTGCCTTCATTAGCCGGCAAGGCCGGCTTTTGGGCTCCCTTTGCTACGTGCCTACGGCAAGGACCTTTTTCTTTTGTCCTTCTTCTTCTTTTGATAAAGCGAAGATTGTGGTCAGACAAATTATCCTAATTAACCCTAGTTTGTGTCGAAATTTACCAACACGTGGGACTAGATGAGTCTCGATCTTCCCGCTCATCGCATTTGGCGAGAGTACAATATTGTAGTGGCAGGTCCCGAGGAAGGAGAACAGCCAAAAAGCGATTCGAGATGGGCCTACAGAGAAAACATCCCCGCTTCCCAATGTTCTCAAGGTTTCCACGCTTTGACTTAGTGTATGAAATTTGGGACAGAGGCTGTAGAAACCCAAAAAATGGTGCCAGAATTGGATGCACAAACCCGGTCCGAGATGATCAATCACAAAGCATCAACCTCAATAATTCAAGAACCGCTTGTCAACCTTGGCAATGACCCGTGTTTGGGAACTGCGACCTCGGTGACCTGGTCGGATCGATCGAGCACTCCGGGAAGCTCGGAAGCTCTTATCTTCTACACGTTCCCGAGTTAATATCTGCGAGAATAATCACGATACAAGCTTTAATTCGCGGTGCATAATCATCGCAACAAGATGAAAATCTCAATCAGAAAAAGAGAGATTAAAAAAAAAAAGAAAAGAAAAGGTGAAGGGGACCCACGTATCTGTATGAAGCTGAAGGGTCCAAATCTCTGCGGATGCCGCCATTTGGGGGTGCCTGCAGCACAAGAAAGGTCGCGTCCTTGGCTGGCTGGTTCTTTCCCGCCTTAATGTCCCTCCTCTCTCTCCTCCTCTTTTTCCTTTTTTAACTTTTCTACCCTCGTCTTGTATATATATATATATATATATATATATACATATATATTTTAAGAAATTGAGATTAATTTGGAAATTTTCGGATCAGGGGCAATCGCCGTAATTAAAACGCAGCGGCGAGGGCGATTCGGAAGCGTTCAAAAAGTTGCCCTTTCCTCAAATTTCCCCCGGGCTGTTTTTGTTTTCTTGCAAAAATGAGAAGAGAACAAATCGGATAGCTCCAAAAATTAATTAATTAAATAAATAAAAACAGAAAATTAATAATTCTCGATTTTAATTTCGTGGGTTTTTTTTTTGGAATTTTTTAATTTTTTTCAGGTTTCCCCTTCCCGTCACTCTCGCCACTGCTTTCCACGGACACCTCCTGCTCTCCCCGTCTCCTTCTCCCTCTTCCTCTCCCTCTCTCCCTCTCTCTTCGGTTTCGTTTCGTTTCGTTTCGTTTAAGATCTGAAAGAGAAAAAGGCCGAAGCTTTACGCGGAAGGAAGCCATTAACGACGCCATTACTCTCTCGCGAGACTGTTCTCTCCCTGCCCCCGTGTCTGCTGCGCGAGGTGAAGCTGATCGAGGCCCAGATCTCTTCCCATTTCGCGTTTATCCGTTCGCTTTTGGTTACCGGTTTTTCCTTTTTTTAATTCTTTTTTCGTTCTTTTCAATCTCGAAGCTGCTTCGATGCTTGCATTTTGCACGGCGCTTTGCAACCATCATCATCGTCGTCCTTTCTTTGGCTTTTTTGCGCCGAGACAAATCTCGTCACGTGAATGATGTTCCTTGGGGGGGTCTTTCCTATTTTGTTGTTCTCCCTTTCCTCGTTCTGTGCCCGTTTGCGGGTAATGCGATTGGGTGGTGTTGGCGGAATCTGCAATGTTACGTGTATCTTCGATGACGCTAGCTCGTATCGACCGCGTTCGTTCTCTTGGGTTCTTCATTTCCGGGTGTCTTTTCGGTCGAATTTGAGTTCTGTTTTGCGGTGCTGTGTGAAATTTCCGCTCGCGTCTTCTTTTGGGCATATACGGATGGGTTTTCTGTCAAAGACGGTGCTTTTAAGTTCTGGAGATTGTTAGCTGCGGTAGTCATAATCTAATCCTCTGTATTTTCTGTTTGATTTGCACTTTAGAGTGGAAGAAACTCGGGAAATTGGCAGTTTAAATTGATGAGCAAAAAATCATTTTTGTTAAGTTCCAGTGTATCCGGCCTGAAATGATATACAAGTTGTTTGGAATACCAAAAAACAAAGCATCACCTATAATTTGATAATGTCGGAGCTTGTTATCATAATTGTTCTAGGGAGGTTTCTAGTGTTCACTTATCTAACTTGTTTGAGTAGAATATGAAAACAGAAAACTGTTTCGATGGCAAAGGAGCCCTTAATTGTGCAAATTCTGATCTTGGTATGTCTTGCATTTGCAGTCTTTACTAGGCTATATCAGGTGCTTGAACGTGTCAAAAAGGGAGAAGGAACTTTTTGGTTCTGTGAAGAAGAGAATGAGAGGCATTCTGTGAGATGACAATTGACACACAGTCAAGTATGGCACAGAGTTTCAGAAGTAACCGGTCTTCTTTTGGCTCCCTTATTGGAAATGAAGGATCCCCTTCGCACAACTCAGCTTTCTTGAATGGAGATGGCTATGATAGCGATGGCTCCAACTTTGCACCCCCGTGAGTTATATGCATTTATCTTAACATCTCATGTACTGAACGTGTGTGTCCTCATCCTACAACTCGAGGATCAGTTGTGGACTTCTTAGCAGTCAACTATTTGCTTCCCCTTTTCTTATTTTCTGTTCTTTCCTATACAGCTAAAAGGACAGGTATTTTGTTTAAAAATTGAGATGATTGTTGATGCAACATTGATTACAATGGAAAAATGATGATTCGATGCATATGTTTTGAGGAAAAAAAAAATTGATTAACTTGATTTCACTATCTACATTTCAACAGCTTGCTATAGGTTGGCATTCAATTCATATTAGATTCTCTCTCCAACACTTAAATCTGATATTTAAATATTTCAGAGTAAATCAGTTTATCGTGATATTATTAACTAGTGCATTATAGTATTTCCTTTCTCTTCTTTATATCTGTTGCTGGATTATATAATCTATTGATAGTATTTTTCATCTATTGATAGTTTTTTTCTCATTTACTAACTTGGTTATATTAGCTCTTACAAGACACCTTTAGAGATATATATGAATTGCACCCATTCTCCTTAGTAATTCCATGTTCTTGCCCTGCAGCACACCAACTACTCTATCAAGGGCTATTCCACCCGAGCTTGCTGGAGCCATACCCTTGTTTGATAGATTTCAGGTGCTTAATTGATTCTTTTTTTCTTTACCCTATTAGATGTGCCTTCTAATAATAAAGTCAAATAACTGTCTTCTTCTCTAGGTGGAGGGGTTTTTGAGGTTGATGCAGAAACAATCTGCTGGAAAACGTGGGTTTTTCTCAAAGAAGTCTGCGGGGTCACAAGTTCGTGAAAAATTTACCTTTGAGGACATGTTGTGCTTCCAGAAGGTGAGCAAGTGTGGTTTTGATAGTAGTAATGTACTTTTAGATGATACAAACCCATGGAGAGCTAATTGTTCAAGTTTGCAGGATCCTATTCCAACTTCATTACTTAAAATCAATAGTGATCTAGTAAGCCGAGCAACGAAGCTCTTCCAAGTAATCCTGAAGTACATGGGCGTTGATTCATCTGAGAGACCCTCTCCAACAAGCTTGGATGAGCGGATTGAGCTAGTGGGGAAATTATATAAACAAACGTTGAAGAGGTCTGAGCTCCGTGATGAGCTTTTTGCTCAAGTTTCAAAACAAACACGGAATAATCCTGAGAGGTGTAAACTTTAATCCTTCATGGTAGTTTAAATATTATTTTGCTTGATTGATTTCACCTTTAGCTAAATTGCCAAGTTTAAACTATTCCAGGCAATACTTAGTTCATGCTTGGGAGCTGATGTACTTATGTGCATCTTCAATGCCTCCTAGTAAGGACATTGGTGGTTTCCTATCAGAGTATGTCCATAATGTGGCACACGGTGTGAGCACTGATTCCGAAATCCAAATTCTTGCATTGAATACTTTGAATGCTCTTAAGCGTTCTGTCAAGGCTGGCCCAAGGCATACGATACCCGGACGTGAGGAGATTGAAGCTCTTTTAACAGGCCGGAAGCTAACAACCATAGTATTTTTCTTGGATGAAACTTTTGAAGAGATTACATATGATATGGCAACAACAGTGGCTGATGCAGTAGAGGTACTTTCAGACCTTATGAATTTCTAAGAAAATTGAATTTTGTACATAAATATAAAGGGATAATTTGATGACAAATGGAAGGAAACATCATTGAACTCCACTTGTTATTTGTACTTATTTATGAAATTCAAGCATGGTTGTTATTGGCATTTCCTTCGCGTCTATAGGTAATTCTTCCTTATACTGCGGTAAGAAATGGCTGTATAATTATCCAGCTACTATGCTGGACAAGATCTCTTTTCAGGAGCCTTAAATAACATTTTTCAAAAGTTAGATACTAGGTAGCACTACACTGCACTGCTCATTCGTTAGAGTAAACAACCATCAATTTGAAAACCAATAGGAAAATAGATGCCACAGAAATCAACCTCCCAAAATTATTTTTAAGCCCCAAATTGTCAGAATTAAGCTGATTGGTCCTTTTTTTTTTTTCTTTGCAAATAGCTTAGAATATTACTGTTATGATATGGATGCAATCCTTGATCTGATTGCCATGGTTAGCCATATTCTTGTTTTCTCACTGTAAATTAAATTAATCTTGGGTGATATTGATGGAAGTGGATTATATTTTCTGTACATACTCATCATTTTCCCCTTCTGAGCTTTGTAAGCACGTAATGATCCAATTTTGTAACTGCTTCAGGAACTTGCAGGGATCATCAAACTGTCAGCATATTCTAGTTTCAGTCTTTTTGAGTGCCGCAAAGTAGTTAGTGGTTCTAAATCTCCTGAGCCAGGCAATGGTGCATACTCTGGTCAACTGTTGCTTATCGAGCATGATTAGTTAAAATAGTCATCTAATGTTTATTTTTGGTTATTTAGAGGAATATATTGGGTTAGATGACAACAAATACATTGGAGACCTTCTAGCTGAATTTAAAGCAGCAAAAGATCGGAGTAAAGGAGAAATTTTGCACTGCAAATTGACATTCAAAAAGAAGCTCTTTCGTGAGTCTGATGAAGCCATAACAGATCCCATGTTTGTGCAGTTGTCCTATGTTCAAGTATGTATCCATCCAATATATTAACTTTTAGCTTTTGGAGCTACTGTTTCTGTTTGACGATGGTAAGGTTGCATTTCTTTTTCTCATTTCTTTGTTAATTCATAACAGTTGCAGCATGATTATGTTTTGGGCAATTATCCTGTTGGAAGAGATGATGCTGCGCAGCTTTCTGCATTGCAAATTTTGGCTGAGATTGGATTTGTTGGTAACCCCGAATCATGCACGTGAGTAACAATTTTTCCATATCCTTTTTATCTTAATGCCCTACTACTCATAATATACGTGGTTACTGCTGCCATTTCATTTTCTATTTGATCTGCATATTTCTGGATCAGTAAGCTTAGTGGAACTTGAATGAATTTTCCGTGTTTTAAGTTTTTTAGCCATTTGATGAGTCTTCACTTTGGTACTTCAATTCTCTCAGTGATTGGACTTCCCTTTTGGAACGTTTTCTCCCTCGACAAATTGCAATTACCAGAGCAAAGAGGGAATGGGAGCTGGATATTCTCTCACGATATCGGTCAATGGTGAGATGATGATCTAGATGAAGCTTTTCAATTAAAAGTCCTTCCTCTCCCATTCACTCTCCCATCCCCGCCCGCTGTTACTTTAAAAGTTTGTTGCTAACTTGAATCAAATGGCTCAATTTCCTTTTCTCTTCACTGCCTTCTATGCTATTGTTTAGTTATCTTGATTGGTAATGCTTAATACGTATATAATATGCACAAAAGTCTTGTCTTACTTGTGCTTCAACTTGCATAGGAGCATTTTACTAAAGATGACGCGAGGCAACAATTTCTGCGAATCTTGCGGACACTTCCTTATGGAAATTCAGTTTTCTTTAGTGTGCGCAAGATTGATGATCCAATTGGACTCTTGCCGGGCCGTATCGTTTTGGGCATCAATAAGCGTGGGGTTAGATCTATCTTGCTTATGTATTGATTCTCAAAATCAATTTATCTTTGTGGTTCTAATTGTTTCTTGATTTTCCTCAACTTGTACAGGTTCATTTTTTCCGCCCAGTTCCAAAAGAATATCTACATTCGGCTGAATTGCGAGATATAATGCAGTTTGGCAGCAGCAATACTGCTGTTTTTTTCAAAATGAGAGTTGCAGGAGTTCTTCACATATTTCAATTTGAAACAAAACAGGTTTAACTGTCTTTTTTTATTTTTTATTTTTTATTTTTCCGGTGAGTTGAATATTTTTGAGTTCCTGCAGAATCCATTCTTTCAAATATAGACTACTAAATCTTCGTACTTCATTCTCATGCAGGGTGAGGAAATTTGTGTTGCTCTTCAAACACATATAAACGATGTCATGTTGCGACGATATTCTAAGGCTAGGTCCATAGCTAATGGTTCTGTAAATGGGGATGCTTCTAACAATTTAAAATCATCTGGTGCGGAAGTTCATGAGAAACGTGTGCAAGATTTATCTAAAGCTCTAGAAGATTCTCAGAAGAATGCTGATCAAGTAAGTGACTATAGATCCTACATTCAATAATTAATCACCAAATTGTGTTTATTGTAACACAATAGTAAATTTTTCATTGTTGCTATATAAGATTTATTTAGCGCTTTAATGAGGGCTTGGGTTCTTTTCCTTCCTCTCTTTTTTCTGTGGGGATGTATGCTAGTAACGCCTGTTTGTTTTTTTTTGTTTTTTTTCTTACTGGCATTAACACTACAGCTTTTGAGCTATGTTTCTTTCAACCGATGTGATAAAGTCTGTATCTTCTGAAACTTTAGTTTGTTAATTAGCAGCCCAGTAATTATGTAATTTGCTAGCATTCTCAATATATTTATAAGAGCATTAAACTGTTCTCTATGTGGCTAGCTTTGCATGATAGAACTGCTAGTCTATTGCATGACGTGAATGCATTGTTAGTTATGCAATCTCTACTTGGTATCATTCCCATCTTTCTCTCTCTCATTCTCACAAAAATTCATATGGTTTGCTATGTTATTAGTTGCTGGAAGAATTACGTGAAAAGCAAAAGCAAGAAGTGACCCTCCAAGAAGAAATGGAGGCTCTGAGAGATTCTTTGAGATTGGAGAAGCAAAACTTAACTGAAATGATGCTGGATTCTGATAGGCTAAAAGCTCTTTGTCACGAGAGAGAGACAGCTCTTCAAGTACAATCCGTTTGCCTAATTATCATTGTATTTTTTTTTTTTTTTTTTTTTTTCCTTTTGAATAAGTTCCTTTGTCTTTTAGGCTGCAATCTCGGAGAAGAGGAGCTTGGAAGTAAAATTAACCAAGTTGAGCAGTCAAGCATCAGAGAGTACTGCAAAGAAAGATTCACTCTTAGCAAATAATGAGGTATGGGGACAGATTACCCTGGTTATGAACTGAGATCCTACTGCTAGTTTATGAATTCTTCTGGAAAATGGTGGATATTATAAATAGGTTGTACAAAAACTTCAAGAAGAACTAAAAGAGCGTGACGAGGAGGCACGTGAAGCAGAAGAAAACATGAAGAAACTGGTAAATGAGAAGGCATTGTTGGAGCAAAGAATATCTAGACTGGAGAGAAAAATTGCTGATGAGGTGACATTTCCTATGATTAATCTTAGCTCAACCTTCCTAATTCGTTTTCCTTGGGAGATGTCTTGAATGGTTTCTGCAAATGCAGACGGAAATTCTTAAGAGAAACTTTGAACAAGAAAGGAAGTCCTTGAAGCTTAGAGTGTCTGAACTTGAAAAGAAATTGGAAGTGGCTGCAAGGGATTTGTCGGCATGTGAGGCAGCTCTTTGTAATAGAAACACAGAGCTAGCTGCCTTACAGAATAATCTAAAGGAACTCGAGGAATTGAGAGAGATGAAAGAGGTAATTAATCTTCACTGATCATTTATCATGAGTACTATTTTTGCTTAGGTGCTTTTTATGTCCTCTCTTTCTGATATAACTTCTTTTCTCCTGTCATTGAGTCGAAAAGAGATTTATTATTAACAATGATGCTCCATCTTCCAGGATATTGATAGAAAGAATGAGCAGACTGCTGCCATCTTGAAGATGCAAGGGGCTCAATTAGCTGAGCTGGAGGTCCTTTACAAAGAAGAGCAAACTTTGAGGAAGCGGTATTTTAATACCATAGAAGGTTTGTTTGCCCATTAAACTTTCTCAATTTGGCTTGAATGTCATTATAATATTTTATTGTAAGGAAAGTTTTGCAACTTTATTATTCACGTGTGCATAATGGCTATGAAATGTCTCAGATATGAAAGGGAAGGTCAGAGTATATTGTCGCTTGAGACCTCTGAATGAGAAAGAGATTGTTGACAAAGAAAAAAGCGTGCTCACAAATGCGGATGAGTTCACTGTTGAACATCCATGGAAAGATGATAAAGCAAAGCAACATATATATGATCGAGTATTTGATGGCATGGCATCACAAGAAGAGGTGTTTGAGGACACAAGAGTAAGTCTTGGATGCTCATGAAGTTGAAATATTTGTATAGGTAGAGTTATGCTGTTTGTTAAGATATATGTATACTTAACCTATCTCCTACATTGCAGTATTTGGTTCAATCTGCTGTAGATGGGTATAACGTATGCATATTTGCATATGGTCAAACTGGTTCAGGAAAGACTTTCACAATTTATGGATCTGACAACAATCCCGGTCTCACTCCTCGGGCTACTACAGAACTGTTCAAAATTTTAAAACGGGATGGCAACAAATTCTCGTTTTCGTTAAAGGTACTTTTAGAAATGCTGCTCAAGTGGTCAAACCTAAGTTCTATTGATTTTGTTTATTGTGTGAATATGACTTGTTGAATCTTGAGAACATATTCAATATGTTCAAGTGATGATTCGCTAGTGACTCTAGTGCTTAATATTTGATTTGATGTCAATGCCAATTTATAGGCCTACATGGTAGAGTTGTATCAAGACACGCTTGTGGATCTTCTCCTTCCAAAGAATGCCAAACGCTTGAAATTGGAGATAAAGAAAGACTCAAAGGCAAGTGAAAAATTTCTGGATTTGGTTAGTTAATTTGAATATCTTTTAATGGAGTTAGAGGTAATATTGGTATTTTTAATTTGTAGGGCATGGTATCCATTGAAAATGTGACAGTTGTGTCAATTTCAACAATTGACGAACTAAGGAGCATAATTCAAAGGGGCTCTGAACAAAGACATACTTCTGGGACACAAATGAATGAAGAAAGTTCAAGATCTCATCTTGTACTTTCTATTGTCATTGAAAGTACTAACTTACAAACGCAATCTGTTGCGCGAGGAAAGGTATCAAATGATTTATCATTTTTGTTTGGTGTTTACTTGTGCAATGTAAAGTCCATATTGCAAAACTTGGGAGTTTTATTCCTTTGTCTCTTGGGTCTGAGTTAGGATTTTGATAATGTTACTGGGAAAGCATATCACACTGTGTTACTTGTAAATATTATAGAGTGACACTGCAAGTCTTCTGCAGCTTAGCTTTGTTGACCTTGCTGGTTCGGAAAGAATCAAGAAATCAGGCTCTTCAGGAAGTCAACTTAAGGAGGCCCAAAGCATCAACAAATCACTTTCTGCTCTCGGGGATGTTATCAGTGCTTTGTCTTCTTCTGGGCAACACATCCCGTACAGGAATCATAAATTGACAATGCTAATGAGCGACTCACTCGGGGGTAATGCAAAGACACTTATGTTTGTCAATGTGTCACCTGCCGAGTCAAATTTGGACGAGACATACAATTCTTTGATGTAAGTCCTTGTTTTTCGCTCTCTTTAGATGGTTGCTTATTTATGAAGTATCTATTTAGCGGATTGTCCTTTCTAGTAAAAGCCGGGTGCATGCAACTGTTATATGTAGATGCCTGAGCCATTATTGATCATGATTGCAATGGATTGTGAGTTTGTTTCCATCACCTGTATAGACCATTGGCTTGGTTTGTTGTGTTCCGTTTTGAACTTACAATGTCATGATCCCAAAAAAGAAAAAAAGAAAAAAAGAAAAAACTATCTGACAGCAATATTCCTTAAATATGCGTGTTCAGGTATGCGTCAAGAGTTAGGTCAATTGTGAATGATCCAAGCAAGAACGTGTCGTCAAAAGAGGTCGTCCGTTTGAAGAAACTAGTTGCTTACTGGAAGGAGCAAGCTGGGAAGAAAGGAGATTGTGAAGATCTTGAAGAGATTCAAGAAGAAAGACCTTCGAGAGAACGGACTGATGGTCGTCATTCCCTGTAATGGTTTATGATGGGATTTGCAAGAACAACATATGGGAAACGACCTATCCTGCAGATTACCAGATATTAATCATGAGCCACTGGAAGGTTACTTTGTTGGTTGTCGGCCACATTCAGTGACCAGTTAAGCCGACTGCCTCTTGCAAAAGCATCTCACAGCGATTTCGGCGCCATCACGGGTGGCTTTTGACTAGCCTAAAGATGATCTGTATAGTCAAGAATATTGTGTATATATTCATTAAATTTTCCAATTGCATATCTAGAAGCTAGCTGGTTGTCGGTAGAATTTAGTTGGTGAAAATTTTGTACTTCAAGATGGCGAGACCACAAATGTATTTATTATTAAAAAGACTTCTTGAATTGCCTTTGATGATTGTCACACATACTTAGTTCACACTAGGAGGATCAGTTCTATAAGATGTAGGAGATATGTGATTTATTGGTACTCAGAGCAATTGTCTGAATGTAAAATCTAATGGATGCATCGAACATCCTCGCGACTTGCTTTTTCAGTCCTTTTATTGTCACTTCATTTTTTAACAAGATTCCTATAACTTGAAAGAGGTTCCAGATCTTGGACATCTTACAGGTCCTTTTGAACAAAAGAAAGGACAGTGCCGTGATGTTGTGTATCACGACCAGGGATTGCATTTTTTCATTTCGATTCGTGCTGGCATACAAGCTGGCATCTATCATCTTGATGAGACCAGCCCCTGTTTTGATGGGTTATGTTCTTTCTTATTCATAGCTGGTATAGGCCGAATTGTATCTGAATACGCAATGAGCCCTTGAGCTTCTCATTCGTGGATCATGGTGCTACTCTCACATGCTCAAAGAAAGCAACCTATGAATCATCACTTAAGAAGCGTCCTCAAATCAAATTCACGCGTGGTGGGAAGAAACTTGAAGTTAAATAAGGCATGGGCAATGCATCACGTCACCGACCAGGCTTCGGCCTAACATTTCCAAAGGAATGAAACACGCAACCTCAGTAATGCGTCTTGGCCCAAACTTTCCTATCGGATGACGTACTCGATGAGGTAATTTAGTCATAGCCAACCCTCACATGTGAGTCATGAGACTAAAACCTGCCTCCTGTAATTATGCAATTTCCCTCAAAAAACGCAGGAACTTTTCCTTCCAGCGCCTTTAAATAGTAATTCAGTCTCAATCGCGGTCCCTCTTAGCCTTAGCAAGCGGGTCCTAGCGGTCGCATGAACACCAATCAAGATTCAGAAGATGGGCCCCGCATGTCGCCCGAAATGGCAACCAAAGCAAGAACCGTGTCGAATTTCCCAATTGCCCAGCTGCGGTCAATTCAGTTTTAACCCTTTAAATAGGGAAGATCCGAAAAGAGAAGACTCACAGCAAAGAAGAAGACCCTTTTGTTGTGAGAGAGAGCAGAGAGAAACAGGGGGAAGAAAAATGGTAGAGGGAGGGGTTCCCGCCATTGACATTCAGGATTTTCCAGGGCAATATCAGAAACTGAGGGAGGCATGTGAGGTTTGGGGGTGCTTCAGGATAGTGAACCACAAGGTTCCATTGGAGTTGATGTCAGAGATGAAGGCAGTAGTGAGGTCTCTGCTTGATCTTCCCTTCGAGATCAAGAAAAGGAACACAGATGTGATAGCGGGAAGTGGGTACATGGCACCCAGCGAGAAGAATCCTCTGTATGAGGCTCTAGGGCTCTATGATATGGGCTCACCTCAAGCTGTCCAAGCCTTTTGTTCTCAATTGGATGCATCCCCTCACCAAAGGTGCTCTTCCTCGTACTCTACACCCCCATTTCGGGCGTAAGAAGTTGATTAACTCCCTCTCTTTTTATCTCTAGACTAAGTGGACTAAAAAGTTGATATATTCTTGAATGCCTTTCACATTGATTCAACTCGTATAGATGGTCTCTAGGACTCAGGAGAACAGTTCTCATCAGTGTCTTGATCTTAGATTATGATGGTTTTTATTGCTATGCCCATAAAATTGGTTGCTATCGGGGCTTATCTGGAGTTATCAGTCGACATAATGTTTTGAAATCGCATCGACAGGTGGGGTTTAGGATAAATTCATTGGCTAGTCATAGACATCCCGTCATTTTTCTTTGGTGATTTGGTAGCGTGGGTTGCTATTCAGTATATCTCAGCTCTCAATGATTGTGTTATTTAGATGGTTTTACAGCTTATTTACAGAAACTGGTAAACCAATATATGGTTATGTCAATCTGTATGAACAGTGGTTTTTTTTTTAAACCTTCTTTAGAGAAGTAATAGAGAAGTATGCCCAAGGAATACATGACCTCGTCATGGACATTGCCGCAAAGATGGCTGAAAGCATGGGACTAGACAGTGAATTGTTCATGGAATGGCCCTGCCAATTTAGGATCAACAAATACAATTTCACTCCTGAAACTGTCGGGTCTTCAGGGGTGCAGATACACACGGACTCAGGATTCCTAACCATTCTTCAAGATGACGAGAACGTTGGTGGTCTTGAAGTAATGGACTCGTCCGGTTCGTTCATTCCAGTTGATCCCTGGACTGGCACATTCCTCGTCAATCTTGGAGATATGGCAACGGTAGGCACTTCATCATTTCTATGATGATTCTATCAAAGATCTCGAAAAGAAAAAAAGAAAGGAATTGGCAAAATTACATGGTCCCTCCATTGTGCTGGCCAAATTGAAGAAAACGAAGCCATTATGTTTGCTTAAAAAAGAGCCCTTTATTCCTTTTTTCATGGTAATTTGTATGCAGGTCTAATTTAGAGATAATAACAGGTGTAAGAAATTCAATAATCAGATCTTTACCTGCAAAGGAAAGGCATAAGCACTGATTACTACAGCTAAAATTTAGGTGATTCCAATATAAGATGTAATATCGTATCTCATAATCTTAGCCAATGAGGTCGAACTGCAATTTTCTCTTACAGATTTTCTCAGATTTTTCGTTTGATGTTTGTGTTGTTAGGTATGGAGCAATGGAAGGTGGTGCAACGTAAGGCATCGAGTTCAGTGCAAAGAAGCGACAATCCGAGTGTCAATTGCTACGTTTCTTTTGGGACCAAAGGAGGAAGTTGTTGAAGCACCTCAAAAATTTGTTGACTCCGAGCACCCGCGTCTCTTTGCTCCTATTACTTATGAAGATTATAGGAAACTAAGGATCTCCAAGAAACTTCAGGCAGGTGAAGCTCTCGCGCTTGTGCATGCTACATCCTGAGCAGATGTGCTGACGCAGCTGAAAGTTCACAGTGAAATGATACCATGTCAATAAGTTGCAAATATCCCTGCCGATAATAAGGAATTCATTTCATTGGATGCTATCAGCTTCCCCATTCTTGAGAAACATTTCTAATTGGAGGCAATCTTAACTTTGCCTGTAGCCTTTCACTTGTATACGCAACATTATTGCAATCGAAATGCAGAATGACAAGTTGCTTCCTCAGATGGATTAGGTGCATCTCTTTCTGCTTTTCTTCGTTTCTGTTGCTTCCAAGAACGAAGTCAGATAACAAGAAGAATGCCAAAATCTATCGTTTGAAAAGCTTGCTTCCTATCTGTACTGACAAGAATTAACATTGACTGTGCACTTGCAAATTTATAAGATATATGAATCTTGTGGATACGAATTACTTTCATCTGCAACGAATTGAGGAGAGAACTGATGAGCATGCAAGCAATCCAACGATGGCTCAACTTAAGTTAAATCCTAAGATTTGATGCTTGACCAGAAAGCCAAGTTCTGTTGCGGCAGTTGACCGTATCTCATGACTATTATTTCATCAGGGTGGTCCAATACGTACGTTTAGTCAGCGGAAATGTAGTGTACATACTGTAAATGGATTCTTGGAGGTTTCAGTTCTAAAAGGGAGCTTCACAGAGAGGAATAAGAAAGCTAAACATGTGCTTTGTCACTGAACCATATCTGGCAAACATGTATCGTCTAGAATCAATCTTAATTTATTGGTTCGGTCATATTTCAAAAGGTGGTTTCACTAGACCCATTTAAGACAATTTGCACCTCACGTGTTTTTCGTTGAACTGTGTTCATCCCTTCGGCTGTGGAACGAGTTTAGACAAAATTTTTGCGTAACGTCTCTTTAACAAAGAGCCAGAAAAGATCTTGCCTTTGACAACAAAATTGAAGTGGCCGTAATGGCTCACCTGGAGTGGCTAGTTCATAATGCATTCACAGGAGATTTATGATGGTTTCATGAATTACCAGTGGACATTGCAGCAAAGTTGGCTCAAAGCATGGGATTGGACGGAGATTTGTTCGAGGAATGACCCTGCTAGCTCCAGATAAACATATTCACTCCTAAATTTGGCTCTTCAGGTATCCGAAATTCACTGACTCGGGATTTTTTACAATTCTTCAAGATGATGAGAGTGTCTGTGATCCCAAAGTAATGGGCTTGTCTGGTTTGTTCACACCAGTTGAGCCCTGGACCAGCACATTCCTCCTCAATCTAGAAAGATATGGCAATCGCAGACACCTTCATTTCTTCCATCAACTGAAACTGGAGGCATCGCATTCTATCTGAAAGGGAAGAAAGCTCTCAATGCACCCTTTTCCTAAAAGAATTCAGATAGTCAAACTAGACCTGCACCGTGACGTGATAAGCACCAATTGCTGGGGCTAAAATCTAGGTTATGGCAAAATGAGGAGCAATTAATCAAACTGAAATTTTTCTTTGAAGATCTTTTTGGACTTCATTCATGTTTATGTTTTACTAGGTATGGAGCAAGAGAAGGTGGAGCAACATGAGGCACCAATTGCAGTGCAAAGAAGTGACTATCCGAGCATCTATTGCTACTTTTCTTCCGGGACTGAAGGAGGAAGTTGTTGATGCACCTCAAGAATTTGTGGACTCCAAGAACCCACGTCTCTATGGCCCTGTTACTTATGAAGATTTTAGGAAACTAATGTTCTCTACAAACTTGAGGCAGGTGAAGCTCTCACGCTTGTCTGCCCTCAATCCTGAACAGGGGTGCCGGAGCAGCTGACTTTACATTGAAACCTTGTCAATAAGTTGCAAAGGTCACCGCAAATGAAAGGAAATTAGATTGCCACAAGAATGCTTAATCTGCATCATCTTAAGCTTAAGACTGCTTAGTATGCTGACAGGGCTTAACTTTGGCTGTGCCTTTAAAATACACGCTTCTGTCATGGAACTTCTGGATCAAAACTCCTGGATCAAAGTGATCTTAATCTGCATCATCTTAGGCTTAAGTCTGCTTAGTATTGGTATGAGGCATTCATTTTAATGGATTTCTGATTGAAGGGATCTTAATTTCGCTGGTGGCCTTTTACTCTCGAAACATTATGCCATTTGATAAATTGAATGACAAGATGTTGCTTTGCTCTCAAATAGATCAGCTATGTCTCTTCTGTTTTTCTTCATGTTGCTTTCAAGAAAGGAAATTAGATTGCCACAAAAATGCTTAATCTGCATCATCTTAAGCTCAAGTCTGCTTAGTATTGGTATGCTGACAGGGCTCAACTTTGGCTGTGCCTTTTAAATACCCGCTTCTGTCATGGAACTCCTGGATCAAAGTGACACTCCTATGCAGCAAACCAAGGAGATAACAGATGTGTAAGTTATCCGAATCCAACCGTGTCATAATAATAAGTTAGCCCTTAGGGCAGTTGCCAGATACAGGGAAGCTAGGACCCAAATTTTGACATTTGAGCAGAAGAACAAGTTCTGTGCAGCAAAGGATCATATTTCTCAATTGATAATTTCATCCCGTGCTAATTAAACACAAATACATACAACATATGTATGTATATAGGCATGTATCTGTACCTATATATGTCTATTCTCCGTTTGTTTAAAGTTTATTGATGACAAGTGAAGGGATGCTGTTGTGGTTCCATACATTGGACAAATTTCACTTGTAAAAGGAAGGTTTTATTGATAGGAAGAAGGAACAAGAAACATCATGTGTCCTCACTGATCATTAAAGTTCATGCACACTCAGCGCATTGTATGCCTCCTTACCTTAATCAGAAGCTGGTCACATCTCTTGTGGACATCTTATCTAGACTTGGTCTATTACACCAACCACATTATAACTCAAATAAACAGCGGGACTCGTGTAGTGCTGGACCTACTCAAAATATATGGTTTCCTAACAGCATGATCTTAATACCAAGATTAGGAAGATGGGGTCTACACGTTACATTGAGTAGTAGACAACAGCAACCGTGGAGGATTTGAATGGAATCATCGTATTGAAGAGACTGACTTGAGCTAACTCTCCCAGAGACAGAGAGGGTATGGTGGAAGGAATGTTCCTGTGAATGACATTCGAGATTTTCCAGGCAATCTCAGAAACTGAGAGAAGCATGCGAGGCTTTGAGATGCTTCAGGATTGTGAACCATGAGATTCTATTGAAGCTGATGTCAGAGATGAAGGAATGGTGAGATTTCTGCTTGATCTTCCCTCTGAGATCAAGAGAAGGAATGCAGATGTCATAACTGGAAGTGGCACCAAGCGAGATCAACCCTCTGTATGAGGCTCTATGATCTGGGTTCTCCTCAGGCTGTGCATGCTTTTTGCTGCCTACTGGATGCCTCTCTTCACCACAGGTCTCTCTCTCTCTCTCTCTCTCTCTCTCTCTCTCTCTCTCTCTCTCTATCTCTCTCTCTCACCTGTAATATTCTGTTTTAATCCAATTGACTGCCATTGTACATGGTTCCTCTTATCTTGTAGAGAGACAATCAAGAGCTATGCCCAAGCAATGCACAAACTAGTCGCGAACATAGCAGCGAAACTAGCACAAACAGCTGGGTTAAGCGGTGAGCCATTCAAGGAATGGACTTGCCACTTCAGGATGAACAAGTACAGCTTCCCTCCTGTGACTCTTGGCTCTTCAGAAGTCGCAGATATGGACTCGGGATTACTCGCCATCCTTCAGGACGACGACAACGTGAGCAGTCTCAATGTGATGGACTCTTCCGGCTCGTTTATGGCCCAAGACCCTTGGCCCCGTACGTTCCTCGTCAACCTCGGAGACCTGGCAACGGTAGGGAAAATTTGGCTTCTGTCCCTTGCTAATGGAAGTTGAAAGTCTCGATATTAGGACAAAACGAGGGCATTAATTTGTTTCAAAGGCCTGCTCAGGGTCCTCTCGTTTGGAAGAACGCAATATTTTCATAGGCCATCAAGATGAAATCTTTCTTCATCCCTAAATGATTTTTAAGTTATATTCGTCTGTTGATTTCCATTACTGGACGGCAGATATGGAGCAATGGGAGGTGGCGCAGCCTGAAGCACCGCGTGCTGTGCAAGGAGGCCGCCACTCGGGTGTCGATTGCCACATTCCTCTTAGGACCGAAGGAGGGGGTCGTCGAAGCACCGCCGCCGCTCATCGATCCTAACCACCTGCATCTCTACGCCCCGTGGTTTACGAAGAATTCAGAAACCTGAGGATGTCCTAGAACCTGTGGGCCGGCGAAGCTCTCACGTTCGTGCACCCGTAATTCCAATCATATCTATGCTTGCGGGCAATTTCATAAACAAAACATACGATACCATCAAAAGTTGCGGCCCAATTATTAGGGGCTACACTATTTTCTAGGAGGTTACGAGTTTGAGCCATATTTTCAGCAAACCTCAATCAGCCTGTGCCTTTGGATAATTGCTACATAATATGGAGAGACTTGTGGCCTTGTGGCATTGTGATGACACACTCGTACATCTACAAGTTAGTTGAGCAGTTTTAGCTCAAACTGAACATTTTTTAGCCAGTATAGAACACTTATGATAACATTTGTAAGAGTAGTTGCGTTAGTCATCCCTCTTTAACTTTTTAACTCATTGAGAAAAAAAAAAAAAGAACATTTAATATGATCGATTTATTTTCTTAATACGATGTCTGCAAGTCAAGAAGTACAATTATTACACAATACAGATTTTATCGAGAATTTAGTTAGAGGGTGCTTCATAAATAGCAATATGAGAAAAAGCAGCAGCTTTGCTCTAAATGCCTCGACTTACCTGCTAACATGCATGATCGATACTTTATAAGACTTGAAAAATTCCAATCTTTCCATCTCACACGGGTGAGCTGTTGCGGTGCCCGGTATCACTTTCTTAGTTCACGTATCTTGGAGTCGAGCCCGACCAAAACCAAACCGTTGTCATCGGCGTCCCATACGTGGTATCTCCATCCTCGGTCAGCCGGATCGCCGAGGGCCAAACGAATGAGGGCTTGAAAGGCGGGACGTGCGGCACGTCCACCGTCCCCGAAAGAATTTGCACAATCCTCGGCATCTTGGGCCTCTCGGCGGCGATCGCGTGGGAGCAAGCCAGCCCGAGGAGCAGCAACCGACGAGCCTCTTCCACTGTGTAGTTCCCGCCCAAACGCTCGTCCACTGCCTCTAGGATCCACCCGTCGCGGTGGAGCGACCACACCCAGTCCAACAAGAACGAGAACCCGCTGAACCCTGCCATTCTCCATGGGCGCTGGCCGCAAACCACCTCGAGGATGACGGCACCGAAGCCGAAGACGTCAGACTCCCGGGTGGCCTTGCCCATATGGAAGCACTCAGGGGCGATGTAGCCGACCGTCCCTGGGATGCCCTGCTCGCCGTAGGAGTTCTTCTCGTTGTCGATGGCGCGGGCGAGGCCGAAGTCGCCTAGGCGAGCGTTGAAGTTGGAGTCAAGCATGATGTTGCTGGCCTTAAGGTCGCGGTGGAGGACCTTCTGGTCATACTCATCGTGGAGGTAGTGGAGGGCGGACGCGACGCCGGTGATGATCTTGTAGCGGTGGCTCCACCCTAAAGTCGGCTTCTCTGGGCCACAAAAGATGTGACGATCCAGGCTCCCATTCGGCATGTACTCATAGACCAAAAGCAGCATCCTTTTCTTGTGGCACCATCCTGCCAAATAAACGCGAGAAGCTGACCACTCCCACCAACTTTTAGAGTGTTTTGTTCTATAGAAATAAATTATTTAAAAAAGATATTTTAATAATGAAAATAATATTTTCTTGTTCACGAAAAATATTCAACCATAAATTATTATTTTAATGAAAAATATTTTGTTGACCAAGAATATTAGATAAAATAAGAATTTCCAACATTACAAAGTACTATGTATTAGGGGTGTGCAAAATACTGGAACCGCCCGAACCGGACCGAACCGCCCGTAACCGGCGGTTCTTGAGGGAACCGGTCCGGTTCCCGGTTCCAATTTTCGGAACCGGGGTGGGTACCGGTCCGGTTCCCGGTTCCATGGGCGGATCCGCCCACCCGGACCGGACCGGAACCTTTTAGTATTAAAAAAATACTAAAAGAAATCCTAAATTAGATCCCATCTCCTCACTCCCTTCGTCTTCGATTATCTCTCTCTTTGTCTCTTCCTCGGTTCCTCCTAATCCTATCACCATTTCGATTCCTCCCCGAGCGTTGATGCCATCGCCGCGGCTCCTCCGCCACTACTATTTGCCCCCTTGCGTCTACCGCAACTCGCCACAGCCGCGGAAAATTGTTTCGCGACCGTTCTATGTTGAAAACCCAACCATAGACCTCCTCCCCTCCTTCTCAATTCATAGACCCGACCGTTCTATGTTGAAAATCAAAATTGTTTTGCGTCAAGATCGGTCTCATGGATCCACCCGGGAACCGGACCGGACCGGCGGTCCGGTTCCCTGGTGGATCCATGCAACAAACGGGTGGATCCCGGTTCCAATTTTTCGGAAC
This sequence comes from Eucalyptus erythrocorys, assembly GCA_014182555.1. Lineage (NCBI taxonomy): Eukaryota > Viridiplantae > Streptophyta > Magnoliopsida > Myrtales > Myrtaceae > Eucalyptus > Eucalyptus erythrocorys. The sequence continues at coordinate 55,385,521 of CM024602.1, forward strand.
CGGTCCTTAGCGGGTGGTTCCCGGTTCTAGGTCGGGAACCGCCCGCCCGGACCATGCACACCCCTACATAGTATGTATGCTGGGTTACAACAATCCATCCATACATCAACATCAATTTTTGGATTTTGCTAGTATAACAATTTTTAGGCTACTTTGATAATAATAATTTATTGTGAGTCACAAATTTTTAAGAGAGTACACTTCATAATAATTTATAATTATTTGTTAATTTTTTTATGATTTAGAATAAACTACAAAATTAAACACTATCATGTAATTATTTTTAATTTTTTTTTTCTAGTTAAGCCATGTTTGATAACCTTCCAGGGAATAACTATATCTGTTCTTTTGTTCATCGGAACCGAAAAAAAGCAGAAATTCGTTTGTTAAAATTTTTGTTCTCTAGAACAATATATATATATATATATATATATATATATATATATATATATTTTGTTCCTAGGAATAAATTTAGAATATAATAAAAAATTAGAAAAAAATTACTTCTTGTTCCCAAGAACAATTCATAGAATCAGCCCTTTTTTTTTTTTTTTTTTTTCTTTTTTTTCACTTTTTTTTTCTTCCTCTTTTTCTTCTTCTTTTTGGCCGGTCGCCAGCCCGGTCATGGTACACGACCAGCTAGATGAGGGGCAACGACCTCGCCGAAGCGTCACCGGCCCCGACAACGCCAAGCCATGGTGAGGCTCCTCGCTAACGGCATGAGGTTACGCCTCGCTAGACTAGGGCGAGGTTGACCTTGCATGGCCTAGGTGAGGTCGAGCCTCGTTGGTGGCCAAGCGAGCGTCGCGTGGCCATCGGCGAGACTTCGGTGAGCTTGTTGGATCTCGCCTAGTCGGTCGTCGATCACGGCAACGAAGAAGGAGGAAGAAGAAGAGAAAAAGAGAAAAAAAGAAAAAATATTAAAAAATTAAAAGAAATAAAAGAATTTAAAAATATATCAAACGCATTTTTATTTTCAAGAATATAAATTTTAGACAGTTATCAAGTGTGTTCTTTTTGTTTAGAAATTATTTTTAAGAATAGAATTAGAAAAAATAATTTTTGATGAAAAATTGTTCTCGAGAATATAATCGTTATCAAACGCGTCCTTAATTTCCTTAAATGAAAATGAGAACATAAATTGAGCAAACATCCCTACACTAGGGGTCCGTTCGTTTCACGGAAAATGGGCCATTTCCGGAAAATATTTTCTCGAAGTCATCTTCCAGAAAATGACAATATTTTCTCGGTGTTCGCTAAAACTCGAAAATGTTTCGGAAAATATTTTCCGGTGTTCGGTAAGAAAAATATTTTCCGCTCACTAAATTGACGAGCGCGAGTACCAAGCTCGAGGCTCGCTAGATCGACAAGTGCGAGTTTAAGATCGATGAATTTGGGGTTCACCTGGTTCGAAGATAGGAAACAAATAAAAGAAAAAGATAAAAAAAAAAAAAAAAAAAATAAAAGAAAAAAAAAAAGAAAAGAAAAAAAGAAGGAAATTAAAAATAATTCAAATTAAAAAAGATGAAGAAAACTAAAAAATAATTCGAATAAAAAAAGGAAGAAGAAATGAGAGGAGAAAGTGAAGATTTGTATAGGTGTGAAGTAGGAGAGATCAAGTGAGGAAAATGTTTTCCACTTTTCCTTACTTTAGAAGACTTTTTTCCTTGAATGGAAAACATTTTCCCCAAGGAATTCATTTTCCATGAAACGAACACCAGAAAATCCGAAACGTTTTCCCGAAAATTATTTTTCGCGAAACGAATAGAGCCTAAGACAACAACAAAAAAAAAGTGAATTATTTAATTTTATTCCACGTTCAAATATGGCGTCGGGTCCAGGGCCCCACAGCAATCTAATTTGGGTCCCACTTAACCGTCCAACCCTGCCTTTATGATGGAACCTTTGGACCGTGTAAAAGGCTGAAAGCAAACACGTTCTTCTGCCACCCCCAACAACCAAAACTTGACATGGATTTTGGCTAGGAGCCAGCGGGGCGGACTAATCGAATTGGGAGCCGCCGAATTGAATCGGCTGATTTGGTTTAGTTTTGGAATCGTCAGTGCGGTTCCGATTCCTAATAGTGAAATTGTTGTTCATGCACTTCGGTTCCCTATTCCAAAGTGCAAAAAGACCGATTGTTATTTTTTAAAATTTTTTATTTTTAAATGGCTCATACATGTCTTCTCTTCTATTTTGATTTTTCTCTTTCAACCCATGACGCTCATACTTGCTCTCCCCTTTTGATCTTTACCCCACTTATTTTGAGTTTTCTTTATCTCTCATGAAGTTCGAGACATTCTCTCTTTTGAATTCGATTGGTTTTATTAGACCTCATTTTCCCTTGAAAATTCTTTAACCTCTAAACCAAAAACGTCACCGGACCAACCCACAATTTAGAGGTGGGATCGGAACCAAACACCTCTAATTTTGGTAGACTATATGACACTTTCAAATTAGGTGACCATTTTCTTAAATTTTTCTGCTTGAATTTGATTTAGCCATGTTGACATTATGATAAATGATATTTTCTCAAAACAATTGCGATTTGACTAGACATAGTGTGTTATACCATAGGGGTGTACAAAGGGATCCGAAAATACTTGGATTATTCAGAACTGCATAGGGTTGATCTAGAATCGACAGTTCCAATGCGAAATAATCTGATTCCCAATTCTAATTTATCAAAATTTGTGTGTATTAGTTCGATTCCGGTTCCAAACATGAAACCACCGACCTGGACTCATATATACACACACACACACACACACATATATATATATATATATATATATATATATATTTCAAAAAAGTCCAGCTCACTTTCAAAGAAAGTGAGTCTTTCTCACTAGCCTTTTGCCAATTACCTTACATTCCTACTCTCATCTCGCAGTCCTCAAAATAGAAACAAAAGGAACAAACCGTAGCCTCTTTTCACTCTCACCGTGAGTCTCACACAACAACGCCTTCAATTCTATTGCTGCATCGTAGACTCTTAAGGCGCGAATGATGATTATTCTAATCAGAAATTGATTTCTAGAAAAGAAATAATTTTTTCTATTTTTGTTTCTAGATGAGTTTGTAAGTAAAAATATCCATTTTATAACTATACAAAATTTTTATTCCCAAAATAGAAATTTGTTTGATAACGATATAAAATTTCTCCATTTTGGACGGCGGTAATAGGTAGTGTTTGATGGCGACCGATGACCGACAACTAGCGATCGATAGTGGTCGGCGACAATCGGTGGATGGTGGCCGGCGACTGGGGTGGTGGCGACTACTGGCGGCCGACGTCCGGTGGCGGGTGGCGGCGAATGGCAAATGGTGGTTGACGGCAATGGATGGACAATCAATTTGTAACAAGGATGAATGATGAGAAGAATTTTTATTTCTCATTTTTGTTCAAAATATAGAAAAATAAAAAAAAATTTACTTTTGATTTATGTTCCAAACCTATTTTTGAAACAAAAATTTATTTCAAAAATAGAAAAATAAAATAATTTTATGAAACGGATTTATATTCCGAAAACAAGTCTGAATAAAAAAAATTGTGTCGGAATAGAAAGATTGTTTTTGGAACATAAATTTTGTTTTGTCATGCACTTCCCTTAATCATCTCACATCTCACATCAAGCTCTCGTCTTGCCTTCAATTCTATAGCTACGTCTTCTGACCAAAAAAAAAACCTCTATCGCTATGTCGTAGACTAGCAACATAGGCTGCGCATGGCAACCATTTTGGGCTGGGGAACAATTTTTTTTTTAGAAATGGTTCTTTTCTATTTCTATTCAGGGACAATTTCTGTGTAAAAAATCCGTTTGATAACTACACAAAATTTATACTTTAGAAATAGAAAAAGAATAGAAATGCATTTGGTAAAAAACAGTTTCTTTTTTATATTTATTTTTTTTATTTTTGTTGGCTGATCGTCGTCGGACGCCGTCGTCGACCGACCTTCGCCCGCCGCCCGCCGATAGGCCGCCGCCGCCGCCGGTTGCACGGCCCATCGGCCACCACCTCCCGCGGTCACTTGGCCGCCTTCGGCCGCCGCCGCCGCCGCCGCCGACCTCCGCCGCCACCGCAGGCGACGGTCTATCGGCCTCCGGCGATCGGCGGCGATCAATCGGCCTCCGGCGATTGACGGCGGTCGGCCGGCGGCGGAGGTCGCCGGCGAGACCGGGCGGCGGTTGGCCGGCGGCCGGTGGCGGCGGCGGCGGCGCGACGGCGAGCGGCGGTCAACGGCGGTCAATGGGCTGTGTGCAAGAGAAGAATAAAAGAAAAAAAAAATTCACTTATTTCTTAAACTTGTTCCCGGAACCGAAGTAACTTTTTTACTTCTCATTTCTATTCCCCGGGCTAACTTTTTATTCTATGGAACAAAAAAATAACTTGCGGTTATCATGTAGGTTTCTATTCTTTTTTTGTTCTCGGGAACAAAAGAATAGAAATTCTTCTTCCCGGGAGTGTTACCATGCAGTACCATAGTCTCATTCTTTTTTGCTGCTGTTGGCAAATTCGATTTCCAACCTAGGGTTCTCTAAGTCATGTTGAAGTTCAGTTCGAGACTCTCGACCTTGTCGAGCCAGACCGCATGGTGTGATACACGAACGTACCCCCTCTTTTGCTGGTACCCTCTCCCTCCTCTGCTTCTGTTGCTCATTTGGGTATATGAGATTCTGCTATTGGTGTCATCTAGGATTCTTGGGAATATATCTTGTTTTGGGTTTGTGGAACGCAGGGAACTTCTTGCACAGCGGGCAGACGACGATGCTGGTAGAAGTGGTGGGTTCAGCCGTCACGTTCACCATTAGAGACCCCGATTTTGTAAAGTCTGGAGATTAGTTCTATGGAACTAATGGGTGGTTCTCAATTCTAATTTTTTGAAATCAGTCCTTAGTGAGCGGTTCCAATTTCAAGATGGAAACATTTCACATGGACCATACTCACATCTCTTATATCAAATTGTCTCGACATTTTTAAATGCACATACATCACAAATTTTGACCATGGCACTAGTTTTGTGGTCTAGACCCCACCTTGATAGACTTAGGTCCGGGTGTCGGGGTTTGAGACTTGGTCTCTATGGACCCTAGTTTGGGTGCTGGGGACTTGGGCATAGCCATCGGGATTTTTTTATTTCTTATTATATAAGTAGATTCATAATTATTCGTAATGGTTATTGAATCAACTTTCCTCCCAAATTTCTCTGCCCTTGAAGAGTTACGTTGAACTGAATCTACTCCATCGTAATAAACTCTCCAAGAAGCCACGTGGAACATCTATTTCTATCTTACCTAGCAACCATAATTTGGCCATTCCAGAAAAGTTTATCAGCATCTTCAATGTCTCTGTTCCCAAAAAAAAAAAAAAAAAAAAAAAAACACAAATTTCACGATAAATGATAAACATTAAGGAGTGGATTTCAAAACCTTAATGAAGATTCGTTGGCTACATAGCTTTGCTATTTGATAAAGCGTAGACATCTAAAGTATCAAAACTTCGCACGAAAAGATACTTAAGTGCCAAAAGTTCGAAAATGTATACTTAAATACCAAAATTGAAGTAAAATTGATTAGTTAAGTGCTAACAACGAGAAATCTCGGCCAGAATGCCAACGTGGCATTTTTCCAGCAAGACAAGTGTAAAATGATGTCGTTTTGCACGCTAACATGACTAGTAAATCGAAAACAACATCGTTTTACATCGGATTTTAATTTTTAATATAAATATTAATTAAATTAAATTTAAAACTAATTTTTTAAAAAAGGACCGGATTTCAAAACGGAGAGGACTGTGCAAGCTCTCACCGCCGTCTCTCGGCCGTCACTAGGAAGGCCTAGCGATGATGAGGGGAGGGTCCATTGAGTTTGCTGGGCCTAGCCAAGGGCCAACAACCCTGCCAACTCGCTAGGAGGGCCTGCAAACCCTTGCAGTTATGCAATCTTCTTATTCTTCTTCTAATTAAATGATAGTTTTAAATTTAATTAAATTAATATTTATATTAAAATTCAAATAAAAGGCAAAACAATGTCGTTTTAGCTCTTCTTTATTGACTCAATTTTTCCGTGAGCTATGTCAAATTTTTGGCATCCTTTACCAAAGTTAGTATTTAAAGGTTTCATTTTTAAAAAAAAAGTGACACTTAAGTATACATTTCGGAACTTTTAGCACTTAAGTATATTCCTTATTAAGTTTTGATACTTATGCAGTATTTTTGCCTTTATTTGAGATAAGCAACTTTTGTTTTTAACGTGCACTCTGTTAACTTTCGATAAAAAAAAAAAAAACACACACACACATCAAAATAAAATATAAAAATAGGGAATTAAAACAGAATAGAAAAAGAGAAAGTTAACAAGAATTCAAACTCACCGAGCAAGGGGACGAGATGCCGGTGGCGTAGGCGATTGATGATGGTGAGCTCCGCTAGGAAGTCGTCCTGGCTCTTCAGCTCGTCCCTCGAGAACTTCTTCACCGCCACCTGCTGATTCTCCGTCGCTAGCACCCCCTTGTACACCACCCCAAAGCCTCCCTGCCCTAGCTTGTTGCTCCCATCGAAGTTCCCCGTCGCCGTCTTGAGATCCCTGAACTTGAACTCCCTTGGCGTCCCCGGCAAGCTCTTCAGCGTTTCCAGGACGTTCGGGTAGGTCCCCGCCCCACTCATCCCCCTCCTCACCCGGACGCGCACGATGATCGCCGCGAGCAGCGCCACCACCACCCGGACGCGCAGGATGATAGCCATGAGCAGCGGCGCCACCACCCGGACGCGCAGGATGATCGCCACCGCGAGCAGCGCCGCCACCAGGAACCCAACAGCCAGCCCGATCACCTGCCCAGTCAGCATGCCTTTCGGCGACTCCTTCACCCAACTCAGTACGCAGTTGAGCTCATCGTTGTCCCCAGTAGACGCGGCGAACCCAACGTCGGAGTTCTGGCTCACCACCTTTCTCGTGTTGACGTATGCCGTCGTGAATGGAGATGCCGGCTTGGGCTTCGTCGGGAAGGACTGGTCTTCGTCGGTAATGTAGACCTCCAGGATCTGTTGGCGGCCATCGTATTCGATCCAGAAGCAAAGGTTCGGAGCGAAGGGGAGGCGTGTTTGCACTCGGTAGATGGTCTGATCAGACCGGACCCAGTAGATGTCGAGGCCTATGTGGTTTGCGTCCAGGTCGTAGTCCTGCTGGAAGGTGTCGAACTCCACGGCCAAGAGGTGGTTGCTGGAGAGGCCGAACGTGAGGGGGTTGCTGGAGAGGCCGAGCGTGAGGTCGTAGGTGCTCGCGCCAAAGCCGCCGACGCGGCCATCTGGGAGGACCAAGTCCGGCACAAGAATGGAAGCCGGGCCTCCACCGGGGTTACTGCCATTGACCTGGTTGATGTTGATGAGGAAGGAGGTTTCGAAGGAGGCGAGCTTGGTGGGGGGCCTGAACTTGATGTGCTTTTTGTGGAGGATCCTACCGGATATGTCGGCCGGAGGGTCGGTTAGTTTGCGGGACTGTAACGGAGAGATGAGAAGGAGGAAAAGGAGGAGGAGAGTGAGGAAGGTGAGGTCTGCGGGGAGAGGCGCTGGAGCTCCGCCCATTTCTTGGAAGGATGAGTGGCTTGATGGATTGAAGAAGATGATGAAGAAGAAGAAGAAGAAGGAGGAGGAGAAAAGAGCATGAACATATTCTCTCTCTCTCTCGTTTGCTTGGAACTTTCTATTACAATAATCCACCATGAGTAAGTCCAGTGGCAAAATTGCTTTAACTAGAAATAATTTTTTTGGTAAATGGGTTAAGAATTCATCACGCCTCTTATGTAATTCAACTATATAAATCAAATTTTATATCTCAAGCATGCCTTATTGTACAAAAATAGTAAAAGCAAAATAAATTGGAGCAGCTGAAAGTTTGTGGTGAAATGATTCCATGTCAATACCACTGATGATAAGGAATTCATTTCAAAGATGCCATCGGTTGTCCTACTCGGGAAAATACCAATTCAACTTCTCTTTTATTTATTTATTTATTTATTTTATTAATTAATTAATTATTTTTTTCCCTTCTTTCTCTTCCTTGACTAGTTGTTGACTAGAGGCGAGGGCCGGCTTGCTAATAAATGCCAGTGAGATCAGAGGAAAAAATAATAAATCATTAAAAAATTATCCATATCAATGATCAAGGGACAACTGTTACCGGCTTTTTTACTTGTAAACGGAACAACATGCCAATCGGAAAGTAGAATGACAAGTTGCTTTTCTCTTGGATAGATTGTTTGCATCTATTACAACAATTTTTAGTAATAGACTTTACAGCAATTTTCATTTGTCTATTTTCTTAGTTTTGGGCGATAAATGGAATTTCCTCCTGCATGTCCAAAAGAAGAAAGATGAAATTCTTTTTTTTTTTTTTTTCTGTCATCACATTAACTACGATCGTATGTAGACCTCCTCCTTTCCAATTGAAGGAGAAGCAATAGTGATTTAACAGAAAATATATAAACAATTAGGCGACGCCAAAAGAAGAAAAGACAACTAAATTACTAAATCGAACAAAAATGAAATACAATTTACACTCCAATGAAAATGACATAGAGAATATCATGATAAAAAGGAGAAAGAAAAAAAGAAGGGATAAGTGCATTGGAAGTCCTAAAATTTATTATGAAGATGCAATTAAGTCCTAAAACTTTCAAAAAGTACAATTAAGTTCTAAAATTTGTCACAAAGTGCAATTAAATCTTAAAACTTTCAAAAGTGCAATCAAATCCTAAAACTTATCAAAATGGTTCAATCTAAGTCCTTCCATTGATTGCACTTTTAGAAAGTTTTAAGATGTGGTTGCACTTTGAGACAAGTTTTAGGACTTGGTTGCACTTTCGAGACAAGTTTTAGGACTTTATTGAACTTTCGTAATAAATTTTAGGACTTAATTGCACTTTTGAAAATTTTAGGATTTAATTGCATTTTCATGATAAGTTTTAAAACTTCTAATGCACTTATCCAAAAAAAAAAAAAAAAAACTTTTCTTTTCCCCGCAGCAGTGTTGCAGTCCTACAAGGCCATTCCGTTCTTTCATATCTCACACCGGAGAGCTGTTCGTTTACCCGGCATCGCTTTCTTTACTCACAAATCTCGGCGTCCAGCCTGACCCGAACTGCGATGACGACGTCATCGGCGTCACATCCGTGGTATCTCCATCCTCGGTCAGCGGGCTCGCCGAGGGCCAAACGAACGCAGGCTTGAAAGGCGGGACGCGCGGCACATCCACCGACCCGGAAAGAATTTGCACGATGGTCGGGGTTTTGGGCCTCTCGGCGGCGGTCGGGTGGGAGCAAGCCAGCCCGAGGAGCAGCAGCCGCCGGGCCTCTTCCGCCTCGTAGTCCCCGCCCAGGCGCTCGTCCACGGCCTCCAGGATCCGCCCGTCGCGGTGGAGCGACCACACCCAGTCCGCCAGGAACTGGAACCCGCCGTACCCGGCCTTCGTCCACGGGCGCTGGCCACACACCACCTCGAGGATGACCGCGCCGAAGCCGAAGATGTCGGACTCTCGGGTGGCCTTGCCGGTGTGGAGGCACTCGGGGGCGATGTAGCCGACCGTCCCCGGGACGCCCTCCAGCTCGGCGTAGGAGGTCTTCTCGTTGTCGATGGCACGGGCGAGGCCGAAGTCGCCGAGGCGGGCATTGAAGTTGGAGTCGAGCATGATGTTGCTGGCCTTGAGGTCGCGGTGGAGGACCTTCTGGTCATACTCATCATGGAGGTAGCGGAGGGCGGAGGCGACGCCGGTGACGATCTTGTAGCGGTGGCTCCACCCTAGAGCCTGCTTATCCGGGCCGCAGAAGATGTGCCCGTCGAGGCTCCTATTCGGCATGAAGTCATAGACCAAGAGCAGCATCCCATTCTGGTGGCACCATCCTATGGGGGAAAAAAAAAAAAGAAAAGACCTTTTTGTTGTAAGAGAGCAGAGAGAGACAGGGGGAAGAAAAATGGTAGAGGGAGGGGTTCCCGCAATTGACATTCAGGATTTTCCAGGGCAATATCAGAAACTGAGGGAGGCATGTGAGGTTTGGGGGTGCTTCAGGATAGCGAACCACAAGGTTCCATTGGAGTTGATGTCAGAGATGAAGGCAGTAGTGAGTTCTCTGCTTGATCTTCCCTTCGAGATCAAGAAAAGGAACACAGATGTGATAGCGGGAAGTGGGTACATGGCACCCAGCGAGAAGAATCCTCTGTATGAGGCTCTAGGGCTCTATGATATGGGCTCACCTCAAGCTGTCCAAGCCTTTTGTTCTCAACTGGATGCATCCCCTCACCAAAGGTGCTCTTCCTCGTACTCTACACCCCATTTCGGGCGTAAGAAGTTGATTAACTCCCTCTCTTTTTATCTCTAGACTAAGTGGACTAAAAAGTTGATATATTCTTGAATGCCTTTCACATTGATTCAACTTGTATAGATGGTCTCTAGGACTCAGGAGAACAGTTCTCATTATGTCTTGATTGTAGATTATGATGGTTTTTATTGCTATGCCCATAAAATTGGTTGCCATCAGGGCTTATCTGGAGTTATCAGTCAACATAATGTTTTGAAATCACATTGACAGGTGGGGTTTAGGATAAATTCATTGGCTACTCATAGACATCCCGTCATTTTTCTTTGGTGATTTGGTAGCGTGGGTTGCTATTCAGTATATCTCAGCTCTCAATGATTGTGTTATTTAGATGGTTTTACAGCTTATTTACAGAAACTGGTAAGCCAATATATGGTTATGTCAATCAGTATGAACAAAGGTTTTTTTTTTTTTTTTTTTTTTTTTAACCTTCTTTAGAGAAGTAATAGAGAACTATGCCCAAGGAATACATGAACTCATCATGGACATTGCCGCAAGGATGGCTGAAAGCATGGGACTAGACAGTGAATTGTTTATGGAATGGCCCTGCCAATTCAGGATCAACAAATACAATTTCACTTCTGAAACTGTCGGGTCTTCAGGGGTGCAGATGCACACGGACTCAGGATTCCTGACCATTCTTCAAGATGACGAGAACGTCGGTGGTCTTGAAGTAATGAACTCATCCGGTTCGTTCATTCCAGTTGATCCCCGGACTGTCACATTCCTCGTCAATCTTAGAGATATGGCAATGGTAGGCACTTTATCCCTTTTTTCATGGTTGTTTGTATGCAGGTCTAATTTAGAGATAATAACAGGTGTAAGAAATTCAATAATCAGATCTTTACCTGCGAAGGAAAGCCATAAGCACTGATTACTACAGCTAAAATTTAGGTGATTCCAATATGAGATGTAATATCGTATCTCATAATCATAGCCAATGAGGTCGAACTGCAAATTTTCTCTTACAGATTTCCTCAGATTTTTTGTTTGATGTTTATGTGTTGTTACGTGTGGAGCAACGGAAGGTGGTGCAACGTAAGGCATCGAGTTCAGTGCAAAGAAGCGACAATCCGAGTGTCAATTGCTACGTTTCTTTTGGGAACAAAGGAGGAAGTTGTTGAAGCACCTCAAAAATTTGTTGACTCGGAGCACCCGCGTCTCTTTGCTCCTATTACTTATGAAGATTATAGGAAACTAAGGATCTCCAAGAAACTTCAGGCAGGTGAAGCTCTCGCGCTTGTGCATGCTACATCCTGAGCAGATGTGCTGACGCAGCTGAAAGTTCACAGTGAAATGATACCATGTCAATAAGTTGCAAATATCCCTGCCGATAATAAGGAATTCATTTCATTGGATGCTATCAGCTTCCCCATTCTTGAGAAACATTTCTAATTGGAGGCAATCTTAACTTTGGCTGTAGCCTCTCACTTGTATACGCAACATTGTTGCAATCGAAATGCAGAATGACAAGTTGCTTCCTCAGATGGATTAGGTGCATCTCTTTCTGCTTTTCTTTGTTTCTGTTGCTTCCAAGAACGAAGTCAGATAACAAGAAGAATGCCAAAATCTATCGTTTGAAAAGCTTGCTTCCTATCTGTACTGACAAGAATTAACATTGACTGTGCACTTGCAAATTTATAAGATATATGAATCTTGTGGATACGAATTACTTTCATCTGCAACGAATTGAGGAGAGAACTGATGAGCATGCAAGCAATCCAACGATGGCTCAACTTAAGTTAAATCCTAAGATTTGATGCTTGACCAGAAAGCCAAGTTCTGATGCGGCAGTTGACCGTATCTCATGACTATTATTTTATCAGGGTGGTCCAATACGTACGTTTAGTCAGCAGAAATGTAGTGTACATACTGTAAATGGATTCTTGGAGGTTTCAGTTCTAAAAGGGAGCTTCACAGAGAGGAATAAGAAAGCTAAACATGTGCTTTGTCACTGAACCATATCTGGCAAACATGTATCGTCTAGACTCAATCTTAATTTATTGGTTCGGTCATATTTCAAAAGGTGGTTTCACTAGACCCATTTAAGATAATTTGCACCTCACGTGTTTTTCGTTGAACTGTGTTCATCCCTTCGGCTGTGGAACGAGTTTAGACAAAATTTTTGCGTAACGTCTCTTTAACAAAGAGCCAGAAAAGACGGTCACTAACAACTGTGTAAAAATTCTCCGATTACCATCTTGCCATTAACAACAAAATTGAAGTGGCCGTAATGGCTCTCCTGGAGTGGCTAGTTCATAATGCATTGACAGGAGATTTGTGATGGATTCATGAATTGCCAATGGAAATTGCGGCAAAGTTGGCTTAAAGCAGGATTGGATGGAGATTTGTTCGAGGAACGACCCTGCTAGTTCTGGATAAACATATTCACTCCTAAATTTGGCTCTTCAGGGATCCGACATTCACTGACTCGGGATTTTTTACAATTCTTCAAGATGATGAGAGTGTGTGATCCCAAAGTAATGGACTTATCTGGTTCGTTCACACCAGTTGAGCCCTGGACCAGCACATTCCTCCTCAATCTAGAAGATATGGCAATTGCAGACACCTTCATTTCTTCCATCAACTGAAACTGGAGGCATCGCATTCTATCCAAAAGGGAAGAAAGCTCTCAATGCACCCTTTTTTCTAAAAGAATTCAGATAGTCAAACTAGACCTGCACCGTAACATGATAAGCACCAATTGCTGGGGCTAAAATCTAGGTTATGGCAAAATGAGGAGCAATTAATCAAACTGAAAGTTTTCTTTGATGATCTTTTCAGATTTCGTTCATGTTTATGTTTTACTAGGTATGGAGCAAGAGAAGGTGGAGCAACGTGAGGCACCAATTGCAGTTCAAAGAAGTGACTATCTGAGCATCTATTGCTACTTTTCTCCCGGGAATGAAGGAGGAAGTTGTTGATGCATCTCAAGAATTTGTGGACTCCAAGAACCCACGTCTCTATGGCCCTGTTACTTATGAAGATTTTAGGAAACTAATGCTCTCTACAAACTTGAGGCAGGTGAAGCTCTCGTGCTTGTCTGCCCTCAATCCTGAACAGGTGTGCCGGAGCAGCTGAATTTACATTGAAATGATACCTTGTCAATAAGTTGCAAAGGTCACCACCGATGAAAGGAAATTCGATTGCCACAAGAATGCTTAATCTGCATCATCTTAAGCTTAACTCTGCTTAGTATTGGTATGCTGACGGGGCTTAACTTTGGCTGTGCCATTTAAATACATGCTTCTGTCATGGAACTCCTGGATCAAAGTGATCTTAATCTGCATCATCTTAAGCTTGAGTCTGCTTAGTATTGGTATGAGGCATTCATTTTAATGGATTTCTGATTGAAGGTGATCTCAATTTCGCCGGTGACCTTTTACTCTCGAAACATTATGCCATTTGATAAATTGAATGACAAGATGTTGCTTTGCTCTCAGATAGATCAGCTGTGTCTCTTCTGTTTTTCTTCATGTTGTTTTCAAGAAAGGAAATTAGATTGCCACAAGAATGCTTAATCTGCATCATCTTAAGCTTAAGTCTGCTTAGTATTGGTATGCTGACAGGGCTTAACTTTGGCTGTGCCTTTTAAATACACACTTCTGTCATGGAAATCCTGGATCAAAGTGACACTTGTATGCAGCAAACCAAGGAGATAACGGATGTGAAAGTTATCCGAATCCAACCGTCTCATAATAATAAGTTAGCCCTTAGAACAGTTGCCAGATACAGGGAAGCTAGGACCCAAATTTTGACATGTGAGCAGAAGAACAAGTTCTGTGCAGCAAAGGATCATATTTCTCAATTGATAATTTCATCCCATGCTAATTAAACACAAATGCACACAACATATGTATGTATATAGGCATGTTTCTGTACCTATATATGTCTATTCTCCGTTCGTTTAAAGTTTATTGATGACAAGTGAAGGGATGCTGTTGCGGTTCCATACATTGGACAAATTTCACTTGTAAAAGGAAGGTTTTATTGATAGGAAGAAGGAACAAGAACAAGAAACATCATGTGTCCTCACTGATCATTAAAGTTCATGCACACTCAGCACATTGTATGCCTCCTTACCTTAATCAGAAGCTGGTCACATCTCTTATGGACATCTTATCTAGACTTTGTCTATTACACCAACCACATTATAACTCAAATAAACAGTGGGACTCGTGTAGTGCCAGACCTACTCAAAATATATGGTTTCCCAACAGCATGATCTTATTACCAAGATTAGGAAGGTGGGGTCTACGAGTTACATTGAGTAGTAGACAACAGCAACCGTGGAGGATTTGAATGGAATCATTGTGTTGAAGAGATTGACATGAGCTAACTCTCCCAGAGACAGAGAGGGTATGGTGGAAGGAATGTTCCTGTGAATGACATTCGAGATTTTCCAGGCAATCTCACAATCTGAGAGAAGCATGCGAGGCTTTGGGATGCTTCAGGATTGTGAACCATGAGATTCTATTGAAGCTGATGTCAGAGATGAAGGAATGGTGAGATTTCTGCTTGATCTTCCCTCTGAGATCAAGAGAAGGAATGCGGATGTCATAACTGGAAGTGGCACCCAGCGAGATCAACCCTCTGTATGAGGCTCTATGATCTGGGTTCTCCTCAGGCTGTGCATGCATTTTGCTGCCTACTGGATGCCTCTCTTCACCACAGCTCTCTCTCTCTCTCTCTCTCTCTCTCTCTCTCTCTCTCTCTCTCTCTCACCTGTAATATTTTGTTTCAATCCAATTGACTGCCATTGTACATGGTTCCTCTTATCTTGTAGAGACACAATCGAGAGCTATGCCCAAGCAATGCACAAACTAGTTGCGAACATAGCAGCGAAACTAGCACAAACAGCAGGGTTAAGCGGTGAGCCATTCAAGGAATGGACTTGCCACTTCAGGATGAACAAGTACAGCTTCACTCCTGCGACTGTTGGCTCTTCAGAAGTCGTACCTATGGACTCGGGATTACTCGCCATCCTTCAGGACGACGACAACGTGAGCGGTCTCAATGTGATGGACTCTTCCGGTTCGTTTATGGCCCTTGACCCTGGGCCCGGTACGTTCCTCGTCAACCTCGGAGACCTGGCAACGGTAGGGAAAATTTGGCTTCTGTCCCTTGCTAATGGAAGTTGAAAGTCTCGATATTAGGACAAAACGAGGGCATTAATTTGTTTCAAAAGCTTGCTCAGTGTCCTGCTGTTTGGAAGAACGCAATATTTTCATAGGCCATCAAGATGCAATCTTTCTTCATCCCTAAATGATTTTTAAGTTATATTCGTCTGTTGATTTCCATTATTGGACGGCAGATATGGAGCAATCGGAGGTGGCGCAGCCTGAAGCACCGCATGCTGTGCAAGGAGGCCGCCGCTCGGGTGTTGATTGCCAATTCCTCTTAGGACTGAAGCAGGGGGTCGTCGAAGTGCCGCCGCCGCCGCCGCTCGTCGATCCTAACCACCTGCATCTCTACGGCCCCATGGTTTATGAAGAATTAAAAAACCTGAGGATCTCCCAGAACCTGCGGGCCGGCGAAGCTCTCACGTTCGTGCAACCCCAATTCCAATCATATCTATGCTTGCGGGCAATTTCATAAACAAAACATTCGATACCATCAAAAGTTGTGGCCCAATTATTAGGGGCTACACTATTTTCTAGGAGGTTACAAGTTTTAGCCATATTTTCAGCAAACCTCAATCAGCCTGTGCCTTGGATGTTTGCTACAAAATATGACAGACTTATGGCCTTGTGGTGTTCGTGACGACAGACTGGTGCATCTACAAGTTAGTTGAGCAGTTTTAGCTCAAACTGAACAATTTTGAGCGAGTATAAAACACTTATGATAACATTTGGAAGAGTGTTGTGTTAGTCATCCCTCTTAACTTTTTAACTCATTGAGAAAAAAATAAAAGGAACATTTAATATATTCGATTTATTTTCTTAATACGATGTCTGCAAGTCGAGAAGTATAATTATTACACAATACAGATTTTATCGAGAATTTAGTTTGAGGGTGCTTCACAAATAGCAATATGAGAAAAAGCAGCAGCTTTGCTCTAAATGCCTCGACTTACCTGCTAACATGCATGATCGATACTTTATAAGACTTGAAAAATTCCAATCTTTCCATCTCGCACGGGTGAGATGTTGCCGTGCCCGGTATCACTTTCTTCGTTCACGTATCTTGGAGTCGAGCCGACCCGAACCGAAACGTTGTCATCGGCGTCCCACACGTGGTATCTCCATCCTCGGTCAGCCGGATCGCCGAGGGCCAAACAAATGAGGGCTTGAAAGGCGGGACGTGCGGCACGTCCACCGTCCCCGAAAGAATTTGCACAATCCTCGGCATCTTGGGCCTCTCGGCGGCGATCGCGTGGGAGCAAGCCAGCCCGAGGAGCAGCAACCGACGGGCCTCTTCCACGGTGTAGTTCCCGCCCAAACGCTCGTCCACTGCCTCTAGGATCCGCCCGTCGCGGTGGAGCGACCACACCCAGTCCACCAAGAACGGGAACCCGCTGAACCCTGCCATTCTCCATGGGCGCTGGCCGCAGACCACCTCGAGGATGACGGCACCGAAGCCGAAGACGTCGGACTCCCGGGTGGCCTTGCCCATGTGGAAGCACTCAGGGGCGATGTAGCCGACCGTCCCTGGGATGCCCTGCTCGCCGTAGGAGTTCTTCTCGTTGTCGATGGCGCGGGCCAGGCCGAAGTCGCCAAGGCGAGCGTTGAAGTTGGAGTCGAGCATGATGTTGCTGGCCTTGAGGTCGCGGTGGAGGACCTTCTGGTCATACTCATCGTGGAGGTAGTGGAGGGCGGACGCGACGCCGGTGATGATCTTGTAGCGGTGGCTCCACCCTAAAGTCGGCTTCTCTGGGCCACAAAAGATGTGACGATCCAGGCTCCCATTCGGCATGTACTCATAGACCAAAAGCAGCATCCTTTTCTTGTGGCACCACCCTGCCAAATAAACGCGAGAAGCTGACCACTCCCACCAACTTTTAGAGTGTTTTGTTTTATAGAAATAAATTATTTAAAAAAGATATTTTAATAATGCAAAAAAAAAAATATTTTCTTGTTCACAAAAAATATTCAATCATAAATTATTATTATTATAATGAAAAGTCTAAATAAAATAAGAATTTCCAACATTACGAAGTACTATGCTGGGTTACAACACTCCATCAGTACATCAACATGAATTTTCGGATTTTGTTAATAATAATTTATTATGAGTCACAAATTTTTAAGGGAGTACACTTCATAATAATTTATATTTTTTTTATTCATTTTTTTTATGATTTAGAATAAACAACAACATTAAACACTATCATGCAATTATTTTTCATTTTTTTTTAATTAAGCCCTATTTGATAACCTTTCAGGGAATAAATATTTCTGTTCTTTTGTTCATTGAAACACAAAAGGAACATAAATCAGTTTTTTAAAATTTTCATTTTTCCTAGGAATAGATTTAGAACAAAATCAAAAAGTGGAAAAAAGGTACTTGTTCTCGAGAACAATTCTTAGAATTAGCTCATTTTTTTTCTTTTCTTCACTTTTTTTTCGTCTTTTTTCTTCTTCTCTTCCCCTTTCTTCTATCTTCTTTTTGGCCAATCGCCAGCCCCGGCCATGGTATGCGACCGGCTAGATGAGGGGTGGCAACCTTGTCGAAGCGTCACCGACCCCTGACAATGCCAAGCCATGGTGAGGCTCCTCGCAACCGGCATGAGGCTCCTCGCAACCGGCATGAGGCTCCGCCTCGTTAGGCTAGGGTGAAATTGACCTCGCGTGGCTTAGGCGAGGTTGAGCTTTGTTGGTGGCTAGGTGAGCATTGCATGGCCACCGGCGAGACTTCGATGAGCTCGTTGGACCTCGCCTAGTTGATCGTCAGTCACGGCGACAAAGGAGGAGGAAAAGGAAGAGAAAAAGAAAAAGATAAAAAGATAAAAATATAATAAAAGTATTAAAAAATTAAAAGAAACAGAACAATTTAAAAATCCTATCAAATACATTTCTATTTCAAGAATAGAAATTTTAGACAGTTATCCAGTACGTTCTTTTGCTTAGAAATTATTTTCGAGAATAGAATAAAAAAATTATTTGTGATGAAAAATTGTTCTTAAAAATAGAATTGTTATCAAACGTGTCCTTAATTTCCTTGAATGAAAATGAGAACATAAATTGAGCAAACATCCCGACACCAATTAAGACAACAACAATAGAAGTGAATTATTTCATTTTATTCCACGTTCAAATATGGCGTCGGGTCCAGGGCTCCGCAGCAATCTAATTTGGGTCCCACTTAACCGTTCAACCCTCCCTGCCTTTATGATGGAACCTTTGGACCGTGTAAAAGCTAACACGTTCGTCTGCCTCCCCACCCACCAAAACTTGAGATGGATTTTGGCTAGGAGCCAGCAGGGCGGACTGATCGAATTGGGAGCCGCCGAATTGAGTCGGCTGATTTGGTTTACTTTTTGGAATCGTTGGTGCGGTTCCGATTCCGAATAGTGAAATTGTTGTTCATGCACTTTGGTTCCCTATTCCAAAGTGCAAAAAGACCGATTGTCTTTTTTTTAAACAGCTCACATATGTCTTCTCATCTATTTCGATCTTTCTCTTTCAATCCGTGATGCTCATACCTACTCTCCTCTTTTGATCTTTATCCCATTTTTTGTTTTTTTGAGTTTTCTTCATTTCTCATGAAATTCAAGACATTCTCTCTTTTGAATTCGATTGGTTCCATTAGACCTCCTTTTCCTCTGAAAATTCTTTAACCTCTGAGCCAGAAATGCCGCCGGACCAACCCACAATTTAGAGGTGGTATCGGAACCAAACAACTCTAATTTTGGTAGACTATATGACACTTTCAAATTAGGTGACCATTTTCTTAAATTTATTTTGCTAGAATTTGATTTAGCCATCTTGACATTATGATAAATGATATTCTCTAAAAACAACATTCATTTGACTAGACATAGTGTGTTATACCATATGGGTGTACAAAGGGATCCGAAAATACTCGAATTATTCGAAACTGGAATAGCGTCGATCTAGAAACGACAATTCCAATGCGGAATGATCTGATTCCAATTCTAATTTACCAAAATCGGTGAGTATTAGTTCGACTCTCGGTTCCAAGTGTGGAACCACCGACCTCGACTCGTATATATATTTTTCAAAAAAGTCCAGCTCACTTTCAAAGAAAGTGAGTCTTTCTCACTAGCCTTTTGCCAATTACCTTACATTACTACTCTCATCTCGCGGTCCTCAAATAGAAACAAAAGGAACAAACCGTAGCCTCATCTCACTTTCATTGTGGGTCTCACACAATGACGCCTTCAAATCTATTGCTGCATCGTAGACTCTTAGGACACGAATGATAACTATTCTAGTCGAAATTAATTTTTAGAAAAGAAATAGATTTTTCTATTTTTATTTCTAAATAAGTTTGTAAGCAAATATATCCGTTTGATAACAACATAAAATTTCTATTCTCAAAATAGAAATTCATTTGATAACGACATAAAATTTCTCCTTTTCGGACGGCGGTGACTAGTAGTGGTTGGCGGCCGGCGAACGAGGCGGCGGTGACCGGCGACTAGCAACCAATAGTGGTCGGCGGCAACCGGTGGACAGTGGCTGGTGATCGGGGTGGTGGCGAACGGCGGTGGCCGACATCGGCGGCGGTGGCGGCGAATGGCAGATGGTGGTTGATGGCGATAAATGGATGACCGGTTCGTAGTAAGGATGAACGATAAGAAGAATTTTTATTTCTTATTTTTGTTCCAGAAATAAAAAAAAAAAGAAAAAAATTTTACTTATGATTTTTGTTTCAAATCTATTTTTGAAATAAAAATTTATTTCAAAATGGAAAAATGAAATAATTTTATAAATAGATTTCTATTCCGAAAACAAGTCTGGAATAGGAAAATTGTTTATGGAATAGAAATTTTGATTTGTCATACACTCCCTTAATCATCTCACATCTCACATCAGGCTCTCGCCTTGCCTTCAACTCTATCGCTACGTCATAGATTAGCAACAGAGTCTCATTCTTTTTTGCTGCTGTTGGCAAATTCGGTTTCCAACCTAGGGTGCTCCAAATTATGTTGAAGTTCAGTTCGAGACTCTCGACCTGGTCGAGCCAGACCGCATGGTCTGCTCCACGAACGTACCCCCTCTTTTGCTGGTACCCTCTCCCTCCTTTGCTTCTGTTGCCCATTTGGGCATATGAGATTCTGCTATTGGTGTCATCTAGGATTCTTGGGAATATATCTTGTTTTGGGTTTGTGGAATGCAGGCAACTTCTTGCACAGCGGGCAGACGACGATGCTGGTAGAAGTGGTGGGTTCACCATCAGAGCCCCCATTTTGTAAAGATTGGGGATTAGTTCTATGGAATCAATGGGTGGTTCTCAATTCTAATTTTTTGAAATCGGTCCTCAGTGAGCGGTTCCAATTTCAAGATGAAAAATTTTCATATGGACCATACTCACACCTCTTATATCAAACCGTCTCGACATTTTTAAATGCACATTCATCACAAATTTTGACCATGGCACTAGTTTCGTGGTCTAGACCCCACCTTGATAGACCTAGGTTCGGTGTTGGGGTTTGAGGCTTGGTCTCTATGGACCTGAGATTGGGTGTCAGGGACTTGGGCATAGCCATTAGGATTTTTTTTATTTCTTATTATATAAGTAGATTCATAATTATTCATAATGGTTATTAAATCAACTTTCCTCCCAAATTTCTCTGGCCGTTGAAAAAATATGTTGAACTGAATCTACTCCATCGTAATAAACTCTCCAAGAAGCCACGTGGAACATCTATTTCTATCTTACCAAGCAACCATAATTTGGCCTTATTAGAAAAGTTTATCAGCATGTCCAATGTCTCTATTTCAAAAAAAAAAAAAAAACAAATTTCACGATAAATGATAAACATTAAGGAGTGGATTTCAAAACCTTAATGAAGATTTGTTGGCTACATAGCTTTGCTATTTGATAAGGTGTTGATACCTAGAGTGTCAAAATTTCGCACGAAAAGATACTTAAAGTGTCAAAAGTTCCAAATGTACACTTAAATAGTAAAATTGAAGCAAAATGGATTAGTTAAGTGCTAACAATGAGAAATCTCCGACCAAAATACCAACATGGCATTTTTCCGGCAAGACTAGTGTAAAATGATGTCGTTTTGCACGCTAATGTGACTAATAGATTGAAAATGACATTGTTTTGCATTAGATTTTAATTTTTAATATAAATATTAATTAAATCAAATTTAAAAATATATATATTTTTTTAAAAAAAAGGACGAGATTTCAAAACGGAGAGGACTATGCAAGCTCTCATCGCCGTCTCTTCGCCGTCACTAGGAAGGCCTAGCGATGATGAGGGGAGGGTTGATTGGGTTTGCTGGCCCTGGCCAAGGGCCAACAACCCTACCAACTCGCTAGGAGGGCCTGCAAACCCTTGCAGTTCTGCAATCTTCTTATTCTTCTTCTTCTAATTAAATTAATATTTATATTAAAATTTAAATAAAAGGTAAAATAATGTTGTTTTAACTCTTCTTTATTGACTCAGCTTTTTGGTGAGTTATGCAAGCAACTTATATTATTAAAAATAATTTATGTCGGATTTCCTGCACCCTTTACCAAAGTTAGTATTTAAATGTCTCATTAAAAAAAAAAAAAGACACTTAAGTATACCTTTCTGAATTTTTAGCACTTAAGTATCTCTTGTATTAAGTTTTGACACTTATGCCGTACTTTTGCCTTTATTTGAGATAAGCAACTTTTGTTTTTAACGTGCACTCTGTTAACTTTCGAGAATAATAAAAAAAAAAAAACACACACACACACACATACACATCAAAATAAAATATAAAAATGGGGAATTAAAACAGAATAGAAAAGGAGAAAGTTAACAAGAATTCAAACTCACCGAGCAAGGGGACGAGATGCCGGTGGCGCAGGCGATTGATGATGGTGAGCTCCGCTAGGAAGTCGTCCTGGCTCTTCAGCTCGTCCCTCGAGAACTTCTTCACCGCCACCTGCTGATTCTCCGTCGCTAGCACCCTCTCTGTACACCACCCCAAAGCCTCCCTGCCCTAGCTTGCTGCTCTCATCGAAGTTCCCCGTCGCCGTCTTGAGATCCCTGAACTTGAACTCCCTTGGCGTCCCCGGCAAGCTCCTCAGCGTCCCCAGGACGTTCGGGTCGCTCCCCGCCCCCCTCTTCCCCCTCCTCACCCGGACGCCCAGGATGAACGCCCCGAGCAGCGCCAAAGCTGCCACCGTGATCCCAACAGTCAGGGCGATGACTAGCCCAGTCGGCATGCCTTTCGGCGACTCCACCATTGTCAATACCAAACTCAGGCAGTTGCCCGTATCGTTGTCCCCTGTAGATGCGGCGAACCCGACGTCGGAGTTCTGGTTCACCACCTTGCTCATGTCGAGGCGTGCCGTCGTGATGAGAGGGAGGAAAAGGAGGAGGAGAGTGAGGAAGGTGAGGTCTGCGGGGAGAGGCGCTGGAGCTCGGCCCATTTCTTGGAAGGATGAGTGGCTTGATGGATTGAAGAAGATGATGATGAAGAAGAAGAAGAAGAAGAAGAAGGTGGAGAAAAGAGCATGAGCATATTCTCTCTCTCTCTCTCTCTCTCTCTCTCTCTCTTTGCTTGGAACTTTCTATTACAATAATCCACCATGAGTAGGTCCAGTGCAAAATTGCTTTAGCTAGAAATAAATTATTTGGAAATGGGTTAAGGATTCATCACACCTCTGATGTAATTCAACTATATAAATCAAATTTTATATCTCAAGCATGCCTTATTGTACAAAAATAGTAAAAGCAAAATAAATTGGAGCAGTTGAAAGTTTGTGGTGAAATGATTCCATGTCAATACCACTGATGATAGGAATTCATTTCAAAGATGCCATCGGTTGTCCTACTCGGGAAAATACCAATTCAACTTCTCTTATTTATTTATTTAATTATTTTATTAATTATTTATTTATTTTTTTTCCCTTCTTTCTCTTCCTTAGGCTAGTTGTTGACAAGAGGCGAGGGCCGGCTTGCTAACAAATGCCGGTGAGATCAGAGGAAAAAATAATAAATCATTAAAAAATTATTCACATCAATCATCAAGGAACAACTGTTACCGGCTTTTTTATTTGTAAACGTGACAACATATCCAATCGGAAAGTAGAATGATAAGTTACTTTTCTCTTGGATAGATTGGTTGCATCTATTACAGCAATTTTTAGTAATAGACTTTACAGCAATTTTCATTTGTCTCTATTTTCTTAGTTTTGGGCGATAAATGGATTTTCCTCCTGCATGTCCAAAAGAAGAAAGATGAAATTTTTTTTTTTTTTTTTTAACTACGATCGTATGTAGACTGTCATCACACTAACTACGATCGTATGTAAAAAACCCCAAACCGACCTCCTCCTTTCCAATTGAAGGAGAAGCAAAAAAAAAAAAATCCTAAACTGATTTTAACAGAAAATATATAAACAATTAGGCGACGCCAAAATTGAAAAATTGTAAACTGTAAAAGACAACTAAATTACTAAATCGAACAAAAATGAAATACAATTTACACTCCAATGAAAATGACAGAGAATATCATGATTAAAAAGCAAAAAGGAAAAAAAAAAACTTTTCTTTTCCCCGCAGCACTGTTGCAGTCCTACAAGGCCATTCCGATCTTTCATATCTCACACCGGAGAGCTGTTAGTGCACCCGGCATCGCTTTCTTTACTCACAAATCTCGGCGTCCAGCCTGACCCGAACCGCGATGACGACGTCATCGGCGTCACATCCATGGTATCCCCATCCTCGGTCAGCGGCTCGCCGAGGGCCAAACGAACGCAGGCTTGAAAGGCGGGACGCGCGGCACATCCACCGACCCGGAAAGAATTTGCACGATGGTCGGGGTTTTGGGCCTCTCGGCGGCGGCCGGGTGGGAGCAAGCCAGCCCGAGGAGCAGCAGCCGCCGGGCCTCTTCCGCCTCGTAGTCCCCGCCCAGGCGCTCGTCCACGGCCTCCAGGATCCGCCCGTCGCGGTGGAGCGACCACACCCAGTCCACTAGGAACTGAAACCCGCCGTACCCGGCCTTCGTCCACGGGCGCTGGCCACACACCACCTCGAGGATGACCGCGCCGAAGCCGAAGATGTCGGACTCTCGGGTGGCCTTGCCGGTGTGGAGGCACTCGGGGGCGATGTAGCCGACCGTCCCCGGGACGCCCTCCAGCTCGGCGTAGGAGGTCTTCTCGTTGTCGATGGCACGGGCGAGGCCGAAGTCGCCGAGGCGGGCATTGAAGTTGGAGTCGAGCATGACGTTGCTGGCCTTGAGGTCGCGGTGGAGGACCTTCTGGTCATACTCATCGTGGAGGTAGTGGAGGGCGGAGGCGACGCCGGTGACGATCTTGTAGCGGTGGCTCCACCCTAGAGCCTGCTTATCCGGGCCGCAGAAGATGTGCCTGTCGAGGCTCCCATTTGGCATGAAGTCATAGACCAAGAGCAGCATCCCATTCTGGTGGCACCATCCTATAGGAAAAAAATGAAAAAAAATGAAAAAAACCCGAGTATTCTCGATCAGCAGCCTTTTAATCAACTTTCGGTGAAATGTCATACCGCATCCCACGATGAAACGAAAATTGATAACATCATGATAATTAAAATACGAATTTCCCACATTACAAATTTATATGCCAAGCTCATGATACTTCAATGCCAACATCAACATGAATTTTCTTCCTCTTTATTTCCCCGATTAATTTACACGATTGGAAATGACGTCGTCCATAGAGCAGACGTCGAAACTCCAATTGTTGCAAAAAATAATAATTTTTTATTCGATTTTTGGTTGAGCGCATGTGCCGAGATTCGCGGCCAGCCTTGACGCGTTTGGGGTGGCTCAAAGACACAAGTTGTCAAATTTTCCAATTTAATAAAAACATAATATTTACATATACGATGATAAATATAAATGTATAAAGAAAATCGATTTAAAAAAGAAAAAACGAAATCACTTTTTCAGGATGAGTTTCTTTTCATGAAGAAAACGGGGGCATTTCCAGCCGCGTGCCGTGGCGTGGGGCCCGGCAGCTATCTGATGTGGGTCCCACTGGACGGTCAAACTCTTCTTTTAATGATAGAATCTTTGGACCGGCGGAAAAGCTAAGCTAACACGTTTTTGCCAGGTTAGTTTTCTGCCACCCGCCCACCAAAACACTCGATGTGGATTTTAGCAGACCATATGACACTTTCGAGTTCGGTGGCCATTTTCTTAAATTTTAATTTTTTTTCCCGAATTTAATTTAGCAATCTTGACATTATTAAAGAGAGAGAGATGATGCTTTCCCAAAAGGATGTGGATTCGTATGGCGTGTTATCAAATCTTTAAATACATGTTTTTTTTTTTTTTTTTTTTTGGTGACCCGCAACCCCGCACGGCGGATGTCGGGAGTAAACCATTCATGGTTTCTTTAAATACATGTTCATCACAAGTTTCGACCACATTTAGGGAAGCGGTATTTTTATCAAATCTTTCTTCTTGTTTCGGAAAGGAGAAGACTTTGGCAATTTTTTCTGTTAAGATAATGTTTGACTTTTATTTAGTAGGATGCAGAGTCTTGAATTGGAGTGCAATTTTTGGGGAAAATAAATATATAAATGAATAAAATAAAAGGGTGGTGGGAGGGCGGACCGAGAATGGATTTCAAGAGTCAACTATATTTGAGGCTCTTCCGTATTGGCCCGTAATTACTCAATTGCTGAATTTTCTCCTCGAATAAACGGAAAATTAGTTTCCCAACATGTCCTCAGACATAATCATTATAGGCTGAAGTCTTGACAGATTGAGCTTCCTTTGATTGGAGAAGGTGGGTAGTAGTTTCAGGGATGTGTTTAAATTTTAATTTCCCTAAGCTTTTTATTCCTAATTTAATAAATAGCTACATAATCATTCATAATGATTCCTGAACCGATTTCCCTCCCAATTTTCTCTGAGCCATCATCAAAGAAAGGTATTGATTTAAACCTACTCCAAGTATTCCAAAATTCAACGTGATATTCGAAGAGGCCGTACGGAACGTCTATTTCTAATCTTTCCAAGCAACCATAATTTGACCATTCAAGAAAAGTCTTATCAGCATTTCCAACGTTTGTATCCCCCAAAAAAAAAGGATAAATGAAAAATATCAAGGACAGATTTTTTTCAAAACCCTATATCAAAATTCGATCATTTAAAAAGCAATTTTTTTTTTTTAAACGTGCGCTCCCCCAAATTTCAGTGAAAAAACATGCATCGAAATTAAAAATTAAAAAAAAAAAAGGGAATAAATTGAAATTTAAAAAAAAAAAAGGAGAAAAATAGCAAGAATTCGAACTCACCGAGCAAGGGGACGAGGTGGCGGTGGCGCAGGCGGTTGATGATGGTGAGCTCCGACAGGAAGTCGTCCTTGCTCTTCAGCTCGTCCCTCGAGAACTTCTTCACCGCCACCTGCCCGTTCTCCGTCGGCAGCACCCCCTTGTACACCACCCCGAACCCTCCCTGCCCCAGCTTGTTCCTCTCGTCGAAGTTCCCCGTCGCCTTCTTCAGATCCCTGAATTTGAACTCCCTCGGCGTCCCCGGCAAGCTCTTCAGCGTCCCCAGGATGTTCGGGTCGCTCGCCACCCCCCTCCGCCGCCTCACCCAGACGCCCAGGGCGGCCGCCCCGAGCAGCGCCAGCACCGCCGCCGGGATGCCGACGGCCAGCCCGATCACCAACCCCCGCGGCGTGCCCTTCGGCAGCTCCTCGACCGTTAGGTTCCAACCCAGCACGCAGTTGAGCTCCACGTTGTCCCCGGTGGCCGCAGCGAACCCGAAGTAGGAGTTCTGGCTCACCACCATGCTCGTGTCCAGGCTCGCCGTCATGATTGGATTCGCCGGCTTCGGCTTCGTCGGGGTGGACTGGTCCTCGTCGGTCATGTAGACCTCCAAGATCTTCTGGCCGCCGTCGTATTCGATCCAGACGTGGAAGAATTTGGTGCCGTTCGGAGCGAGCTGGAAACCTAGGCCCGCCAGCGAGACGGTCCGGTTAGAGCGGACCGAGTTGATGTCGAGGCCGACGTGGTTCGCGTCCGGGTCATAGGACTGCTGGAAGGTGTCGAACTCGACGGCCAAGAGGCGGTTGCTGGGGAGGCCGTCGGTGGCGGCGTTGGTGAGCCCAAGGTAGCCGCCGGAGCTCCCCGCCGGGAGGGTTTGGTCCGGCGCGACGATGAAAGCCAGGCCCTCGCCGGGGGTAGCGTTGTTGACCCGGAAGATGTTGATGACGAAGGAGGTGTTGAAGGAGGCGAGCTTGGTGGGGGCCTCGGGGGGCCCGTCCCAGAGCTTGAAGCCTTGCTTGTAGAGGATCCTGCCAGATCGGTTCGTGAGGGAGTAGTTGCCTGTGGAGTCGGGGGTGACCTGGAGCGCCTCGTTGGAGATGGTGGCCGGAGAGATGACATTAAACTTGGCGTAGTAGGAGGGATCGAAGGGGCCGAACTGGAGATCTTGCACTTTGAGGGACTTTGACGGAGAGATGAGAGGGAAGAGGAGGAGGAGGAGGAGGAGGAGGAGGAGAGAGGGAAGAAGGTGAAGTTAGCCGGGAGAGGCGCTAGAGCTCGGCCCATTTCATGGAAGCTTGAGGGGTTTGGTGGGATTCAAGAAGACGATGAAGAAGAAGGAGAAGGAGAAAAGGAAGGAGATGGAGAATCCTGGGGTGGCCTCCGTTTCTCCGTTTTTCTTTTAACGTATAACACCCTCTCACTCTCTCTCTCTCTCTCTCTCTCTCTCTCTCATTGCTTGGAACTTTCCAATACAATAATCCCACCACACGTAAAGACGCCAGGGACAAAATTGCTCTAGCTAGAGATAAATTATTTGTAAAATGGGTTTAGCATCTATGGACCCTGTAACAGATTTTCAACGTTAGTAAGTAATTGAGCATGTAAAGACATATCTACTTTTGTACCTCGACTCAATTTAATATTGGAGAACTTAGCATTACTTGCGCTCTCCCTCATATCAACCAAGGTTATTCCCTACGAAGCAATGACGCTCTTCAAGAGTCTTCGTGTCCTGTCGGATATTTCGACATGTATTGGACACTCTCAGATACTCTCTAACACTCGGTCAACATATGTCGAAAAATCCAACAACTAACTTTTTTGACACTTTCCAACACTCGAGTTGAAATTCTAACATACAAATTTTTGACATGTGATTCCGATATCGAGATCAATTTTAAAAATTCAATAAATAATGTGTAAAAATATAAAATACAATAATAAAAATAATAAATGGAGAAAGAAGAAAAACTTAATTTTCTTTTCTCTTCGACTCTCACTTCCCGTGATACACAATTCACCCTTTAAGTTTTTTTTTTTTCTCCTTTCCAACTTATCTAACATGCAGGTACATAATATGGATCGCTTGTTTTTTTTTTTTCCAAATTTTATAAATTATTAAAATAGAGTTGAATTTGTCAAATTGAAACAATAAATGATATTAATAAATGGCGGATTAATGTTTTTTGTGTATATTCATTTTAAGCTTATTTATTATTTATTTATGAATTTGATTCAAATTAATTTGACTGAAATAATAATAAAAATGATAATTTATTATGTATATATAAAAATATGTATTTAATATACAACGTGTTCTAACGTGTCGGAATTCTCTATTTTTTAAGAAATGACATATTGGTATATCGTGTCGTGTCGTGTCACGTATTGTATGTCTCGTGTCATTGTCAATGCTACTTAGGTTATTCCTGTCTTTGATTGCACCGTCGAAATGACTTTAATCTAGTGGGCCAAAATGAGCGTGAGAGCGAGCACAAAAATCGAAATTGAAAAAGGAAATCTGAAATTATCAATTGATCCTTCCTTGTTTGTCTTCAGGGGAAATGGTCCGGTCAAGGACGCAATGCCTCACTCTTATCCTCGACTAGGATGATAATTGTATTATAACTTCTCCTCTTCGAGCCCTGATGAATGGTCAAATTTCTATATTTTTCTTAGCGTTGAACTTTCCGATCATTTTGAGGGCAAACGGACCTGCACTTTGTACTGCTCTCCCTCTAATTACATTATATGTGCATAGTCGTCATATATAGCCTGCAGATGAAGCCTGGTTCAGGTGTGTAAGTTCGGGTTCGAAGATGAACTCGGTCCTGTGCGCGGTTTGGACCATTTCGCTGCGTATAAGCTCATCTCAGAACAAACTTCTGCATAAACAAGATTGAAAGCATACACAAGTAGTAATAATCAGCAGCTTGAATAACGAGCTCGCGAAATCTACCATGGCATCGTTTCACATGTTGAATGTAATTCTTTTGATATCGAGGAACCATATTTATGCGGTCATCATGTTAATGGGTTCTTTAAAGCCTTGTTATTTGACATAAAGAAGATAAAAGAGCAGATTTTATCTGAGACAATGGGTTCGAACAATTCATAATTCATCGATTCGCTTGGCATTTAGTTTGACGGGCGATTTGCACACGTCTGCTGGTGTGAACAGGTTTAGGGTAGATGCTGTGGCTTGATAAAGACACGAATTAATATACACACTAAAGAAAACTGCCAGCCTGGTTAATCTGTGATTCTTGTTTAGTATTGCAGTCCGACCATGATTAACAAATATTCTCTCCAGGCTCTAGCTCATGCACCTGTCTCCAGTCTTTACAGATAACGTGCCCTCCCTATAAAGTAACGAAAAAGGCGAAACCAAAGTTGAAAAATTTATGCAGGGATTAGTGAGTTCCCACTTGAGAAAACATCGCACCATCATGCACCTGAGGAGTAGATCTCTTTTGATCATGCAATGGATCGGAAAAAAGGTTAGCTTTTGCTCGTGGTATTGGATCAGTTCTGCTTTGTGTTCGTGATTATCGAATAAAGACCATTATCACGAAGCAACTTTATAAAGATGGTATCTTTAAGCTTCTCCTTTTTGTTTACTTTTGGTCCGAGTCAGAAGGTGTTCGTTGTACACGGTTTCGTGAGATTAACGGTGAAATAAAAAGATTGATGATGTTCACATATTACCTAATAGTCAAATAGAAATTTTGGTTCCTACAGGAATATCAATTAGTTTATGCACTTAAACGAGGAAACTTGAGGAAACTGTATAAGTTACTACCTCATCAAAGCTTCAGGGGATAAGATCAGATGGCACTTTAGACCAGTAAATTCTGCACTGAGCAAGTCTGACTTTATAAAAGTCAGAGCTTCATAGTTTGTAGTGTATGTGAAGCTTCCCTTACATCGCAGATTTCCTGCAATAGCAAGGAATGAAAGAATTCGAACTGGGTTTCAAGAAATTGACCGAAAGGCAAATGCTTGAAGTCTAAACTCGTGGCTAGATCCGCTCCACATCAACATAGCAAAATGTCCATCCAACCTGTAGAGCCTGATGGCCCAAAGTAAGGAATTTCGTGATATTTTTCGGCCGGGAAAAAAAAAGATTTAGTTTAGATTTTTTTGTCACGGCGCCCCTGGTTTAGTCCCAAATCTACCAATTCTGCAGAGATGAAAACCAATCCAAGAAAACAAAAAATGACAATGAAATAATGATCCGAGACTCAGAGGAACATATCTGACCATGGCAAAGAAAACGTGGCAAGACTGGTATGATTCAATGAGCCTGTTCACACAGTGACAAACAAGTGCCAGTCACAAGAAGAATGTTAAAGCTGTTTACACCTAATGGAAGCTTGTCCTTTCTGTGAAGATCATATCAAGATGCCCATGTCAGGGCTGAGGTAAACACAGGTGACGAATTTCTGCAATTAAAATAGTCGACCATTGGCGAAGCAGAAGGTTTTCGATGACTCCACTCGAAACAAAGGAAGTTTCTTGTTTATTTAACCTCTTTGAAAACTTCTGACGCGAACTATATGATAATCGTTGTCCTAAGCCAGATCAAGTCGAAGTCTCTGCAAATTATTGCTCTGAAGTAGTTGATTCTTCTGGTGAGAGATAAGGGTCCTCTTCTTTCCTCTACCAAATCTTGCTGCGTCAACACTTTCGATTGGGTTCTGCATATCTGCACATATCTTCAGTAGCCATGTCGACATCTAAGATTACCCTATTGCGAAATCGCGAGTAATTTGGCCTTGAATTGAGGACTTTTTTTTTTTTTTTTTGGACGAAGATGAAGATTGCATATAATAAGCTAAGAAGCAGGATTACAGTACGTGGGAGAGTCTAGACAGAGAATATTAAAAAGGTTCCGCGGTGGAGAGACAAGCCAATTGTTTGGGAGATAACCTGTTAAATGTGATTTGGCTAGGAGATCAGCAGCTTGGTTCGTCTGGCGCGGTTCGAACCGGAGCTCCACGAGAGGGAGAGAGTCCAGCATGTTACGGCAATCTTGGGCTGCTTGGGAAGAAGCCCAATCCGACTGTTGACGGCCCAAGATAGACTCCACGGCAAACAGACAATCAGTTGAGATTAAAACAGGTATGGGTTGAGTTCATGCGGGAAAGAGAGAGGCTGTCAGAGATACTTTTCGGAAGTCTTCAACTTTTTCAAGTGCACGTCGAATACTTAGGGGTTTCTCCAGCCAACGCAGATGAAGCTCGGATCTTTTCCACGAAGCCACCCACACAATAGCCATCTTCAGATCGACACAGACCCGCGATGGAGGCGTCCGATTGCGCATCCAGCCATGCACAGTCGACATTAATTTTGAGGGATCCTGGGATCGGAGGTGTCCAGGTTTGTGGTTCGGTTTTTTGGCTTCTAGTACTTGGATTCCACTTCTCGTATAGTCTTTGAGCTAGGCGGGCCTCAGTGATGATTTGATCTTGTTTCTCGGTGCGTCCATGGAAGATCAAAGAGTTTCGGTCTTTCCATACGGTCCCGAGGGAGGGATGCGAAGGTACCTTTTTGGCTGGTAGAGATATCGGAGTGCAGGTACTCGTATACCCATTTGTCTATCCTTGTTATGGACGTTGAGGGAGCGGGGCTTAATTTCTTGAACTTTTCCCATATTAGCCGAGACCACCAGCATTCACAAAAAAGGTGTTCTGTTGTTTCAGGTTGCAGTGGACACCGGGGACAAAATGGATCAGGGAGAAGATTGCGCCTGTGAAGATTATACCTTGTTGGTAAGCCCTCTGTACATAGACTCCATGTAAATTGTTTAACTCTAGGGCTCGTTTTTAGGTTCCATATTTCCCGCCAAAGCTGTTGCGGAACTTGGTAGGATGAGGATGCCGTGTTTGATTTGTTTAGCTGACTGGCTGATTTGAGAATGTGATACCCTCTTTTAATGTTGTAGTCCCCCGGATGGCCAATCCAGATAATTCGATCTGGTTTGGGGCTTGTACTTAGAATCGTGGCTTTATTTCGATGCAATATTGTTGTCAAATAAATCTGAAATTAGTTGAGCATTCCATGTGCGTGTATCTGGATGTATAAGGTCAGCAACTAGTTGAGGGTCATTGTAGTTAGCTGGACCTCCAATTCTACCAGAAATTAGCCATCTATCCTCTCGTAGATTAATAGACTTACCATCCCCAACTTCCCACTTTAGATGAGATTAAAGCGAGTCACGACCAGTTAGCAGACTTTGCCAGCCCCAAAAAGGTTTGTATCCTTTAGTAGCAGTCCATAAGTTGCCATGAGGAAAGTAGAGGCCTTTAAAAACTCTGCTTCACAAGGTCTCGGGAGCCTTAGCTAGTCTCCAGGCTTGTTTCCCTAGCATTGCTGTATTGAACATGACTAAGTCTCTGAAGCCCATACCACCCTTTGCTTTTCTATTTTTTAGGAAGTCCCACTTTTCCAGTGAATTCCTTTTTATCAGCTCTCTCGTTTCCACCAAAAATCTGAGATTTTACGTTCAATGGTACAACAAATAGAGATAGGGATCTTAAAAATCTGCATAGCATATTGTGGTAATGCCTGAATCACCATTTTTATCAGTACTTCTTTGCCCGCCTTTGAAATGAGTTGCTCTTTCCAGCCCGCCAATTTTCGATCCACTCTAGCTAATATCCAGTTAAACATCTGTTTTTTAGTCGATCCCCAGTCAGAAGGTAAGCCAAGATACTTACCCGTATGTTCAAGGATAGGGACTCTGAGTGTAGCTGCAATGTTATGCTGAAGGTTCTGTGGACATGTAGCTCCCATAAACAGACCGGGCTTGTTTAAGTTGATCCCCTGGCCTGACGCAAAACAATAACAGTTTAAAATATTGGCTAGACTCTGGGCTTCTCTAATAGTTCCATCTAGGAAAAAGATGGCATCATCAGCGAAGAACAAATGAGATAGGATAGGACAGTGCTGATTTAACTTTAGACCCTTCAGGGTACCATCCATAACAGCCTTGTGAATCATATGGGATAGTGAATTCGCCATAATGATAAATAAGTAAGGGGATAAAGGATCCCCTTGTCTGAGTCCTCGCGTAGGATAAAGAGTATCTCCTGCATCACCATTGATTAAAATTCGGTAAGTGACAGATGAGATGCAAAACTTCACTAGATTAATCCATTTTTCATGAAAGCCCATTTTCAACATTAGATCACCTAAGAAGTCCCACTCCACTCGGTCGTAAGCCTTCTGCATATCTATCTTTAGAACTCCCTGGAATTTTCTTCGTCTTCTTTTAGTTCGGAGGTGGTATAGGACTTCTTGGACAATGAATATATTGTCTTGAATTTGCCGGCCACTGATAAATGCACTCTGTTCAGGCAATATAATGGTAGGCAGCCAAGGTTTAAGCCTGTTTGACATAATTTTGGCAATGATTTTATAGCTGTAATTGCAGAGGCTAATAGGTCGATATTCTCAGTGATTTGTTCCTGATGAGCTGTTTTTGGGATGAGGGTAATATGGGTTTCATTGATAGCTGGATCAAAACGTCCTTCTCTCAAAAGGAATCCACCATATGAAATATGTCTGTTTGTATAGTAGCCCATTGACTTTGAAAGAAGAGACCATTTAATCCATCCGGCCCGGAGACTTAGTAGCACCCATTTGAAAAGCAGCCCAGTTTAACCTCCTCCATTGTAACCTCTCGCTATAAGAGAATCGTTCATTTCCTCGAGACACTACTTGAGGACATTGATCTAGCACTCGCTCATAGTATCGATCCCCTCAAGTAAATAACTGCTGGTAGAAAGCATGGATGTGCTGATGAATAGCTCGAGGTTCACGTATCCATGCATTTTCTTCGATCTTGAGCATATTAATTCTATTCCTTAGTCTCCTCTGGATCGTAGTGGCATGAAAAAATCTAGAATTTTTGTCCCCCCACTTTAGCCAGTTGATTCTGGATCTAATGCCCCAATGCATCTCTTCTTGTCGCCATAAAGTGCTCAATTTTTCAGTAATGGAATTGTACTCCGCTTTGTTTTCTGTATGGTCTGTTCTGTTAATGAGGTTTATGAGTTGGCTTCGGAGTTGATCAATTTGTTTTGATGCATTGCTGAAGGTTCTCCTGCTCCATATTCTCAATTCCTGTATTAGCTTAGATATTTTGGTAACCAGATCCCCTTGTTGCAGAGTTGCTGATCTCCAAGCTTGATCAATGATCGCTGAACATTCAGGATGGTCAAGCCAATATGCTTCAAAACGAAAACATCTCCTCTTTACTGATGGCCTCTCATTAAAGCTGAGTAGAATTGGACTATGATCCGACCCCAAAGCTGGAAATGCAAAGACATCGCGTTTGGCCAGGTAAGCCTCCATTCTAAGTTACCAAGTACCTGTCGAGTCTTTCTTGGACAAGAAAATCTCCATCTCTTCTATTGGACCACGTGAACGCACATCCTTTACTCTCCACATCTAATAAGGAACAGGAATCTACAAACTCTCGAAAAGCTGTCATTCTAAACCTCTCTGCAGGCCGCCCTCCCAACTTCTCCCAATAGTAGAGAATTTCATTAAAATCCCCTAGGCAAACCCGGGGGCGATGATTCTTCATGCCGACCAGAAATAAATTTCCATAGAGATACTACGTCTTGGAAGGAGGTAGAAGCATGTAGGAAAGTGATTTTCAACTCATTAGAGCAGCCATTGATATCACAGATACCTCTAGTAACTCGAACTGCTATAATCCACTTGAAGTTTAATGTCATCCTCCCAAAACAACGCTAACCCCCAGCGGTACCATTAGGACCGACAAAGGAAGAGGAAAACTTTAAACGACGCTTAATATTATTTACTAGTGAGGACTGGTTTTTAGTTTCCATGAGGAAAACTATATTAGGTCTCTCACGAACCACTAGGGCTCGTAAATCTTTGGTGTCAAGGGAGAGCCAAGACCTTGACAGTTCAGCTGAGTATTTTCATGGCTGCTGGGTGGCTTTTGTCGGCTAGCCACCAAAGCCCCCTGAATCTCCATCCCATAACTGAATGGGAGTCTCCATGAGGTTGTCCGACTCCATACCCATCACTTGAGTGCCTTTCCTATCATAGGGAGTGAAGCGTTTTTGTTTCTTTTCATACTGGCTCTTGATGCACCCGGAATACTTATCCCTGTAGTTAGCTTAGGGAATTCTGTTATCTGCTCAATTTGCTGCTGAATCCGCTTTCCTTTTTTAATTGCAGAAATTTCATCCGAGGATACTTTGCTGGTTTCGGGGTAGTATGGTTGATAGATAACAATGGCTTGGCTGCTTTGTTCGATGGAATCTTTTGTGTTTCTTCCTCCACGGGACTGATTGGAGTTTCGGGAACCATTTCTTCATCCAAAGAAGGTAAGATCAATATCCCCATAAAAAGTTTTCCAGCGGGGACTAAGTCGTTTTACTTGACCTTTAACCGGTTTCCGAATTTGCGTTTATCATCCTCTTCTTCGAATCCACATATGGGAGTACCGGACATTTTGTAGTATAGTGATCCAAACAGCCACATGAATAACAATAAAATGGGAGCCTTTCATACTTGAAATCAACCCACCAGTGTCGATTACCAACATAGATGATGGTTCCAGTTTTCGAGAGGAGAGATAAATTCATGCACACTCTAGCCTTCCCGATCCTTCGAGAACTATTATTACGGGCATCTATTTTGACTTCCTCCACTACACCCAATTTTCCAGCAATTAATCGAATACAATCCTCTACCATTGCAGCTCTAGGAAGACCCACTAGATGAACCCAAAAGGAGTCATAACAATGTTAAATAGTGAGATCTCCTTCTTTAAGAACCCTAGAGAAAGACCAAGGACTAGATTGAAGGATTCCTCCTCTTCCGATTTGAAGATGAAAGCAAAGCCGCAATCGTCAACACTTTCTCCAAGACCTCTTCATAGTAGTCCGGTGCGGTCTATAATATATGCTCATCCATCTGCTATTGTACTTGAGAGATCCGACCGTTTAGATCTGATAGATCACCCATTTTTCTGCACAGCATTCGGAGATGGTCTATCGATTACTCTCCATGACTGGATCATATCTTCAGTAGGATGGGTCCATTACAAAGAAAGGTTTAGGGTTTGTGGGTATGACATCTGAAGTTGAAAGAGAGAGATTCCAAGGACAAGAAGTGAAATCCTATTGCCGGAGGAGAAAGCTAGGTTTTCACCTTGGTCTTCCTCAAGCTTCGAACTTTCTCGAGGAACCAAATGGAATTGTTGCGGGGATGGAAAGGGTCTTTGATGAGGGACGTTTTGAACGGAAGCATGGTTAAAAACATTATCTTTGTTGTCTTCATCGATTTGTGTTTATTGAGGTTTCTGAATTGTCATAAGATGATAACGACTATTCCTATTAATTCTTGACTTGGGGGCATCGGCAAACTTTAATCTCGTAGAGTATTTATATCCAAAATCTTGTCTTGTTTTAACATCTGTAGCTTGTTTAGCCTTTTATGTGAGGAATTACTATGAAATTTTCTAAATTATGTCTCAAATGTGAGTCTGCGGCACGAAATATGACCCGACTTGTATCGCAAGGAGGAAAGTAAAATTTCAGTGGTCTTATTTGAGTCGAAATATGATATGGATTAATAAAAGAATTGTTGATACCAAAAAATGACCAACAATTAATTATTACCGACAAGTGGCAAACTTAGTCGATAGCAATAATGTGATCAGATTAGTTGACAACTTGAAGAATCGACAAGAAGCAGCGAAGTCATCAACGAAGTGAAAGTTATCAACAAAAGCTTCACCAGTCAATAAGGCTATTGTAGATTTTACTAAGCTCTGAACTCGAAGGCAGTGATGATGAATTCGACATAAGAACAAACACGCTTGATTCAGTAGGACTTTTGTAACTTCTCGTGAATAAGTGATGTTAAATAATAAGAAATCATGTAGCTTCTTATAACCACTTATAGGATTAAGAAGTTTTTTCTTTATTCAAATTTAGTAAATGTCGTATGTAACTAGTGTTATAAAATACATCAAGTGTGTTCATTGTAAAGAATCCCCAATCAATCCCAAAATTCAAAGCTCTTTGGCAAATTTATCTTTTTATTTACTTCCCTACAATTTACATGACTAATTGCAATTACCTCCAAACTCTATATCTTTAAATTTCTTACCACTTACTTTCCTGTCCAAAATCAATAAAGGGCCCTACACAATTTTTATCGATTCATTCATCGATCCATTTATACTTCAAAAGATATTTCATCGTCGCATTTTTGGTGAAACAAGGACATGACAATTCGTCTCAATCAGGCAAAAGCCTATAACAAGTGCTTGACTACTATCTAGCCGTCGACCAGATATGCTTGGATTTGTTGTCTAATCTTTCTCGGATTCAATCGGCAAGCAAGGGAAGGTTTTCATCAGAATAGAAGGGGTGTATGTTCTCTATCTGAATTTTCTTGATGAGTATTCCGCAAGGGACTGTGAAAAACACAATTGTCAATATATTGGTATGATTTTGAAGTTTGAGAAACACTTGAACAATTGAGTAATTTTATAGTGGATTCTTTGCAACTACCCCTCTTCATAAAGTCAATATTAACACTTGAAAGGAATCACATAAATCTCCGTTGTTTCTTTCTTTAATCATTGCTCATTGATTTGTTTAGTAATTTCTTTATCTTGAGTTACATTTGATTGGCCACGTGCGTTAGTTTCCGCGTTATTTTACAATAAAATATGTGTTTTAGCGAAATTCTTACATACTTACGATGTGAGCATCATAAAACGAGCAAATAAATCATAGAATCAACCGCGGAGGCCATCACATTGTACGCTCTAATAATCCAATTAACAACTAACGCTCGAATTGCAGCTAGTTATCAATAAAAAGATGCGAGATCATTCGCGTTCTTAACTAAATATAGAGAAGTGCACCAACTCTGATCATCCGATTTATCAAGAAAGCAACTATATCTCTTAGTTTGAGAGAGAGAGAGAGAGAGAGAGAGAGAGAGAGAGAGAGAGAGAGAGATGAGTTGAGTTTTGAAGCTAGGAAAGCCTATTTATAAATGGGTAATCACATTTATAGACATTAAGGCACGTTCAGGATTAAGGAATATGATGAAAAATATAGATAATTTTAACTGGGTGATTACTCGGAAGGAAGGGAGTGATCCGGGGAGATACCGCCTACAAAAGTTTTATGAGACAAAAATACAAATTAATTAAAAAAGAGTGCTAGATATATAAATCCTGAATTTTAAGTATAGAAAGTCTAAAATACTAAAAATGAAAGCGAAGTAAAATTTGGTAAGAAATGGAAAATTAGGTGACGAATGCGATGAGTTTCTTCTTGAATCATCGGTGATGACATTACAAAAACCGCGAAATGGAAGATAAAATTGCAAGACGGATTCCGAGAAAGAAGTGATGGGAATTTCCTTGTCAATATCTTTGGAAAACCAGAGAGAGTAATCCATCTCCATATGCCCTCGATATGATTAAAAAATCTATTCGAATTAATTCGGGGTGAGCACTGATCCCGAATTAACTTGGGAACTGGCTGATTTAGGGTGGTCTTGGTTCCAATAATTTAGAGCCAACAATTAATGAAACAAGCCCGACCTGACACTACTTTCAATCTTTAATTTGAGTCTGAAATTGCTGTTTAGATTGATGACTCATATTAACCATGCATTTTTTGTTTTAAAACACTGGGCTTGATTGATCATAATCAAAATGTAAGCCTGCATGCTTAGGCTGCATTTGGTTCGGCTTTTGAGAAAGATATGGAAATGCAAAACAAGTCAAGCTAAATGATTTTGGGAAATGCAAATAGTATTTAGCAACGTGTAATGTAAAAAGGCATCTTGAAGTAAATTTTGTTTAAATATTATTTGGAAAAAATCACACTTGTTAAGAATTTTGCTAATTTTAAAATGAACTTCAAATACTTTATTGGATTCGATCGAGACAAATACTTGTTGCATGAAAACAGCAAGGACATTTTCGAAATTTTATAAGTTCAGCAAGAGCAAAGTGGGAAGAAAAAATTATATTAACATTCTGGAAATACCTAGAATCCAAAGTTAGGTAGGAATTTGATAAGGCTATCCTTTGCATTTCCCCAAAACATTTTAGGCTAACTGTTTTGCATCTCTCTAAAACCCATTATGAAAAGTGAACCAAACACAATCTAAGAACCTTTGAAGTACTATGGAAATGCAATGCTTTCTCTCAAAAGCTCTCCAAAAAAATTGGTCAAACGCCTTGACATTTGGGAAAGCGGTTCCCAAACATAGCATTAGTCGCCGCTCCTATTCCCTAATATTCAAGAATATATATAATGTACTGCCATCAGTGGCGACGTTGGATTCTAGCGTTCAAGACAAACGACCACTACAGTGGTATAGTGAAACTTTTTGTAAATTGGCTCTTCACGTTTGGTTGAGTTGATTACGAGGTAAACCAGAACCAATTGGCACCGGGCAGCGACGTCAAGACAAGATGTCCTAACGTAAGATCTGTCTACTGAAAGATGGTAAGCTCCTAGGTATTTAAATTTAATCTCTGCATCCAGTGGCTGAAGGACGCTGGGGGACGGCACAATGCGCAACAGCGGCGAGAAAGGTTCGACATTTCGCCTCAAACGCCCATTGTCCTGCCTCAAACGCGATCGGAAAGGTTAATGATCCTCGTTACCTTTATCGTCAATTGCTCCCCGACGGCTGACTGAAAAACAAGGAATCCCTTGTGTGGTTACAATGTCACTGTACTTAGCGGGAGTGTCTCCATCATTTCGTTCTTATTACCTTAGTACTGATGGCATCGCATGGGCTCCGAGATCGCCACGTGAGCCCTAACGCGTCGTTCTAGGTTTTCGTATATTATGCTGGGAACGATCCGGGAGGACTCATTGAG
This sequence comes from Eucalyptus erythrocorys, assembly GCA_014182555.1. Classification (NCBI taxonomy): domain Eukaryota; kingdom Viridiplantae; phylum Streptophyta; class Magnoliopsida; order Myrtales; family Myrtaceae; genus Eucalyptus; species Eucalyptus erythrocorys. The sequence goes on from CM024602.1 coordinate 55,426,184, forward strand.
CTCATCGTTCTTGATTCTCCAGTTTTTGTGCGCTTTCGCGACGAGTCGGCAGCACCTAAGCGAAGATTCCTATTTTGCATCTGCTTCTCAAAACCCATGTGGTGCTTATATAGCCTCCACGCGCTCGGCGTGTGGATTCCAGAATCAGGCCACACTCTCCCTCCCCTTCTCCACGAGATTTGCGATCTTGCACCCTTGGGATTCCTCATGGACTTGTCGCAGACTCCCCGGGGGCAGGCTGAGCTTCCGTCGACAGAAGGGGAGAAGGCCGAGACCGCCAACACTCGGGGTACTGCGCTGTTGCAGCGAGCTCAGTGGCTCCGGGCAGCTATTCTTGGGGCTAATGACGGGCTGCTCTCGACCACGTCATTGATGCTCGGCGTTGGTGCCGCGAAGGATGATCATCGGTCCATGGTCCTCTCGGGCGTTGCGGGGGCTCTTGCGGGTGCTTTCAGCATGGCAGTCGGCGAGTTTGTCTCGGTCTCGACCCAGAGAGAGATCGAGCAGGCGAACCATGAGAAGCGCGCCTCTGTGACTGAGATGGAAAAGCCAGAAGAGATTAAGATCACCGTCACTGCTACTAAGCACGACGGGACCGACTCGACCGAGCCAAGAATGTTGATCTGCGAAATATTGGAGAAGGGGTCCCCGGCGACGGTGGTGGAGCCTCAGTCGATGGCGCTATTCTCGCCGAGATCACCTGCACTCAAGGTGATCGCGGAAAGCGCTGCGAAAGCAAAGCAAGAAAGAACCGAGGGAGAAGAAGAAGAAGCTTTACCCAACCCTTACATAGCCGCGGCTGCGTCTGGCTCCGCTTTCCTTTGCGGATCGTTGTTTCCTCTGTTGCCGGCCATCTTCGTCGCTCAACACAAGCTGAGGGTCGTGATTGTCGCAGTGGTCGCGTCCATAGCTCTTGCTCTGTTCGGAGGGGTCGGAGCTCATCTCGGTGGTTCGCCGGTGAAGGTCTCGGCCGCGAGGGTTCTGGTCGGTGGGTGGATTGCCATGGGAATTACTTACGGGTTGCTCAAGCCTTTCGACAAAGGTGATGATGAGTAGTTTCAATCAAAGGCGGCCATATCTGTCTCGTCAATGTCTCTCTGTCTCTCTGTTGACGGCTAAAACTGACGGTTGGTACCCATAAAATCCATTGCTGCTTTTCCATTCTGTCTTTTCTTCTTCCTGTAGCGGACATTGAGACTGTAGATTCCATGTCGTAATGTAAAATACGATACTGAAGAGGGAAATTTGTACGTATGGTGTTGGACAAGCTGTTGTTTCACAGTACATCTTCTGGTGAATTAAATTTCGAACTGAGGCCTCTCCGCAGGCCATCAAGTCCAACGATTTGATGTCACAAAATATTGACAAATCTTAATTGTATGAAAGGATAAGTGGAATGAAAATTTTAAAATTTATAAAAAGTGTAATCAAATCTTAAAATTTATCAAAATGGTTCAATTAAGTTCTAAAATTAACACCATCAATCTTATTAACAGAAAATGCTGACGTGGCATTTTAAATGATTTTTTTAAAAAATTTCACCTAGCTTTTTAAAATTATTTTTTATTCAATTTTAAAATTATATATTTAAAAACTAAAATTCATTTTTTAAAAAATTGTTAAAAAAAATGACAGCTCCTTCATTGCCGCCCATCGCCGTAGGGGCCGCCGACAATCCACATCGGCCTTGGTTGGAGGTTGCCAACCGCTGCTCGACCAGGGCAAGGCCTTGCTAGCCCCAATTGAGGGCCGGCGACCCTCACTTGGTGCGAGCGAGGGCGCTCGGATTTGGGCATGCCGGCTCTCACGAGGGGCTAGCGACTGTCGCTCCGCCTTGGGTGAGGCCTTGCCGGTCCTCACCTAGGGACCGGAACCATCGCCGGCCTTGTCGGAGGAGTTGCCATTTTTTAACAGTTTTTAAAAAAAATGAATTTTAGTTTTTAAATATAATTTTAAAAAATTGAATAAAAATAATTTTAAAAAGTCAGGTGGAAAATAAAAAATAATTTAAAATGCCATGTCCGCACCACGCGCATTTTCCGTTAGTAAAATTGACGATGTTAACTTTAGGACTCAATTGAATCATTTTAACAAATTTTATGACTTTATTGCACTTTTTGCAAGTTTTAGGATTCAATTGCATTTTTGTAATAAGTTTTAAAGGTGCGTTTGGGAACCACTTTTGGGGAAAGTCTTTAGGAAAATGCAAATACCTTTGAGTTAAAGACGTTTTCAAAATGCAACCGTGTTTGGTAAATTATACTTTGAAAGTCCATTTTGAAGTAACTTTGGGAAAAATGGTGTTTGGAAAGACTACATTTACAAAGGACTTGGTGATTAATAAAAAAAGAGAAAAACTAAAAAAAAAAAAAAAGTTTGCCGGCAAGAGGCAGGCGGCCGTCGGCAACCTCAGGCGGAGACCGGAGACGACCGGCGAGGGCCGCCTAGGGTCGGGCGACCTCCGGCGAGGGTCGCCTGAGGTCGGATGACCCCCGGCAACCCTTCGCCGGAGGTCGCGCGACCCAAATCTGGTCGCGGGAGGTCGCGCGACCCGGATCTGGTCGTCGCCGGAGGTCGCGCGACCTCGCGGCGACCAGATCCGGGTCGCGCGAGAGGTCGAGCGACCTCGCCGCGACCAAATCTAGTTGCCGGAGGTCGTGCGACCTCCCGACCGGATCTCGGGTAGCGCGACCTCCGGCGACCCGGATCCGGGTCGCGCGACCACCGGCGACCCGGATCCGGGTCACGCACGCGGCCACCGGCGCGACCCGGATCTGGGTCGCACTTGAGGTCGCGCGACCTAGAGCCGGGTTGCGGCGACACGACTCGCGGGCCATCGCCGCGACTTGCCGGGGTCGTGCGCCTGGCCAGTGATGGTCGCCGCGACCTCGCTGTTCTCAGCTGAGTCCATCGCCGGCCCGCCGGAGCTCGTCCACGCTGCTGGAGAAGAAGATGCCGCTGGAGAAGAAGATGAATGAACAGTGGCCTCCGGCATTCCGAGAATGCTGAAAGCCCAAGGCAGCCCTAGACCTGCCTTGGGCTTTCAGCATTGCACAAGCCAGCTTCCCCCATAAGCCCATTCGAAAGTGGTTCCCAAACACCTCCACTTTGCCCCAAGTATCTTTAGCCTCCCAAAGCTCCTTCCAAAGTTGGTGCCAAACGCACCCTAAGACTTCTATTGCACTTCTCCTAAAAAAAAATTGAATTTATTTCTTTTTAAAAGGGACATATGTTAACATTCAAAATTATCCTCGTTATTACAAGTTGGTCACAAGGGTGACAATAGTAGCAATCCAGCCCACATCAGTCATAGAGGTCAAGGATGACCAAAGTTTTCAAGAACCTTTGGGCTAAGTGTTGCTGGGCCTACAAGTGGAGATGCTTAATACAATGGCAAGGTAGTTAATTGCCACGTGTCCAAGTCTTGGGATAGCATTATGGACGTAGAATTAAAATATAATTGGAGTCAGGATTCAAGCGGGTACAATCGATACACAAAAGGGCACACAAAATTAAAGGAACGGCTATTGCTTGCTAATTAAGTCGTGCGAGCATTTTCGACAAGTCAGGAAACAACAAGATGTGGATAAGGCACTTAAGAAGGAAGCAAAGAACGCAGGAGAAACTAAGAGCGACTCTCAAGGAATTATTAACCGACTGACTACTAGGTTGCCCTATAAACACCATAAGCCACCCAACGAGGAACCCCCAAAACAACACAACAATTGCCTTTGCTTTATCTTTACTTTATCATACTTTAAGTGTAGCTTTAAGATTCTCTTCGTTGATTAAGTTCTGGTGTCTATCTACCTCTGTTCCAATATTGTCAATTAGATTCTGATGTCGCGTCACAAACTCAGCATTGTCGATTAGACTACAGCATTGTATTTCCTATCAATGGGTATTGTTGTTGATTAAATTCTAGCTCTACGCACAAACAAGTTATATTGTTGATTAAATTCTGGCATAGTTAAGGTCTTTGAAGTATAAGTCACAACAGGCTGTGTTAATGTTGTGTCATTGATTAGATTCCGGCAATATTCTATTCTCAGAAGTTGTTAGTCATCGAGTCATCTTCACTATTGGTCGTCAAGATTGTAATATTTAGATTGGAAATAATATTTGCGTTTGCATTTGACATCTGTCCAAATTCAGCACAAAACCTGAATCTCCCCTAATAGAACCGAAATGCACTGTTCGGTGAAAATTTTTTTTGTTGCGGGAACCAAAACAGTCAAAACAACGAAGACTTCAGAAACCTGAGGATCTCCAGGAACTCACGTGCCGGAAAAGCTCTAGCAATCGTAAGAGCGCCCAATTCTAATCATATCTATGCTTGTGGGCGATTTCATAGGCCGTGGATATTGCCGCGGGAAATAAGCGGACCGCACTGGCGGATCACTTCGCGACGCATGCAGCGCAGGCAACTCTAATCATTTCAATTGTACATAGACCTCCTTCTTTCGCAATTGAAGAAGCAAAAGTGATTTTTAAACAGAAAATTTATAAACAATTAGACGATGTCTAAATAAAATAAAATAAAAACAACTAAATTAGTAAATCGAACAAAATAGAAAATAAAAAAAAATTTACAATCCAAATGAAATATGATATAAAGAAAAATCTTAATTAAAAAGGAAAAAGAGAAAGATAAAAAAACAAAATTCTTTTCCCCGCAGCCCTGTTGCGGTCCTACAAGCCGATTCTAATATTTCCATCTACAAGCCGATTCCAATATTTCCATCTCACACGGGAGAGCTGTTATTGTACCCGGCATCGCTTTCTTTACTCACGAATCTCGACGTCCAGCCCGACCCGAACCTCGATGACGACGTCATCGAGGTCACGTCTGTGGTGTCTCCGTCCTCGCTCAGCGGGCTCGCCGAGGGCCAGACGAACGCCGGCTTGAAAAGCGGGACGTGCGGCACGTCCACTGACCCGGAAAGGATTTGCACGACGGTGGGCGTGTTGGGCCTCTCGGCAGCATTCGGGTGCGAGCAAGCCAGCCCGAGGAGCAGCAGCCGCCGGGCCTCTTCCACCTCGTAGTCCCCGCCCAGGTGCCCATCCACCGCCTCCAGGATCAGCCCGTCGCGGTGGAGCGACCACACCCAGTCCGCCAGGAACTGGAACCCGTCGAACCCGCCCCTCCTCCACGGGCGCTGGCCGCACACCACCTCGAGGATGACTGCGCCGAAGCCGAAGATGTCGGACTCCCGGGTGGCCTTGCCGGTGTGGAGGCACTCGGGGGCGATGTAGCCGACCGTCCCGGGGACGCCCTCGAGCTCGGCGTAGGAGTTTTTCTCGTTGTCGATGGCGCGGGCGAGACCGAAGTCGCCGAGGCGGGCGTTGAAGTTGGAGTCGAGCATGATGTTGCTGGCCTTGAGGTCGCGGTGGAGGACCTTCTGGTCGAACTCGTCGTGGAGGTACTGGAGTGCGGAGGCGACGCCGGCGACGATCTTGTAGCGGTGACCCCACTCTAGCGTCTGTCTCTCCGGGCCACAGAAGATGTGCCCGTCGAGGCTCCCGTTCGGCATGTACTCGTAGACCAGGAGCAGCATCCCGTTCTGATGACACCACCCTGTCGGAAAAAAGAAAATAACAAAATGAATTTTCTTCTTCTTTTTTCCCAATTAAATTATGTGAATTAAAAATGACGTCATAAATCTGATTTGGGTCGCGCTTGACCGGTCAAACCTTAATGATAGAATCTTTGGACCGGCGCAAAGCTAAGCTAACACGTTTTTCGCTTCGAGCGAGGTGGGCCATTTTCTCAAAATTTATTTCCTTTTTTTTTTCCTGAATTTCATTTAGCACATCTCGATATTACCCAAGGAAAAAAAAAATGAGACGATGATTTCTGGAAATGTACGTCCATTCATGCGACATGTCATACCTAGTCGACACATTTTAAATGTGCATTCATCACAAGTTTTCGACAACGTTGAAGAAAGTTGTCCTCGGATCTTTCTTCCTAGTTCAGAAAGGGGAAGACTTGGTGAAATTTCTTTTTAAGATAATGTTTGACTTTTACTTGACAGGTTTTTTTTGTTTTTTTGGTCAGAGACTTTTACTTGGTAGGTTGCAAAGTCTAGAATTGGAGTGCAATTTCATTTGAAAATAAATTAATAAATTGACAATTTTTTTTTTTTTTTTTAAATGTGATGAGAGGGTGGGCCAAGAATGGATTTCAAGAAGAGTCAATTTATATGGGAGGCTCTCCAGAATATTTGCTTCATAGTTACTCAATCGATGGAAATTTAAATTTCCCCAAAATTTTTTTTTTTAACTATATAAATAGATACCTACCCGGCTATATATATAGATACCTACCCGTTACCGAACCGATGACCCCTACCAATTCAACCTTAGTAAAATTTCCAAGAAGCCGTGCGGGGTTATCCACTTCTATCTTATCAAGCAACCGAAATTTGACCACTCCAGAAGGAAAATAAAAATAAAAATTTTACGAACAACGAAAAAACGTACAAGAATGGATTTTTTTCAAACCTTTTTTTTTTTGTTTGAAACGTGTGCCCCGTCAACTTTCATGAAAAAAGACATCGAAAAAAAAAAAAAGGAATGAAAAATGAGAAATTTTACTGAGAATTCGAACTCACCGAGCAAGGGGACGAGGTGGCGGTGGCGCAGGCGGTTGATGATGGTGAGCTCCGCCAAGAAGTCGTCCTTGCTCTTCAGCTCGTCCCTCGAGAACTTCTTCACCGCCACCTGCCGGTTCTCCGCCGTCAGCACCCCCTTGTATACCACCCCAAACCCTCCCTGCCCCAGCTTGTTCCCCTCGTCGAAGTTCCCCGTTGCCCTCTTCAGTTCCTTGAACTTGAACTCCCTCGGCATCCCCGGCAAGCTCTTCAGCGTCCCTACTATGTTCGGGTCGCGCGCCGCTGCCCTCCGCCGCCACGCCCAGACGCCTAAGGCGGCCGCCCCGGCCACCGCCAACGCCGCCGCCGGGATGCCAACGGCTAGCCCGATCACCAGCCCCGCCGGCGTGCCCTTCGGTAGCTCCTCCACCGTCATGTTCCAACCCAGCACGCAGTTGAGCTCCGCGTTGTCCCCGGTCGACGCGGCGAACCCGAAGTAGGAGTTCTGGTTCACCACCTTGCTTATGTCGAGGCTCGCCGTCATGATTGGGGACGCCGGCTTGGGCTTCGTCGGGGTGGACTCGTCCTCGTCGATCATGTAGACCTCCAGGAGCTCCTGGCCGCCATCATATTCGATCCACACGTGGAAGAATACGGTGTGGTTCGGAGCGAGGTCGAAGCCATGGTCCGCCAGCGGGACGGTCTGGTTGGACACGACCGAGTTGATGTCGAGGCCGATGTGGTTCGCATCCGGGTCATAGTCCTGTTTGAAGGTGTCGAACTCGACGGCCAGGAGGTGGTTGCTGGCGTGGCCGTCGGTGGTGGCGTTGGTGAGCCCGAGGTAGCCTCCGAAGCTCCCCGCTGGGAGTTTCAGGTCCGGCGAGACGATGAAGGCCAGGCCCTCGCCAGGGGTACCGTTGTTGATCCGGAAGACGTTGATGACGAAGGAGGCGTTGAAGGAGGCGATCTTGGTGGGGGCTTCAGTGGGGCCGTCCCAGAGCTTGAAGCCCTGCTTGTAGAGGATCCTGCCGGATTGGTTCGCGAAGTCGACGTTGCCACTGGAGTCGGGGGTGAGCTGGAGGGCATTGTTGTAGATGAGGGCCTCAGGGATGACTTCCAAGGCGCCGTAGTCGGCGGAGGGATCGAAGGTGCTGAACTGGAAACCCAGCGCTTCGACGAGCTGAAACGGGGAGATGAGATGGAGTAGAAGGAGGAGGAGAGAGAGGACGGTGGGGTTCACCGGAAGAGGGACTAGAGATCGGCCCATTTGATGGAAGCTTGAGGGGGTTTTGGTGGGGATTCAAGAAGAATACGAAGGAGGAGGAGGAAGGAAAGAGGAGATAAAAAACCTGCGTTGGCCTCGTTTTTGTTTTACTTTCCAATACATTACTCGAAGAAAAGTCTTTGTAGAGGGAGCCGGAAAGTCTTTTTCTCTCACCCACCTTGGGGAGGGTTTAAGCTAATCTCACCCTCCCTCCTCTCTTTCGTCGATCATGTTTGCGATTTATTGCTCTTTTCTTGCTCTGTTTTTTTATTTATTTATTTAGATTTGAAAATTCTCTTTCGATCTAATTCTAAATTTATGTATTTTACTCTCCCGATATAAATTTGAGAGTTTAATAAATATGCTTTTGGAAATTTTATGCTCATCGACTCTATTCGTATACAAGTCCATTGTCTCCAATCTTAATTATGATTGCGGGAGTTTTGCCATCTCGTTGAATTACAAAAATTTACTCCCCCACATATTAGATATGTGTTTATTTAATTTATTATGGTTGTTTCTGTATAATGATGATGTAGAGGGAGCCGAATCTAAGCGCGCAACACCAACTAGCAACGTTGTAATTATTGAACAATGAATTTTCGGCATATACTCATCACTGACAAAGACACAAGATTCAGTAATCAGTCGCCGATTTTATTTGACAAATCTGTTCATGTGAAATGAGTTTGCACTTAATTTTACAATTGCTCCATCCATCCTCCTTATGTTCTAGATTTGACTTTATTTTTTGGTATTTATGCTATGTTTCGATTTACTTTGTCATGGAAATTATGTACTTCCGCATCCTTTAAGTAATAAATATAATTTTCTTTCGACAAAAGAAAAATGGATTTAGAGTTTATTACCCCTATAATTGAATTCGACTTCACTAAATCAAATCGCATGCAAAAATGCCCAAAATAATTTTGGCATAAAAGAAGCGTTCGAGAGACATCTACCTTTTGCTGAATTTAATATTGGACAACTTAGCATTATTGACGCCCCATCCCTGTGTTTGCTCGCACCGTCGAGATGAACTAGATCGGGCGTGCCAAATGAGCACGGGACGAGCTCCATATCGAAATTAAGAAGGGAAAAATGAAATTACCAATGGACGCTTTCGTTGTTTGGGCCTGTTTGGTTCAGTTTTGGGGAAATGCCATTGGGAGAATACAATTACCTTTAAGGTAAAGGAATTTCCCGAAATGCTACACCATTTAGTAAATTGTAGCATTGAAATGCGACTTAGCATAAACACCGTTTGGTAAAATTCACTTTGTAATTGACTTTTGCTATTTTTTATTTTTTATTTAAGTCAGAAAATCAAGTTCCGGCGGCCGGCCAACCGCCGGACGGCCGGATTTGGCGGCTTGAGGTCACGGAAGCCAGATCTGGCCTCAAGATCACCAGATCTGGCCGTCCGGTGGCCAGATTTGGCCTCAAGACCGCCAAATGGCCGCCTCAGGTCTTGACCTCAGGCTAGGCGACGCCGCCTGAGGTCCGGCCTGGGTCGTGCGGACCTCAAGTGGCGTCGCTTGGCTTGCGCGCGCCGGCGACGTCGCCTAAGGTTGCGTGGACCCGGGCGGCGTCGCCCGGCTCGCGGTGGCGCCCGCCAGGCGACGCCGCCTGGGTCACAGGTCCCACCACCCCGGGCGGTGGTCACCGGGGACGTGGGAGCCCCACGCAGCGGTGGCGGTTGCCGAGAAGAAGATGAAGAAGACGAACGGAGAGAAGAAGAAGATGAACAGTGAACAGGCATTTTCGAAATGCCAAATGCTCAAAGCTGGTCCTCCTCAGCATTGGGCTTTCAGCATTGGGGATGCTCACATTTAGCTAAGTAGCTTTCGAACATAGTTGCCAAGCACAAAAAATTTCCCCCAAGGAGTTTTGGAGGCCCAAAACCCCTGGGAATGCCCAACCAAACATCCCCTTTATCTTTAGGGGAGATGCTCAAGCCACATTGCGTCCCTCTTATCCTCGACTGGGAGGATAATTGTATGATGACTCGTGGAGTCGTCTCGTCTCCAAGCCGCCAATGAACGGTCAAATTTCTATACGTTCTTAGCGCTGAGCTTTCCATTCATTCGAGGGCAAGACGCCTGTACTTTGGACTGCTTTCCCTTTAATCACGTCATCTTGTGCGTAATCATCACAGATAGTCTACGGACGACATCTGGTTCAGCCGTGTAAGTTTGAAGATGAACTTGGTCCTGCGCGATCCCGTGTTTGGGACCAATTTCGCTTTGTATGAGCTCTTCTCAGAACAAACTCCAGGATAAACCAGTAACTTCGGCTGTGGACAATGTCTAGGTCAAGGGGCTTCACGGTCCACAGCTGACTGATTCCCCGCGCACGTGCATATTCCATACCATATCGTCGGCTAGGTCCACCTCTTGTGGAGCCCAGCTAACATAAATCAAAACAAAAGAAAAAACAAACGAGAAAAAGGAGGAAAAGAACAAAAAGAAAAAATGAGCGGCAGTTTCGCGCAAGGCCAGTGGAGAGAGGAGAGGGCGTCCCCACCCGAGAGTCATCCGGGAGCGTGGAGAAGAAGAGAACAAAAGAGGGAACAACTTTGTGGCTTTCATCCAAAGGCTTAACGGAATTGGTTCAAATTAAAGTACGTCGTTCGTAAAATCAAGAACTACGAATTGATTATTTTCATTCGTTGAGAATCACATTTGAATTCTCCCGTTATAGTTAGAATTTTTTAGCCTCATTTATGTTTATTCATTTTCGTAGTATTTATGTGAAGTCTTTAGTATGTGATTAGAGAAAACTATTTTATGTATCCTACTATTCTTAGTAATTAGTGAAAGTTTTTGAGCGGTCCCTAGTTTTTTTCTCATATTGGGCTTCCACATTTAAACCTAGATGATATTGTTGACTTCGTCTACTTATCATTTCGGCATTATATTTGTTTATTCCTAGATTATATATGGCTGGTTGTTGATAGAGTTAAATTGATTTTGGTCAATTTAGTTTCGAGGGGAGAAATCCTGGATTATGTTTGGCTCATGGTGAATTGTTGTCCCGAGTTCTCCCAAATTTTCACATTTAGATTATGTGTCGGATGTACTAATACCCTATCACATCCATCCGGAAATCTTGATTCAAATCCTTCACTACCGGGTGAATGATACTTTTTCTTTGCATTTATTATGTTTCTTTCTCTATGGGTATTGGAATAGTCTTATTACTCAAAAGAAACATATTACTATTTTTTCAAAAGGTAATCCAAGATTATTCTTGTTCCTATAAAATTCTCATATATGTGTATTTGTATTCACATATATGAGAGTACGAATACATCTTTCTTTATGCGGCCATCATTTTAATGGGTTCTTTACATCCTTAGTATTTGACATAAAGAAGAAAAAAGCACCAGATCTGAAAATAGTTGGTTCGAATAATTCATGGTTCATCGATTCGCCTGGCATTTAGTATGACGAGTGAGGGCAATTCGCGCAGTTCTGCTGGTGTGAACAGGTTTGTGGAAGATGCTGTGGCTTGATAAAGACACAAATTAGTATACACACTAAAGAAAGCTGCCAGGTTAATCTGTGATTCTTGTTTAGTATCGCAGCCCAACCATGATTAACAAATGGTCTCTCCAAGCTCTTGCTCATGCGCCTGTCTCCTGTCTTTACAGATAACGTCGCACCCTCCCTATAAAATAACAAACAAGGCGAAACCAAAGTCGGGAAATTTATATCGGGGGTTAGTGAGTTCACACTTGAGAAAACATCGCACTATCGTGCACCTGAGTATTAGATCTCTTTTGAACGCGGTATTGGATTGTGAAAAAAGTTTAGCTTGTGCTCGTGGTATCAGATCAGTTCTGTTTTTGTGTTTGTGATTATCGAATACAGACCATTATCACGAAGCGACTTTATAAAGATGGTGCCTTTAAGCTTTCCTTTTTTGTTTACTTTTGGTCCGAGTCGGAAGGTGTTCCGTGGACACGGTTTCGTGACCTTAATGGTGGAATGAAAAGATTGATGATGCTCACATGCCCACCTAATAATCAGACAGAAATGTTGGTTCCTGGAGGAACATAAATCAGCTAGTGCACTTAAACGAGGAAGGTTGAAGAAACTGGATGGGCTATTTCCCAATCGAAGCTTCAGGGGATAAGATCAGATGGAATTTTAGACCAGTAAAATCTGCAGTGAGGAAGTCTGACTTTATAAAAGTCAAAGCTTTATAGTTCAGAGCGTGCGCGAAGCATCCCTTACATTGCAGAGTTCCCGAAATAGCAAGGAATGAAAGAATTCAAACTGGCTTCAAGGAATTGACCGAAAGGCAAATGCTTTAAGTCTAAACCTTCGTCTCTAGATCCGCTCCAAATCAACATAGCAAAATGTCCATCCAATCCGTATGGTATGATGGCTCAAAGGAGGGAATTTCCTGACATTTTTTGGCCGAAAAAAACGAATTTCGGTATAAATTTTCTTGTCACGGCATCAAAACGAATTTCGGTATAAATTTTCTTGTCACGGCATCTCTGGTTTAGTCCCAAATTTACCAGCTCTGCACAGATGAAAACCAATCCGAGAAAACAAAGAATGACAGAGTAAAATAATGATACCGAGACTCAGAGGAACTGTTGGAGTGTCATGCCTCAGTGCTGCTGGTGTCATTGATGTTCCTCTGTTCTGTTCTTCTTCTGTTTTATTTTTACAGCTAAGTTTGTTAAATTATATAGCTGGTATTCTCGTTATTTTTAGGAAGTGAATTAGCACGCGTAGGTACAGTTATATGTTGCACGTTTGTAAGCAGTTACTGCTTGTATTTAGGTCCTGTACTCGACAGTTTCTTTGAGGTAGAACAGATGTATGCAAGTCTTGTGCTCTGTTTCTTCTGTGCTATTTTCCTCATTCGAAGTTCATAGCTTCTGGTTTCTGTTTTGTTTACTGCTTTGATTAGTCTTAACAGGAACACATCCAACCTTGGCAAAGAAAACGTGGCAAGACTGTGTAGGACTTTCATGAACCTGTTAACACAGTAACAGACAAGTGCTAATGACAAGAAGAATGTTCAAAGCTGTTTACACCTAATGGAAGATCGTCCTATCCGTGAAGAACAGATCAAGATTCAAGATGCCCATGTCAGGGCTGAGGTAAACATAGAAGATGGATTTCTAGAATTATAATAGTCAACCATCGGCCAAGCAGAAGACTTTCGATAACTACATGGGAAACAGAGGAAGTTTCTTGTTTATTTAACCTATGGAGAACCTTCTGATGAAGATAGTAAAGGAGTTCATCAGGAAGCATATTATTTATGGATTTGGCATTCTTGAGTCTATAACCACATATCAAGGAAAGGTGTTTACAAGACAAGAGGTATTGAACTTCACTAGATCAAGGGAGATAAAAATGATTCATTTAACGCCTTATTATGCTCAAGCCAATGGTCAAGCCGAAGCCTTCAATAAAACGATTATTAGCCTAATTAAGAGGCATTTGGAGGACAATCCAAGAGATTAGGACTCTTTGTTATCAACAGTGCTAAGGGCTTATCAAACATCTAAAAGATCCACAACTGGAGCTAGTCCATACATGTTAACATATGGCCAAGACGCTATTCTTCCTTTTAAGATCAGTTTAGTCATTGAGAGTAAAATTGCAGGGTGAATTGGTCAAAGAAGAATATGATGAACTGATGTACACCAACATTGATGAGTTGGGCGGAAGTAGAACAGCCACCCTGGAAAAATTAGTCCATCATAGAAACAGAGTCACAAAGGCATATGATAAATACATAAAGGAGAAATGGTTCAATAGTGGTGATATAGTATGGAAAACCATATGCCAACAAGTATGGACAATGAGGAATTTGGCAAGTGGTCTGCTACATGGGAAGGACCATATATCGAGCAAAATGACTGTTACCGAACCAGTTGACAGAAAAAAGCAATTAATCAATGGACACCAGAGACAACATAGGCTCCCAACAAGCCCATACTCGATGGGGTCAATTGATACACAGCTAAAGGATAGGGCCTCCCTAATTTTGGCTACTCCCCATAAGCTCGACATCTCTCATTTGATTCTTTTATACCATTTCAAGAAACGTTTGTTGAAAGTGGAATATGAGTTGAAACGGGAGTTGGGTGATGACCAAGCATGCATGCAAATGTGCGACTGGTTGATAACTACTTCTTTATAATGGCATGAAATATGTTCAGTAAATACGTATGGTGGAGGTATCGACTTGAAGTATGCACCTAGGGTGACACGATGAGTTTCAGGGTCACAGTCCATGAATGAGAGGGAAAGCTGCCCTTGAGTTTCATACAGATGAAGGCTTTTGAAGCGATGTAAACGTGAAGCAGCTTGGACATTGACGGGCGGAGGAAAGGAATTTGCCATTATGATTGGGTGAGTTGCAATTTCCTGAGCACAGAGGTCAAGTATAAATAGGCCCGATCAAGTAACTGACTAACTCCACTAAAAAGGAGTTTGTGCAAATGTGGGGACGGAGAATTAGGAACCCGCTTAAACCCCATTGCAGATTGTCACGAAATCTTAAATTTACACAAAAATCAAAAATCAAAATGGTTCTTTTCATTTAGAAGTCTGTTGCTTGGGGCACAAGAGGGATTTCACACCATGTTGAAGGGAAGCATTTTAAATCAAGCTCGCCAAACCAGGAAATATGATCATTCTTGAGACGGCGAGGCTGCAGCTCTTGATCTACCACGCGGAAGTGTTCTTTTCTCTTCAGGTCTTTGAGCAAAGACACATGATGGCCCAGCATATCTTCAAACTCTGTTTGCTGACCAAGCTTGATTTCTCGTCTTTGACGAACGTCTTCAATTGCCCTTGTAAGACGAGCTTCTTCTTCATTGAGGTCAGCTATTTCGCCTATGATGACCTGTAAAGACCCATGGCTGTCCACCACATGCTGGCTGGCTTCCCTTAAGGCACTACTAGGGTCTCGATGGCTTTCTTCAGAAGGAGTCATCTTCTGTATCTAATCAAGATGGAAACGATATTTGTCGAAGATATTGTGATAGTCATCAAAAAGATTTCTGAACCGTTCTCTGAGCTCTGGAGGAAGGGCGGCACCAATCTCATCTTTTTCATCACTGAATTGGCTTATTAAAAGATGGAGTTGATGAAAAATAGTCTGGTCGTGCATCACCCTACAAATTTCCCCAGTGGAAAGGTCCAGAAATCTGCCAGCTTGATCTTCTTCTTGTCACTATTAATTGGAATAGGGATACGCCCAGGCGTTAGGTCATAGGGATCCAGAGCCAGTATGTCAGTAGCTTCATCCATTGTGTGCATCGCCCTAGCAACAAACGCAGGAGAAGAGTTATCTGCTTGAGGCTGTGTTGGAGGAGTCGATGAAGAAGGCATCGATGAAGTCCCAATGAGAGGAATAGCAGACATGGGAGAAGGCATCGCTGGTGACATGAAACTGGTCAATAAAGTGGGCATTGTCGAAGTCGCTGGAAAGGAAGAAGAAAGACGAAACTGAGACCCAGTCAGAGTTGAACAACTAACAAAGACAAGTAAAGAGAAGTACCAGTTTCTGAGATTGTTGTCTGCCCAGTCGGAGCAGGAGCTGAAGTAACAGGAGCTTCAGAATAAGCAGAACTGCTGGTGGCAGCTAATGACCTAGCTGTCATTTGAAGCGGATAGCTAAAATCAGCGACACTCAATGAAATCACTAAGACATATGGCGAGTGAACAATTAAGGGATGATGATTAGACTCGTAATCCAGCAGCACTGGAGAGCTGGCAGCGTCACTGATAGGGACAGTATCATTGACGGCAGGAAGATTGACAGGGGAGGCTGGAGTCTTCTCAGATATTTTAGTATGAGGGGAAATGACTTGAGCAAGATTATCAATTGAAGTTTTGGGTTGCTTCTTCGGTGAAATAGGAGAAGTCTTCTTTCAATTCTGCCAGTGTTTCTTCTTCTTCTAAGTATTACCCGTAATATAGAAGGATCCGATAAGCAGAAGGTATATGGAAAGAAACATGAGAAGCTAGGAATACGACAAGCAAAACAGAGCTAAAAGTACCTTCAGCAGGTTCTTCATTAGTGTGGACGGCTTCATCTTCTGATTCTTCTGACGCTCCTGGGTCAAGAGGAACTTTGCTTGATGAAAGACCAATACCAGATACGGCAGAATCAGGAGGAACATTGAAACTGATGATCTCTTTACCCTTTGGTTGGTTGCCTTTGGTTTCACACCTCGCGGCTTAATTCCATCAATTGCAGTTTTAGTGGATTCTTCGTAAGGGCTCCCGTAAGTAAATGAGACCCACCAAGTCATCCACTTAGGGATGCAGCCAAGGCGAGGCTGAAAATCCTAGTAAGATCTTGGAGAGATCCAAGGCATATCGAGCATACACGGCACTGGCTATCTGGGAGTAGCAGACAAGGGGATCGCAATTCCCAAGGTTATATTTTTTCTTGTTCATCCCAAGAAAACCCATTGAATAGGAAATTGGCATCGGAATGGCTTGATAGAGACCAAATTGCCTAGCACAGTAATTGGTAAAATACATTTCAAAGACCGGATAGAATTTGCCCTTCAAAGACAAACATAGCAGAAGATCTACCGGGGATAGTGTGCGAGTACAGAAACCTTGACAATCGCCTACAACGTCTTGATCAAAAGGTAATAGAATTCTTCATGATCATGAGGGAAGAATTCAATATCGCTATGGTTAACTCCCAAGAGGGTTTGGAGATAGAAGGTAAAAAGAGGAAGCTGCGAGGGTGCATCATGGGGCGAACGACTAAACAGTCGACAACCTAAAGGAAAAGGTTGAGGCATTTTAGAGTTCGGCAAAGAATAATGAGGAAGATCACGATGTTGAGGAGCAAGTGAACGAATAAGTAAAATAATTACTTTTATTGTAGAACAATATTACAAACTCTCTACACACAAGACTCACATACACCTCTCACACCTCACACGCCACTTACACACTACCGACTCCCACTCACTTACACACTCACACACGCTCACGTACTCACGCCACCACGCTCACACACATTCACGTACTCACGCCACCACGCTCACACGCACCCACGTATGCACCACACCACGCTCACGGACAAGCCCTATTTATAGGGCGGAAGGTCGGTCATGAACCGCCTTCTACACTTTTCTTATTATTATTTTATTACATGTTGTTGACTATTTGTCAACAATTGCAGCAGCAGAATTTTCTCGATAGAAGGATCTGGAGAAGTAAAGACCGAAGGAGACCCGGAGAAATCGAGAGAGAGAGAGAAAGGGTGGCGGAGAAATCCAGAGAGAGAGAGAGAGAGAGTGGGCGGTGCTTTTCTTCGACACTCCCCTCACCGACTACTCTCTCTTAGTTTGGACATTGAGATCATACCAAGTTGCCTTCGAAACTCTTCAAATTTTGCAGCTCCAAGGCCTTTGGTGAAGATGTCTGCAACTTGATCATCTGTTTTGGCGTACTCCATCTTTATTTCACCTTGTAATACTTTTTCCCGAGAAATGATAGTGCACTTCTATATGCTTGGTCCTCGCATGGAAAACTGGATTCTCTCGCTAAACTTATGGCTGATAGATTATCACAATATATCTCGTGTAGGTTGATTTATTGGTTGATGAAGATCCTCCATTAGCTGTACCAGCCATGTACTCTCTTGTGCTGCCATTGCCGCCGCTCTATACTCAGCCTTCTGTCGTAGATAGTGACACAGCTTGCCTGTCTTTTGCTGCACCATGACACTATTGCTGATCCAAGACTAAACATATATCCAAAGTTGATCGTCGTGTGTCACGATCTCCAAAGAAAGTCAGCATCGCAATGGCCTACAACTTCACATGATGCTTCTTTCTTATACGTAAGTCCAAAATCAAATGTACCCTTAACATACCTTAGTATGCGCTTGACTCGCATCTAAGTGGGGCTTTCGCGGCTTCTCCATGAATCGGCTTGCTACTCCCACTTTGCAAAGGCAATATCAGGCCGTGTTATGGTTAGGTAAATAAGGCTACCCACCAATTGCCCGTACATAGTTGGGTCTTCCAACTCTCGTCCTTCAATTGCACATAACTTTACATTTCCATCAATTGGAGTAGATATAGGTTTGCAATCAAGCATCCCGAACTTGTCTAGGAGGTCTCGTGCATACTTCTGCTGACATAGGAATAATCCTTCATTGGTCTTCTCAATCTCGAGTCCCAGGAAATGTTTTAGTTCTCCAAGCTCTTTCATTTGAAACCGCACTGAGAGGTTGGTTCTGATTTGGCGTATCTCCTCTTCATTATCTCCAGTGATGATTAGATCATCCACGTAGATTAATACTATTGCAAGCTTGCCATCTTCTGCCTTCACAAACAGGCTTGAGTCTGCTGGGGCTACAAAGTAGCCACTTTGCACCAGAAATTCAGCAATCTTCCCATACCATGCTCTTGGGGCTTGTTTTAAGCCATAGAGGGCTTTCTTTAACTTACAAACATTGTCTGGATGGATCTTACTTTTGAAACCACCTGGCTGCTCCATGTATATATCTCGATCTAGTTCTCCATATAAGAAGGCATTCTTCACATCCATTTGCCATAATTTCCACGACTTGCTTGCTTTGCAAGTGCTAGTAAGACTCGAACCGTAGTAATCTTTGCCACTGGACTAAAGGTCTCATCATAATCTAAGCCATACTTTTGAGAGAATCCTCGAGCAACTAGTCGTGCCTTATATCTTTCTATTGACCCATCTGGTCGAGTTTTAAGTTTATAGACCCATTTGCAAGATATAGGACGTACCTCTTTAGGTCTCGGTACTAGGTCCCATGTTTCGTTTTTTCTTAGTGCTTGTATCTCTTCCTCCATTGCTTTCCTCCATTCCATGTCTTGCGAAGCTTCCTCATATGTGGACGGCTCGACTACTCTGGCATCTTCGGTCAGCGCCGCATTTGCATATTTGGGATTGGGTCTTCTTTGTCTTGTTGATCTTCTTAATTGAGATTCCTTTTCTTCAGGTTCTTCTGTCTGACTTGGTCGGAACTCCTCTGTAGTTCTTGGATGTACACCCGCCGCCATGGGCTCTTTGATTTTTCTGGTGACTCGTGCTCCACTTCTTTTCTTCCAATTACATTATCATTTCCTTCTTCAATTGGCTGGCCCTTATCAATCTTGTCATTTTCTTCCATTCCTTCACGAATCTCCTCTTCAACTTGTTTTGCCTTAAGTGATGTCCACCAAGATGACAAATTCGTCAAACACCACATTTCTAGAAGTGTAACACCTCCCCGTTGTAGGGTCACAACACTTCCATCCTTTTCTTTGATCATCGTAACCCACGAATATGCAAATAACCGCCTTCTTATCGAACTTGTTACGAAGATGATCTGGCACGAATGCATAACATACACACCCAAATATTCTAAAGTGACTTACCGTGGGCTTGCGATTCCACAACTTCTCATAAGGTGATATAAAGCCAAGCCTTGCTTGTGGTAGTCTGTTGATCACGTGCGCTGCCGTCTTCATACACTCAGCCCAGAACTTGGGTGGAACACTCTTCGCATGCAACATACTCCCCGCATGTCTCCGCCAAATGCCGATTCTTTCTTTCGGCAACTCCATTTTGTTGTGGCGTATTTGGGCATGTAAATTGTCGACGTATCTTACATTCTTGAAGAAATTTTGTAAAATTATCCGACTTATATTCTCCCCCATTATCTGTGCGAAGGCATATTATTTTCTTGCCTACTTCATATTCTACTTTTGCTTTAAACTCCTTAAATTTGTTTAATGCCTCAGATTTTTCTTTCATGAAATCAACCCAGCACGTACCGGAGAAATCATCGATGAATGTTATCATGTACCTCGATCCTCCGACCGAAGGTTACTTCACCGGTCCAAATACATCCGAGTGGATAAGCTCGAGAGGCATCTTCGCTCCGAATGCGGACTCCTCATATGGAAGCCGATGTGCCTTCCCATACCGGCATCCAAAGACATGACATCTTCTTGGACTTCCAAGTGGGGAGACCTTTAGCATACCTTTCTTCATCATCACCTTTAATTTGTGGTAGCTCACATGTCCAAGCCGTGCATGCCACAAATCGACGTTTCATTCTTTCGAGTTTTGTCCACGTATGCCGTCCGAGCCGACATCACGTAGACGTACTCTAATCGACGCCCCTCCATGATTGGTGTACCAAGAGGTTTCAAATTGCGGTACACCCTAACGTCTCTAGGACCAAACACCACATAATTGCCTCGAGTCCGTAAGTTGTGCCACGTACAATAGATTCTTCTTCATACCCGGCACATGGTACACATTTTTCAGTTCGACTTGATGCGAACTGAATCGGGGTGTTATCATTGTTTGGCCCACATGGGTAATTGGCAACCTTGAGTTGTCTCGCGGTGACAACTACTCGTCCACCTTTGTAATCGCACATGTTTGATAGCTTGCCTTGATCTCCGGTCATGTGATTTGAGCACCCCGAGTCTACTATCCAATCTTCATCATAATCAATCAATTTATCGCTACCATAGTGAGGGCCATCACATCTTCTAACTCGTTGTGGAGGAGGCCGCGATCTCTTCCTGTTCCTCCATTGCAAAGGATGCTTGGAAATCCCACTCTTCTTCACTATCATTTTCCTTAGATGCCGCGACGTTTCCTTCAACTCTTTTGAATCGACAATCTCTGGCAAAGTGACCTACTTTGCCACAGTGTAACACTGTCCATTACGCCTTCTATTCTTCTTATCTTCATTGTCATCCTTGTCGCGGTCTCGACGAGCTCCCCTAGCCGAGGCCCGGTTCCTTTTATTCGCTTTGGCCATTCTCCATGACTTTTCCATGGTTTGCCATCTCTTATACCTGCTCTATTTCTATTCTCAAGCCCTTGAACCCTCTTTTATTACTAAAGAGGGCACTTTCATCCTCCTTAATTGAGACCTTAGAAATTTGTTTATCTAAGGCTTCTTGGTTGGCCAAGATATTCTCCAACTCGTTAGAGTTGGCTCATTTGCCCATCCACGGGTGGCCGTAATAATACCATTATATTCCGGCCTTAATCCATGAATTATTATTCTTCTCATTCTTGTCTCGTAGATGGCATTCTCGAATCTAATTTTGAAATTTCTTCACAAATAGATTTAACTTTGGAAAAATATTGACTTACCGTCATACTTTGTTGCGAGATTGAGAGGAGCTCGTTCTCCGAGCATTGTAACTTGGCGTCGTTTGTCCTCGCAAACAGCGTCGCCAAGTTATCCCAGGCCTCCTTCGGGGTCTTCGCACTCTTTATGTGTTGCAGTAATTCATCTTCAACAGTCACGGCAAGCACATAAAGAGCCTTACCCGATTTTATATTCCATTTTCTTAATTCACTATCATTTGTGGGTGGGGTGGTGTTGCTCCCGCCAACAATATCCCACAAATCTTGACCTAGCAAGTAATATTGCATGCGGGTACTCCAATTATTATAATTTGAGTTGTTGAGCTTCTCGACGCCACTTACCGAACTTGAGAAATCTGCCATTGTGACTTGAATATAATGCCCAGCACTATACCAAGTAAGCCTGGTCCCGGACCAACCAACTTCACAATCCCGGATTGTGCACTGGCAAAACTCCGACGTCGCTCCTTGGCTCGACGATCCCTGACCGCCTACTCAATTACAATGGTCCCCGACCACCGTCTCGCACGGCCTCCGACGACCGCTCCGATACCAAATGTTGAGGAGCAAGTGAACGAATAAGTAAAATAATTACTTTTATTATAGAACAATATTACAAACTCTCTACACACAAGACTCACATACACCTCTCACACCTCACACGCCACTTACACACTACCGACTCCCACTCACTTACACACTCACACACGCTCACGTACTCACGCCACCACGCTCACACACATTCACGTACTCACGCCACCACGCTCACACACATTCACGTACTCACGCCACCACGCTCACACGCACCCACGTATGCACCACACCACGCTCACGGACAAGCCCTATTTATAGGGCGGAAGGTCGGTCATGAACCGCCTTCTACACTTTTCTTATTATTATTTTATTACATGTTGTTGACTATTTGTCAACAATTGCAGCAGCAGAATTTTCTCGATAGAAGGATCTGGAGAAGTAAAGACCGAAGGAGACCTGGAGAAATCGAGAGAGAGAGAGAGAAAGGGTGGCGGAGAAATCCAGAGAGAGAGAGAGAGAGAGTGGGCGGTGCTTTTTCTTCTGACACACGAGAGACACACGAGAGCCAGCACTAAAAAGAAAGGGTAAATACAGATCCAAAATGGACCAGAAATGGTGCCAGTCTCCTTGGGACTTCATTGATAGTGAAGCATGAGCAAAACCTCTATAAAGTAGCTAGAGTAAGTGGGGCTAAGGCAAGACGCCTACCAATTTCAAGATTTAAGGCAATTGAGATAATCCTTACAAACGTTGAGTGTTGGACTAAGGAATACATATTTCGATAGCCAGTACAATAAGAAGGTGACACACTTAGAAGGTTCGACAAGCCCAGACTTATGACCAAATCATTCTAGAAAGTTATTATAGGCGAGGACTCCTTCCGAGATAAAAGGTGTCTCCAGTGAAGATATGTCTTCAACAGGATGTCCTTATAGTTCGAAGCCCGATATGGTGAATATGTCCAGAAGAGTAAGAGTCATGGGTCCCCAAGTAAAAAAGAAGCAATTTGTTGATGGAGACCAAACGCTTATAACAGAACTGACCAGCCGTCGAGTCAAGTCATGCAACGACATACTGACCTCAAATGCCGTCGCTATCCTTACATTCATCCAAGAAAGTCGAGTCTCCAAATCATCCTTTAGGCATAGGTACCACTTATGAAAATCGGCTTCCAACGAAGGAAATCCGTGACACAAAGAAGACGCTGAAGACCAAATATCCAAGATGGAGGGATGCTGAAGAGCTAGAGTCTCATTATGCTTAGCAGGAAAGCAAGCCTTGAGAGATTAAGGAATAGCGCGATGATCAATAAGGCTAGGACCCACGAGAAAGCAATCGGACTCATTCTCGACAGCACTCAATAACCTAAAACGTCAATTTCTAGCATGCTCGCCCCTCTGGAGAGCATTGAAATTGGCAATATAGCTTTCGGAATCACACTTAGAAGCGTTCTGTGCCATGGCGAATGATGGGGCAAAAACGGGAAAGAAATTGCAAGAGGGATTTAAGGTTTAAAGAAGAAGACAAAGTGACAGTAAAAATCCCTGAGGCATACACAAGTAAAGGACGGCGGTTTAGAAAAGGAAATAATTATCTGCGGGAATTCAAAGTGAGGTGTCAAGATAATTCAAGAAACAAGAATCCGTATCAGTTGCGTATAGAAAAAGAGACATTAGAAGGCAGAAAGGCATGATAATCATCCTCGGAATATTGCACAAAGGATAAGGTATTCCTTTAAAAGAAATAAATTCAAATTTATTCCATTTAAAGTATGGCATATGCCAACATTCGAAATTACCCTCGCTGTCATGTGCAAGTCACGAGGGTGATAATAGTAGCAATCTAAACCATATTGGTCATAGAGGCTAAGGATGACCAAAGTTTTCAAGAACCTTTGGGCTGAGTGTCACTAGGCCTACAAGTGGAGATGCTTAGTTCAATGGCAAGGTGGTTAATTGCCACATGTCCAAGTCTTGGGATAGCACTATGGATGTAGAATTCAAATATAATTGGAGTCAAGATTCAAGTGGGAATAGATAGTATACAAAAGGGCGCATAGAATTAAAGGAATGGTATTAAATTGTGCTAGTGTTTTTGACAAGTTAGGAAACAACAAGATATGGATAAGGTAGTTAAGAAGGAACCAAAGACCATGGGAGAAACTAAGATCGACTCTCAAGGAAGGATTAACTAATTGATGGTTACTAGGTTGCCCTATAAACACCGGAAGCCACGCAACAAGAAACATCCCCTCCCTAGCAAACCAACACAACAATTGCATTTACTTTATCTTTATTTTATCATAATTTCCGAGATGTATCTACCTTCGATCTAACATCATTGATTAGATTCCAATGCTGCGCCATAAACCGAAAGTCATCGATTATATTACATCATTGTATCTCCTATCCATGAGCATCGCTATTGATTAAATTCCTGCTCTACACCCAAACAAGCTATGATATTGATTAAATTCCGACATAGTTTGGGTCGTGAAATATAAGTCACAACAAACTGTGTTCAAGCTATACCATTGATTAGATTTCGACATAATCTGTTCCCATAAGTTGTTAGTCATCAAGTCATCTTCAGTATAGGTCGTAAGGGTTATAATGTACAGATTGGCAATAATATTTACATCCGCATTGGACATTTTTTGCTCAAATTAAGTAAGAACCTAAGTCTCCTCTAATAAAACTGAAACACACCATTTGGTGAAAGATTTTCTGTTATAGGAACAAAAACCGGTGAAACAACAAAGACTTCAGAAACCTGAGGATTTCCAAGAACCTATGTGCCGGTGAAGCTCTTGCTGTCGTGAGAACGCCCAATTCTAATCATATCTATGTTTGCTGGCAATTTCATAAGTTGTGGATATTACCGCGGGAAATAAGCGGACCACCCTCGTGGATCGCTTGGCGACGCATGTAGCTCAGCCAATTTCTAATCGTTTCAAGTGTATGTAGACCTCCTTTCCCAATTGAAGAAGCAAAAGTGATTTTTAAACAGAAAATTTATAAACAATTAGACGACGCCCAGATTAAAAAAGAATTAAATTAGTAAATCGAACAAAATAGAAAATAAAAAAATTTACAATCCAAATGAAATATGATATAAAGAAAAATCTTAATTAAAAAGAGAGAGAAAAGAAGAAAAAAAAAACTTTTCTTTTCCCCCAGCTCTGATGCAGGCCTACAAGGCCAGTTCCATTCTTTCCATCTCACACGGGAGAGCTGTTATTGTACCCGGCATCGCTTTCTTTACTCACGTATCTCGACGTCCAGTCCGCCCCGAACCGCGACGACGACGTCATCGGCGTCACGTCCGTGGTGTCTACTTCCTCGTTCAGCAGGCCAGCCGAGGGCCAGACAAACGCCGGCTTGAAAGGCGGGACGCGCGGCACTTCCACTGACCCCGAAAGGATTTGCACGATGGCGGGCGTCTTGGGCCTCTCGGCGGCAATCGGGTGCGAGCAAGCCAGCCCGAGGAGCAGCAGCAGCCGGGCCTCTTCCACCGCGTAGTCCCCGCCCAGGCGCCCGTCCACCGCCTCCAGGATCCGCCCGTCGCGGTGGAGCGACCACACCCAGTCCGCCAGGAACTGGAACCCGTCGAACCCGCCCCTCCTCCACGGGCGCTGGCCGCACACCACCTCGAGGATGACTGCGCCGAAGCCGAAGATGTCGGACTCCCGGGTGGCCTTGCCGGTGTGGAGGCACTCGGGGGCGACGTAGCCGACCGTCCCCGGGACGCCCTCGAGCTCGGCGTAGGAGTTTTTCTCGTTGTCGATGGCGCGGGCGAGGCCGAAGTCGCCGAGGCGGGCGTTGAAGTTGGAGTCGAGCATGATGTTGCTGGCCTTGAGGTCGCGGTGGAGGACCTTCTGGTCGAACTCGTCGTGGAGGTAGTGGAGTGCGGAGGCGACGCCGGCAACGATCTTGTAGCGGTGGCTCCACTCTAGCGTCTGTCTCTCCGGGCCACAGAAGATGTGCCCGTCGAGGCTCCCGTTCGGCATGTACTCGTAGACCAGGAGCAGCATCCCGTTCTGGTGACACCACCCTGTCGGGAAAAAAAAAAAAAAATGAATTTTCTTCTTCTTTTTTCCCAACTAATATACGTGAATTAAAAATGACGTCATAAATGCCGCAGGCATCAAAACTCCCATCAATACCAAAAAAAAAAAAAAGACAATAATTATTTTATTTTATTGCACGTTCAGCATGCGCCGAGAGTCGCGGCCGGCCTTGAGGCGTTTGGGGCAGGGTCCAATCACAAGTTGACAAATTTTGCCAATTTAATGAAAAAAGATAATAATATTCATATTCATCAGACGATGATAAATGTATATAAAATTAATTTTAAAAAATGAAAATTCGGGAGGAGTTTCTCTTCGTGAAGAAAAAGAGGGGGATTTTTAGCAGCGTGGCGTGGGGCCCGGCAGCCATCTGATTTGGGTCCTGCTTGACCGGTCAAACCCTTCTTTTAATGATCGAATCTTTGGACCGGCGGCAAAGCTAAGCCAGCACGTTTTTCGCTTCGAGTTTGGTGGGCCATTTTCTCAAAATTTACTTCTTTTTTTTTTTTTAGCACATCTCGACATTATCCGAATTTTTCATTTAGCACATCTCAACATTATCCGAGCAAAAAAATGAGATGATGATTTCTCGAGATGGCATTAATTCATGTGGCATGTCATACTAAACCGACACATTTTTTAATGTGCATTCACCTATTAAGTTAAATGACACATGAGAGTTGATTAATAAGATTTTGACAATATTTAGAAAAGTTTAGCGAAGGGTAGTCACAAATTTACTAAGTCTTTGATCGTATTTTGGAATGGAGTAGACTTAGGTGATTTTTTTTTTTTTTTTATTAAAGATAATGTTTGACTTTTATTTAGTAGGTTGCAAAGTCTCGAATTGGAGTGCAATTTCATTTGAAAATGAATAAATAAATCGAAAAATAGAAATAAAAAGCTGGTGGGAGGTGGACCAAGAATGGATTTCAAGAGTCAACTTATATGGGGGGCTCTTCAGAATATTTGCTTCATAATTACTCCATCGTTAAAATTTTAATTTCCCCCAAAAAAATTATTTTTAATTATATAAATAGATAAATAATTGTTCCCACCCGCTATTGGACCGATGACCCCTTCCGATTCAACGTTAATAAAATTACCAAGAAGCCGTACGGGAATCATCTACTTCTATCTTATCAAGTAACCGAAATCTGACCATTCGAGGGGAAAAAAAACGTGAATTTCACGAAAAATGAAAAAGCGTAGAACAGTGGATTCTTTCAAAACTTTTTTTTTGAAACGCGTGCCCCGTCAACTTTCAGTAAAAAAAGACATCGAAAAAAATAATAATAATTAAAAAATGAGAAATTTTAATGGGAATTTGAACTCACCAAGCAAGGGGACGAGATGACGGTGGCGCAGGCGGCTGATGATGGTGAGCTCCGCCAAGAAGTCGTCCTTGCTCTTCAGCTCGTCCCTCGAGAACTTCTTCACCGCCACCTGCCGGTTCTCCGCCGCCAGCACCCCCTTGTATACCACCCCGAACCCTCCCTGCCCTAGCTTGTTCCCCTCGTCGAAGTTCCCCGTCGCCCTCTTCAGATCCTTGAACTTGAACTCCCTCGGCATCCCCGGCAAGCACTTCAGCGTCCCTAGTATGTTCGGGTCGCGCGCCGCTGCCCTCCGCCGCCACGACCAGACGCCTAGGGAGGCCGCCCCAGCCAGCGCCAACGCCGCCGCCGGGATCCCAACGGCCAACCCGATCACCAGCCCCGCCGGCGTGCCCTTCGGCAGCTCCTCCACCGTCATGTTCCAACTTAGCACGCAGTTGAGCTCCGCGTTGTCCCCGGTCGACGCGGCGAACCCGAAGTAGGAGTTCTGGTTCACCACCTTGCTCATGTCGAGGTTTGCCGTCATGATTGGGGACGCCGGCTTGGGCTTCGTCGGGGTGGACTCATCCTCGTCGATCATGTAGACCTCCATGAGCTTCTGGCCGCCATCGTATTCGATCCACACGTGGAAGAATATGGTGCGGTTCGGAGCGAGGTCGAAGCCATGGTCCGCCAGCGGGATGGTCTGGTTGGACACGACCGAGTTGATGTCGAGGCCAATGTGGTTCGCGTCCGGGTCATAGTCCTGTTTGAAGGTGTCGAACTCGACGGCCAGGAGGTGGTTGCTGGCGTGGCCGTCGGTGGTGGCGTTGGTGAGCCCGAGGTAGCCTCCGAAGCTCCCCACCGGGAGGTTCCGGTCCGGCGCGACGATGAAGGCCAGGCCCTCGCCGGGGGTACCGTTGTTGATCCGGAAGATGTTGATGACGAAGGAGGTGTTGAAGGAGGCGACCTTGGTGGGGGCTTCGGGGGGGCCGTCCCAGAGCTTGAAGCCCTGCTTGTAGAGGATCCTGCCGGATCGGTTCGTGAGGATGACGTTGCCTCTGGAGTCAGGGGTGACCTGAAGGGCATCGTTGTAGATGACGGCCGGACCGATGGCGTCCAAGGTGTCGTAGTCGGTGGAGGGATTGAAGGTGTTGAACTGGAAACCCAGCGCTTCGACGGGCTGTAATGGGGAGAAGAGATGTAGGAGGAGGAGGAGGAGGAGGAGGAGAGAGAGGGAGGTGGGGTTCGCCGGGAGAGGCGCTAGAGCTCGGCCCATTTCATGGAAGCTTGGTGATTCAAGAAGACGATGAAAAAGGAGGAGGAAGGAGGAGATGGAGAACCTGCGGTCGCCGCATTTCCGTTTTACTTTAAACATATCACAAAGAGGCCAGGTACAAAAAATAAATTACTTTTAAATGGGTTTAGGGCCTATTACCCTCATAATTGAATTCAACTTGCTTAAATCAAAGCACATGCATGACTGTCCCAAAAAATAATCTTAATATATAAGATGTTATCGACAGACTTATCTCTTATTAGATTTAATATTGGACAAGTTAGCATTATTTATACCCTGTCCATATCTTCGTTCACACCGTCGGGATAAACTTGACCGGGCATGCCAAAGTGAGCATAGGATGCGCCCAAAATCAAAGTTAGAAAGGGAAAAATGAAATCACCAATGTACCCTTTCGTTCTTTGTCTTCAGGGGAGATGGTCAAGCACACGTGCGTCATTCTTATACTTGACTGGGAGGATGTATATCATTACTGCCCTTACCTCCTGGTGGAGTCATCTCCTCTTCAAGCCCCCATGTTCTCGAACCATGAACGGTCAAACTTCTATACTCTTTTCGAGCTGAAGTTTCCATTCATTCGAGGGCAAGAGACCTGTACTTTGTACTTCTCTCCCTCTAATCACATCATCGTGTGCATAATCATCACAGATAGTCTGCGGACGACATCCGCTTCAGCTGTGTAAGTTTCAATTTGAAGATGAACTGTGTCCTGCGGGATCCCACGGTTGGGACCATTTCGCTTTGTATGAGCTCATCTCCGAACAAACTCCAGGATAAACCTGTAACTTCAGCTGTGGACAATGACTAGGTCAAGGGGCTTTACGGTCCACAGTTGACTGATTCCCCGGGCACGACATATTTATGCGGAACTATATTTATGCGGCCATCATGTTAATGGGTTCTTTACATCCTCAGCATTTGACATGAAGAAAAAAAGCACCAGATCTGAGAATAGTTGGTTCGAACAATTCATGGTTCATCGATTCGCTTGACATTTAGTATGACAGTGAGGGTGATTCACAGTTTTGCTGGAGTGAACAGGTTTGTGGAAGATGTGGCTTGGTAAAAACACAAATTAGGGCGCGCATGAAATCATT
This sequence comes from Eucalyptus erythrocorys, assembly GCA_014182555.1. Taxonomy (NCBI): domain Eukaryota; kingdom Viridiplantae; phylum Streptophyta; class Magnoliopsida; order Myrtales; family Myrtaceae; genus Eucalyptus; species Eucalyptus erythrocorys. Next base: position 55,455,508 of record CM024602.1, read on the forward strand.
TCTGTTTTTCAAATAGTTTCGGAACAGAAATAAATTTTTCAATTTCTAGTTCTGGATGAGTTTCTAAGCAAAAATAACCGTTTGATAATGACACAAAATTTCTACTCTAATAATAGAAATTCGTTTGATAACGACATAAAATTTCTTTCTTTCGGATGGTGGCGGGACGGCGCCGGCGGCGGCGGCGGCGGGCGGTGACCAGCGGCGGGTGGCGTCCGGCGACCACCGGGCGGCCGGCGACGGCGCCGGTGTTTGCGGCAAGGCGCGGCGGCGGCGCGAGTGGCGAGTGGCGGCGATCGGCGACGGCGATGAACGATGAAAATTTCTTTTATTTCTCATTTCTCCAAATAAAAAAATAGATATTTTTATTTTTGATTTCTAGTCCATATCTATTTCTGAACAAGAATCTATTTCTAAATAGAAAAGTGGAATAATTTTACCAAACGGATTTCTATTCCGTAATTATTTCTGAATAGAAAATAATTTCGAACAGAAATTGTGGGCAATCATGCACGCCCTTAGTATACAAACTATATTGCCAAATTAAAAAAAAAAAAAAAAAAAGTATACAAAAAAAAGAAAGTTGCCAAAAAAAAAAAAAAAAAAAAAAAAAAAAGGCTGCCAGCCTGGTTAATCTGTGATATTTGTTTAGTACCGCAGCCCAACCATGACTAACAAATTTCCTCTCCAAGCTCCTGCACATGCGCCTGTCTCCTGTCCTTACAGATAACATCACGCCCTGCCTATTAAAATAACAAGAACGTGAAACCAAAGTCGGGAAATTTATATCGGGGTTAGTGAGTTCCCACTTGAGAAAACATCGTACTATCGTGCACCTGAGAATTAGATCTCTTTTGATCATGGTATTGGATCGCGAAAAAGGGTTAGCTTTTTGCTCGTGGCATCGGATCAGTTCTGTTTTTGGGTTTGTGATTGTCGAATAAAGACCATTATCACGAAGCAACTTTATAAAGATGGTGCCTTTAGGCTTTCCTTTTTTGTTACTTTTGGTCTGATTTGGAAGGTGTTTGATGGACACGGTTTCGTGACATTAATGGTGAAATGAAAAGATTGATGATGCTCACATGTCCACCTAGTAATCAGACAGAAATGTTGGTTCCTGGAGGAATATCAATCAGTTTATGCACTTAAAGGAGGAAGCTTGAGGAAACTGAATAGGCTATTTCCTAATTGAAGCTTCAGGGGATGAGATCAGATGGAATTTTAGAACAGTGAGCAAGTCTGACTTTGTAAAAGTCAAAGCTTTATAGTTCAGAGCGTACGGGAAGCTTCCCTTACATTGCAGAGTTCCTGGAAATTGACCGAAAGGCAAATGCTTTAAGTCTAAACCTCCGTCTCTAGATCCGATCCAAATCAACATAGCAAAATGTCCATCCAATTCGTACAGCATGAGGCCCAAAGGAAGGAATTTGCTGACATTTTTAGGCCGAAAAAAAACGAGTTTTAGTATAAATTTTCTTGTCACGGCGTGTCCTGGTTTAGTCCCAAATTTACCAACTCTGCAGAGATGAAAACTAATCCAAGAAAACACCATCGTGGCAGGTGGGTTCCCCTTTTGAAGGGGAGGAGTTTGAATCGCTAGTGCCCCGTGCGTAAAAACTTTGGCTCGCCGCCCCGACCAAAAAAAAAAAAAAAAAAAAAAAAAAACCAATCCAAGAAACCACCCATCTGGTAGAGCTGCTGGTAGCGAGCTTCTCCTCCTAACGCAAGGGGAGGAGTTTGACTCCCGGGCATCGCATGGTCACCTGAGGACTTAAGTGTGATGCACGAGTGGTGGTTCTCACATGTCACCCTCAAGGTTTGCCTCCGGCTGCTGACCATGTGAGGGTCCCTGGGTCACCAAAAAAAAAAAAAAAAAACCGGGAAAAAAAAAAAAACAATCCAAGAAAACAAAGAGTAAAATAATGATCCGAGACTCAGAGGAACATATCCAACCATGGCAAAGAAAACGTGACAAGATTGTGTAGGACTTTCATGAACCTGTTTACACAGTAAGAGAAGTGCTGATGGCAAGGAGAATGTTCAAAGCTGTTGACACGTATCGTCCAAGATTCCAGATGCCCATGTCAGGGCTGAGGTAAACACAGAAGATGGATCTCTAGAATTATAATAGTTGACCATCAGCCAAGCAGAAGATTTTCGATTACTACATGCAAAACAGAGAAAGTTTCTTGTTTATTTAACCTCTGGAGAACTTTCTGATGCGAACTATATGATGATCGTTATCCTAAGCCAAGATCAAATCGAAGTCTTAGCACATCTTTATTGCCCTGAAGGAGTTGCTTCTTCTGGTGAGAGATGATGGTCCTCTTCTATCCTCTACCAAATCTCGCACATCAACGCCCTCGATTCAGTTCCCCAGATCTGCACATATCTTCAATGGCTGTGTCAACATCTAAGACGATCCGATTGCAAAATCCCGAGTAAGTTGGCCTTGAATTGAAGACCTTGATGAGGGACGTTTTGACCGAAATCACGGTTAAAAACATTATCTTTGTTGTCTTCTTTGGTCTGTGTTTATTGAGGTTCCAGAATTGGGACCGGATGACAGCAACAATTACTATTGATTCTTGACTTGGGGGCATCGGCAGACTTTTGTCTGGTCTCTATATATATTCAAAATCTTGTCTTGGTTTTCAACATCTGCAGCTCGTTTGGCCTTTTATGTGAGAATTATTATGAAATTTCTTAAATAATGTCTCGAACTTAGAGTCCGCCACAAAATCTGACCCAACTTGCATCATGAGGAGGAAAGCAAAATAGACCAATTGTTAAAACGTGATGAGAGAAGTGCAACAACTTGTATCGACGATCCAAATCAATAAAAGAACCACTGACACAAAAAAATAAAATAAAATAATCAATTTTAATTGTTATTAACAAGTGGCAAACTTCGTCGATATCAATAATTTGGTCAGAATAGTTCAAAACCTAAAGAATCGACAACAACCCACTAAATTCTTCAACAAAGTGAAAGTTATCGATGAAAGCTTCACCAGCCAACAAGGCTATTGCCGATTTTACTAAGCTTTGAACTCGAAGGCAATAATGATGAATCGACACAAGAACATAAAAGCAGGATTTTGTAGGGTTTTTATAACTTCTTAATGAGTATACCACAAAAGATTGTCAATATATTGGTATGATTTTGGGGTTTGAAAAATACTTGAACCATTGAGTAATTGTATAGAAGATTCTTTGTAGCTACTTCTCTTTGTAAAGTAAAGACCGACATTTGGACAAAATCATGTATATTTCTTCTTCTTTTTTTTATCATTTCTTATTGATTTTTCTAGTAATTTTTTCATCCGAGTTAAGTTTTGAATTGCAACTCGCTTAGTTTCCGCTTTATTTTACAATATAATGTGTGTTTTGACGAAATTCTTAGTACTTTGATGTGAGAAACATGAAAGAGTGAATAAATCATCGAATCAACCGTGGAAGAAGCCATCACATTGTATGCGCTAGTAATCCAATTAAAAACCAACGTTCGAATTGCAGCCAACAGAGAGAAGTGCGTCAACCAGAATCATCCAATTTATCAAGAAAGCAACTATAGAAGTTTTATAAAGCGAAAATAAAATTAAAAAAGAGTACTGGATATATAAATCCTGAATTTTAATCGTAGAAAAGTTTAAAATACTAAAAGAACGACAGCAAAATGTAATTTGGCAAGAAATGGAAAATTGGGTGATGAATGTGACTGAGTTTCTTCTTGCATCATCGGTGATGACATTACTAAGGCCATGAAATAGAAGATAAAATTGCAAGACGAACTCCAAGAAAGAAGTGATTGGGAATTTCGTTGTCTGTTGTCTCTGGAAAACCGCAGAGAGTAATCCATCTCCATATGCCCCATCGGCAAGATTAAAAAAAAAAAAAAATCTGTTCAAATTAATTAGGAGTGAGCACTGTTCCCAATTTAACTCTGGAGCCAGCCAAGATCAGCGAGTTCCCAGTTCCAAAAATTTAAAGTTGGCAATTAATAAAACAAGTCTAACCTTACATTACTTTCAACTTTAAATTGAAGTCTCTTATCATGCTTTTCAAACCTTTGAAATGTGCATGATCCTCTCGTTATGTCGAGTTCCTCTACCAGTTGGGTAGTTCTTTAGTTCTTCCTCCCTTTTCTTTCACCTTGATTCCGGACATTTCATCCATGGCCGCCTTCCTTCTCTCCGTGTTCTACTGTCTCGCCCAATTCTCTATCCTCTTCGTCACATCTCTTCTGGCTCTTTAATTTTCTCCCTCCAGTACCTTTGCATGTCCTCGGATTCTGCTAGATGTTGGTTCTGCGTAGCCCGAGCTTCTTTCTTTGGATGTATCGAATTGAGTTCTGCATGTAGCTCTTTCCTTCGATTTTGTCTTCAGGTTCTTGCGGAGGTGTTTCCTTTTGGACAATGTCTCATGTAAGTGACCCCGATGCTGCCAGAGTTGTGGCTCTCTGTCGTAAGTTGGGTGGGTTATGCTCGGAAAAGGAGATAGATGAATGGAATGACGAACCCTGACCTGCGGCGCTTGAAGAGTGCAAATTGACGTTGGTTGGTAAGATTCCCTCGAATCCTTCCTTTAATTTCCAAGGTTTTCAGACTGCATTGAAGCGGGCTTGGAGAACTGAGCATGTTGATATTCTGCAACGAGAAGGGGGTATTTATTTAGCGAAATTTCGATCCCAAGCCGAGAAACAGAGGGTGTTAGACAGTGGCCCTTGGCAGTTTTCAGGCCACTTGATAATTTTTAAACCATGGGTCGAGAATACTCCCTTGCATTGCTATGATTTTTCTTCTTGCCCATTTTGGGTTCAGTTAGCCGGACTTCCATTAGAATGCTGCACCGAAGAGATGATAAGGAGGGCTGTTAGTACAAAGGAAAGGTGCTGCGGGTTCAATCGGACTATGTTACCGGCTCTACTCTGCGGGCGGGAAGGGCAAAAGTTGAGCTTGCCTTATCTGAACCTCTCAAAGCAGGACGCCTAATTAAATGGAAAAACAGAACTAGATGGCTAGATTTTAAGCAAGAAAGACTTCCTCATTTCTATTTTTCATGCGGACATTTGGCTCACTATGCGGAGTCCTGCCCTTGGGTTCCCTATAGAGAAGGAATGTTCCTTGACTCTGAACCAACGCCCTATGGACTCTGGCTAAAAGCAGAGGTACAAAAGAACAGTCCATATTGGCAATTCTATTATACTCAATCCGAGATGGAAGAAGATTGGGAGGAATCAATACCTGAAACCCCTCTAATATTGCTCCACGTATACCATTACTTCCTCCACCCGCGTCCGGGTACATCGCTTTTCAGCCACCACCAGCTCATTCCTCACCTCTTAGGGACAGGGATTTTCAACCAGACCCTGCTCTGCAGACTATTCTACCCACTACCACTGCCCTTATTCCTGTAGAGGTTAAGCAAAAAGGAGTGCAGGTTCAACACTCAAGTCCCCAAAGGAAGGGTAAAGGTATTCGACAAATCAGTAAGATTGGCCCAGCGAAGAAACCACGACGATATACTCCATATGACATACCTGGTTATCCCCAGACAAACTTTGATGAATCTCTATTGCTTGATGCACCGATTGTTGAGGCCGGAAAAGAAACTCCATGGGCGTCGGTGGCTGGCCCTGAACAACCACCAGGTCATAGATGAAGATTATTAGTTGGAACTGTCAGGGTTTGGGTAATTCCCTGACAGTTCTAACCCTAAAAGCCCTAGTGGCTAGAGAAAAGTCCGATTTGGTTTTTTTGATGGAGACCAAAAACAGTGATTCAGTGCTACAGCGTTTGAAGCGTACCTTGCATTTTTTGAATCTTCGGGTCGTTACTCCTATGGGTCTTGCAGGTGGGATAGAGTTATTTTGGAATGACACTTTGCAGCTTTCCGAAGTTAACTCTTCTCATAAGATGTTTGACTTTATCTGTAAGGATGTCTCTGACGATAAAAGCATGAGAATTACCTGCCTCCATGCCCCTTATGTTTTCCAAGATCGTCAATTTTTTTGGGAGAATTTGCGCCACATCAACTCTGTCAACTCTTTACCTTGGGTGTGTCTCGGGGACTTTAACGAAGTTTTGAATAGATGGGAGAAAAGGGGTACTAGGACTGCTGACCCTTACCTTATCTCTTCTTTTAGAGCAGTTGTCAATGATTGCTGTCTGATTGACCTCCCTTCTCATGGTTGCTCTTTTACTTGGTCAAATCATCGAGAAGGGGAGGCCCTAGTGCAGGAGCGCCTAGACAGAGCTTTCTGTACTATTGAGTGGCGAATAGCTTTCCCAAATGCCCAAGTCTTTGTGCTTCCTACGATAGGTTCAGATCATAGTCCATTAATCCTTGATTCAAATGTAGCGGGGACTCGAAGGAAAAGGCAGTTTACCTTTGAAGCGTTCTGGAATGAGGATGTTGAATGCAGAACAGTCATTGCAGATGCTTGGAATTCTCCCTCGGTGTGCAACTCTCCACTCATGGTTAAATTGCAGGCAATGACCTCTGCTTTATCCCTTTGGAGTCGTCGAAAGTTTGTGCACCACAGAAACAGGGTCACTGATCTAGAGCAGCAACTGCAAGATTTACTGAATCAGGATAATATGACAGAGCATTATTCTCAGATACATGCTTTGAAAGAGCAAATATAGCAAGCTTGGCTAAGAGAGGAGCAATTTTGGGCGATGCGCTCGCGGATAAATTGGCTAAAGTGGGGGGATCGCAATACCAAGTTCTTTCATGCCACCACAGTTCAACGTAGACAATGCAACAGAATTAATTTTTTACGGGATCAAAATGGAGAATGGGTTCGGGATCCTGATAGATGGAAAGAGATGGCTACTGCTCATTTTGCTCAAATCTACATTACTTCGGGCCCTAGAAACTACCATCAAGTTTTACAGCAATGTCCACAAGTAATCACTCCAGCAATGAATGCAATCTCATCGCACCTGTAACTATGGAAGAGATCAAGGAAGCTACTTTTCAATTAGGAGTGTCAAAAGCCCCGGGACCTGATGGTTTAAATGGGTTGTTCTATCAATCGCATTGGGACATTATCAAAGGGGAGGTTGTCAGGACAGTGCAGCAGTTTTTTCAGTATGGGGCCCTCCCACATCAGCTGAACAGAACTACAATTACTCTAATTCCCAAAATTCCTGATCCTGAAAATTTAGACCATTACCGTCCTATTAGTTTATGCACTTATGCCTATAAGATCATCTCAAAAGTGCTTGCTAATAGGCTGAAGCCTATACTACCAATGTTAATTTCTGAAGAGCAGTGTGCTTTTGTGGCAGGCCGTCAAATCCAGGATAATATCTTAGTGGTGCAGGAAGTAATTCATCAAATTAAATCAAGAAGAAGAAAACGCCATTTTCAAGCTGTTCTCAAACTTGATATGAGGAAAGCCTATGATCGTGTCGAATGGGATTTTTTACAAGATTACTTACTCAGGTTAGGTTTTCATTCTCATTGGGTTCATTTGGTAATGCAATGTGTTTCTACAACTTCATTGTGCATTAAGATGAATGGGGATTTTTCACAATGGTTTCATCCCACTAGAGGGTTGAGGCAAGGAGACCCTTTATCCATGTACTTGTTCATTCTCATGGCTAACTTATTATCAACCCTTATTCGAAATGCCATTAATATGGGTCTTCTTAAAGGTATTCAGTTGAATCGAAGGTGTCCTATACTATCACATCTTTTCTTTGCGGATGATGCTGTGTTTTTTATGAATGGTACTCTTTTGGAATGCCAAAATCTGTCCAATATATTAAACCAGTATTGTATAGCCACTGGCCAAGCTGTTAACCGCAATAAGTCTGGGATTTTCTTTAGTCCATATTGCCCCAACTCTTTAAAGGAGAACCTGGCTAGTGAATTAAGGGTACCAATTCTTCAGCGGTGTGGCAAGTACTTAGGACTACCTACTGATTGGGGTCGTTCAAAAAAGGATATGTTTTCGTGGCTCCTGAGTAAAATCCAATTTAGATTAGAAGGATGGAAGGAGAAGATGATTTCGAGAGCTGGAAAGGAAACTTTACTGAAATCTGTAATTCAAGCTATTCCGCATTATGCAATGTCTGTATTTAAAATTCCCATCTCTTTATGCAAAACTGTGGAGAAACACATGGCTAGGTTCTGGTGGAGAAATGATTCGAGCAAGGTAGGTATACATTGGCAGAGTTGGAAGGTTATGCAGAATAGAAAAGAAGTTGGTGGTCTTGGTTTTAAGGATTTGGTGTGTTTTAACAAAGCAATGCTTGGGAAGCAAGCATGGCGTCTATTTCAGCAGCCTCATTCTCTTTGGGGGAAACTTTTTAAAGGATTGTATTTTCACTCCTCGTCTCTTTTTATGGATGTTAAAGGCTCTCGCCCATCTTGGGGCTGGCAGAGTCTGTTGTGTGGGAGGGATGCTATTATTGATCATGTCTCGTTGGTCGGTGGGTGATGGTGAATCAATCAAAATGAGGGAAGATTAATGGCTTCCCATGGGTATCATCTGTGGACCAAGGGTCCAAGACGAACCCCTACTTGTAGCTGATCTTATTGATCAATCTACAAGCTCTTGGAAAATAAATTTAGTGCATCAATATTTTGATTTGCAGACTATCCAACAAATCCTTGCTATTCAGATTCGACCTACTTGCTCTAAAGATGAAATCATATGGACAGCGAACTCTCAGGGAATCTATATGGTGAAATTAGCTTATCATCACATTCGACACACATCAGCAGAACAGCAAGACAGCAGGGCTTCTTCTTCATATCAAACACCTACCTTGTTATGGTGATCACTTTGGAAAATGTCCTCGGCTCCAAAGCTCCGTAGCTTTCTCTGGTCAGTTTGCACTAACTCTCTTGCTACCAGGGACAACCTACATCGTAGGAAAATTATTATTAACCCTTATTGTCCTATATGCAATCAAAACATACTAGAGACTCGTGGAACATATCTTTCGCTTTGTGAGTGGACTCGGCAGTCTGGTCGCATTCTAAGATTGGCATATCCATTTCCCCCAAAGAATGTTCAGCGTGTGGATGCTTGGCATTATCTACAATTGGCCATAATAATCGATCGAGAGACCGTTACTCATCTCAAATGTGTTTTGGCAGATTTGGAAGGCTAGGAATGGATACCTGTTCAGAAAGACTCCTCTTAATCCTTTTCTGGTTGCTACGAATGCTCTAATTCATGCTCGTGTCGATCAGGTAGCTGCTCCCCCCTGTGGTACAAGGAAAAGGCAGATTAGGTTACAAGACGTTTTCTAGAAACCCCCTCATCCCGGTGCAATCAAGGTGAATATAGATGGATCTTATCAATTAGGCAGCATAGAAGGCAAAATCGCGTGTATTTTCAGGGATCACTGCGGATCTCTTACCGATGGATTTTCTAGGGTTGTGTCTGCGAGTTCAGCGTTGTAGACCGAAGTTCTTGCTTTCTCTGCGGCTCTTCAGCATCTGATTTCACAGGAACTCCAGCACGCTCAGATCATTGTTGAATCAGACAACCTTTGCCTGGTGGAGACGCTAAATCTTCGAAAGCAACCGCCATGGAGGGATCGTGTGCTTTTTGCTGAAGTGGCGTCCTTGCTCGACTCCTTCTCTCACTTGTCGTTAGGGTTCTGCAGAAGGGAAGTCAACACCATTGCTGACTGGGCTTGCAAAGCCCATTTAGGAGGGTCTTCGTTTCGTAGCCGGTCTGTTTTTCCTCATTTTCAGCTTCTGAACTTAATATGTGCCTATGCTATAGTGGCACGTTGTAATGTTTTATTACGTTGAATATATTTCACTTTTCCAACCAAAAAAAAAAAAAACTTTAAATTTGAGTCCGAAATTGCCGTTTAGATTGATGAACCATATTAGCCATTTTTTTTTTTTTTAAAACACCAGGTTTAATTGATCAAAATCAAAATGTAAGCCCACATGCTTATGCTGCATATGGTTTAGCTTTTTGGAAAGCCTAATGCATTGTGAATCAACTTTAACTTAAATGTTGCTAGGAAAGAAACCACACTTGTTAATAACTTTTGCTAATTAAAAATAAACGAACCCGAAACCCTTTGTTGGATCCGACCGAGACCAGCAAAGGTCGAGTGAAAATGGTAGGGGCATTTATGGAATTCCAAAAATTCAGCGAGGGCAAAGTAGGAAGAGAAAAAATACAGTAGGATTCCGAAATACTCCGAAACACAGAGCTGAGCAGGACTTGGATAGGCCTAATAAATACCTTTGAAAGACTTTGGAAGTGCGATGCTTCTAGCTGTCGAGACAAACGACCACTGCATTAAGACAATCCGTGAGTTGGGTCTTCCCGTTTGGCTGAGTTGATTACAAGATACACCGGAACCCATCGCACCGGGCAGCGACGTCAAGACAAGAAGATTTGAACATAAGATCTGTCTCACCGAATTATGGTAAGTTCCTAGGTGTTAAAATTAAACCTCTGCATCATCCAACGGCCGAAGGACGGCGAGGGGACACCTCGGTGCGCAACAACAGCGAACGAGGTTCGACATTTCGCCTCAAACGCCCGTTGTTGCCCCTCGAACGGGATCGGAAAGGCGAATGATGCATCGTTATCTCTATCGTTAAAGGCTCCTCGACGGCTAACTGAAAAATAAAGGATCCCTCGTGTGGTTTTACAATGTTGGAAATGGTGATCCATTTTCTAGAATTTCCTAGAGTTGCTAAACTTCTAGAATTCCCTAGATGAAGTTTCTAGAAGAAAAAGAAAAATGTAGAAGCACATGTTTAGATCTCTCTAGAAGAAGAAAGGATAAAGTACAATCTAGAATTTTCTAGATTAAGCCTAAATGGACAACATTCTACACAAATCTAGAATGTTGGTAGAGCACCCTATAAATAGGAAAGAGGGGAGAGCATAGTAGAACAACAAATGTAAGAGGGTGAGAGGAGCATGAGATAATATTTCATATCATGAAGCTCTTCCATCAACACTTCCTTCAACTATTGTAAAATTATTTTATCCAACTAATGAAATTATTTCCCATATCCCGTGTCCTATATCCTCCAACTATCCTATCTCATCCCTTGTCCATTCTCTATAAATTATAACACACTTGCACACACATCAAACGCAAACCATGCTTCCGCAGCGCACACACAACACAAATATTTTTTAACATACACTGTTACCGAACTCAGCGTGCAGCGAAAGAGTCTCCATCCTTCTTCCAACCTCAGTATCGATTGCATCGTACGGCGTCCAATATCGCCATGTCAGCCCTGATGGGGTCGTCCTGGGTTTTTCTTATGTTATACTGGGACACAATCCAAGAGGACTCATCGAGCTCACTGTTCTTGATTCTCCGTTTTTCGTACGCTTTCGCGACGAGTCGTCAGCACCTAAGCAAAGATTCTGTATTTTGCATCTTCTTCTCGAAGCCCATGTGTTGTTTATGTAGCCTCCACGCGCTCGGCGTGTGGATATCATAAGCAGGCCACGCTCTCCATCCACTCGGACGCTTTGTGATCTTGCAACCTTGGATATTCCTCATGCAGAGCCAGCTTTTGTCGAGAGCGGGGGAGAAGGCCGAGGATGCCGACGCTCCAGGTAACGAGCTGTTGCAGCGAGCTTAGTGGCTCCGGGCCGCCATTCTTGGGGCTAACAATGGGCTGCTCTCGACCACGTCATTGATGCTTGGCGTCGGCGCAGCCAGGGACGATCGTTGGTCCATGGTCCTCTCGGGCATTGCGGGGGCTCTTGCGGGCGCTTTAAGCATGGCTGTCGGAGAGTTCGTCTCGGTCTCGACCCAAAGAGAGATCGAGTAGGCGAACCTTGAGAAGCGCGCCTCTATGGCCAAGATGGAGAAGCCTGAAGAGATCAAGATCACCGTCACTGCTGCTAAGCACGACGGGACCGACTCGGCAGAGCCAACTCAGCGGACCCTTACCGGAAGCACTCCACACAAGGTTGATCTGCGAAATCTCGGAAAAGGGGTCGCCGGCAACGGGGGTGGAGCCTCAGTCGATCGCGCTATTCTCGCCGAGATCGCCTGCGCTCAAGGTGTATGCGGAAAACACTGCGAAAGCAAAGCGGGAAACAATCTGCGAAGAAGATGTGAAGATGAAGAAATAAACCGAAGAACTGGAGAACAAGCAAAAAGCTTTGAATCTTTCTATTTCAATGCGATAACATCAATGAACAAGGAAGATTTATACTTCTATCTCTCTATGTCTCGACTGTAATGTAGAGCATTTTTTAATGGTATATTCTGTTTTCTCTATATCTCAGTAATGAGCTTGCTAAAGCTACTATATAACCTTCCTATTGAAGAAGATGAAGATGCAACAGAAAACTGAATTCAACAAGACTGTTTCTTAATCTGTTTTGATCCTCAACTGAATAACAGCACACATGTTAATTGAGGTTTTCATGACTTGGCGATCCATGTCAGTCTTTATCACAAACTCTTCATCATCGATGGCGATCCACATCAACCTTCATCACGAACTCTTCATCACGACCGTTTATTTCATGCCGTGGCTTCTCGGTCTGTGTGCTTTACTTTGTTGCTTCGCAGCTCTTTCTTTTTCAGTATCAGCCTTAGCCCTTTCTCTTTCAGTATCAGTCTTAGCCCTTGCTTCTCTATTATCAGCAGCATGGACAGTCAGTGTTTTTGATCTATATCCTTTTAACATCCCCCCTCAAATTGGGAAGGGGTAGAAAACCCATACCCAATTTGATATGCAGCTGAAAATGTGTTATTCGTGACAGAGGTTTTTGTGAAAATATTAGCAAGTTGACAATTGCTTGGAACATGGCCCGCATGGAGTGATCCTGAGGAGACTTTCTCTCAAACAAAGTGGAAGTCCACTTCAATATGTTTAGTGCGGGCATGTAAGACAGGATTCATAGTAAGGGAATGGCTGATTTATTGTCACATAATAGATGAGTTGGATGGATGAGAGAGCAACCTATGTCACGAAGGACAAAGCTGATCCAAGTAAGTTCAGCAGTAGTGGAGGCAAGGGCACGATACTCAGCTTCTGTAGAGGATCAACTTACTGTTGGTTGTTTCTTTGCTGCCCAAGAGATAAGATTGGAACCAAGGTATGTACAGAAACCAGTTGTTGATCTTCTGGTCTCAGTACATCCAGCCCAGTTTGCATCTGCAAAAACCATAAAGATGCAGAGAGCTTCAAGAATGAATAAACACTCCAAGACTAATAGTACCTTTGACATATCTCAGAACCCTCTTGAGTTTATGAAAATCTGCAACAGTAGGCTTCTGCATTTTCTGACATAACAAATTTGTAGCATAGGCAATGTCAAGATGTGTTAATGTCAGGTATTGGAGACCACCAACTAAGCTTCGATACTCAATAGGATTGAAAGAGAAATAGGATCGGTTTGCAAAATAGTTAGTCTCAGTGAGAGAGGAGTTGAAATTGGTTTGCAATCAAGCATATGAGCTCGAGTAAGGAGATCAATAGCATATTTAGTTTGACAAAGAAATAGATGTTCAGGAGTACGTTTAGCTTCAATGCCAAGAAAGTAGTGAAGTGTACCAAGGTCTTTCATATGAAACTGGAGACTTAGAGAATGGATCAGATTAGAGAGCAATTGAGGTGAACTTCCAGTTAAAACAATATCATCAACATAGAGTAGTATAAGGATTGTCTCTGTACCAGTATGAAACATAAACAATGATGGATCAGCTGAACTACAGAAGAACCCATATTCAAGTAAAAAATTACTGAACTTATCAAACCAAGCACGGGGAGCTTGTCGAAGTCCATAGAGAGATTTCTTGAGGAGACATACATGATGAGGTGTCTGTGGATCTTGAAAGCCAGGAGGCTGCTCCATATAAATTGTTTCATTTAGTGTACCATGTAAAAAGGCATTCTTAACATCGAGTTGATGAATTGGCCAATGTTTCATCATTGCTACAGAGAGGACAATTCGAATTGTAGCATGCTTGACAACAGGGCTAAAAGTTTATGTAAAATCAATGCCTTCTTCCTGATGAAAACCTTTAACAACTAGTCGAGCTTTCAACCTACCAAGACTGCCATCAGATGCAAGTTTTGTTTTAAATACCCACTTGCAGCCAATCACATTCATTTGATCAGTTCTAGGGACTAACTCCCAAGTTTTATTCTGATACAAAGCATCCATTTCTTCTGTCATGGTTTTATGCCAGCCTTTATGTGCTAAGGCTGATTTAATTGACCTTGGTTCAGTGGGTACTTCATATACAGCAAGACATGCATACCTAGGATTAGGTTTTATAATGCCAGACTTTGATCGAGTCTGCATGCGATGAGTTGAAGTTGTTCCTTGTGAGACATAGGGAGAAATAGCATGTTCCGATCCAATACTTATATCATTGGATGTTGCAGCTTTAGTAGAAGGCATTTCTTGGTTTTGTACAAGTGAAGAAGTCTGGTTATTAGAAGCTTCATCTTGTGTTGTTGTTATAGAAGTAATATGTTCTTGTGTCACAACTAGCAGAGATGATGAACAATCAGTATATGGTATTGTAACTTGCTAAGAAAGTTGAGAATTATCTGCAGTGATCTTTCCATTAGTCTACAAATGTTCTGCATAAAGTCCGTGAAAAGGTAGGAACTGTTTCTTTGCTTACTGAGTCCATAAGTTGAATCTCTTCTATCCATAATCGATAAAGTGTTGTAAGTGGTGTATACTCTGTTAGACATGTCTTAGTAAAAGGGAAAAAATTTTCATCGAACATGACATGTCTACTAATATACACACGATCAGTTGTAGGCACAAGACATCTGTAACCTTTATGACATTCATTGTATCCAATGAACACACATGTGAGTGATCTTGGATCAAACTTGTGCTCGGCATAGGGTCGTAGACATGGATAACATGCACATCCAAACACTCTGAGCTGACCGCATCTGTAATTTTGGTGTAAGAAGTATATTGATAATATAGTTAGCTGTCATGAATGTATCTACCCAATATTTCAGAGGAACTCTGCCATGATAAAGCATGGCAAGGCCTAATTCAACAATATGACGATGTTTCCTCTCAGAAATGTCATTCTGTTCAGGTGTGTAAGGACAAGATATGTTCTGTTTGATACCACAGTTCTACAGATGAGTCTGGAACTTGTGGCTAATGAATTCTCCTCCACCATCACACTGAAATATCTTGATTTTCGACTCAAATTGATTCTCTACTTGCTTTTGAAATAGAACAAAGATGTTATAGAAGTCTGATTTCAATTTCAATGGGTAGATCCAGCTGAACCGAGAGAAATTTTCTACAAAAAGAACATAGTATTGGAAATTCTGAAATGAAGTAACAGGTGAAGGGCCCCAGATATCACAATGAACTTTTTGTAAGGGCATAATAGCTACAGATTCTGATAATGGAAATGGCAAAGCTATGGTCTTAGCAATTTGACAACTGCTACACATGTTCTGCATTATGATATTGTACTGAATCAGTTGTTGGTTTTGCAGGTACTTCAATGTATTCAGATTGGTGTGTGCTAATCGTTGATGACATATATCTTCTCCTACTACTTTGTGTCTTTGAGTTAGAAATGCTTCTGTGGTTTGTGAATTTACTTGATATAGCCCTTTAATTTTCCTCTCGAGCAGCAGAGTTGTGTTGGTGCAATTGTTATTTACATAGACACCAAATTTATCAAAAACAAATGAGCGTGGATAGTCATCTGTTAATTTGGATAATGACAGAAGATTCTTCTTTATATCAGGAACAATTAACACATCATTTAGAGGTAATGAATTTACTTCCGTATATAGTAATGTATTACCAGTATAGATAATAGGCAAACACGATCCATCACCAATCATAATAGTGTCAGAACCAATGTATCTAGAAGGATTATGAAATATACCAGGATTGGCTGTAATATGTGCAATAACACCGGTATTTGGATACCACTCACTTCCTTTTGAGTCTTCAAGATGTATTGCTGCTAGAGCTGTTGGAATTTCCTCAGCTTGATAGGAGTTATTAAAGCGATACCAACAGCGTAAAGCATCATGTCTTGGTCTCTTGCAGATTTGACACTCCAATCTAATATTGTCGGCTGATATCTCAGCCTGCAAATCCTTAGAAAAGGTTAGATTTGAAGTGGGAAAGGATCTAGTTTCTTGATATCTCTGTGAGGAGCCAGCATAAGGACGGAATCCTGGATTAGAAACAGAATCAGAGGTGTTGTTGAATTGCTTAACTTTCTGACCCTCTTGTATATAGTTGATGTTATTTGGTCTGTAGCTTGAATCTCTTCCAGAATATCTAAAACATCGACCTCTATTATGGAAGAATCGTCCTCTTCCATAGATGCGTCCTCCACGACTATTCACCCTTAAAGTTCCAAAACCAGAATTGTGCTGTATAGGTTCCCTGTCAAGTTCTTCCCTTTGCTGAACTTTTGTTCTTCTTTGACTATAATATGCTAGATTGGGATTGTATGAATTCGATGAGTACCTTTGTAACCTCACTTCAAACCTTTCTAGTTGAGATATCACCTCATCATAATCTGGTTGAGGTTTTAAACAGTAAATGGTGGTTTTAAAATTTTCATACTCCGATCCTAAACCCTCCAAAACTCCAAATAGCTTTGTTATTTCATCTATGGGCTTCCCTATAGCATTGAGTTGATCACAAATCGATTTATATTCTCTAAGATACACAGATAGAGATCGATTTCGCTTTTGACATGCTTGCAGCTTTCCTCTCAACTCAAGTTCTCTAGCCACAGACTTTTGTCTAAATCTATTGAGCAAGGTTTGCCATACCTCATAGGATGTTTCTAAGCCAATAATCAAGCTCAGAATAATTTCAAAGACAGCTCCGCTTATCCATGATGATATTAGCTGATCAGTCTTTATCCAATCAGTGTAATGTGGGTTTACAACTTCAATTTCACACCCTTCTACTTCGATTTGCAGCATTCGAGGAGGTGATGGAATTTCACCATTAATGAAACCAAAAAGTTCTTGGCTTCTCAAAAATCTGTGAATATGTGCTTGCCATAGCAGAAAATTGTCTTCGGCAAGTTTGATTGTGACAAAATTAGAAATATTCACTTGTATTGGGAAGGGATACTTCTGTGTTCTTGTTGCCATTGTTGTATTCTATCCAGCTTTGAAGAAGTTGATGATAACAGTGATATTATGATTGTAATCACAATTACCGTGATACTGCGATCTGCTACAACTTCAGTTTCTTCACTTTGATTCAATGAATGATTGCTGAATAACCTTTTTAACAAGCATGATCTTCTGCTCTGATACCTTGTGAAGATGAAGAAATAAACCGAAGAACTGGAGAACAAGCAAGAAGCTTTGAATCTTTCTATTTCAATGAGATTGTAATACAAAGTTTGTACATCTTAGAACATCAATGAACAAGGAAGATTTATACTTCTATCTCTCTATATCTCGACTGTAATGCAAAGCATCCATTAATGGTATACTATGTTTTCTCTATATCTCAGTAATGAGCTTGCTAAAGCTACTATATAACCTTCCTATCGAAGAAGATGAAGATGCAACAGAAAATTGAATTCAACAAGACTGTTTCTTAATCTGTTTTGATCCTCAACTGAATAACAGCACACGTGTTAATTGAGGTCTTCATGACTTGACAATCCATGTCAATCTTTATGACAAACTCTTCATCATCAATGGCGATCCACGTCAACCTTCATCACGAACTCTTCATCACAACCGTTTATTTCATGCCATGGCTTCTTAGTCTATGTGCTTTACTTTGTTGCTTCGCGGCTCTTTCTTTTTTAGTATCAGCCTCAGCCCTTTCTCTTTCAGTATCAGTCTTAGCCCTTGCTTTTCTATTATCAGCAGCATAGACAGACAGTGCTTTTGATCTATATCCTTAAACAGAAGAAGCTTTACCCAACCCTTACAAAGCTGCCGCCGCGTCTGCCTTGGCTTTCCTCTGCGGGTCATTGTTTCCTCTGTTTCCGGCCATCTTCGTCACTCAACGCATGCTCAAGGTCGTGATTGTCGTGGTGGTCACGTCCATAGTTCTTGCTCTGTTCGGAGTCGTCGGAGCTCATCTCGGTGGTTCGTCGGTGAAGGTCTCGGCCGCGAGGGTTCTGGTCGGTGGGTGGATTGCCATGGGAATTACTTACGGTTTGCTCAAGCCTTTCGACAAAGATGATGACAAGTAGTTTCAAAGGCGGCGGCATCTTTCTCGTCAATTTCTCTGTTGACGGCTAAAACTGAGAGTTGGAACCCATAAAATCCGTTACTGCTTTTTCATTCTGCGTCTTCTTCATTGATATGTAACAGATCACATGCATAGATGCACTGCTGCTTGTCCATTCCGTCTTTTCTTCTTCTTGTAGCTGTGCTGTCGCGGACATTGAGACTGTAGATTCCATGTCGTAATGTAAAATACGATACAGAAGGTGAAATCTGTACATATGAAGTTGGATAAGCTTTTGTTTAGCAATACATCTTTTGGTGAATTAAATTTCGATCCGAGGCCTCTCCGCAGGCCATCAAGTCCAATGATCCGATATCTTAAGGTATCGACAAATCTTAATTGTATAAAATATATCAGTTAAAAAGCATTCCGCACATGCACTTGATGCACTTGATGCACTTGAAGCACTTATCTCTGGCATAATAAGAGCTTGATATATCTATAAAAAAAAAATGTCTGTATGAGATAACTCATCTAGTTTTCGTCAACCTTTCATTTGATGTCTTCTATTTGAACTGAACTTTGGCTACATGGGTAAATCTAACTGGGGGTCACTAAACTAACATTTAGGTTCTCGACCAAAAAAAAACTAACATTTACGTCATTACATTTTGATTTCACTCACTCGGAGGGCTAAACTTTCCATCCTTTTTTTCTTTACAAGTGATGCATTTAAATCGGAATTCAAGCAAGTTTTCCATCTTACCAAAAAAAAAAAAAAAAAAAAAAAGCAAGTTTTCCATCAAAGCGTTGATGTGCGGCATTGGCGACGTGTATTGACAAGAAATTTTCCCTTTTTCCAAGGCTTAGTTCCATCTGTTAAAAAAAAAAAAGTCTTATTTCCATTAAAAAACAAAACAGATTTAGGCCTATCCTATCTTGAATTTTGTTTTGTCTAAAAATAATCAGCAATTTTCACTCTAATTCCAGATTTGCCTTATTAACCCTCTATCTAAAAATTGCCTTTGATTTTTTCAAAATTATGGCAATTATTGTTCTTAAGGTGTTGATGAAGATACAGGTTCTAATAATGAACCTCTAATGCCCCGATGCTAATAATTTTGAAGACACTGGTGGCGATTTTGAACGGTCAGGACTAAAGTGATAGCTTGTGATTTTTTTTTTTTTTTATGTAAGAAAAAAGAATTCAAGAAAGATTTGGGATTGGACTTAAAAGTTTTTTTTTTTTTTTTTTATAGAGAATTAGGCCTTTTTCTTTTCCAAGAGCGAGAAAAGTGTAACATATGTAATTGTTTACACCAAAACTTAACCAAGTTGTACACATGAGCAGACACATGACTAAAGACAAATGGTTATCGACACAAGATATGTGCGCCATTATTGACACCCAAAAGAAAAGCATACCAAGATTGGAGGACTTCGCGTTCATTGAGTACTTGAGAAATCTTATCACTGGTGATAAAAATTTCAAAAGAAAATCAATTAAATATTTATTAATTGGCAATGATTTGTATCGAAAAACTATAGACGGATTGTTGTTGAAGCGCTTGGGAAAGCAAGAATCCATGTTAGTGATGGCTGAAGTATATGAAGGAATATGCGGGGCACCTCAAGCCGAGATTAAAATGAAGTGGTTGTTACGTCGACATGGTTACTTTTGGCCAATCATCACTCAAGATTGTATCGACTATGCTAAGGGATGTGAAGCATGTCAAAAGCATCGTCCGGTCCAGCATGTGCCAGCGTTAGTGATGAAACCCATCGTTAAATCTTGGCCATTTAGAGGATGGGCAATGAATATAATAAGAAAGGTATATCCTCCTTCATCGAAAAAGCACAATTTTATCCTGATTGCCACAGATTATTTCACGAAGTGGGTTGAGGCAGCCCCGTATAAAAACATTACGCATATTATTTATTGATTTGGCATTCTTGAGTCTATAACCGCATATTAAGGAACGGCGTTTACAAGACAAGAGGTAATGAACTTCACTAGATCAAGGGAGATAAAAATGATTCATTTAGCGCCTTATTATGCTCAAGCCAATGGTCAAGCCGAAGCCTTCAATAAAACGATTATTGGCCTAATCAAGAGGCATTTTGAGGACAATCCAAGAGATTAGGACTCTTTGTTATCAACATTGCTAAGTTCTTATCGAACATCTAAAAGATCCGCAACTGGAGTTAGTCCATACATGTTAACATATGGCCAAGAGGCTGCTCTTCCTTTTAAGATCACAGTTTAGTCATTAAGAGTAAAACTGCAGGGTTAATTGGTCAAAGAAGAATATGATGAACCGATGTATACCAACATTGATTAGTTGGGCGAAAGTAGAACAACCGCCCTGGAAAAATTAGTCCGTCGGAGAAACAGAGTCACAAAGGCATATGATAAATACATAAAGGAGAAACGGTTCAATAGTGGTGATTTAGTATGGAAAACCATTTGCCAACTAGTATGGGCAATGAGAAATTTGGCAAGTGGTCTAGTAATTAGGAAGGACCATATATCGAGCAAGGTGACTGTTACTAAACCAGCTGACAGAAAAAAGCAATTAATCGATGGAGACCAGAGACAGCATAGGCTCCCAACAAGCCCATACTCGATGGGGTCAATTGATACGCAACTAAAGGATAGGGCCTCCTTAATTTTGGCTGCTCCCCCTAAGCTCGACATCTCTCGTTTCATTCATTTATATTATTTGAAGAAACATTTGTCGAAAGTGGAATATGAGTTGAAACGGGAGTTGGGTGATGACCAATGCATGC
Organism: Eucalyptus erythrocorys; assembly: GCA_014182555.1. Taxonomy (NCBI): domain Eukaryota; kingdom Viridiplantae; phylum Streptophyta; class Magnoliopsida; order Myrtales; family Myrtaceae; genus Eucalyptus; species Eucalyptus erythrocorys. Next base: position 55,476,458 of record CM024602.1, read on the forward strand.
AAATGTGCGACTGGTTGATGAGTAGTACTTACTTTATAATGGCACAAAACAGGTTTAGTAAATACGTAAGGTGAGGGCATCGACTTGAAGTATGTACCTAGGGTGACGCTATGAGTTTCAGGGTCACAGTCCATGAATGAGAGGGAAAGTTGCCCCTCAGTTTGCTACAACTGAAGCCTTTCGAAGCGATGTAAACGTGAAGCAGCTTGGACATTGACTGGCGGAGGAAAGGAATTTGCCATTGTGACTCGCTGAGTTGCAATTTCCTGAACACAGAGGTCAGGTATAAATAGGCCCAATCAAGTAACTGACTAACTCCACTAAGGAGTTTGTGCAAACGTGGGGACAAAGAATTAGGATCCCGCATAAACCCCATTATAGATTGGCGCGAAATCTTAGATTTACGCAAAAATAAAAAATCAAAAGGGTTCATTCCATTTAGAAGTCTGTTGCTTGGGGCACAAGAGGGATTTCACACCATGTTGAAGGGAAAGCATTTTTAAATCAAGCTCGCCAAACCGGGAAATATGATCATTCTTGAGACGGCGATGCTGCAGCTCTTGATCTACTGCGGGAAAGTGTTCTTCTCTTCAGGTCTTTGAGCAAAGACACATGATGGCCCAGCATTTCTTCAAATTCTGCTTGCTGCCCAAGCTTGATTTCTCGTCTTTGACGAACGTCTTCAATTGCCCTTGTAAGATGTGCTTCTTCTTCATTGAGGTCAGCCATTTCGCCTATGATGACCTGTAAAGAACGACGGCTGTCCACCACATGCTGGCTGGCTTCCCTTAAGGCACTACTAGGGTCTCGATGGCTTTCAAGAAGGAGTCATCTTCTGTACCTAACCAAGATGGAAACGATATTTGTCAAAGATATTGTGATAGTCGTCGAAAAATTTTCTAAACTGATCTCTGAGCTCTGGAGGAAGGGCGGCACCAATCTCATCTTTTTCATCACTGTATTGGCTCATTAAAAGATGGAGTTGATGAAAAATGGTCTGGTCGTGCATCACCCTACAAATTCCCCCAGTGGAAAGGTCCAGAAATCATGCCAGCTTGATCCTCTTCTTGTCACTATTAGTTGGAATAGGAAAACGCCCAGGGGTTGGGTCATAGGGATCCAGAGCCAGTATGTCAGTAGCTTCATCCATTGCATGCATCGCCCTTGCAACAAACGCAAGAGAGGAGTTATCTGCTTGAGGCAGTGTTGGAGTCGTCAATGAAGAAGGCATCGATGAAGTCCCAGTGAGAGGAATAGCATATATGGGAGAAGGCATTGCTGGTGACATGAAACTGGTCGATAAAGGGTGCATTGTCGAAGTCGCTAGGAAGGAAGAAGAAAGAGGAAACTGAGACCCAGTCAGAGTTGAACAACTATATAGACAAGTAAAGAGAAGTCGCAGTTTCTGAGATTGTTGTCTGCCCAGTCGAAGCAGGAGCTGGAGTAACAGGAGCCTCAGAATAAGCTGAACCGCTGGTGGCAGCTAATGACCCAGCTGTCATTTGAAGCGGATAGTTAAAATAAGAGACACACAATGAAATCACTAAGACATATGGATACGGAACTTACGGTGAACAATTAAGGGATGAGGATTAGACTCGTAATCCAGCAGCATTGGAGAGCAGGCAACGTCACTGATAGGGACAGCATCATTGATGGCAGGAAGATTGACGGGGGAGGCTGAGTCTTCTCGGATACTTATTATGAGTGGAAATGACTTGAGCAAGATTATCAGTTGAAGTTTTGAGTTGCTTCTTCGGTGAAATAGGAGAAGTCTCCTTTCTTTTCTTCAGTTGGGACATCAATTCTACCAGTGTTTCTTCTTCTTGTAAGTATGGTATTACGCGTAATATAGAAGGATCTGATAAGCAGAAGGTATACGGGAAGAAACATGAGAAGCTAGGAATACGACAAGCAAAACAGAGCTAAAAGTACCTTCAGCAGGTTCTTCATTAGTGTTGATGGCTTCATGCTCTGATTCTTCTGACGCTCCTGGGTCAAGAAGAAGTTTGCTTGATGAATGACCAATACCAGATACGGCAGGGTTAGTAGGAACATTGAAACTGATGATCTCTTTACCCTTTGGTTGGTTGCCTTTGGTTTCACACCTCACGGCTTAATTCAATCAATTGCAGTTTTAGTGGCTTCTCTGTAAGGGCTCCCATAACTAAATGAGACCCACCAAGTCATCCACTCAGGGATGTAGCCAAGGCGTAGCTGAAAATCCCAGTAAGATCCAAGGCATATCGAGCATACACGGCACTGTTTATCTAGAAGCAGCAGACGAGGGGATCGCACTTCTCAAGGTTATATTTCTTCTTGTTCATCCAAAGAAAACCCACTGAATAGGATTTGGCATTGGAATGGCTTGATAGAGACCAAATTGCCTAGCACGATAGTTGGGGAAATATATTTCAAAGACTGGATAGAATTTGCCCTTCGAAGACTAACATAGCGGAAGATCTACTGGGGATAGTGTGCGAATACAGAAACCTTGACAATCGCCTACAGCGTCTTGATCAAAAGGTAATAGAATTCTTCACGATCATAAGGGAAGAATTCAATATCGCTGTGGTTAGCTTCCAAGAGGGTTTGGAGATAAAAGGCAAAAGGAGGAAGCTGTGAGGGTGCATCATGGGGCGAACGACTCAACAATCGACAACCTAAAGTAAAAGGTTGAGGCTTTTTAGAGTTCGGCAAAGAATAATGAGGAAGATCACGAGAGCCAGCACTAAAAAGAAAGGGTAAATACAGATCCAAAATGGACCAGAAATAGTGCCAGTCTCCTTGGACTTCATTGATAGTGAAGCATGAGTAAAAAACAAGAGTAAGTGGGGCTAAGGCAAGACATCTACCAATTGCAAGATTTGAGGCAATTTGGAGATAATCCTTGCAAACGTTGAGTGTTGGACTAAGGAATACATATTTCGATAGCCAGTACAACAAGAATTTGGGTCTTGAAGTATAAGTCACAATAAACTGTGTTCAAGCTGTGTCGTTGGTTAGATTTCGGCATAATCTGTTCCCATAAGTTGTTAGTCATTGAGTCATCTTCAGTATTGGTAAGAAACTGAATCTGTATTTGACATTTTCTCCTCAAATTTAGTAAAACCCGAGTCTCCTTTAATAAAACTGAAACACATCATCTGATGAAATATTTTTCGTTATAGGAACGAAAATCGGCGAAATAACAAAAACTTGAGAAACCTGAGGATCTCCAAGAACCCACATGCCGGCGAAGCTCTTGCTGTCGTGAGAACGCCCAGTTCTAATCATATCTATGTTTGCGGGCGATTTCATAAGCTATGTATATTACCACGGAAAATAAGTGGACCACCCTCGTGGATCACTTGGCAACCCATGTAGCGCAGCCAATTATAATCGTTTCAAGTGTATGAAGACCTCCTTTCCCAATTGAAGAAGCAAAAGTGATTTTTAAACAGAAAATTTATAAACAATTAGATGACGCCCAGATAAAAAATAAAAATAATTTTAAAAAAATAAATAAATTAGTAAATCGAACAAAATAGAAAATAAAAAAATTTACAATCCAAATGAAAAATGATATAAAGAAAAATCTTAATCAAAAAGAGAGAGAGAAGAAAAAAGAACTTTTCTTTTCCCCCCAGCTCTGATGCAGACCTACAAGGCCAGTTCCATTCTTTCCATCTCACACGGGAGAGCTCTTATTGTACCCGGCATCGCTTTCTTTACTCACGTATCTCGACGTCCAATCCGGCCCGAACCGCGACAACGACGTCATCGGCGTCACGTCCGTGGTGTCTCCTTCCTCGTTCAGAAGGCCAGCCGAGGGCCAGACAAACGCCGGCTTGAAAGGCGGGACGTGCGGCACTTCCACTGACCCCGAAAGGATATGCACGATGGCGGGCGTCTTGGGCCTCTCGGCGGCAATCGGGTGCGAGCAAGCCAGCCCGAGGAGCAGTAGCCGCCGGGCCTCTTCCACCGCGTAGTCCCCGCCCAGGCGCCCGTCCACCGCCTCCAGGATCCGCCCGTCGCGGTGGAGCGACCACACCCAGTCCACGAGGAACTGGAACCCGTCGAACCCGGCCCTCGTCCACGGGCGCTGGCCACACACCACCTCGAGGATGACTGCGCCAAAGCCGAAGATGTCGGACTCCCGGGTGGCCTTGCCGGTGTGGAGGCACTCGAGGGCGATGTAGCCGACCGTCCCCGGGACGCCCTCAAGCTCGGCGTAGGAGTTCTTCTCGTTGTCAATGGCGCGGGCGAGGCCAAAGTCGCCGAGGCGGGCGTTGAAGTTGGAGTCGAGCATGATGTTGCTGGCCTTGAGGTCGCGGTGGAGGACCTTCTGGTCGAACTCGTCGTGGAGGTAGTGGAGTGCGGAGGCGACGCCGGCAACGATCTTGTAGCGGTGACTCCACTCTAGCGTCTGTCTTTCCGGGCCACAGAAGATGTGCCCGTCGAGGCTCCCGTTCGGCATGTAGTCGTAGACCAGGAGCAGCATCCCGTTCTGGTGACACCACCCTGTCGGGAAAAAAAAAAAAAATGAATTTTCTTCTTCTTCTTTCGCAACAAATTTACGTAAATGACGTCGTAAATGGGGCAGGCGTCAAAACTTCCATCAATACCAAAAAAAAAAAAAAAAAAAAAAAAGACAATAATTATTCTATTTTATTGCACGCTCAGCATGCGCTGAGAGTCGCGGCCGGCCTTGACGCGTTTGGGGCTGGGTCCAATCACAAGTTACAAATTTTGCCAATTTAATAAAAAACATAATCATCTTTATATTCATCAGACGATGATAAATGTAGATAAAATTAATTTTTTAAAAATGAAAATCCAGGAGGAGTTTCTCTTCGTGAAGAAAAACCAGGGGATTTTTGGCAGCGCGGCGTGGGGCCCGGCGGCAAAGCTAAGCCATTTCTCTTCGAGTTCCGTGGGCCATTTTCACAAAATTTACTTCTTCTCTTTCTTTTTTTTTTTCTTTTTTTTCTGAATTTCATTTAGCACATCTGCATTATCCGAGCAAAAAAAAATGAGATGATGATTTCTCGAGATGACGTCGATTCATGTGGCCTGGACCGACACATTTTTTTTAAAGTGCATTCACCAACAAGATTTCGACAATGTTTAAAAATGTGGTTGCTTTTATCAAGCCTTTCATCTCTTTCATCTCATTTCGGAAGGGAGCAGACTTGGACAATTTTTTTCTTTTTAAGATAATGTTTGACTTTCATGTAGTAGGTTGCAAAATCTCGAATTGGAGTGCAATTTCATTTGAAAATAAATAAATAAATCGAAAAAAAATTAAAACAAAAAAAGGTGGTGAAAGGGTGGACCAAGAATAGATTTCAAGAGTCAACTTATATGGGAGGTTCTTCAAGATATATATTTTTTTTTTTTTGTTACTCAAAGAATCCCACACGGCCGGCAGCGAAAGGGTAAACCTGGGGTTCTTCAAGATATTTGCTTCATAACTACTCAATCACTAAAATTTTAATTTCCCCCAAAAAAATTATTTTTAATTATATAAATAGATAATTAATTGTTCCTACCCGCCATGAAACCGATGACTCCTTCCAATTCAAAGTTAATAAAATTACCAAGAAGTCGTACGGGAACATCATCTACTTCATGGATGCGCATGGTAACGCTTCTATTTTGGAGAACGGTTTCTTTTTAAAAATAATTTTTTTATATTTTTACTCCAAGGAATAATTTCTGAGTAAAATCTTTCACAAAAAAAATAATTTTTGAGTAAAATAACGCGTTTGGTAACTACACAAAATTTATAATCTTGAAATAAAAAAATATATATAGATACATTTGATACGATTTATAAATTTTTGTATTTATTTATTTTTTTCTTGCTCACGGACCACCAACGCCACTCGTTGCTCGCCGCCCACGCCACACAACCGCGCCCATAGCCTACCGGCTGCGGTCAACGATCGTGCGGTGACCAGCCGCGACGGTGGTGGCAACAAGTCATCGGCGATCGGTAGCGACAATGACGGTCGGTGACAATCATCGAGCGACGAGGGTAGCTGGTGGTCTATGGGTAGTGGGAAGCGACGGGGACGATGGTCGCCAACAATCAAGTGTCGACGGTCGGCCAACGATGGCCACAGACGGCCAAAGGTGGCCAACAATTGGCAAGCAGCTGATGGTGGTCGTAGCAAGGAAGAAGAGCAAAAGAAAATAGAAAAGAAAAAAATTGACTTATTTCTAGAAATTGTTTTCGAGAATAAGAAGTTACTTTTTTTTGTTTCATATTTCTATTCTAAATCTATTCCCCAGCTACTTTTCTATTCTTTAAAATAAAAATATAAATTAGCGTTACCAAATAGATTTGTTCATTTTTTGTTTTGGAAAACAAAAAAAAAAAAAAATTGGAGAAACAAAAACGTTATCATTAAAACATTGCCAAGCAACCAAAAATCTGACCATTCCAGTGAAAAAAATAATTTCACGAAAGATGAAAAATCGTACAAGATTGGATATTTTTAAGGAAAAAAAACCACGAAAAACCCCAAAGTTTGCTCCGTGTGACATATTTACCCCAAACTTTTTTTTGTAGTGAAAAACCCCAAACTTTTCAAACCGTGACACATTTACCCCAAACTTTTTTTGTGACACCAAAAACCCCGAACTTTCAAGTGTGACACATTTACCCCAAAATTGAAGGGTATTTTGGTCTTTTCATTTTTAAAAATTTTTCTTTTTTTTTTTTTCTTCTTCCCTCCGCCGGCCCGCCATGGCCGGCGGAGGGAAGCCGGCATCCGGCGAGGGTCGCCCGACCCCGGCGAGGGCGAGGGAAGAAGAAGAAAAAAAAAGAAAAAGAAAAAAAAAGAAACTAAAAAGACAAAAATGCCCTTATGGGGTAAATGTGTCACGGTTTAGAAAGTTTGGGATTTTTCACGGCGCAAAAAAAAGTTTGGGGTAAATGTGTCACACGGAGCAAACTTTGGAGTTTTTCGTGGTTTTTTTCCCTATTTTTAAAGTTTTTTTTTTTTTTAAACGCGTGCCCCGTCATCTCTCAGTAAAAGAAGACATCGAAATTAAAAAAAGGAATAAAAAAGAATTAACAAATGAGAAATTTTAATGGGAATTTGAACTCACCAAGCAAGGGGACGAGATGACGGTGGCGTAGGCGGTTGATGATGGTGAGCTCGGCCAAGAAGTCGTCCTTGCTCTTCAGCTCGTCCCTTGAGAACTTCTTCTCTGCCACCTGCCGGTTTTCCGCCGTCAGCACCCCCTTGTATACCACCCCGAATCCTCCCTGCCCTAGCTTGTTCCCCTCGTCGAAATTCCCCGTCGCCCTCTTCAGTTCCCTGAACTTGAACTCCCTCGGCATCCCCGGCAAGCTCTTCAGCGTCCCTACTATGTTCGGGTCGCGCGCCGCTGCCCTCCGTCGCCACGCCCAGACGCCTAGGGCGGCCGCCCCAGCCAGTGCCAACGCCGCCGCCGGGATCCCAACGGCCAACCCGACCACCAGCCCCACCGGCGTGCCCTTGGGTAGCTCCTCCACCGACATAGTCCAACTTAGCACGCAGTTGAGCTCCGCGTTGTCCCCGGTCGACGCGGCGAACCCGAAGTAGGAGTTCTGGTTCACCACCTTGCTCATGTCGAGGTTTGCCGTCATGATTGGGGACGTCGGCTTGGGCTTTGTCGGGGTGGACTCATCCTCGTCGATCATGTAGACCTCCATGAGCTTCTGGCCGCCATCGTATTCGATCCACACGTGGAAGTATATGGTGCGGTTCGGAGCGAGGTCGAAGCCATGGTCCGCCAGCGGGATGGTCTGGTTGGACACGACCGAGTTGATGTCGAGGCCAATGTGGTTCGCGTCCGGGTCATAGTCCTGTCTGAAGGTGTCGAACTCGACGGCCAGGAGGTGGTTGCTGGCGTGGCCGTTGGTGGTGGCGTTGGTGAGCCCGAGGTAGCCTCCGAAGCTCCCCGCCGGCAGGTTCCGGTCCGGCGCGACGATGAAGGCCAGGCCCTCGCCGGGGGTACCGTTGTTGATCCGGAAGATGTTGATGACGAAGGAGGTGTTGAAGGAGGCGACCTTGGTGGGGTCTTCGGGGGGGCCGTCCCATAGCTTGAAGCCCTGCTTGTAGAGGATCCTGCCGGATCGGTTCGTGAGGATGACGTTGCCTCTGGAGTCGGGGGTGACCTGAAGGGCATTGTTGTAGATGACGGCCGGATCGATGGCGTCCAAGGTGTCGTAGTCGGTGGAGGGATTGAAGGTGTTGAACTGGAAACCCAGCGCTTCGACGGGCTGTAATGGGGAGAAGAGATGGAGGAGGAGGAGGAGGAGGAGGAGGAGGAGAGAGAGGGAGGTGGGGTTCGCCGGGAGAGGCGCTAGAGCTCGGCCCATTTCATGGAAGCTTGGTGATTCGAGATGACGATGAAAAAGGAGGAGGAAGGAGGAGATGCAGAACCTGCGGTGGCCTCATTTCCGTTTTACTTCAAACATATCACAAAGAGGCCAGGGACAAAAAATAAATTACTTTTAAATGGTTTTAGGGCCTATTAGCCCCATAATTGAATCCAACTTGACTAAATCAAACCGCATGCATAACTGCCCAAAAAATAGTTGGTTTGAACAATTCATGGTTCATCGATTCGCTTTACATTTAGTATGACGAGTGAGGGTGATTCGCGCAGTTTTGCTGGAGTGAACAGATTTGTGGAAGGTGCTGTGACTTGGTAAAAACACAAATTAGTATACAAACTAAAGAAAGCTGCCAAAAAAAAAAAAAAAAAAAAAAAAAGGCTGCCGGCCTGGCTAATCTGTGATATTTGTTTAGTATGGCAGCCCAACCATGATTAACAAATTTTCTCTCCAAGCTCTTGCTCATGCGCCTATCTCCTGTCCTTACAGATAACGTCACGCCCTGCCTATAAAAGTAACAAAAAGGTGAAACCAAAGCCGGGAACTTTATAGCGGGGTTAGTGAGTTCCCACTTGAGAAAACATCGCACTATCGTGCACCCGAGAATTAGATCTCTTTCGATCATGGTATTGGATCGCAGAAAGAGGTTAGCTTTTGCTCGTGGCATCGGATCAGTTCTGCTTTTGTGTTTGTGATTATCGAATAAAGACCATTATCACGAGGCAACTTTATAAAGATGGTGCCTTTAGGCTTTCCTTTTTTGTTTACTTTTGGTCCGATTTGGAAGGTGTTCAATGGACACAGTTCCGTGACATTATTAAAATCTTTATTCTTGACATGAAAATGCGTGTGGTAAGACTTCAAATTCTTTTGTGAATTGAAATTTTTTAATTTTTAATAATATTATTATATTTCTCTTTTTTTATTTTCTTCGTTCTTTTTGTTCTCCTCCTTCATTTGGCTAGTTAATGGCCTTGGCCAAGCCGATGACCAGCCAAAGGAAGAATGAGAATAAGAAAATGAAAATGAAAAGAAGAAAAAAAAGAAAAATAGTCTATAGTTGTTCTCGAAATAAAAAGGTAACTTTTTTTTACTTCTTAATTTCATTCCAAATTTATTCTCGGAAACAAAAAAATTATTAAATAGATCTCTATTCTTTTTTTTTTATTCCGAAAAACAAAATAATAGAATCAGCCACCATTTAGCCGGTTATCAAATAGGCCCTAAGTTACCAATTGAAATGTCAAACAAAACCACCAAGGGTTGCCCTAGTTGCCATCCTTCCCAAATGGAAAGAAGAAGGTGAGGAGTTCGATTCCCTATCTTCTCAGAGGCTAGGATGGAAACGCATGAGCGAGGGAGTAGAGTTTCACAATCTACACATAACTAATAGCACACATAGTGACTTATAAAATAAGTATAAGATAGGACTAGACCAAAAAAACAGAAAAAGAAATGCCAAACAAATACTAGAGGTTTGCATGACAACGTATTTATTTCTTTGTTCTTTGTTCCCCGAAATAGAAAAAATACAGAAATCTATCTAGTAACGTTAGTTAATTTTTCTATTCTTCATAATAGAAAAATGGACAATGAATAGATTTAAAATAAAAACAAAAAAGTAGAAAAAAAGTAACTTCCTATTCCTAGGAACAATTTTTAGAAATAAGTCTTTTCATTATTTTCTTTTTTTTTTTTTTTTTTTTGCTTTTCTTCTTCTTCCCCGTTGTCGCCGTTGCCCCCCGCGTGCTGTCGATCGTTATCTATTGCCTACCATCGCTTAGCGATCTGCTAAAGGAGGAAAAAAAAAAGAGAGGAAAAAAAGAAAAAAAAAGAATAATCTCAAAAAAATTATTAAAAAATTAAAAGAATTTCTACTTTACAAAAAAAAAAAAAAAAAAAAAAAAAAACTTGTGAGTCATACCAAATGCATTCCTATTATTTTTCTATTTCAGAAATAGAAATTTTGTACAACTACTAAACTTATTATTTTACTTAGAAACTATTCTAGGGAATAAATATAAAAAAGAACTATTTTTAAAAAGAAATTATTCTCGATAATAGAATTGTAACCAAACGCACCCTAATATCTAAGCAAAAAGAAATAGTTATAATATTCTAATTTGAAATCACTTGTGGAAAGAACTATAAAGTCCTGTAGATTGTGGATAAGAAATAAAATTAACTCTGCAAGGCGAAAAGATCTAGGCACGATTTTAAAGGAGACATTGAGATTCTCTATATAGTTATGTAATTGGTACCATAAATACCAGTATTAAATTACTGGAAGCCTTGCACGTAAATAACAAACATGTTATCTTTCAATTTTAGTAGTTCTAGTTTTATTTTGGCATTGCATCTTTCAACTACATCATGAATTAGATTCCAACATAAGTGCGACTTTAAAGGAGAAATCACCAAATAAGATTGTGGCATCACAAGGATATCACATTGAGATTCACTGAGATATTTGAACATGGCTAAAATTGCATGAGGATTGCTCTGGAGCAATTATGTGATAGGCACTATAAATACTAGTGTTCAATTATTGGAAGCCTTGTACACAAAAAAAAAAAAAAATGTTATATTTCAATTATCTTTCAATTTCTACACCATAGTTATAGTTTTATTCCAACATTGCATCTTTCAACTATGTTGTCAATCAATTTCCGGCAAAGTTTTTATACATTCTCTGACATCCTGAATTTTGACCTTGTCTCGATAAAATGAAATGGGCTTTTCACCGAAGTGCTTATGGTCCTTTTTTTTAGCTAATCAATTACGAGTTAACTAACCTATTAAGTGAAACCGTTAAGGAAAAGCTACCTGATAGGTTAGATTGGACTAAAACCATGTCTGGTCGATTTTAACCACGAAATTGAATTCGATTTTGGGAATCGAATGTTCGAGTAAAGTTTTTATACATTCTCTGACATCCTGAATTTTGACCCTGTCTCGATAAAATAAAATGTGCTTTTCACCGAAGTGCTTATGGTCCTTTTTTTTTTAGCTAATCACTCACGAGTTAACTAACCTATTAAGTGAAGCCGTTAAGGAAAAGTTACCTAGTAGGTTGGATTGGACTAAAACCGCGTCCGGTCGATTTTAACCACGAACTTAAATTCGGTTTTGGGAATCGAATTTTCGAGTGCATCATGATTTCTCTTTAGGACATCTTCTCATCTTTTGAAGAAATTCCATCAAGCCGGAAATTTTTGCAAAAAATTGGAATTTAGACATCCTCAGCTATGACATATATTTTACTCAGGATTTTTAGAGATTTAAAAGAATAATATTTCAGCTTCGTTATTTGCAAACAGAATCTCGGACTATGCTGGAATCTGTGACCTTTTGGTGTTCAAAGGATTTTTATCAACTCTTAGGGTTCGAATTTGTCGCGACCAAATTTTTGAGTGGACCACCTAAGGTTTGGCTAATGGATTGTTAAGTCTAGACTTAATTCAGGCTCTCCGAAGTCCATTCCAATTCACGACTTAAGTTCAAGTTCTCAACATGCGAATGATTTTTAATTAGAAGTCGCCACTAATCTATTTTTGGTGGGTCGATTAGAAATCCAAGTAAAGTAATGAGAGATTTACTTTACTCCTACGAACCAGAGATTAAGGGTACAGGGACTTTGTTACACTAGACTTTTCTAATGCCCTTTCGGTACTATTTCTTTTTTAAAAATATTTTTGAATGCAGCTTGGATTGATTTTAAATATATTTTCCTAACATGTGAAGTGATCACACGGGTGCGCAAACCATCAATTTAACACCTAAGAAAGTAATGAATAAATTACGAGACTTATCTTATAGCAACGAAATCACCTACGTTGTTAGATTAGAATTCACATCATCAGCCCTAGATATGATTTCTAATTAACACACAGTTTCTTTTTGTTTTTCACTTATTCAATGAGGATCATGCGATGCATGATAATAATCTAATATGAAATAATATGACATGACAACATCACCTAAATTACATGACATAAAATATAAGTATGCAGTCTATCCTAAAGAAAATTATCTAAAGCTATAATTGAGTAGAAAAATAAAATTAAACATGAAATCCTACTCTAGCATGCAATGACGTGCAAAGAATGCCCTAGCTCTAAGTTTTCCTTTTTTCCTTTTTTCATGAAAAAAGAAATTAAAGAAGTGCAACAATTAAATATGCAATCTAAATTAACCAAGTGACCTAATTCTAATGACGAGCAATTCTAACTAAATAAACCTAGCAACAATCACTAGATGACGGGAATTTCATGAACTTAATCTTATATGACATGTGCATGATTTTTTGTGCATGATTTTTGTATTTTCATGGAAATTCATATTTAAAAATAAATAAAAAATCTAACTAAAGTGAAATGTCACTTATTTTAATTGCCTCCTAAACATGCATTTTTTTTTTTAACATCTAACCTATCATGCAATCTACATGGAATGCAAAATGCAATTTTTTTGCATTTTCGAGATAAAAAGAACGATTAAGAGATAAACATCAAACCATCCATGATCATCAAAAATATTATCCATCACTCAATTTGAAATTCAAACTTGACTATCTCACTAATAAAATCAATAAATTGGTCTTAAGCCTCAAAGATCAAGATATCAATTTTACTCTTGCGTGAATAGTTATTCATCTAAAGTCTTATAGATAGAATAAAAATTCGTGCAGTTATGAATTGGATGCTACATCAGGGAATTTCAACCATGCATCAAGAGATATTTCAAACAAAGAGACAAAATATCAAAAGCTAAAATAAAATAAATCTTCCTAATAAACTAAATTTCTACCTAAATTTGAATTCTTTGAAAAATCCAATCAGTAGAATGGACCGACGATGAGCACGGCACGACACGGTTCAAGGGCGGCAGTTGTGGCGGTGGGTCACCGTGGGTGTTGGTCTCGATCGTACGACTTCACTTAGTGGCCGTTGGACCTACTGAATGCGCACGGTAGCTACGGAAGTCCCTCAGCTTTTTGACCGAATTCTGGCCACTTTGGCGATCTTGGTCTTTGAATATCCAACTTTGACTTTCAAACCCACATAATCAATTTTTTACTTGTCTATTCTTGATGGTCCGTGTATATCAACAAGAAGAGCGGTCTAATCGTGCAAGGATATCGGGACAAAGATCAACGGAACAGCAACTCGTCACGGTGTCGGGTTAAGGTACAGCGTCGCTCGTTGGCGCAGCGACAAAGAGCAGCTCTTTTCAGCGTTGGGTGGAGAGGAGCAGCGGCTTCACGTCTGGATGGGGACGGCGTCGGGATTTTGAGCGAAGCAAGAGCTCGGGCTGCTGCGGAGTGACGAGGATTAACCGGTTGGCTCTTGGTGTGATACAGCGATGAGGCCTTCCGGCAATGCTTGTATGACCAGCGAAGAGCAGCAACAACGAGGCGAGCACCGAGACTCGGTACAGAGCATTCAAGAGAAGACAATCTCCACCGCTTCAGCGCATTGCCCCCCAAATTTCCACCGATTTTGTCACCAAGTAGATTGTAGTGCTTCAGTGGGGTTCTCCCCAAATCTATGCGTATCGACCTGCCGCTGGGCTGACGTGATGAAACTTAGGATGTGGTAATGGTGAAGATCAAGATTGCGGCTCGTTCACTCGATCCAATGTGGGAAGTGCTGTAGCTAGTAGGAGCACAATACCGCGGCGGGAGGAGTCGTGAAGCCGAGACTGCAAAGAAAATACCTCGCTCTAGCCTCTATTCTCTCTCTGGATTCTTGAAAATTGCTCTATAAAATTTCGAATCCCCCTGTCACGACAAATGTAGCCCTCTTTTATAGTGATTCCAGACGACAGCTTTGTATGGCAAATTTCAAGTTTCCATCTTCTGTCGCATTAAATTAAAAAAGCTATAAATCATAGCGTGATTTCGCAATCAACTCGATTTTACTCAGATTTTTCCATTTTGTAAAATTCTTGCCATTTATCCACTTGATTTTTAAATTGATTCCGCATTTAACAAAAATCCAAATATTCACTAGAATTTCAAATTTCCATGCATAATCAATCAAATCGATTTCTCCCATCTTTTTTTCATTTTTTTCCTTTTATTTGTTCTAATGCAATTTTTATTTTCTTTACTTTCCTAGATTTGTCAAAATTAGGTGTCAATAGAATTTCGAAATGGTTTCTTCATAAAAGATATTTTTCACATCTTGTAGTTTAACATAATCAAATTTCAGATCAAATGGACAAATTTTAGATCTTGAACCAAGCTGGTTTTGAAAACGTGATTTCTGGAAACGAACCCAGTTTTTGTATTGAATTGGGCGATTTATTGGGCTTAATCTAGAAGAATATGGGTTAAGGTGTCTTCATGAAAAATGTTATTTTATGTGTCATTTACAACATATCCAAATTTGAGAATTTTTTAAACTCGTTCGATTAGGTTTCTGAATTTAAACTTGGAGACGCGCAAGTGGACCGTTTTGCCGGTTAGGGATGGTAGTAGTTTGTGATTGTTCTTGATACTTTGCTTGCTAAAAATTGCTTATTTGGTGATGTGGTTAACCTATGATATGCTTGGAACCTGTACGTAATGAGATGTGAATGGTTGTACTATGGTGAGGGTTTGTGGTCATGGCTAAGGATGGCTATTGAAGGGCGATATGTGTTGTGTTGAGAAAATCGAATGGGTTGTGAGCCAGTAAAAGATTAAGTGCTACACGATAACGTAACCTCATATGAGCCACTTCTAGAATCTTGTACCGTTGCTTATTGTAGTCAAAAGCTAAGTTCTACATGGTGATTTGAGTCACATGGCAGCCATCTCTAGAAGCCTTGCATTAATGTCATGCATAGTAAAGGGCTAAGTGCTACACGATAATGAAATTCCGTGGGAGTCACCTCTAAAATCTTGTACTATTGCTTTACGTGATCAAGGGCTAAGTGATACACGATAACGTAACTTTGTAGGAGCCACCTCTAGAACTTTTAACTATTGTATCTATTGTATTAGGTGATCAAGGGCTAAGTGCTACACGATAACGTAACTTCCTGAAAGCCACCTTTAGAACCTGGAGTTATTACTTTATGTAGTTATGAGCTAAGTGCTACACGATAACAAAATTTCGTAGGAGCCACCTCTAGAACTTTGAGTTTGGATATTGAGTCTGGATATTGAGTTGAATATTGAGTGTGGAATGCCCCACTTCAATGGATGCCGGATCGCAGTAGAAGCCGGACCGATACTCCTTCGGGAATGCCGTCTAGAGGTAGACATTACCATACTCAATGGGGTGAGATGACACCCGGATATGTCGGAGGACTACTGACTATTTAGTTGGATTTGACCAATTGGTCATAAGAACTGAAACACGTGTGAATGAGTGAGATATCTGCACCTGATTATGGGACAAAATTGTGTCATACGGAATAGGACGTGTCATAACAATTTAGATTACCCCTATGATTGATTGATATGTGAAAGTGAGGTGTTCCAATTGCTGATTATGCATGTTGTGTTTATAAATACTTATGAAATGCACTAATGTGCAAGAAGGTGCTAAAGCGAGGTAAGTTTTGAGTGGTGCATGTTTAGAACGCCTTCAAGTGAATTCTCGCCCTAGTCGAGGCTTAGGGTTTAACTCACTAAGATTTATATCTCACCCCGTCGTGAGTTATCATTTTTAGGGCCATAGCATGGAGGATCCAGAGCCCGAGGCCGAAGGGTCTAAAGTGTAGATGGCCTAGTGATTTCCTTTTGAGTCAGACCTTCTATGTGTTAACCTATAGGTTGAGTCTGATATGTTTATAAAGTGTATTTTTTGTGGAATTTGATTGTCCTACTATTCTATCCTATGTTTGTTATTGTCTGGGTATATGTTATGAGTTCACTTCCGCATGTGCATAAAAAAAAAAAAAAAGGGTCGGCAACGCATCCTAGGGACGTCGCAATTTAGTCGACCGCCGAGGGATGTGTGCGCGCTCGAGGTTCGGAGCATGACACATTCAGTTCCGTTTAAAGTAAAGTTGTTAATTCCCTTGTCTACTTGTAATATTTCACATTCGCAATCGCAAAAAAAATTGTGCCCTCTAATAAAACTTTAAGGGAAAGGTATTTCGTCACGGAATCAAATTCCAGCAAAATAGTACTGATAGAATTCAGACAATCAATTATAATAGTTGGTCCATTTAGCTTTTGCGTGGATCCGTTATATCATTCATCAAGTTCAATCTAGTACCCACGTTAGTTAGCTTTATCTTTTGTCTTTGGGACAGTGACGTATATGTACTCACACGATGATTTTTCTGGATCAGCGGAAGAGGGTGGGTCGAGTTCTTGTCCTCTCGTCAGTGAATAAGAAAGATGCCAAACGATATGGAATCTCTAATGTCCAAAAGAAGGAGCCAAGCTTCCTCGACCGAATGTCGTGTACTCCGAGGTGAACAGCGACAACGGACTACAGAGAAAAAAACAATCGGAGCTCATCTTTTTCTTCTCTGATATGTCTCGTCTCTTTCTTGACGTTATCTGCGTACTCGGTAATTACGCGACCGTGCATGGAGGAGGGTGGAGGACCGTGTTTCGTCAGGACATGCTGAGACGCCGTCTATATAAACTCTCCAGATGAATCAACCCCAGCAACACTATATAAACTCTCCAGATGAATCAACCCCAGCAACACTGCCTCTCAAGTATCAGGGAAAAGTGCCAAAAAAGTCCAAAACCTTTTGTCTTTGTCTTGATTTAGTCCTAAACCTTTTTTGGTGCTTAGATTTAGTCCTAAACCTTACGTTGTGCGATTCGATCCCTTTCGGCCAAAATTGACCGGATTTTGCTGAATCGAATCTTGTGACGCTGATATCTCACGACGTGGACAACTTTTAATAATATTTTAATATTTTTATTTTTTTATTTTTGTTTTTGTTTTTCTTTTTTCCTCCGGCCGGCCGCCGGCCCCGCGATCGGCCGCAGGGAACGGCCGGCGAGGGCGAGGCCGACCTCGCCGGCCATGGGCGAGGCTCGTCCTCGCCGGATCCGGGACGAGGTGGCCGGCGAGGTCGACCTCGCCCTCGCCCGGCCGCTCGGCCTCGGCCGAACCGGACCGGCGGGAGGAAAAAGAAAAAACAAAAAAAATAAAAATAAATAATAAATAATAATGATAAATAAATAAAAAAAAAAAATATTATTAAAGGTTGTCCATGTCGGCGCCGATAAGGCCACGTCAGCCGGCCAGCCCAGTCAAGAAAAAATCCGGCCAATTTTGGCCGGAAATGACTGAATTGGCACAACGTAAAAAGGTTTAGGATTAAATCGGCACAAAAGCAAAATGTTTAGGACTTTTTTGGCACTGTTCCCCAAGTATTCAACATAATACACGAAACCACGCTAGGGAGCCAATCTCTTGAGCGAGAATCATAGTTCTGTGGTCTGCTAATCTTTTTGCAGTGATGATGGGTGACGAGAGCGAGATGAATCCTCAACAGCAGACCGAGAAATTTCGAGTCTTTAACGGGAGAGAGCAGTTCCCATGGTCGAACGCGTTGCACACGGTCACGGCGATGCTGATATGGCTCGGCGCAATCCATTTCGACGCCATACTCGTCCTCCTTTCTCTCCTTTTCCTTCCTCTCTCCAAAGCCCTTCCGTTGGTTCTCTCTGTCTCCCCACCTCCTCCTCTTCTTCTACTTCTTCTTCTTTTGGGGGTTTAAATATATTCGTTTTTCGTTCGTGGTTTCACTTGTTGCTGGTTCTTTGATGGACCAGAGTGGTTGGCTTGCTCCTGGCTTGTATGGTGATTCCCATAGATGATCAGAGCAAAGTTGGGCGAAAGTTGTCGAGGTGGGTTTCTCAGTCGGTCTCTCTGTTTGATATCTTTGTAATGATGCGGTGCTGTTGACTTATTGCTATTACTAGTTTCGTGGCTTTGAAGGTGGGTTTGGAATTTTGCTTTCTGCAGGTACATATGTAAGCATGCTTGCCGTTATTTTCCACTGAATCTGCACGTGGAGGATATGACAGCCTTTGATCCGAATCAGGCTTATGGTCAGTTCCATTCCGTTCCTCAATATTGTAGTTAGCTTGTTCTTTAAAAACTGAAAATCAGTTGGCCTTTTGTGTTTCTTAAACTATATTAAAAGAGAATTAGCTACTGCCTAGGGAGATGTCAGCTGACTGATGAAGAGTCTGCTGGATTCTGCCAGTGCACTTTTCTCTTGGTTATATTGAGCATGAGGTCTTGCGTTTTGCTCTATCGTAACACATGTGCACTCCTATGTTCCGTGTGCGCAATCCAGAGCTTTCAAAGACTCATTGGCTTTGTGGGTTGATGTTTTCCATTACTTCTCGAAGATGGTAGGGCTCTGTTCTTGACTCTGCATAGTAGACTGTTGATGTTCGATATATCTTCCAGAGACCTTTTCCACTAAACCAGCCTGATGACCTTCTAAATCTCTTTCTCCTAGTTTTTCCAGTGGGGCGACTGAAATTGCAGTGCTTTTATCTTTGCAGTATTCGGCTACGAACCGCATTCGGTTCTGCCAATTGGTGTTGTTGTGCTGAATGACCTCACCGGGTTCATGCCTCTCCCCAAGGTTAAAGTCCTCGCAAGTACTGCGGTAAATATTTGATCCTTGGTCATATGCACCTCTATGTTCTTATGAAACCTTTTACTGCTTCCCTCAATACCTGCTGCTTAATTACTTATTAGGTCTTCTACACACCGATTCTGAGGCACATCTGGACATGGTTGGGTGTCACACCAGCAACAAGGAAAAATTTCAGTTCCCTTTTGGAAGCCGGTTATAGCTGTATCATTGTTCCCGGTGGCATTCAAGAGACGTTCCTTATGGAGTATGACTTCTAGGTTCAAGTCCTCTCAACTCTATCTTTCAGTTTCAATTGTTATCTCATTAATTTGGATTGCTACTTGCTTAGAAGTCTCTTGCCTGCAATTTGCATGCATAATTTGGGTTTCAGTCTTCAAAATAGCTTTTCCTTTTTAAGCTATGCAGTTTCTCGTACCACAGTTGGCATGATTCTGCAAGTTTCATGTTGCTAAGCGCCTCGCGTCCTGGCTCATGGAGTAATAGCTGATAGCAGCAATTTCCATGTCCCAATAGGACTAACGTGGATCATACCCCGTAAAAGATTCTCTTTCACCTCCGTCATAGCATTGTGTTCATGCTATTCCTGGGAAGGGGGGACAGAAAAAATTGAACACAACCTTGACACAGAGAGAGAGAGGGAGGGAGGGAGAGAGAATTGCTATGAAACTTTGCTGGGGTTGAGTTGTCATATTTAGAGAAGTTTTGCTGCTCTGCCATAGAAAATTCATTGCTGCGCTGCACCAACATGCAAATATGTCCTCGAAATAAACACTTTGAAATTTACCACCTTTTGTCATTGATATCAAATGTTTAGGAAGGAGATGATTGCATGGCAGGACATTCGAGGAACCCCGCACAACCTCTAGTTCTAGGATTATCTACCGTCTGACTAGATATATGCTGCCAAACGAGTGAACAATTTACACAATCAGCAAAATTTGGGACAGCGAATTATAAGAAGCGCATACATCGACCCGCTAGTGCACCAGCATCGAAGGATGATTGACCGTTCAGCTTTTGATGCGACTTAGTGGACTCAAACTAACATTGCCTCGCACTGTTTGAAGATTGCATTCCTCAAAGCTAGAAGAGGATTCGTTCACATAGCAATGGAGACGAGCCAACCTCTAGTTCCAGTGATCTGCTATGGTCAAGTACTATTCTTTTCACCTTTTCCCTTTACGCTTCCCTTTTCTCAATTCCCATGTTTGGCATCTTGGAATTTCATCGTGCTTTTGTAAGTTTTCTGCATCCATTTGTTTGGAAAAATACATGCTTATGTGCTCCCAATCCTTGTTCAAGCATGCACAATAACTGGTGATTACACGTTGTTCATTCTGTTTCAATTTGTTGGGAGCTTCTTTCCTCTGTCTTCGTTTCCAGTTCTTTTTCTGAATCGTTCGGCATACATGCAGTCGCACGTCTATAAGTGGTGGAAGCCCAGTGGGAGGATTTTCTTGCGGTTCTCCAGGGCTATCAAGTTCACCCCGATTTTCTTTTGGGGAATCCTTGGGTAAGTTTTATCGGAAACGGTTGTGCCCTCAGTTCGCCTCCTTGTCTTTGACATTATTATTCTCTACTCCCACACAGGACTCCTTTACCCTTCCAGCGGCCAATGCACGTAGTGGTCGGGAAACCGATTGAGTTCAAGAGAAATCCAAACCCACCGTCAAAGAGGTATGACTAGTAATCACACTTCGTTTCGTGATCATGTAATGTTCAGTCTGTTCATTAGGAAGGCAGACCAGAGCATTTTCAAAACCAGAGGAAGGATAGAATTTGAGACCACTTTGTGCAAGATTGGCTACTGTTTTCCCCATACCAGGACAAGTAGACTAGTCCTGGTTTCACTAAGTTTTCTTGAAGGCCGGCTTCTCTCCGTTACACCTCACCAAGAGTCCTCACGTTTTTGAAGGAGCCGTCATATATAATGTCGGATGCTCTCACTCAATTTCAGGTAAACGAAGTTCATGGTCGGTTCGTCGAAGCGATGAGAGATCTCTTCGAGCGGCACAAAGCGCGACTTGGGTATCCCAATCTCCAGCTGAAACTTCTTTGAGCTGATCGCGACCGGCAGTGCACTTCGTGTTCATGCTTTATCAAGTCATCGTAGCAAGTCAGAAAGGTTTCCGACTTTCCCGCATTGAATATTTACTAAAATCAATAAGAATAAGATCCTTCAAGCAGGGCTTTGAAGGATGCTTGGTGTATGCTCATTATAACAATATAAGATAAAACTGCACGATTGGAAGACGCAAAGGCAGTCCCTCTCTTTCTTCTCATGAATTCATCTTTGACAATGGTTTTTAAGTTGGTAATATTAAAACTTTCAAATAACCAAATGAGAGAAAGCTGACAGAGTCATGTAAATAAAAGTTTGTAAATTTCTACTAGTGTGAATAATTTTAAAGTGTTCATAAGAATATCAGAAGTTGGTGAATGATAATGAAAGTTGATAAATTGAAACAATCAAATCAATGTAGCTCAAACGAAAATTTGTATTCTAAAAGCAATTGATAATTTAATCTAAAAAAATTAGTAACGCGTTCACTTTAAAGATTGATAAATTTATATAAAAATTGATAAATTAAATCCTTGAAAAAGATTTAAGAAAATAATGTTTTGGTAATTGACAGTGTGTAATCAAAAAGTTACCAAAAATCCAAACAACGGGTAAAAATTTTTATTAATAACATTTTTGACATTTATCAATTCTTTCAAAATTCTATCAATGTAAAAAGAAAAGAAAATTCTTCTTTTCGGACGGAACAGCAGAATCCGCAGCTAACGCTCAAAACGTGACGGCCCAACGTTCCGTCGAGGAAAATTCACAGTCCGGAAATGGTGCTTTCTACTTCTTGGAAATTATTCATCTTCATTCTAGCCAAAAACCATGCCAAAACTGAGGAACTCTGCTATCTCGGACGAGAATACTTACTCTGTGTCCGAATGAGAATTGAGGGTCTTCGGGTTACTGCAGGAGAAATCTTGGTATGAATCTTGATCTTGTGTAAGGTGAAGTTTCTTCTTATCATTGTTCTCTTACTTGCCAAGCGTCATTGTACATGACAAAAATTATCGGCCGAACAAAAGAACTATTCTTATGACACAAGCCACATAAAGAGTGCCGACCAAAGTGTTAATGAAACTGCTGCTACAACGTAAGTCCACAGCATTATGACAGAACATTCCGCCTCAGCAGCTCCAAATAATTGGGTTATTGTTCCTGGCGATCGAGAATAATGAGTCTGTTTAGATGAGATGGTTTTAACTAATTCTATGGTACAAAAAATCAAGATCAGCCCTGAAATTGCAGCTCATAACCAAAAACTGATCACTAATTAGGAAGGAAATCGTCCACATAGCAGACGGAGCATTGTTTTCCCGTCTCATTTCTCTCTTCCTCATACTTTCTCCCAGTTTACTCACAGAAGCAAGAGCATAGTTTGATAAGGATAAAGGCATGTTTTCTTGTTCTACCGACATTGTCACACTTATATGTGAAACTTAAACAATCGTCATTAAAACAACCTTAAAAGAATTGGCAATTCGCTTGCCATTTCCTTCTACAAGGCGTTCGCCACAAGTTTGAGAAACAAAAAAGGATGATGTGGTGAATAATAAACGGTAAATTGTCTTCCTTACCTATATTCATGGCTGGAGGCAGCGCAAACTGAAGTAGAAGAACGAACTGATACAAGGGATCTGATTGCACGAAACCCAAATAAACTGCCCCTCGAACAATCATCATGCCCAGCAATGGCAAGGCAATGTACCGCACTGCTAAGATCCCAATGACGACTCGCAGATGTATACTTGATCCTTTGAGACCTAGACACCAAATATATACTGCTTTAACTTCCAAATACGAAAAAGAGAACCGGATAGTAGAGAAGTGACCACATATCGGATAATAGAAGCGTCTACCTGTGAGAAGATTAGCTCCCAGTATTAATGTGACAGTTGGAATGGCTGCATCCCTGAAGGCAAACAAGGACTGCATATGAGAAAACCACCCGTGGAGATAAATGTATATGCTAGAATTCGATAGCTGAAGGGATGCAAATCCCTTGGTTTTTCCCAATACAGGAGGGCTGAGCATTCAAATGTAATTTGAGACTCCAGTCTGCAGTATCATATCCTGCACCTGCTGTGAACTTTTGAATGATCGATCACTGGGTTTTCTCCAAAGAATGGTAAGTTAATACAGGACTGTCAATATGCTTATTCAGTCAAACATCTCGACCGATTCTATCACAATGGTTCACACTGGTCTGACACCATTACAGACAAACAGAGAAGCAAAGTTTGTCCAACAGTTTTAAGGTAGTGGCAAGTTATCTCATCCTTGTCAAAATGAGAACAAGAAGCAACTTTGGCTTAGAAATAACATTTCTTCAATTTACCACAGTAAAGCAATTAAATAATACTAAAAAGAAATTGGGATTCCAAGGTGTCAGACCCGTGGATTGACATACTGAAAAGTCAGCATACATGCAAAACAGATGCAAGGAACCTTTAAGCAATTCTGTGTAAGCATTTGATCACTTAAGGCACACTAATTAAAATTTCCAGATCATTAATTTTTATTCGTTGCTAAATTCATGTCTTCCTACATCCTAATATTCAAATAGATGACATCAGACTGAGCATACACCACCAAAAGCATTGGAAACATCCATCAAGAAAGGATACATAGTACATACCCCAGGAGAGATGCCGAATCCTGAATCACATGAAGAGGAGCACCATCACCTATGGTTGCTTTTCGGAGTGGAGGCATAGTGCCAATTATGAAACCTACAATCTGCAGGGAGGTCTGTAGTTTTAAATCGGAAGTAAAGTAAATGTTCTCTTGGAAAATGGGGAAGGAAAACAATAGTATCAAAATATAGCTCCATTAATTGAGAACGCATAACGTAGTTCAGTTTCTTATGTGAAAAATCACATCTGAAATAAAAACCTTGTTAGTCAACACCATAGGCACATCATGAGATTTTTTTCTCCCTCTTGCCATCATGCTTCTCTCACATTAAGACCCTCTATTATGAGCTGCCTGAGAAAATAAAGTTTCAATCGCTGTATCATCCTAAGATGGTTATAGAACATACGATGTTTCACCAAGTCCAAAACTATTGGTTACTTCCCTAGAAGATCAAATCGATTATCAATTGATGGGAGCAATGGAAGGTAATACCATTTAATAGATATTCATTGCCCATTAATAGCGAGAAACTTTTAGCAAAATCTAAACAAGGTAGTTTGGAATTTAATTAAGTGACCCTAACTTGCATTTGGTCTTTGATTTATGTAATTATATGCCTCTCATCATCTACTATCAACGAAGTATGGAAATTTCAACAATACAGACAAATAGCATACCGCTCCAATAGTTGAAGGTGCAAATAGCGTTCTTGGGTTGATGTTTGTCCATACGATTCTCAGAAATTCCGTTACCTTAGCTGGAACGAGGACCTGATTATGAACCCTAAAAGAGTCAGAGCTTCGCTGCCATCTACTGTACTGCCATGAGAAATTGGAACAGATAGAAAGCAGCAGTTGGACAGCTATGAACTTCTTCAAAACACAGTCTAGTAGGCGGCATTACTCAAGGAAAAAAATAACCACAAGTGCAGGTTTCATTAGTTGCAACAAGTGCTGCTTAACCGCTCTTCTAGCTAAAGGAGTGTCCATACATCAAATTTCTCTGAAAACAAGTGCTTGCAGGTGCAAACAACAAATGCTTTTCACTTTACATTGTCTTGCCAAACCTAGTTAAAATGCCAGCCTGGAAGACATGCCGGAGTATTATGCCATAACATTTTCATTGTAACTGTTCTCTCATTATTACAATACCAAAACTTAGCCACTAGCACTAGCAGTTAACTATGGCCTAATAACCAAAGAGGCTCAACTATCTAATGTGCTTAGATAGATTCTCAACTGAGGATTTCTAGTCTTTTTCAGACAGAGGCAACTTAACAATTGCAGAAAGGCAGCAAATCAGAAGGTGAAGGAACCTTTCTCGTTCCCTCATACGTAGAGACATCAACTTCAACGTGATCCTCAACAAAGGAGAACTGTTGTAGAGGAAGAAGTTCCAACTTTTGAATTTCTGATGGGTTTCTGTTTTCTCCAGCAGAGTGAACACAGGGCATGGAGACATCAGGTTCAGATCCCTGACAGTTCCTACTTGAAGATATGCGCATTATGTTGTATACATATGACCACATGTAAATGGCTCCAATCTGAAATCACAATTTGAAGTAGTTTCTGATGAGAAAGAATTTACAGTGCCTTATGCTAGTTCATATAATATAGTGAAAATAACGAACTATAACCCTCTTATTATTGTTACGACTAGTGATATTGATTAGAACAAAATTAGTCAGTCATACTGCCAATGATAGAGAAGCAAACGTCATTCCATGTGTATTACAGCTTTCAGGATCACCAAATCGACTGCCTTTTTCTCTGCAAACTGCTGGTATGATAATCAGCAGCATGTTCCCCTGATTGCCTGTTCAGAGCATGCTATAAGTTTAATGAGAGTCCCATTGGAATTAATCGCTACAGAATGGAACATTTATAAAGCAGTATATACGTTGTATCAATATCATGGCATTACAGGAAAAAGAAAGCTCAAAACAAGGGTAACCACTTTTATTTTCTTTATCCTCTTTCACTAAAAGTTTCAGATAAACTGATATGGATAATTATTATGTCTATGAGCAAACCTATCACTGTTAAAACATTAATTACCATTTGCAAAACTAGACTTTTCTACTTACATATTAAGCATTTTGACACTGGATTTTACCCTTCACAGATGATCGTTTTTGAATTTTTAAAACTAAATATTCTAAATTTGGTCTGAACATTTCAGACTGAAATAAACCAAAATATGTAGTTTTGTTCACTTTTCTTCAGCTTTGTTTGGTTTCTGTCCGAATTTTTCAGAAATGACATTTTATTTTCTTTCTAAATAGCTCTTTTCCGGACAAACTAAGCAATGGATACTGCTGAAGCAAGAGGTTGGCGTCTGTTAGTTGGTGAATACTTTCTAATTTCATGGTTGGTGTTATTTCACAAGATGTACACCAATTGTTATGATAATGTATCAAGAATCTTCTTCGTTGTGCTGGCCCAAACAAAAGATCATTCTGGTGTAAAAGTCATGTATCTGACAAAAGCTTACCTGCTGCACAGCATCCCAAGACAAGGCCTCGCAGATGATCAGGAGCCCTACTGAATCTTATGAGCAACCATCCAAGTGCTGAGCCAATAACGAACGTAAGAAGAATGTTGCATGGCATGAACCACCTACATGGAATTGCAGACATTTACTCCTGGAAAACCATTATTAAAAACTTGTATTTGGAAAATAGACACTGGTAGTGTGCAACTTACAACAAAGTCATGCTCTTGTATGTTATGGATTTGGCCAGGCAGCTGAACACAAGTGCGGGACTGAAGACAAAGAACACAATCTGTAAGACAAAAACAGCATTTGAATTAAGGAATTTACTTGCTGAGTCCAAAGGAATGGCACCAACAATTGTTCAGAATTCTGTACATAAGATTTGGAATGACATTTCAATTGTTAAATCATGTCAAAAGGCTCATTCTACCTTTTGTACTAGACATGACTCGTAATTTTACGAGAACATATCTCTATATGAAAACTAAGAGTATCAAGCATCTAATGTTATCCTTACATCAATAACTCACAGACAGATGTGAAATAAAGGAACCACTACAAAGGAGAATCAATCACATATGTCCTGTCGTTAACTTGATTTCGGGAACTACACTCTCCAGGTACCATCCTTTCTGTAATCGCAATGATCATAAAAATTGCTGCAGTCAATCAAGTAATTACTCTGGACATGCCATCGACAGTACCAAAGTATAGTCAGCTTAAGGTTGGAAAATCCGGAACTTACATTATTCAAATGCTTCCGCGCTTCTTCCCCCAGTATGTCTACTTGCGCAATTGCCAGGAGAGAGCCGAGAGCAGTAATCAGAAGCACCTTCAAAACCGGCATTAGTGCAACAATGAAAAGATCCAGCAGCGCCATGAAGGTCTTTTCCAGGTCTCAACCTCCTCTCGTACTCCCTTAGGAAAGAAAACGCATTACCAAGTCTTGGACGGTTCTGTTCTTCTGCGGATGAATCAACAGAAGCTCGATCAGAAGCTCATCCTCCGTTCGAGTGTTCAAGCAGGCATGGATCCCAGGGCAAAAGCAGAGAACTTTGACCCGAGTGCAATCGAAAACTGGTAAAATGACACTAAGATTCCACTCTAGCAATTAAACAATATCATAATCTCGTAATTTTAGATCGAACAACTCGATGCGAGTTCGCTCGGGGCACCGATTTCAACCCCATCCACACCTTCGAGCAGATGCAACAGAGACATGGAATGCATCGCGAGAAAGAACATAGCGGCGATACGAAACGGCATCATCGCGCCAAGCGACGTGCTACCAGCTAACGGACGCAGTAAAGTAACTCCTAAGCAAAAGGATAAAGCAAACGACGGCGAATGACTCGACGCGGTGGTCGCAGGTTGAAACGGAATGGTGACAACTACCGCAGCAGAGACGCACGCCGGTCCGGGAAGCGAGCTCCGACGGAGTCCCGAATGAAGCGGAAGCGCCGAAATGAGGCCGGCCAAGACGGAGGAGGAGGAGAGGTGATCGGCGGGGAGGAAGAAGATGAGCTGAACGAGGGACGCATGGCCGGGGTGGCTGAGAAGCACGTTGGCACCAGCGCGTTACGGAAATTTCTGCAGAGCCAAAAAGCAAGGCTGGAGTTAGTTACGTCCAGCGGGTCGGGTCGGGCCGTGGTGCGGTTCCTGGGCCGGACTTGGCTGTGTTGGATCAAGTCATTTTCTGACAAGACCCGAAGTTAGTAATAAAATAATTTCTCGCCGGGAAAAATAATTATTATTATATCTTGATGCTTTTTAAATAGTGATTACTAATGAAAATTTAGTGATTATTATAAATGATATGCGCATCGCTCGCTACATAACCCAATGAGTAGATAAGAAGAGCAAGCATGAAAATATTTGTCTCCAAGACCATGAAATTTTTTTTGGTCAAAGTTGAATTGAGTGAAAATATATCGATATTCCCTTCACTTAAAAATTTCAATTAAACACTTAAATTAAGATTTCCCTTTCTCTCTCCCTTGGTTTTTTTTTTTTTTTTTTTTTTTTTTTGGGTCAAAGGAAACAATATATTTAGATAGGCGAAAGGATACACCCTCCAGCTAAAGCATCCGCTAATACAAGATCAAGCAAATTTAAGGGAGGAAAGATATTCCAATTTTGGGCCAAAAGCCCTCTACGTTGGGCCTTGGCAGCCCAATCGGCGACCACATTAGCTTCTCTCCTACACAGCTGTATCGTGACATTAGGGCAAGAGGAGAGAAGGTTGACTGCCTCTGGTAGCAGCGAACAAAACTCCCACAGCGATGAGCAACCTTCGTTTAGGGCTTTGACAACAAAGCTATAATCCGATTCAATCAGGAATTGCCCAAACTAAATTAAACCGGTTGATTCTAGGCGGTTCTCAAATAGTGTGGTCCGATTCTCGATTCCCATCTTTGGAATTGGTGGCTAGTCGATCTAGTTCCCGGTTTCAAGGTGGGAACTAAACCGACCGGACCAACAAATATATATATAAAGAGAGGGAGAAAAACCCTTTGCCCTTTTTACTTTATAGGTTTTTGCTTTTCCCTGTTTGCTTTATCTTCTTTTTAAGTTTTTGCTTTATGCTTTACCTTCCTTTTTCGATGAACACAAGCCAAGAAGAAGTGAAGAACCCATTGAAAAAATCAAAGCTTGAGACTATAACCTAGGCATTAGGAGAGTTTTTTCACGATTTTTTTTTTTTTGTCCTCAAACAACAAATTACCGATTCCACCAGACCGAATTGGTCGGTCGGCCCAGTTTCCGATTCCAAGACCAATCAGTCCAATTCCCGAGCCTAGAATTTGGAAACCGAACTGGAAACTAATCAATTCTAATCACAAGTAGTTACCTCTAACCATCTCACCTAATTATGTGGCATTTGGTGCAATCTCTTGTGATTATCTATCCATCTCTCTCAAGCTAGAGGCAACCCAAAAATTGTAATGATCGTCTTATAGGCCAAGCTTATGCATCGATTGCTATTTGATGTCTCTCTTTTACTAAGAAACTTAAAGGTCTAAGTTTGAACATCGACCTCCTAAAGTGAGGTGTTCAACTTCATCATCCAAACTTGAATCACATTCATATTTTTTCCTCCAATTAGCTTATTTTAAAATCCATCCTTCTCTTTATGTATATAATCACTTATCAAATAAAATTATTTATTTATTTCGATTAGGCATCATATTCGGAATATCAAGAGAAAGAGTACATAGCTCATAAATCAAATATTATATTTTAAAGAAAAATTCACATGATTCCCATGAATTGAACCATACAAAATATCACCATCAACTAATCTTTCGCACCGATAAGAATCCTCGTGAACCTATGAGTCCCCCATAATATGTGATGAAGGAAAATAAAATTGAAAAAACCAAAAAAAATTAGTAATTCAAATGAAACCCAAAATTCGGCAAGCCACTCTGATGAAATATAAAATGATCGGTAAGCCAAGAAAAAAAAAATTCGAAATTGGGTCGAAATAGATATTTAAAAAAAAATTGCTTGCCAAAATATATATATATATATATCAGGCCACGAGCCACATGAAGAAGGTTGACCAAAGAGTCAACGACAAAGCTGCCACGGCGTAAGTCCACAGCATCACCACCGAGCACTCGCCCTCGCCGGCCCCGAACAGCTGCGTGATCGTGCCTGCGACATACAGAAAGAGAACGTTGAACGAACGGAGAGGCTCGGAAAACTGGATCGGTCGAAATTCTGGACACGTACCGACGCTCATCGCCGGCGGCAGAGCGAACTGAAGCATGAGGACGAACTGGAACAGCGGATCCGACCCCACCAGCCCGAAATGGGCCGCGGCCTTGACGACCCCGATGCCGATGATCGGCATGACGATGTACTTCACGAGGATCACCCCCAGAATCACCACGATGTTGACTTCCGATCTCTGCAGCCCTGAACGAGGAGGGGAAAATGTCGAACAATGAACTGTTAGGAGGAGAAGAATTGGCAGAAGGCCTTCCTACATGCGTGTTTAGATGCGGCGATGAGGATGATCGAGGCGTAAGCGTCTTATCTCGGGGAATTAGTTACCTCGAAGGAGGTTTGCTCCGACTATGAGAGTCTGCGATGGGACTAAAGCTTCCCTGCGGATCGGACACGGAAACAAACGGAGAGTGTCAAGATCGATGCACGAGTGTCGATGGCTACCTTTCGTTGTAGATAAGGCATCGTTTCAGTCACCATCAAGCTATGAGATACTTCACTTCAGCAAGCATTGTGACACAGAAGATACGGTAATTTGAAATCTGCGCTGATCGCATTGCCATGCATCGTTGCTCGAAGTAGACAAGAGATTTAGACATCAGACGAAAGCCAGAAGCAGTAGCGTGAACCATACCCCAGTAAATATATGGAGCTCTCGATGAAGCGGAGAGGAGCATCGTCGCCGATGAGAACGTCACGGATTGGGGAGACTATCCCAATGATGAACCCGATGATCTACAGAAGAAAAGCAGATTATCAGACACAGCAATTTGAAGATTGCAATTTGGAAAGAAATGAATTTTTCGATGCATCAATGCAGATAGACAGCCAACAATTGAGCAGATCACCGCTTCAATTGTGTCCAAAAGAAACATTTCGGAAATCCCGATTAGGCACATTATCTATTGTTCTTCGTTTTCAAGCGTTGTTATGAGGTTCAAGAAAAGATGCAGATGACCAGTAAGAGGAGACTGGGGATGCGGCGCTTACTGCTCCGATTGTTAATGGAGTAAGCAACATTTTCAGATCAATTCCGCAGGTGAGCATCTTGGCCGTCTTGCTAATTCTTTGGAGAAAAGTCTCCTGCAAAACAGCGGATAGAACCCGTAAATTGCTATCAGGCAAACGTACTTTATCCGGATCAATGACTATCAAGAACTAAGCAAGCAGAGTTCTCTGAGGCACAGCTTGTCGCATTAGGAGAATCGGAGGCTCTTTACCTTTCCCTCGTACTCCACGATAGAAGAATCGACTGGGGCTGAACTTTCTTCAAGGGTTATGGAATGAAGAAGTGGTTCGGTAGTACTCTCTGCAGGGGTTTCCGATGTCTGCCCGGAAGACTTTATGCTGCCCCCATTGTCGCCTAGCATGCTCGGGGCTTTATTTGCAGATATGCGTATGATGACATAGACATAAGACCATATATAGATCACTCCTATCTGCACCGGCAAAGAAGTTGCAGACCACTTAAGAAGACACTTTCAAAACAATGCAGCGAATTTTCACACAGATCATTTCGAAAGATACCAACTAGCATACACAACGATCCTCTCAGAGCAGAACATACCGACATGGAAAGCGAGGTGTAAGTGTCTCCATTGGTAGTGCATGTGGTCGAATCTCCAAAGGGACTATCCGACTCATCGCAGATGGCTGGGATGATGATCAGAAGGAGATTCCCTAAATTTCCTGCGCAGAGACAATCAGATCATGCATCAGCCAGTGGTAGAGATGGAGGGATCAAGGGAGATTCGGCGAATGGTCTTCTGGGGAATGTGTCATTCACGATGCTTATGTTTGCTCATCCGCTCGATCATGTCTGGGACTACGACCAGAGGCAAACATGGTCCGCTTTGTTTCTGGAAACCTTTGGTTGGTAATGTCTTCGGCTTTGGCGGGTATGGCCATGGAGTCCAAATCGACTCTCGAGAAGTATCTCAGAAAGGTGTGTACCTGCAGCACAGCAGCCCATGACGAGACCCCGTAGGTGTTGAGGAGTCCTAGCGATGATGTTCACCATCCAAGCGA
The DNA here is from genome assembly GCA_014182555.1 of Eucalyptus erythrocorys. Classification (NCBI taxonomy): domain Eukaryota; kingdom Viridiplantae; phylum Streptophyta; class Magnoliopsida; order Myrtales; family Myrtaceae; genus Eucalyptus; species Eucalyptus erythrocorys. The sequence continues at coordinate 55,508,383 of CM024602.1, forward strand.
GAAACGAGCCAATTATGAACGTGAGCAGGATGTTCACCGGCATGAACCACCTACGAAGCAGAACGAAAATAGCAGGGAAAGTGAGAACAAACTGCAAGAGTGACGGCGCCATGGAAAAGAATGATCCAGAAGCGAACTTACAGTTCCTCCAAGCTTTCCAGCGTAATCGTCTCTGCCAAGTAGCTACAGACGAGCGCAGGACCGAACACATAGAACACAAGCTGTCAAATGGAGATCGGCTATGGTTAGTCCTAACCAGAAAGCAAGCGAGCCAATACATCGAAAGCAATAGTCTGCTGGAATATATCCAATGCAGGGAGAGGGAAAACAAAGAGCGTCGACAAAGATTCTGAGATTTTCTGTTCGCAACAAGAAGTCCGGGGCTTGTAAATGGCTTGACCCTGGTTGTATCAGGATTAGGAAGTGAAATGAGAAGAGACTTCTTACATCGTTAAGATAGTGCCGCGCACTCGGTCCCAGGAGATTTATGCGCTCTAACGCGAGCACTAGACCGATTCCCGTGATGATGAGCACCTTCAAAACGGGCATCAGTGCCACGACCAAGAGGTCCCAGAATCCCATCACGGAAATCTCTTCAGGAAAATAACAGAACAGTTTAGAGACAGGATCGAGTTAGTTCGAGGATGCAGGGACCGTGTTCCTGGCTACAGAAGTTGCATCGTGGCACGCATTTTTCATTCATAACCACATTAATAAACTGAAGAGATATTCACTACAGATGATGCAGTTATCTTAATCAGCAAGCAGAGACAATCATCTAAAGATGCGTATGCTCTGCACCCCGTTTGATTTTCGTGTATCTTAGGAGTGCCGTGTCGTTTCTGATTGTCCGAAGAACAGAGCAAAGAAGAAAAAAAGGGATATCACTCCAAATCATGTCAAAGAACGGACTGGAGCATGACCAGACGAAACCCGTTCCTCCCGAATCTACCGAAAACCGGGTTCCGCGCACCATACATGTTGAGCATACTTCTGAAACATTAGCTTCCTAACGCTGAAATCAATGGGGGCCGAGAGTTTTCAGAACTCCTTCAAGCAAAATCCTACTCTTCTGAAGCTACTGTAACACGAGCAGCAAAACCCGAATGCATCGCTCTACCATCCATTACCTATTAGAAACTCTCCACGGCAGCAACAGCCCGTGATGCGCGCCCGCTCAACACCTGCGACGATGCCGATCCGTCGCTCGCACGGTCACGAATACGACCCTACTGGAATACATATGCCCGCGTCGACGGCGAACGACTGGATTGAAGACCACCTCGCACTTAGAGAAAACCTGTACGCCCCATCACAGACAAACAGAGAAAGCACGCGGTCACACCTCGTCGCAAAGCGAAAAATGCAGTAACTGCAAATCGAGGGAGCGAAACCCAGTTCGAAACCGGGAACCGATCGCACCACAGTTCGCTTCTCGGAACCACGAAGACGGAACCATTCGTCCTCTTGGCCAGCTAACTGTTCTGCGGCGCCTGCCCAGCACTGGACCTTTTCAAGCTTTTTCTAACAGCACGACAAACTCATTCTCTGCAGCATAACTCTTAAAAAAATCAACTTTTCCCACATCTAAAACCGGAAACCTTTTTCCTTCCCAATCCTCCAAGTCCCGCGCGAGTTCCCTTATTTTATTCCCGCTCGACTGGAGCTGAGGAGAGATACAACCGACGCGGCTCTGTCAGCGTCGCGGCGAAAGCGACCGCGCAATGCGTGCGCGGGACGCGAGCCGGGCACCGTCGAACGCCATCCACGGAAGGCACGACGCCGATGCTCGATTACTTGTGGGGCTGGAGTGGGCACTCACGGCGTCGAGCTACTGTTCGTCGCCGTGATTCTCTTCTTCACCCACTCTTCTTCCTCTTTACCTTCTTCGGTCTTCCTCGCCAACCATCCACCGCTCAAAACGTGAAACAGCTGCCGTGCGGCCCCATGAAAGAACGGGCACAAAAGAGGTAAGAAGAGAAAGAAAAATGTGTCGAATCGTTCGTCACCTTTCAGGATTCGTGCCGCGACGCGTGCGGCCCATGAAAAAGCGGTATTTTTTAAAATAAATTATAGACCATGCAACGAATAATTTCGTTTCTTCAATGTCATGCAACGCCTTTAAAGCTTATTTTATCCGCCGAACTTGGGATGATTTGTATTCCCCGCAATCCTCATGCGGCATCGAAAATGTACACGTGCTTTTCGTGGCGAACGGATAATCACTGGGAAGTTCGAGTCCGTCCATATATCCAATTGGAATCTGTACCAGATTTTTCTGGCATGGGCATCTCGATGTTATTATCATCGAATTGAATTAGCGGATGCAGGGAGATAGTTTCGACACAGCACCAAATTTTGTGGCTCGATCGGTGATGGATTTGGGTATGAAGCTGACAGCCTCCTCTATCTAAGCCGTAGCCGCGCACCTACTGTTCAACGCGGAGATGGGAAACGATGAATTAGCGGATGGTGCCGATTGCCGTCGGGGGTGGGGGGTGGGGGAAGACGACAGAGATGAATTCGAAGGGATGAAAACGATGAGTCGTTTGGTCGATGACGATGATGCCTGAGAAGGAGCGAAGGTCCAATTGCAATTAATGCTCACGTTTCACACCCTTATGTGGAGAACGTCATTAAAATCCACGCTTTTTTTGGAGCGGTCCGTATTCAGTGAAACAAAGAGAGAGAGAGAGAGAGAGAGACGTAACCGAAAAAAAAACCACAATTGCTGGTTATGATACATGTGTCCTGAATTTTTTCTTTTTGTGCAACGTCATGAATTCCAAATAATGCTCAAATTTACCATAAATTTTTTCTTATAATATAAAAAATCTCAAACTTGTACCTATATGATGTATTTACTCTCCATCAAGGGTCAATCAAATGATTTTTCGGTCAAAATAACGGTCGTTTTTGTTTCACTTGAAAGTAATGTGCCGTGTCAACAGTATTTGCTTTCCAACATCAATTCAGAAGATTTTTAACCGTTCTCATTAACATAACTTTGGAAAATGACAAATATGTCACACATATATAAATTTAAGATTTTGGTAAATTTAAGATAAATGCGTCACATATAATTTGGGGTTTTTTTTTTTGTAGCTTTTACCTTAAAAAAAAAAGAAAAGGGAAACTAGAATTGAATCTGAGAAATTAATAATTTTTTAGCGAGAATGATCACATTTCTGCATATTTAAATTCATATCTCGCTGGTTCGAGAAAGAGACCCATCTCCTATAAAATACATCCTATTCATCCACCTGTCTCTCCAGAAAAAGTACAGCATATAAATGACTCGGGAGCTGTAAACTCGGCCAAATAAAGGAAGCGAGCGATGTATGACAATGACGAGATGCGCGCTGGGAATCTTATCTCAATTTGCCTTTCGAAATAAGTCACTCGGATCTCCTCCCCCTCATCGATTTTGTCCAAATCCTACATGTGTCCGCGAATGCCAAAAGTCAAATGCTTTTTATCAATCTTGCTTACTAGCAATTCCATATTGGGCACGGCAGGGACCAAAGTAGCTATCTATTTGTACATCTTGGATCATTTCGGGACGTGTGCAATCACTAGTAAAACATACACATGTATATCTATTTGGATAATTCGGACCAATCCGCGTGACGAGTACAATCATTCTTTCGCGTAAAGCAATATATAGGAGATTGCCAAATTTTATCATTTTGCTAGCTAGTTTAAAAGAACTCGCGCTCGAGCCCCATGGACCAGCACAATCATGGAATCGAAATCCCTATCTATTTCATAGAAAATTTGTGATTTTAAAAGTATTTTCCTTCAAATGATCACTTGCGTTACTTACGGAAATGAATAAGCGAATAATATCTCCATCGTTGATGAAAATATTTAAACGTGAGTTATTGTCAATGATGGAGATGTTTTTTATTAACTGATTATTTCGAGCTATAAATTACTCATTTTCAAGAAGATACTTTTTAAATCATTTATTTTCCACAAAATACATAGAGTCTTAATTTAAATGATTGGAATACTTAGTATAGTGAATGGGTTTTGGTTATTGCATGTTCCTAATTTCGAATTTTGACGATATACCGAATTCTTGCAGTTCACTTTATTGAGATGCTAGAGCAAAAAATAAAAAAGGTAAAATATAAAGATGGAATGCCAAAACAAAAAATTTAAAAGATAAAAATATATGTTTAGTAATGTATAATCGCCTTTATGCTTGAATCGCCTATATAAGAACACATTTCTTCCGATCTAATTTGTGAGCATCTTTGTTAATTTAATTCAGGTCTCAACAAATTTTATTATGTGCCAATTTTAGGTTATTTATATAGAATTCTTTAAAATTTTTATTTTCTCATGAAAATACTGCAACAAGCAACAGCTGAAGGTCATGATTTCAGACACGACACGTGTGCAATTAGAAAACCCTAGAGAAACGAGGGCCCACCTGTAATTTTAGCAAACCTCCCTCATTATTGCTTTGCCTCACCGTAATTGCTCCTAAGGTCCCAAACTTTCGGGGAGGTCCCCTTTTCCGACACGTGACTTGTCGGATACAAACCTAAATTATAGGACCGAAAAATAAAAATAAAAAATGCAACCTTTCGAAAATAGAGGGGGGATTTTGTGAATATTTTATTGACAAGGTCATTTGTGTAGATATGCCAGTAATCTGTGTGGTACACAGCAAGACATAATGTGCACGTGGCTGATCCCACCGCACCACGCCAGCGTGGGGTTGGTGTGATAAATTCATAGACGGAAATATCAACGTTATAATATCACAAGAAAATCTTAAATTATTATATAAATATCACGTTTATCATAAAAAAATTTCATGTTACCAAATTTCAAATCAGTATATTCGCTAAAAAATTCTAAATCAATATACCAATGTCATCTTTATTGAAAAACCCCAAATCACTAGAGATTTAGGTTGGGAAACATACTAGAGATAGGCTAGTGTTGTCCTTACACTTCCTCAAATATTGTGACACAATAATTAATTTAGAATATATGTGATAATGATGTAAGAGTTGGGGATTTTTTTTTTTTATCGTATAAGCTCGGAATAGTATTACTTGACAAGCATTATGATTTTTAGCTATTTTTTCTTTTTCTTCCAACAAAAAAAAAAAGTTAATTTTCTTTTTATTTTTGTAAAATCTCTGGCACGGTAAAAATAATGGAAAAACAAAAGAGAGAATGAAACAGCGGGCAAGATAGATGCGCCCATGCCTTTTTCTCCATTTCCATGGACTTCGGCTTGATGAAAGCCAAACCACTATTAGCCTTATGATATTACGAATCATCCTCAGTCATTCCAATATCTGATGCAATCTCTCAAAAAAAAAAAAAAAAAAAAAGAGAGAGAAAATCGAATCTCATAAATTACATGGAAAATTTCTTTTTTGACTCATTGTCAATACTTTGCTAACCCATTCAAATTGATGAATATATATATATATATATATATATATATATATATCATATAAATCTTGAAATTGACATGTTTAGATAAGAAATTTATGCTCAACCTCAGGTCATGCCTCGGCTCAATCCATTTGGCCTAGAGTTTAATTCTCGAAATGTTTCAAGTGGCTCCTCTTTCATTGCCCTAGAACGTACATCTAGTGTCATCTATACCTATGTTAGTGCATGCGTACAATGACCTCCTGATTGCAACCAATCCTGGCTTTATTACCATATCATCGACCGATCGGCATATGTATTAACTATTTATGGGTCCTCACTCAATTATCTCAACCGAAACCTTCCTTTTGGAGGGAAAAAAAAAAGGAGAAAAGAGAAGGCAAAAGGGCAAAACATACGGGTCAGGTTTACATGAAGGAATATATTAAAAAAAAAAAATCCCAAATCATAGTCATTTCAACACATATATCTTCAAAAAAAATTTGTGCTACTTTTGTAATACAAATATCTTAAGCTTTTTATATTATCATAAAATAGCCCAAACTTATATCAGTATGATAAATTCACCATAGATCATAAATGGAACTAAAGGTGCGTTTGTTTCACGGAAAACGTTATGTTTTTGGAAAATGTTTTATGGGAAATAATTTTCCAGGAAAATGGTTAGTTTTCCTTTGTTTGGTGATATATGATTGAAAGTATTTTCTAGTGTTTGGATCACATTTGAAAAATGATTGAATGACATTTGACCTAACAATTGACAATAGTGTGTCTCTTACTTCCAAATTAATTTGTTGAGTTCATGACCTTACCCGATGCCGACGAGCTCGAGCCTTGCTAGATTCGGCGAGGCTCAGCCTCATTAACGACTGGTGAGGCTCGAGCTTGCCAGTGTCAGGCGGGGCCTCGGCCTCGCCGGATCGGCAAGATTGAGCCCTGCCCGACACCGATAAGCTCAATCTCGCTTGTGGCCTGTCGCCGGCCGTCGTCGTGGCCAATGACCAACGAAGAAGAAGAAAAAGAAAAGAGAAAAGAGAAAAAGAAAAAATAATGATTAAAAATTAAAAATTATATTTTTAAAAAATAAATAAATATTATATTAAAAAATTAAAAATTCGATTTTTTACAAATATTTTAAAAAGAATTATAAAAATTTAAAAATATATCTTTATAAGAATAATTGTTTGTAAATCAAGTATGGGAAAAAGGCACAAATAGTCCCTATATTTTCACTCAATGTCCAATTTCGTCCCTAAACTTTCGATCGGCTCAATTTGGTCCCTGAACTATTGATAAAATGTTCAATCTAGTCCCTAAACTTTCGAACGGCTCAATTTAGTCCCTGAACTATTGATAAAAGGTCCGATCTAGTCCTTCGTTCTTGTTTTTTTTTTTTTTTTTTTTTTTTTTTTTTTTTTTTTTTTTTTTTTTCCTTTTTGCCTTTTTTTTTTTTTTTGCTTTCCCTCCGCCGCACCGGCGGAGGGCGGCGTCCGGCGAGGGAGCCCCTCGCCGGAGAGCCTCCCTCGCCGGATCCGGCGAGGGAGCCCCCGCCGCGGAGGGCCTCCCTCGCAGACGCCGGGACGGCCCCTCGACGGAGCCCCTCGCCCCCTCGCCGGATCGGCGAGGGGAGGCCGCCCGCCTCCCTCGCCGGCGCTGCGAGGGATCCCCTCGCCGAGGGAGGAGCCCCTCGCCGATCCGGCGAGGGAGCCCCTCGCCCGACGCCGGCGAGGGCTCCCTCGCCGATCGCGCGAGGGAGCCCCTCGCCCGACGGGGGCTCCTCACCGGATCTGCGGGCGGCGAGGACTCCCCGCCGGGCGAGGGGCCGCCCGCCCGGCACGTCGGCGAGGGCTCCTCGCGAGCCCGATCCGCAGGGAGCCCCTTGCCCGGCCGGCGAGGGCCTCTCCCTCGCCCGACGCCGCCGGGCGAGGACGGCCCCTCGCAGATCCGGCGAGGGGCCGTCCTCGCCGGCGTCGCGAGGGAGAGCCCTCACCGGCGCCGCGAGGGCTCTCCCTCGCCGGGGCTCCCTCGCCGATCCGGGGAGGGAGGCTCTCCCAGCCGAGGGGGCTCCCTCGCCGGACGCCCCCTCCGCCGGAGCCGGCGGAGGGAAAGCCCCAAAAAAAAAAGGAAAAAAAGGGAAAAAAAGGGCAAAAAAGGAAAAAGAAAAAAAAGAAAAACAGTAACGAAGGACTAGATCGGACCTTTTATCAATAGTTCGGGGACTAAATTAAGCCATTTGAAAGTTCAGGGACTAGATTGGACATTTTATCAATAGTTCGGGGACCAAATCGGCCGATCGAAAGTTCGGGGACGAAATGGACATTGAGTGAGAATATAGGGACTATTTGTGCCTTTTTCCCATCAAGTATCAAATTTAAGTTTTAATAGATTCGGAAAACGTTTTTCGGTCCTTTCAAAGGGGAAATCATTTTCCTGAATTTAAGCTTTTCTAGGAAAACGTTTTCCGTTGACTAGGAAAACGTTTTCCGTTGACTCATTTTCCGAGTGACCCAAATACCGGAAAATCAGGAAAATGTTTTCCCCGAAAATATATTCCGCTAAATAAACGCACCCTAAAATATATCATTTATATGCGACACGTGTAAATTTTGGTTTGTGTGATTTTTCGGGATAATTGAATTACAGTAAACACAATTCGAGTTTTATTTTTTTGGTGCTCTTTGCCCTTCTTTTGAATGCGAAACACAATTTGGTGGGACGATTCTCTCTCCATTAATCGGCGATGGACACGTGTAAAAGTGGTAGTTGGCATTATTGCACCGTAAATGGCCCCTGCACTTTCGCTTTTGTCCGGCACTGGCAGTTTCATGGCCTGTTTCCAGCATCTCGGTTTCACATCATCACTTGCTTGTCCAATCGAAAATGCACCTTAATTTGTCGTGCCAACCATGAGAATCCACCGGATGCCTAGGGCGCGCATGATTCTATTTCTATTTCTAGACGAGTTTCTAAGTAAGAATAACCGTTCGATAATGACACAAAAATTTCTACTCTAAAAATAGAAATTCGTTTGATAACGACATAAAAATTTCTTTTCTTTCGGATGGCGGCGGCGGCGGGCGCGGCGTCAGAAGTGCCCAAGCGTGCGGCGTCCGCGTCGGCGGCCCGCGGGCGGCGGCGGCGGCCGATCAGACGATCGGCGCCGCGGCGGCGGCGGCCGGCGGTCGGTGATCGGCGCGCGCGGCAACCAACCGGCGACTAACGACCAGAGGCGACTGGTGGCGGTGGCGGCGGCGGTGATGAACGATGAAAATTTTTTTATTTCTCATTTTCGTTTTAGAAATAGAAAAATAGCTTTTTTCTATTTCTAATTTCTTGTCTGATCTATTTCGAAATCAAAATCTATTTCGAAATAGAAGAGTGGAATAATTTTGCCAAACGGATTTCTATTCCGGAATTGTTTTTGAAATAGAAAAACAATTTCTGAATGAAATAGCCAATGTAACACGGACACTCTCTGGAAGTCTTCGTGTCATGTCCGACACGTGTCCGACACACGGTCAACGAGTGTTGAAAAATCCGACACGTGATCAACTCTTTTCGACACGCTCCAACACGCGAGTCCAAAATTCCGACACGCGATTCCGACACGCACGGTCAATTTTAAAAATTTCTAATACTTGAGCGGTCAAAATATAAATATGCATAAAAGAAGTAATAAAATTGCTATAAATATACACGCACGGGGTCAATTTTTTTTTTTCAGTTTGTTTTAGAATTTTTTTATTTTTAAAAGTCTTTTACTATGAAAGAAGTAATAAAAAATGCTATATATGATAAATAAATAAATTTAAAAATATCATTTCAGCATTTTTCTTTAAATAATGTTTTTTTCCTCTAAGTTTTGTGTATTATTGTAACAAATTAAAATAATGAATGATATTATTTAATATTTTTCGTGCAAATTAATTCTAGGTTATTATTATTATTATTATTTATTTATGTATTTATATATAAAAATATATTTAATATATAACGTGTCGGAACGTGTCGAAATTCTCTATTTTTAAGAAATGATGTGTCGACGTGTCGTGTCGCGTCGTGTCGCGTATCACATGTCCGTGTCGGTGCTATATAGGAAATAGCGCGCAATCATGCGCACCCCTAGGGGCTCCCGTCATAATTTCGCGCACCCTAAGAACTGATCGCGCGATTGAGTTAAAGTAACGTTTGGACAATTATTGATCTCGCCATATGGTACAAGGCATGAGATTGAGATCTCGATGCGAATTCGGGTTTGCTCCATTAAGATGAATAGTGGGTGGAAGGATATATAAATTGCACATGTATCACTGCCCCATGAAAGATTCATGGCATAGGAATGGGGCCCGAAACGGGGATGGGGATCCTACCATGTTGCGGGGAAAATTTGCCCCGTCGGCCACCTCGCACGCGATGCAAGGCAAGCCTGGGTAGCTAGCATGTGACCACGGTGCTTTGTCCGGCCATGGTTAATATTCCAACAATTCTATTTTTTTTTGTAAACTTTCTACATTCATCACTATTTTTCAAAAAGAAAATTGCAAATCGTACGAAAGTTTAAAAGATTCATCACAATTCAAATATAAAAGAGATATATATATATATATATATATATATATATACACACACACACACATATTACAAGTATGATTTACTTATCCATCGAGTGGATTAATCTTAATGTTACAAAATCTATTGAATCATCTGTAATTGCCATTAATAGTAAATTAACTAAATATGCAAAACATAATTTTCGAAACATTTATACGGATCAGGCCTACTAAGGGGCCGTTTGGTTGAGCATTCCCAAGGGGCTTTGGGAGGGGCTAATTTTGGCGTTTGGCAATATTTTTGAAAGCTCCTTTGCCCAAGTATGAGCATTCTGAATACTCAATGCTCAACGCTGGGGAGGGGGAGCATTCAGCATTTGGGAAATGCCACGCCTACTGTTCATCTCTCTTCCCCCATTGTCTTCTTCTTCTTCTTCTTCTTCTTGGCCACCGAGCTTCTCCAGCAGCTACCGCCTAAGGGTCGTGCGTCGCCGGTGACCACCGTCTGGGGGTGGCGCGACGCGCGACCCAGGCGACGCAAACCTCAGGCGACGCCGCCTGAGGTTCGCGCGGCCTCAGGCGGTGACGCGCGACCCAGGCAACGCGGACCTCAAGCGGCGTGCGAACCAGGCGACACCGTCTGAGGTTTGCGCTACCTCGCCGGACACCGGCTTCCCTCCGCCACGCGCGGCCGGAATGAACCGGCATCATCGGAACGTGCAATGCACATGCCAATTCGGGCCTAAGGCGCGTGCGACGCACACGCGCAGTACTGACGCTTGCACGTGCGATGCACGTGGGACGCACGTGGGACGCACGTGCGACACACGTGCGTCGCCGCCTGAGGTCGCGCGAACCTCAGGCGGCGTCGCCTGGTTCACGACCTCAAGTGGCGTCGCCTGAGGTCCGCGCGACCTCAGGCCGCTAGATTTGGTGGTCCGGTGACCAGATCTAGTAGTCTGGAGGCCAGATTTCGCCGCTAGACAGCCAGATCTGGCTGTCCGGCACCACCGGCCGCCGGATTTGATTTTTAGAATTTTTTTTTTTGAAAAATTAAAAGCAAAAGCCCATTTGTAATAAGTTTTGCCAAACGGTATTTTTACATAAGTCACTTTTCAATACGTAATTTGCCAAATGCCCGAGCATTCCCGAAAACCCCTTTACCCTAAAGATATTTGCATTTGGCCAAAGGCATTCCCCCAAAGTTGAACCAAACGGGCCCTAATGGCTCTAGCCGCCTCGTCAAAGTCCCCGCCACTTATTCTTTATTAGGAAAACTTGTCCCAGCTAGGGTCAGTGCCCCTCGTTCGCCTTCGATGCATAGATGGATCAACATCATAAAGGTTCGACATTAAATGCTGGTCCTATGCTTTTTTCTTTTTCTATTTTTCTTGCCGAATCAAGGTATTTCTTAGGGACACACATTTTCTTGATGTGGGGTCGGCAACGAAAAATAGAATGTGACCGTACAAAGGTTTGGTAGGGCATTGAATATCAACCGTCGAGAGGTTCATGAGGCCACGTCCCAAGAAGTCAATAAAGTAAAATAGGAAAAAAAAAAGTTTGGGGGCATCGGAATTTATTTACTCGAGACAAATTAAATGGGCCATTCCAACTTTTGAAATTGCCACATTCTTTAGAGGACTCTAGATCCTCATGACTCCACACGGACCTCATCAAGTGCGCTCAAAAATCAAACTGAAAAGTTTAAATTAATAAATGAAGGAAAATTTTATGTATATAAAGAGTGTTTAATCCCCGGACATGGAACTCTCATTTTTATCTTGTTTCTTGGCTTTTTTTCCATGCCAGCTAGCCTTATTTAAAAAAAAAAAAAAAAAAAAAAAAGAGCATACGTACATGCATGTGAAAAGAACATATGAAAATACGCTATAAATGTATATAAGAAAATGCAAAACATTTTTACATTTGATTTCCTTAAGAGATGAACTTAAATGATTGGGGAATGAGGATGACTCAAATTGAAATTTAGAAGGTGAGAGATAGTGAAGTTACCTAATAATTATTTTGATGTGCGAATCACAATTATACCTATAATAGAGAAGTAGATTTTTCTCCTTCATCAATCTATTTTATAAGCTTTTATGGGTTTTTCGAAGTAATTAAACTCGAATATTTCTTTCAAACTTTGCTTTATGCTATAGGAAGGACAATCTAGAAATCCCCCCTCCAAAAAATAAAAAAGTTTGCAAACATCTGCTTAAGAAGCCATTAGGTACCTCTTTATCGACTTTGCACAATTTTGTACGACTTTAAATTGCCTTTTCTTTCATGCATATTTATATGATTTTAATTATTTCAATGATAAGTAGAGCTCATCCCGAAAACTAAAAACAGAGATTATTCGAAATGCATGCATATGGGGTGGCTTTACCCTTTTTAAATTTTGTAATAAAATTTAAGGTTATATTTTTTTTCTTTTATTAAAGAAAAAGATACGATCAAGGTACCATTAAAATATCGCCATTTAAATGTCTTATTGATGTAAAATCTAAGTCTAATTCAACTCCTAAGAATTATCCAAGACGACAATAAGCAATGTGCTCTGTGTTGTCGACAAAATGCTCGTATTGGTGAAGTGTTTAGGGTAGCTTAAAATCCAACACCGCTGATCTCAAGCATCTGCAACCCCTTGTCTCCTCTCAGACCCTCTCTTCCTCCCTCATCTCCTTCACATGATCTGGCCATCCGATGAAGTCATTCGTCGCGCACAATGCCATAGGCTAAGTACAAGTGGTCTGTTGGATTATATAGGTTTCATATGAGATCCACATAATTTAAGAATGTAACAAATACCGGCCTCGATGACTGATGTTGACGAAGGCACCTTCTCAAGTAGAAAACCTTGCTTAACGTCATTTGTTGCATGCCACTGGCCGTACTGTGGGTTTGAGAAGTTCTCGAGTTTAATTTATAGCTTCGGTTGGAGTAAGTTTGTGCTATGTAGCTGCTTCCTTCCCCGGTGGTCCAGTGAGGGCACAGGTCGAGAGAATGACGATCAAGATGAGTAGTGTTTTCACACATAAGAGAATTGACGAAGGAGATGGCGATGGGGGACCAATAGCTTCCCCAACATCTCGAGGTTGTAGCTTGGTGAGTAGAGAGCCTGGGTGTCCAATTATAAATAACACTATTCATGAGATACTAGAGCCCGCTTCTACTTCATCTAGTTTCTCTATGTCCTTAATCGATCTCGAGATTTTATGCTCAAGTTGATTTTTTGAGTTTTTGCATATGTTATGATGCAAGTATTACTAACGATCGGGCTTTTTTTTTTTATAAAATATTATGTTTGAGAGAGACGGGCATAACAAGAAGGTGATCATCTGACATTTTCCTTTTCTTGCCCTAGAATCTCAATAAAGACGATAGAGCTCCTTAAAATTGCCCTACAATCCTACAACTTTTCGAAAGATCACCTAAATGGATCAATCAAGCATCTCCAGTAAACATTCTAAGCTTAGAAAACTACAGCCGCGGTCCTCCAACGCGAAACCTGTCGAAATCGGCCCTTTAAGGCTAAGAAAATCTAGCCAGAAGAGGAAGAAAACAGAAGCCCAAGCTGCGACGTCCCCACCCAGACATCGGACCCTCCAAGGCCCAATATATCCGGGCCTCCTCAGGCCCGGCCCATCATCGCACCGGGCGAGCGACCGCTGACTCGGCCTTAACCAGTGAAACGTCGCCGTCTCGGCTCCCCTCTCTCCGCGCTCAACGCCTGCGCGTCTCTCTCTGATCAGAGAAAGAGAAAGAGAGAGAGAGAGAGAGAAAAAAAAAAAAAAAACAAAAAAAAAAGAATTGTAACTGCTCTCTCCCGGGCACGAAAAGCGTTTTTCAATTTCGCGTTTTTCTCAATCTCGCAGATCTCTCGAGAACGGAAAAACGCCATCGCCCCCTCCCTCCCTCCCTCCCTCCCTCCTCCGCCGCCGCCGCCGCCTCCGCCGCCGCCTCCGCCGTCTTCCCGGCGAGGATCCGCGCTAGGGTTTTTTATTTTTTTCTCGTCGGCGTCTCTTCTCGGCGGCTCCCCTGGGACCGCGAGCTCCCCGGCCGAATCTCCGCCGCTGCATTTTCCGCGGCGCCCACAGGTCAGTCGCTCCCTCTCTCTCTCTCTCTCCCCCTCTCTGCATCTCTCTTTCTCTCTCGACATGCAGGGCCCGCGCGTGGGGTCCTCATGCGGTCTTGTCGCCTGCTCTGGCCGTGCGTTCGGTCGGTTTGGTTTCCGGTGCGGTCCTGTGCTGGTGTTATCTTTGGCTGGAAGCCCTAGGGCGCTCGGTTCCGTTGCTCGGGGGGTCTCGGGCGGGGGATGGGCGTTCGCATTCGCGTTAGCTGGGTTTGGTGGGTGAGAGAGCGCATCGTTCGGTTTTCGAGTTGAAGAGGAAATTGGCAGGAAGTGCATGCGCGCACATACACGAAAGCCTGTGGAATTTTTTTTTTTTTTTTTTTTGGGTATCTGGAATTTGCAGGGGGACTGGGGAAATTTTCTGGCAACTGAAACTGGCTCCTGGAGAATGTTTTTGGTGGCCTGCCTTGTTGTGGGTTTTTAGTGACTAGGAGAACGTTAATGGTCATTTTCACTTTTCAGCTTTTTCCATGTGACATGCTAGAAAGAATGAAATTCCATCTGAGTGGTTTTTCGTGTTCTGCTGATGTTCGGCCACAATGAAAATCAAAACTTTGAAAACAGTCTGTTGTGTATTTTTTCAAAATAGTGCCCAAACAAAAGTCGAAAGCTAAGAATGCCGAATTACATTTGTTTTCTTTAAAGAGTGGGACAGGAATAAGCACTGTGAACATTACGGCCCTTGTTTTTATAGGAGTATCTTCAGGAGCACAAGATGAGTGGTTCAAATGAGAATGAGGAGATGGATAAGGAGGTGCCGCTTGCTCCAGATCTTGCTGATGAAGGGCACTCAAATGAAGTGCAAGTTGAAGCTTCCCATGAACGATCTCCTGATTCAGTGCCTGTAGAGGAAACTTTGAAGCCAATTGAGAATGGGCACGCATTGCCTGTGGAAGATGCTTCAACTGATGATAAGAAACAAGAACCTGTCTCAAGTACTTCACTCTCTGCCCCGGATGGTATAGCTAATGCAGAAAATCAGCAAGATGTACCCAAGCATGATAGTGGAAATGCTGAATCTGCTGCTGTTGCCAAGGATGAGATACAGAAGGATGTTACTGATTTGCCTCAGGAGGAAGCCACTGATTTGGCTCTGGAGGAAACCAAGGTTGATTCTACCACCCTAGCTCAGAAGGAAGCCACTGAGCTGCCTCTACAGGAAACAAATGTTGATTTTACCACCCTGGCTTCAAGGAAGCCACTGAGTTACCCCTGCAGGATACTAAGGTTGATTCTACCGCCCTGTCAGAAAGTCAGCCAGAACATGTCGAACCGATATTGGGGGCCAGAGCTGAAGATACTGAAAATCCAGAACCTATCAAACCAATATTGGAGGCCAGAGATGAAGATACTGAGATGGTGGAAAGTAAAACGGGCGCTGTTTGTGATGATTTATCCTCAGTAGAGAAAGACAGCATTGTTGCACCTAATGAGGCATCCATTGACATTAAGGCTGAAATGGAGAAAGTGGAACCGATGAAGGTTGAGGAGCATCAGATCGAGACCCCTGTAGCTAAGGTTAACGGCAACTCCAGTTTGAAACATTTATTTCTTTTAGATGAAAACGATGAAGGTAGTGAGTCTGGGACAGAAGAGGACCAATCATTATTCATGAAGGAACTGGAGAGTTTCTTTAGGGAGAGGAGCATGGAATTCAAACCACCTAAGTTTTATGGGGAGGGCCTAAATTGCCTCAAGTAAGTTAACCATGATCTTTTATGTTGAAATTTAGGAGGGATTGTGCCTGGATATTGCCTCTGTCAAAACTAATGTTCGTATACTTGAAATGGTGATGAAGGTTGTGGCGAGCTGTGACTAGACTTGGAGGTTATGATAAGGTACATGTTTTTCTGGATTTTGCTTTGGATGTTCATTCTCAAGCATTGGGCAAACTATCATTGGTCAAAATTATATACTTTCTAGGGATTGTTTAGTTGAGAAAAATATTTGCTCCACTTTGTAACGTTTTCGCAACCATATACACGAGAAGAGATATATCAAAGTGCATTTTGTGTCGCTCCTATGTTGTTCCGTACTTTTCACCTGTTTTGAAGTGACCCTTTTTAGCAGGCAATTAAAGATTTTTCCTTTGGTGTATAGGTTACATCATGTAAGCTGTGGCGGCAAGTTGGAGAGTCCTTCAAACCCCCCAAGTAAGGAATGGCTTCTATTCTCAAGCCCAGGCTAGAGCTTTTAATTCTGCTTATGAGAAATGCCTGTTGTCCCGTTTGATATCTTCTCTGTATATCATTAACTTGTCATTGTCGGATTTTAAATTTGTGTTATTTACATGTTCAAGCTCTTTGGCTTCTTTTGCTCGTCTATGTATACTTTGAAAATTTATACATTGAGGCATTTCGGCGAGTCACTGACGGACAGAAACCAAGGATAGTCCATTTAAGTCTTCTTTTTTTCCTGCCTATAGACAAGTAATCACATTCTCCACTTGATACATACATAATCAGTCCAGTCCTTCCATGCAGGACGTGCACTACAGTATCTTGGACATTTCGTGGTTTCTATGAGAAGGTGAGTCTTAGTTTGATACTTTGTGCTCTTTCGTCATCTATGATGTATTGAACTGATTCTACAAATTGTGTTGAACAGCTGCATGTATGAACTCTTAAACTATTTTGCTCGTTTTTAGGCACTCCTTGACTATGAGCGGCACAATTTGCGTGGTGGGGAGCTTAACATAACTGCTGCTTCTCCCACAGAGCCTATGGTTGGTGACAATCAGGTAATGTAGTCATTATTTGAAGATTGATCATCTTGTTCTGATCTGGCTCCATGAGAGGTTGGTATTTAGCATGACTAAGACTAACCTTGTTGTAAACATCATAAATTTTGAACAAGAGTGCTGATACTATTAAAAAAGGACTAAGAATGGTATTGAAAAATTGGAACCATATCCTCGGTTTCCATTTTGATTCCTCTTTTACTCTGAAATGTGATTAAGGATTCCGTTGAAAGTAACTCATTACAGTTCTCTGTGTTGTGTTTGATGCTTTTTAAACTTTATTCAACCAAGGGAGATCTTCTTAAAAAAGAACATTCAGGAGGCATATTTCGCAGCAGTAATAAGAATAGACAAAATCCACTTCGCTGATGCCATAAGCTATTGGATGCTTCTTAGGGCTAGCTTTACGCCACAGGTTCTGGTTATGGAAACAATTCCTTCTAAAGAAACAAGGGAACACTGTGCACAATAGAGGCTGCCCCCTGACCCTCGCATAATGGGGAGCCTTGTGCACTGAGGTTGCCCTTTCATTGTTGTTTTTGTGTTATCTCATAGATTTTACATACTTCCTCCATTCTCTTCTAATTATTTCCAAACAAAATGTAGAGTAGGTGTGATTTTCAGCAATTAACTTATCTTTCTTTACTATAATTAGGCATCGGGATCTGGAAGGGCACCCAGAGATGCTGCAGCCCGTGCCAGGCAGGGTTGGCACTCACAACGTCTTCTTGGTAATGGTGAAGTTAGTGATCCTATTATAAAGGTATGTGCCATGTCTTACTAGCTCCTTGCTTTTATGTGGTGATTGGTTTTGGGTTCCTTCTGTGTACTTTTTTTTAAGGCTCTAAGCTTTAGTATACTTGTAATTGTAGGATAAGAATGCCATGTCTATGCAAAAACGTGAAAAGCAGCTTAAAAGCGTTGGTATGCTCCATATTGAAATTTATCTTATCCCTTCAAATTTTGTTCTGTTCTTTTGGATGTATCATTACTGCCTCTACCATTTTATAGCTATCTTGTTTCTTATTGTGGAGTGGTCACTGCAGGTCCAGTGAAACGCAAGAAGCAACCATACTTGGAAAGTTCTATTAAAACTACACGACCAAAAACTTCTAAATCACAGTTAAGGTCCTCTTTCAGTATGTATCCTTTTCAGCCAGGGTTTTTATAATGCTTCTGCTGTTAAATTAGTTTGTGATATATTTGTTTCTTTTGGTTTAAGTATCACGGAATGGTTTTATAGTAGCGTTACCCTATTAAATGACTCTTCTGGTATCTCAAAAGTGTCTCTTGACTCAACATGGTTGCACTATTGTGTCTTTACTCTTATTTATCTTGAACCATATTAATTGATCTATTTAAAACTGTTTTTTTTTTTTTATATATTAATAAAGAAAAAATATGAACAAATTTAAATGGTAGATATTTAGGTTACCTATTCATCAAAATCATGGAAGATAAACTACTAATCACTTAACTTATGGGAGTGGTTCCACATAATGAAACTCTTTCAGTAAGTCGTATTTTTTGTACTCTTTTTTGTCTGGTTTATTAATTTCTAAAGCAGACTGGATTTAATGTAGATCTTTAATTCTTCAAACCATTTTAATATGCTTACCATTTGCCAGGTTGGATATACCAGTAGTTGACATTGGACCACCAGCTGATTGGGTAAAAATCAACGTACAGAAAACTGTAAGTCTATTGATTCACTTGCATTGTTCTCCTCTTCAAGATTGTAGGTCTTGCTAGAATTTCGTGTTCCATATGTGCAGAAGGATTGCTTTGAAGTCTATGCCTTAGTCCCAGGGCTTCTACGGGAGGAGGTCAGTACTTGTTCTCTGGGTTTTATTTTCATGATTCGTATTGTGTCGATCTCATGGATTTTATAGTAAGACAAACATATCACATTTTGTCTGCCTCTTTCATGTTCTGTGTACTGAGGCTCTTTTTTCACAGCTGAAAATCACGAAAGCTATATTTGCATCACTCATTTTTTAATGGGTTTTCAATACTGAAGTTTAGCAGTAATGTTGAAATGAAACAGCAAACTCTAGTGGTTCAAATGCCATAATTTTTAATGTATCATGTGATATATGTGCTGTGGATGGTGGAGAGAGTTTCTTGTCAGATTGATGGAGAAGTGTTTTAGAAAGACAGTAGGCTAGATTGTAAAAGTGGGTAGTGGTAAGATCGGTGTAAATATAGAGTCATTTACGAATATTGTCCCGACATTACTATTATTGTGATGTTCCATTGGCATGTCCCTTGCCGTATGAGGCAATTTTAACTCTTGGTGTCCATGTGAATCTGGGCATCAAGTGAATTTAGAATTATGTCCGTCCTCACAATTCTAACTAACTCGATTTCTTAAGTATGAATATGTCAGTTCCATATCTTGTTATAAAATTGAACATGCCACTCTCTAGAACATATTGAGATAGCTTTATGAGAAGTCCAAGTATAATAGTAAACTACTCCACGATATTCTTCTAAACACTTTCCATGTGCCTTATACATGAAATTGGTGCCACTTTTTTCACCACTAAGACGCCTTTACCAACACAGAGAAATATGTGATGTTTCTGTCTGCACTTTTCTGTCGCCCCCCCGCAACCCCCCCCCCCAAAAAAAAAAAATTCCTTTTCTCTTCTTTTGCGTGGGGGCGTGTGTGTTTGTGTGTGTGTGTGTGTGTGTGTTGGGCTGTGGTTGGCTACATTTATTTTCTTCGAATGTCACATTTTTTGCTTCTTGGGAATATCCAGGTCAGGGTCCAGTCTGATCCTGCTGGGAGACTGGTTATAAGTGGTGAGCCAGAGCAACCCGACAATCCTTGGGGCGTAACTCCTTTTAAGAAGGTATATTATTTTCTCAGTATATGAGTGCCTTTTGAATTAGTAATTTGGCCTTGAAGGATCCATCCTTGTAAAATCACTTTTTGCAAAATAAGTACCATCAATGACAGATGCCTCACAAGTGCCTGCTTCATTTTGATCTTGACCATGCTTTTAATCAGTTCTAGTACTTGGAAGCCAACAATCAGTCTGCTTCCAGTTTCTTTTATTTAGCCAACCCCCTGCCACAAGCCTATTGCCTCACAATGCCTTCTACTTATTGCTGTTTGCTAGAGGTGCTATAAAATCTGGATGACATGGTTATGCTCATGGATCATAGCGCTATTATAGATGCCTACATGATGTAGAGTGTCGATGTAGTCTCAGTAATTCACTTTTTGTCGTGTCCTACTGGTAGATGTTCCCTACATTGCTGGGACCTATCATTCTCAATTTCTGAAAGTATTTTAGTTTAGGAATGGGAATCATTTAATGGAGAAGGAACGTTTCATCTTTTGTACAGATCGTCAACTTACCTTCAAGAATCGATCCACACCAAACATCAGCGGTGGTCACCCTGCATGGGCAGTTATTTGTTCGGGTCCCTTTTGAGCAATCGGAATAGCAACTTTGGCGTGCTTATGTGCATCATGTTGATTGAAACTAACTGTAGGTGTTAGCTTCTGTAGTTCACTGAACCATGTCCACATCTTCGGTTCACTCTCCTTTGTACTCGTGTAGCGGACTAGATTTAGCTCTGATTTATGTTATCTTTTAGTCCTTATTTCGCATGCAGTTGTTGTCTATTATTGTTTTGAGATCCTGCTCGTTTCACCTGATCCTCCATCTGGCTGTGCCAGTTAATCATTTCGGATCTAAAATCTGATCTCTGTAGAAGAGGGAGAGGGAGGTTAGCAGAGGCAACTCGTAGGTGGACTGTCCTTGTTCACTTCTTGTCTGATTTACTGATGTTGTGCTGCATCCGAGTCCTCCTTGTGCTCTTAGCAAGCACTGGAGAGTGAGGCTCCTAATTCCGTGGGCTATTTCATGCATCTTGACTGCATCTTAGCATCGGTGTTTGGGTAAAAGGTATCTCCTCTGACACCATGGCCTAAGGTTGAAGCAACTAATGCTGCAGAGCCATGAATCAAATTTGAAATTGTCATTTTCTGGAGCGGCAAAGGACTGGTCACAATGTCTGACTCCCGATCAATGGTGTTCCACGATTTGGAAGGAACAGCTCATCTAGATTCTGAGCAGCCTAATGGGCCCGCGACAATGAATTGACAATTGCGGTCTTGTCTTGGTCTCCTCCAAGCCCTCCGAATCGCCAAACCGTGGAACACGCAACTTGAATTCCCTCGTGCCACTTGGACCTCTCATTCACGTCCACAACTTGCATCCCAAGAATAGTTTACGAGATCTACTCGTTATCCAAGAGAGGACTAGTCTCGTTGACAGCAGTCCTTCAACCACCGGTCCCTCCTATTGCGAGATGGGAACTAAATAAAATTGCCCAAACCAAAACAACCCAATTGGAGAGAGACGGACGTTGCTACCTACAAGTGCATCAATACAGGTGAAGGTACAGGACTTTTGTGACGCACATTGGAAGGACGACGTGTCGCTTGACTAGCAGCAGTCGTTTAGTTGATGCAAACACAATCCTAACGTGATTTTCTTGTGATTGTTCTGGGAGTCGTCACGTGCCTCGTGCAAGAACGGTGATTTTTTTCAGAGTCGAATAGACACTCCAACGGAGACGTCCCCACGGAATCGAGGAGGGTGATGGGGGTTGGTGGGGGGTTAGCTAAGGAGATCTCTGCTTCCCCATTGGAAGTACGCTTGGTGAATGAAAAAAAATGAAGAAGCCTAGAAACAGTTGCCTGGGGTTCTAGCCTTGCCATCTGACGACCTGCCCTAGATTTTTCTCATCCGACGACCAGGGACACCATGGCACAATTTCGGCTACCTACTCCTCGCTCGCGAAATCCCAACTGAATAAGGTGGCAAAGGGTTTGCATGGATCCGGTTTTCAGCCCCTCTTCGTCCTGCGGGGAGTGTTGATGAAGTTGATGACCTACAACACCTTCCCTCCACGCTAGTACCTTCGATCCCACAAACACTCAAATTTCGAGAGCATGAAACTTAAACTACCACAACATTAGACAGCAGACATCGATGACTTTGGGCATTAAACTAAACCAGCCATGACATTAGGCGAGCCGATGTGAAATTGATGGCCATACATCATGTCTTAATCTCGAATCGTGGACTTCTACAATCTTTATTATCGCGTTCACATGTTAAGGCTGGACTAATGTATTAAATGGAAGCAGTCTTGGATGCCTCATGAAGTGATGACTCGACGTTCCAGCTCGCCCGGAAGCTTCAACATCTTTGTGGACGCGAGGGAAAGCTTGAAAAAACAAAGCACGCTGCGATTCTCTTCCGTATCTTTTCATGGAGAAGGTCACATTCAAGAATACGGGCCTCTTCATTTCCATCATATTATATCGCATGTCAAACTAAATAAACAACTCTAGGCATTATGTCATCCAACCATGCTTTTCCCTCTATTGGAATCCAGCCACGCCCACCCATCACTTCTTCATTAGACAAAAATCGACACTCTTTTCCACGGAAAGGAGACATCGTCTCAAGTCAAAGATCGGGGAACATCCAACTGCAACCGTCCCTCGTGGTTGATCGAATTAGCATTGTCGTCGAATAACATGTTTGTGTGTGTGTACAATTGGTTTCCTAATCGCATAAATTTCCGCGAGACGACCTGCGTGCCCTACTGACGCGATAATTGCACGCTAGTCTCGGATTCAAATGACCGTAGTCTAGTCCCACTTTTTCTAACACTCATAATCTATCTCATTTTTCTTTGCCAATTTTCCCATCTGCCAACAGTTGTTTGATATTGTTAGAATAATTAAATATTAAATCATATCTTTATCTATTAGTTTAATCTTTTTGAATAGTTAATATAGTGACAGTACAAAATTTTATGTGATATCAGAGCAATAGGTCATGAGTTTGAATTCTTTTTAGACTCCCATTTGCTTCCCTAATTATATATTTCCATACTTTAGGCTTATGCTAAAGTCACGCTTACATGTGAAGAGAGTTTTAGTGTTAAAGTAATTAGATTTTAAACCACACATTCATTCAACAGTTTAAATTTTTAGAACAATTAATAATATGGTATTATAAAATTTCATAAATATAATTGTGTTATTTATATTCTAAAAATCAACTTGGAGAGATGGTAAGAAATATCTACATCCTCCATTACTTATCCATAAAGAGAGGCAATAAGGAAGATGCCATAAGTACTGTCTTGATCTCGCCTGCCAATGACTCCACCCGAGGAAAAAGATCAATTTTCTAGCAACCCATCATCGTCCGCCGGTCCAATCGACGTTTCTTTTCTTGTCGTGCACAAACTACAAGGAGAGATACCATTTTGGTCATATCTTGAGCGGCCCCTTTTTCCCCTTCGGAATCCCCTAAATTTCAAAAAAGAGAACCAAGGCACTCCCCCGATTTCTCCCTTCCCTTGTCCCACGCGGCCCCACCCTTGTCCCCCTCCACCTACGACACGTGCACAGTTCCGGTTCTTTGTCCTTCTCCCGTCCTTAAAAAAAAAAGAGAAAAATAACCAATCGGCCAACCTCTGGATTCACACCCACCCCCACCACCATGTAAGACGACTGGAAAAAACGAGCCATCTCTATAAATCCGCTGGCGACCGGCCACCACCCGGAAGGCCCGAACTACCAAAAAGAGCTGCAGACATTCGCCCCCGTTCGCGTTCGCTTTCATTAAAAATAATTTCCTTAGATTACTCCGAAGAGGAGTCCTTGCGCACGTACCGAGTTAAATTGATCACGTTCTTGCCTGGTCGGTCGATCCGTCTTTGTCGTGTCGCGGCCTGTCTAGGCGCCGTGCCGCGGTCCATATAACGTCCCCGGAGCTTGTGGGCGGGCGGTGTTTCCACCGTTTGAGGTTTCTTTTTGTTTGGCATGGAGGGAATTAGTCATCTGGGTTACGCTAGTTTCGGACGAAGAAGAGGCCATGGAAGCGCCGGCGGCGGCGGCGGGAGAGGCTTCAAGGTGAGCTCGAGGAGGTTCTCTGTGCAGAGGCTGCGCGCCAGGTTCACGTGCCTGGTCAGGGCGTTGAGCAGGTGGAGGTGCAGATACGGTCGAGCTCTCAGGGCCTTGAAGAGAAGCATCTGTTGCAGGGAATCCAGCGCCGATAGCACCTGTTCTTCGGCGTCTTCGTCTTCTTCCTGTCTGAGGAGGAGCAGCAGCAGCAGGAGGAATCTGGTGAAGGGCGACGCGTCGCGCTGTACTTATTACTACGGCGCGGGCGTGTCGGAGAGCTGTAAGGTGCGGTCCTTTGCGCGGTCCAATTCGGTTTACTCGGAAGCCATCGCGGATTGCTTGGAGTTCATCAAGCGGTCCTCGGTCTCGGTCGATGAGTACCAGGATAGGCCGAAGATAGAGTTCTGTTAAGTCACACATACATAAAAAGGAGTGTAGTAATTATTCTGTGCATAAGAACACCTTTTGTTTTGTTTGATTTCTGTTCTTGTTTTGGGCAAATTAATCTAGTTTGGTTAGCTCCGTTGGAAGCAAGTTTAGGAGCTCTCTGCTGCGTCCATATGATGTATGATGATCCAAAGGTCTGTCAAATGCGATGCCATAGAACTTGTTTGAGAGTTCTAAGTAACTTGATCATGGATCGATTTGCTTCGTCTCACTTTATATTACTAGAATGTTTTGGCGATGCTTTAGTCAACGAGAAATGCAAGTGCTGGTACTAGAATGTTACGGTTTCTGTTCAACATGAGAAAAAAAGGTTGATTGCTAAGCTTCCTGAAATGAGATTCATAAGTTTCGCGTTGGAATGACAGAGCCCATGTTACATCATGCAGAATTTTCCTTTCTTTAGACGATTCTCCGTGATGCTGATTGCCAGACTTTCTGAAATGAGATTTCATTAGTTTCACATTGGAATGACAGCGCCCATGTCCCATCATCCACGAGTTATTTTTCTTTTGGCGATTCTCCGTGATGCTGGTCAGGTCTATCACTTCCACAGATCGAAATAAGTCCACCAGCGTGTGTTGGTACAAGTCAGTTCGTAAAGAATTGTTTCTGTGGACTATGAGATCATGCCGAGCAAATGTCGACTATCAGATCAGACGCTTCTCTGGAACATGAAAGTCCAAATCTCCTATGCCCGACTAGAAAATTTTTGCAAGAGTTAGCAGCTAATTAAGACTCCTGAAAACGTAATATCATCTAGCACACACCTTGCTGTAGCTTGACTAAAGAGAGAGCATAAAAGACAATGTAAAAGGATGAAAAGTGGAAGTTCCAGTTGGAATTTTGAGAATCAAAAGGCCAATCATTGTTTCAGACTTTTATGCTGGGCACTCGTTTGTGTTTCCGGGAAAAGGCCTACCTTTGTTGAATTCTTATATCTTTGGATTGACAATCATTGTTTAAGATACTGATCACAGCTGTTTTTCGGCTAATCCATTTCATACTATATTGGCATGGACCAAGCTTAATTGGAAAGAGCCTAAGTGTCAAAGCAAATTTACAAATCAGTTGTTGGAGTACTGTCACGATCAAGGGGAAAAGGCAGCTCAAACCAAATACCAACTTTAGTTGAGGGGAATCATCTGAATTATCTCTTGCCTGTGAACATGGGAATACCTTGGTTTGTGAAGTAAGCTGGAGAGATGGGCTCACCCTCAGAAGCGATGGGCTCACCCTCAGAAGCATTGCACAGACGATTCAGAATTTCGTATCTGACCTTAACAATAACCTCTCTCACTTCCTCTGAACACATATGCTCCTCAAATTGATCCGACATAGGTTCACAGCGGTTAGGCGCTTAGACCATTTGTCTCGGGCAGCGGGACATCCATGGCGCCACCCACGAGCCTCATTCTAGGCCGGCACAACCCGACAGGTTGTCTGGTACAAGTCCTACTTCTCTTTTTCATAAATTGAAGGCATGATAATTAGATAAGACGCGTAAGAAGAGACCGATAAATCAAATGTGTTTTGGGTTATGGAACGACAAACGGAAGATTACGCTTAGCCCACATGTTTTGAGGTTCATTTGTCCTATGCTGGGTACTTTGAACCTTACACTTAAGTCCATGTACCTTTGTGCACTCATCTCAAAAAGCATCAGCAGGTCTTTTTATTCCATCTCTATTCCCCAAGTTCCTTCATCCGTATTTGGTCTGCATGATTTTGCTGACAGTCATGCCGGGATTTTTCGTGATCAGACAAAGTCAACTTTTGAACTCTCACATCATATTCAATTTGATCCTAAACTTTATTATTTTGAAATAAGTCTTGATCATAGAACCCGTGAACTATTAATCTCTATCTGTTATGATACCAATATATATTGGGGTCGTGCGAACCCTTTATTGGGAACCCTTCGCACATTTGATGTTAAAGTCCCTCGAATTTGCCTGTGGAAGGAGTTTTAACGAGCTTCTCTTTTGCTGGAAATGAGATAAACACAAGCAAACTCACTCTTCTGATAAAGTAGCAACAGATGCCAAAGCTGTCCAATGAACAAAAGATGATTAATAAACTAGGAATTAGCAATTCAAATGAAAACTAGAATTCAGAAGTGATTGAATTAATGGCAAATGGGGCAAGACAGTTGCCTCAAACAGCTCCATGATTAATGATGGATTTTGAGGAGGAAAGTGACATCCAACGGCTTTCTAATTTGGTTACAGTAGTCCTCTGGAGAAACTTTCAAGATTACTCTTCCTCCATCCAAGATTATGGTCTGGTGACCAAACCATGCGTGAGTTCTATGTTTGAAGCTGCTTTCTACCTTTCCGAACGCCTCAGAAATTCATTCAAAACCCCACCCATATCTCAATATTTGCAATTATTGTTCTCTTCTGGGATACCTTATCCCTTCAAGATCTTCATTTGAATGGTAAGAGTAAGAGTTCTATATATCAGGAAGTTTGCAGTAGATAATGATGAAATAGGAACTCCACCCTCTGAAAAATGGCATGGAAATCTGGAACGAATCAGAACTGCTGTAGTTAGTGTTCTTGGATTCAGCCCACAAAACGATACTGGTCTTTTCCTCGGGTAATGCGATTGTGAATGGATGGTGGGGCATTTGAAATTTGAACAGACAAAGTGATTTGTGCTTATGGCTCGGTATCGGAGTCATAAATTTACTGCTTATGCCTGCATAAATTCATTCTATCTAACCCTCCTGGGCCATCTACGACACCTGAATCAGAAACATACTATCACTGTGAATAACCATCATATTATCCCTTCAAGAATGTACACCTTGTGAAGTGCAAGTCTGCAAGTTACAACAAACCATATAGAACAAATGACACATTCAGGCCGATGCCACCCGACAAGTTATCCAGTACACGTCCTCCTCCTCCTTTTCACGCATTGAGTGCATAATAATTAGATAAGACATGTAAGAAGAGACCATTAAAAAAATGTGTTTTGGGTTATGGAACGACAAACGAAGGATTACGCCTAGCCGACGTGTTTTGAGGTTCATTTGTCCTATGCTTGGTACTTTGAACTTCACACTAAAGTACATGCACCTTTGTGCACTCATCTCAAAAAGCACACGCAGGTCCTTTTATTTTATCGCTTTTCTCCAAGTTACTTGATCTGTATTTGGTGGATCTGCATGAATTTGCCGACGGTCATGCCAGGTCTTCATGATTGGACAAATTTCACTTTTAAGCTCTCGCTTCATATTCAATTTGATCCTAAACTTTTATTTTTTTAATAAATCTCGATCATGGAAGAACCCATGGCTATCGATCCCTATTTGTTATGATATCAGTATCTATCGGGGTTGTGCGAACCCTTTATTGGAAACCCTAGGCACGTTGCTGTTAAAGTCTCTCGAATTTGCCTGTGGAAGGAATTTTGACGAGCATATCTTTCGCTGAAAAGAGACAAACACCAGCAAACTTACAAAGTGCACGACAAGCGCAAAGCAAATAATGACTCACTCTCCTGATAAAGCAGCAACAGATGCCAAAGTTGTCCAATGCACAGAACGTAATTAAAGAACTAAGAATTATTAACTTAAATGAAAACTAGAATTCAAAAGCGATTAAGCCAACACCGCGGCCTTAAACAGCCCAATGACTAGTGATGGATTTTGAGGAGGGAAGTGACAGCCAGCGGTTACTACTTTGGTTACAGTAGAGTCCTCGGGAGAAACTTTGAAGAGTACTCTTACTCAATCCAAGATTATGGTCCGGTGATCAAACCATGCGTGAGTTCTATGTTTGAGCCTGCCTTTGGAGCTTCTACCTTTTTGAACTCCTTGGAAATTCATTCGAATCCGTGTCAATATTTGCCAATATTATTCTCTTCTGGGATACCATATCCCTTAGGAATCTTCATTTGAATGGTAAGAGAAAGAGTTCTAGATATCAGAAAGCTGGGAGAAGATAATGATGAATAGGAACTCCGCCCTCTGAAAAATGGTATGAGAAACCGGAGCGGTGGTGAATATCAGAAATGCTTAGTTAGTATTCTTGGATTCAACCCACGAATTCAGTTCAGCAGTGAATCTTTTCCAAGAAACGATACTGGTCTTTGCCTTGGGTAATGCTATTGTCGATGGATGGAGGGACATCTGAAATTTGTGCAGACGAAGTGATTGGCTGCATGGCTCCGTATCGGAGTCATAAATATACTGCTTATGCCTGCAAAAGTTCATTCTATCTTAACCCTCCTGGGCTATCTGCAACACCTGAATCAGAAACATATTATCACTATGAATAATTATCATCTTGTCCCATCAAGAATGCACACCTTGTGAAGTGCAAGTCTGCAAGTTACAACAAAACCATATAGAACAAATGACACACATTCAGATGCCGCATAGTGAAAGATACTGATCTAGCCTTTGTCATGTAGGATAGCGGACAAAAAGTTTTGGTCTGTGAGGGAGGTTCTTCAACTTTGTGGGTCACATGCTCGAGCATCATTTTCAAGTCTGTCAGTGACTTAAATAATTAGTGAAAAGGTGATGCACCAAGCCAGATTTCTATTGCTTGTGAAGCAAAGCGACACTTGGGTCTTCTCTGTTTTCTGGTGTTGGTGCCTGAGATTGCCCAGAGTGAAGTTGGGATTAAATAAACGTAAATCCCAGATCCCACCCCCAATAAACAAGTAGACTGTAAGAGATGCCAAAAGAGTTGCACCAGAAAAGGCCAGGAAACATTTCTTTTACAATTAAGGTCGGTCGATCTGCTCTTATACCGAGAACCAACAGGTAATCACTATTTCAATTAGCATTGATGCATTCTAAATGTCTTACAGAACTTAGATGCATGCAGAAAATAATTATTTCTGTCTAGAACATAAGGTATTGGACATTTAACCAATTTGCCCTGTATCCAGCTTAGGCAGAGTAGCTTTTTGATTTCTAATTGTTGATGCTTAGACAGACGGTAGCGACATGTTAGCTGTATGCCTTCCCAGTTAGCTCTCGTACTATATCCAGGATACGCATGGTATCCAATTTCAATAACTCATAACTAAGTGACCCTTTTCTTAATTTGATTCACCTTTATCGGTATTAAGGTCTAAATTGATCATATTGCAAGTGTACTTTCTCAGCTAGTGAAGGCCCTTCCTCTGATACCCGGAAAGGAAAAAGAAGTCACTGTGCATGAAACTACGACATTCTTCAGCTTTTTTATGCAAATAGATGGAACTAGAAAGATAAGAGTAAAAGATATATCTAAAATCTCCTCTGATATGTCTTTCTTCTGAAAAGACGAGACTATTATGCTAATAAGAAAACAACATACAGATCAATAGAGATTACAGAGTACAAAGGCGAAACAACAGATCGCTGGCAAGAGAGGACCAGATTGCTGGTGTAATCTTGGTCAGATTGAAAGGAGTTACAAACAGAGCCGACCCTTCATTAAAAGACAGGATCTATTGTACACATGGACAGAGAGAGACCTAATTTTCGTAAGGCTTCCACTAAATGTTCCAATTCCTAATTCTTCGCCTTCTTATTTTCTTTACACCTACACGCCCTTGTATCAGTCCTTAATGCCTGCCCTCTTCCTAATTCTCTCTCTCTCTCTCTCTCTCTCTCTCTCTCTCTCTCTCCCCCACCATATCCCGCATTGATGATCGTTTATAACTTCTCTTAGCCCGTATTCTCCCCATTCCCAACATTCGAAGGTGTGTGTTATCGCTCAAAGTGGGGTCATCTTGTTCTCTTATTGGCATGCCATTTTGGATACATCCTTGGAAGATCTGTTGTACTTCATGTGGCTCTTAACGAGTTGACCGGCAGCCAAAGCGGACATGAGTGAAAGCTCCCCGGCTAATACGGAACCGGCCACGATGGTGGCCAAAAGCCTCGAGTTCGAGCCGGGAGAGTCTTGGCTCGCACCCTTCACGCCGAGTAGGTTCAGACAAGCCGATTGTGATGCAAGTTGGGTGCCCCCTCCAACTGTACCCACCTAAATCATAAAAATAACAAATTTTATTAGAGGGCAATTCGCAATTTCACGATGAAAATTTTGAGAACTTTCTAGGATTCAAAAGGAAATAGCTCTCTGCCACTTCTTGAATTCAACTTCCCGTGGACACCACATCAGATGAAAAGAACTTAGCTGAACCCCACTGAAACAGGACAAAGCATTTTGCAATAATTTATTGCGTTGCGTGACTTGGGCTGATAATCTCAAGGAATCACTCATGGGCTCATCTAGATCTGCGAAATTTTGAAATCTACGGACAGTCATCGAAAAGCTGATTGTCTTTTGGAGGATAAGACAAACCCACAAAAATAAATTATCCGGGTCTTTAGTTTTTTGGGGAAAGAGGGGATGCATTAATTCTGTAGTAGTTTTTTTTTTTTTTTGGGTAAAAAATAATTTTTCAATAAAAGATTTAATTCTGTAGTAGTTCATGAAAGTTAGGGAGGAGAAATTGCATTTTATGAGCACTCTGCTAATCAACTAACCTCTCCATCTTTCCATTGTTTGCCTCTTAAGTCCTTCGATGACAACGAAAAATCTCAAACATCGCAAGCAACTTTTTGCTAACTAATATTCCATATGTGCACTGTTCACCCGTTTCCTAAATTGCTTGAACTTTTGAGAAAACGATCTGTCTAATACGGTATCAAAGAACAGGTCACGAATCACGACACTCGCTTTTATATTCGCTCTGTTTTGCACTCTTGTCATCCTGTCTGTTTTCCCTGCCACGGACCGTCTGTTTGATGTGTTTCATGTCCACCTCCTATGTTTCACATGAAAGATTATAAAAAAAAATGGGATTGAAGAGGAATTTATTACCTCAATGGAAGGCATGGACACGGAAACGTGAAGATCCTTGCCATCATTGACGGCCTCCATCATGGTGAGGCAGTGAGAGCTCTCCACATTTTGCGCTGGATCCTGTCCAGTGGCAATGAAGATGGCCGACACGATATTGCTGGCGTGGGCGTTGAACCCGCCAAGCGCACCGGCCATGGCTGACCCGGTCAGGTTCTTGAGCACGTTGAGCTCCACCAGCGCTGGCACGGTGGTCTTCAGCACCTTCTGCACCACCTCCTCCTTTATCACCGCCTCGCACACCACCGACTTCCCCCTTCCCTCGATCCAGTTAATTGCCGCGGGCTTCTTGTCCGAGCAATAGTTCCCTGCACAGCGTGCACGTCATGTGTCCCACGTTACATAGTCCTAGAGATTCATCAAAGAGAGTGAACTGATCTTTTCCCATTTTCTAGACACTGCTTCTATGAATTTGGCTCAGATTTGGGTTGGTCCATGAGATTGATGACTGAACTATGGACGATATTGGTTACCTAGTTTAGATAATAGAGGAGAAAAGACAGATGGGGAAATAGAACTGGACACGTTTCTCTAAGGATTTTGTTGAAGAAATGCTTGATCTCATGAGCATTGGCAGAGCATGCCGGTGCCAGTGATGGGTTATTTACCGGAGATGCCGATGACTTCCATGTCGGGGAAGTCAGTCCGGAGGAAATCGAGGACGTTTTGGACGCCTTTGGAGACCATATTCATCCCCATCGCATCGCCCGTGCTGCACATGAATCTCATGTACAAATTTTTCCCTGCGACCGCGCACCTGATGTCTTGTAATTTGGCAAACCTGCTCGACCTGCAAAAAATTCACGATGGGAAATCAAATTCGACCGGAAAAATCACCATCGGAAATGCTCAAACACGAGAAGACACGAACTGTTTTAGCAGATCCAAGGAGGGAAGCAGGAGTCGATCAGCAAGCGAAAGCAGTTCGATCACTTGGGCAGTAAAAAGATCGATTGAAAAAATCATAGCAAAGTTGCCCGACAACAGAAGAGAATAAGTGAAAAGATCTAGGTACTTCTTTTTCCGTAACAAGGTGGTGGTTGTAGTTATTTATCTTTCAAAAGGGGGTAGGTACATTTCCAAAGTTCCGCATGTGTCCCCTTCACAAATGATACTGATCGAACACGAACCTGTTGAACACAACCGCTATGGTATCGAGGTTGCCGGGATCCTCCAGGAACAGCTTGAGCTCTGCGGCACGCTTGGTGGAGCCGAACCTCACCACTGGGGCCCGAGTCATCCCGTCCCTGACCACGACGCTCGTGGCGCCGCCCGACGTGTTTATCGCCTTGCAACCCCGGTTGGTGCTCGCCACCAAGCAGCCCTCCGTCGTCGCCATCGGGACCACGTACTCGATCCCGTCCAGCAGCAGCGGGCCTGCGACCCCCACGGGGACCTGCACGTACCCGATCGGCATCTCACAGCACTGGCCCAGAATCGAAGCGTAGTCGAACCCCTCGAATGCCATCCCCTCCATGGACCTCCCCGTCATGCGCTGCACCGCCTCGCGCCGGATCGCAGCCGCCTTCTTGCAGTCCCCAAGCTTTGACTCCAGGGAATAGGACGGCGTCGTCCCGTCCAGGACAGAATTGATGACCTCCTCGTCTTCCTCAGTCAGGGCGACGAACGTCGAAAGGGCGTCGGCGAGCGGCCCCGCGACACACTCGGTGCATGCGCCGCTGCAGCCCTCGCGGTCCACCTCCTTGATGATGAACTTGTCCTCCTCCTGCTCCATGACACGCCAAGGGCCGTCGACGTCCC
The DNA here is from genome assembly GCA_014182555.1 of Eucalyptus erythrocorys. Taxonomy (NCBI): domain Eukaryota; kingdom Viridiplantae; phylum Streptophyta; class Magnoliopsida; order Myrtales; family Myrtaceae; genus Eucalyptus; species Eucalyptus erythrocorys. The sequence continues at coordinate 55,541,273 of CM024602.1, forward strand.
CGATGCCGATGTCGTGCTGGGCGGGCGACCGCAAGACGAAGGACTGCACGAGGCCGATCCCAAAGAAGCCGAGGAGGTAAATGAGGGAGGCGAGGAGGGAGACGAGGGCGGCTAGCTCGGAGAGGGTGACGACGTGCAAGGGGGTGGAGTCGAGGATCTTCTCGCGCCACCGGCGGAGGAGGAAGCAGGCGACGGAGAAGAAGAGGGCGAGGAAGACGGCGTTGGTGAGGTAGAGAGGGAGGGGGAGGGCGTCGGAGGCCTTCGGGTAATGGTGGTTAGGGCCGACGAGGAGTTCGCCGGCAGCGGCAGCGGCGGATGGGGGAGGAGGAGGACGACGAGGGGGTTTCGAGGGGGTGGAGAAGGACGGTCGACGTGGCCGGCGAGCGTCCATGCCAAGAACGAAGGTTTAATACAAAGGAGGAGAAAGGTGAAGCTGTTTGCGCGGAAAAGGAGAGAGAGAAAGAGAGAGGAGGGACAAGAATAGTAAAGGGAGGGGCGGTCGTTGAGAGGAGCAGCGGAGGTTTAGGCCTTTCGGGGGGAGGGGAAGGTCTCCTCCTTCTCTTTTATAGAGCTAGAGAGAGATAGAGAGAGAGAGAGAGAGAGAGAGAGAGGACAAACAGTAATATGGCGTTCATGCGAGTTCGATGCTCGGATTCATTGTTAGAATGATATAAAATTAATAAATATAGCGTGCTCGAATCAAACGTAGCCATTAGTGATCCAGCGAGCAAGAAGACGCCCTCTCGTGGTATGAATCTTCACGTCTCTTCTCTATGATGATTGTGATGTGCGTGTATTCTCTTAATAATTTTGTGGAAATAGCGGACGTGTGATGATAGAATGGAGGGGTTAGTATGATTTCATAATAGAATCTGGAATCTAAGAATCTGACTGATAGGAACCTGTCCGACTCTCAGTTTTGAGGTATGTAATGTAGGTTTCGAATTTCAAAAATTAAGGAACATATTTTGATAGCTAGATTCCAAATTCTAAAGTTGGTGGAACCTGAAACTCGTAATCTAAAATCTTGAATAAGTTTTTACGTTTTCCTTGGTTTGTCTTCATGTGATCCCACAATTTTGATGATGAGTGTATTATCCGGATCACTAGTTTAATTTATGACCGAGACTTTTACTTTGTTAATGTTTCAAATTTTTCATATCATTAGTGAATTGTAGTAGTAAGTGATGGTCATTAAAAGTAATAATTTATTGAAATCATTTAATAAATAATATACTTGGAACTTGGCTAGAACATGGAACCGATCTAGGAACGTTACGGGGTATGTAGGGCAGGTTTCAAGTTCAAATATATTCCAACGAGTAGATTCTAGGTGGAAACTATACATAACCTGAAACCACTCATCCCTAATAAAATCATACGTTCTCCATTGAAAGAGACCTTATATAGAGAGAGTGATTGGACCAATCATAGAATTGCCAAATCTCAACCTTCTATCAAGGTTTAAGTTATGGATTTTATATGCCTAATTGGATGTCTCAATATATTGCCCATAATATATTTGATTAAATTGGGCATATATCAAATACTAAATAATAGACCTAATAAGCGAGATAAATGGGCGGGACCTCGTCAAGTCTAACATTCATTATTTTCATCCTGGAATTACTTGCTTTTCCTTATAAGATCGTCACATTACACGTCTGATGCATCGAGATCGGTCTATTATACTACGTTCAATAGCTGGCGAAAAGAGAAATTATTCTTTAAAATGGGCGTGGGGGGTACGAGAAGGAGCTCTTCTTGGGCCCGCCTGTCTGAATATCGACTCGCAATTCATGCCTAGTGCCGCAGTGGTAGAAATCACGCTCCGGATCGTGCAGAAAGAGACTCAACTCGTGTTCCGCATCTGAGCCGTCGGGTCTTCATGCCACGGCCGCACATCCCCTCGGCCATCCCCCTCTTCCTGTCGAGCGCCGACCGTCGACCGCCACGCTCCACCGCCGCCATGGAATGTGAGCGATGCAAGTCGAATTTGATATGATCACCCGGAGTTGTCTTCGTCAAGAGCGGAAAATTGGGTGACCGCTCTTCTCACTTGGGGACGTTGCTTCTGCATGTGGAGGGAGGCCGAGTGCTGCATTTGTCGTGCGGATTCTTTCTGTATCCGCCTGCAGGATCGAGTCCCTTTTCGTTTGGTTAGCAGCTCGATCGCGATGTGTCGTCTCTCGAGTCCAAAGGGTCCACTGCTTCGCTTTGCTTGCTCATGATATGCTTTCTCTCTTTGCTTAATCCAGAAAGCCTGGCAGTGGAGCAGTCATGTGCGGCGCTACCAAGCGACGGTTCGTACAGAAAGGGGAAGCCATGGGACCATGGATACGCCACGTTTCGTCAGGACGGAGGTCGCGTGGAGCCGGATCTTTAAAGGGTTTCCGTTAGTATTTCCGAACAAGTCGAGGAGTCCTAACTTGCTCAAGTGAAAAAAAAGGGCAGAATCATGCGCGCGTGTATCTTAGGAATTGGTAATGGTTTTGGACTCGAAATGATTGGTGTTGTGTTCTAATCTTAGATCGACTGGCTTCGTGATCACTGTCGGCCCATCCGTTTTATGCATTTGTCCGGACCTTTTGCGTATGTTTGTTTATGGATTTTTATCGACATTCATCGAAACGAGACTAAAGCGTATGAATTTACCTTATGCGCGGTTGCTAAGGGCATGCATAACAACGTTTCTATTTCTCTATTTCTCTGTTTCTCTATTCTCCGAAACAGATTTGAAACAGAAATTTGTTTGGTAACGTAATTTCATTTTTTTATTTCTGGAACAAATTTTTATTCCAGAAATAGATTTGGAGTAGAAATCAAAAGTTAAAATTTTTAATTTTTATATTTTAGAACGGAAATGAGAAATCAAAACTTTCTTCATCGTTTACTCTCGTCATCGCTCGTCGCCCACCCATCACTCGTGGTATGCCGAACGCCCACCGCCGGTCGCTGACCACCCACCACCGACCCCAGCCATCAATCGCTCGCCACCGACCACCGGCCATTGAACGCCGGCTGTTAGCCATCGAACTCCAGCCTCTCGTCACCAACCGTCGGTCGCCGGATGCTAGATGCTCGTTAGTTGTTGGCCGCTCATCACCAACCACCAGACACCGAAGGCCCACCGCCAACCACCGAACATTTCCCGCCGATCGCGTCACTCACCATCGATTATCGGATGTCGACCGTCGGACTTCAACCATTGGCCACCCGCCGCCAACCGCTGGTCACCGATCGTCGGACTCCAACTGTCAACCCCTCGCCACCGGATGCCGGACTCTAGCTTGGCCACCTACCAACGGCCACTGGACTTTGATAACTCTATAAAAATAGAGTTATTTTACCTATTTTAAGCAACAATTAATGCAATATCTTAGAGAAAATATTTGGATTTCCTTCTGATTATTTGAATTTTCTTTGTTTATGCAAAATAATGAGATATGGAGAAGATAAGGAAAAGAATGGCAAAATATCATGAATTCAAATAAAAGCGGAGTGGAAGATGGATATCAAATCGGGAAATTCTTGATTTTGTTCCCTAATGTTATCTCGCAGCGTTGAGAGATAGATATTTTGGAACTCATATAAATAGAAAAGAGAGAGAGTAGCTAGGTTTTGAGAGGGGTTAAATCATTTTTTTTTGTTCTTCTGAGAGTTTTTCAAGTATTTTGAAGAGAAGACCAAAGTGGTGACAGAATTCTTGTTCTTTGATTCAAGATGCTTTGAGTTTAATTTTTATTTTTACTTTTTCTTCGACTATGTTCTAATTTTCTTTTGTTAAGGCTACGATGTAGCCTAACCATGATGATGTGAATTTCATGATTTTTATATTTTACAATTGATTTCATTCATGTGAGTTATATATTATTGCGTTTAATGCTTTTGAGTGACTAGCCACCACTTGAATGATCGATGTGCATGTTTGAGGCGAGAAGTGATAATATGCAATTGCTCATTATAATATATAACCATGAATTAAACGTGGATAGAAATATACCGCGTTATTTGTGTAGTTTTCGGTGAGAAGGTGATCCAAAAGACTCATTATAAGCCGGGAATATTCATAATTTTTAATGCGCTCATGTTTATTTTAATTCACATAAAGATATAGTGGATTAATAAGCTGAGTAGGTTTGTTATGCCTAGAGATAGGATAGTAAATAGATTAGGAAATTCCGCTATCACATGTTTAATATCGTTCTTGTATTCATAATAATCTGAAATTCATATCTAGTGGTTATGGTGAAATCGGATGCTAACATATTTATCTTATCGATTTACTGCATTTAGTCTACAATTGTCGTTTTTAATTTATTCTTAATTATATTTTGATTTGTTAGATAAATTTTAGAATTAGTCTATTTTAGTATTTAATTGGTTTATTAATCATCGATCTTTGTGGGACGATACTTTTTCTCATTATTATATTACTTGTTCGACACGTGCACTTGCGTTTAGAATTTCACGAACAGACTTTGACCATTCGCCACCCACCGCTAGCCGATTGCTGGCCTCCGGATGTCGAATGCTGGACGCCGGCCACCAGACTCCGACCACCCGCCGTCAATCATCAAACACCGAACATCGATCGTTGGATGTTAGACTCCGACTACCAAATGCCGGCTGTTGCTGCTCCTAAAAATAGAAATTTTATCCTTTTATCAAACAAATTTTTACTTTAGAAATAAAAATTTCGAATCGTTATCAAATGCGTTTCTTTGTTGAGAAACTCATCCATGGAATAGAAATTGAGAAATTAATTTCTAGCCAAAAATTGATTTCTATTCTAGAAATTTTGTCATTCGTGCCCTAATTGAGTTGCAACAGTTTGTAAGTCGGGTTTTGTAGATCGGGATTGGACAAAGTAACATGGATAGAATTCCAGCAATTTCTAGCTACCTAGACTTTGCAAAATGGGTTGGTACAAATTGACTTCTTGCAGCCGAAATTCTGGTTGCGAAGGCTGCGCATGACAACGTGTCTTGGTAGGGGAATATTTTTTTTTTTCAGAAATATTTCTTTTCTATTTCTATTATGGGGAGCAATTTCTGAATAAAAGAAAGTGTTTGGTAACTACACAAAATTTTTATTTCAGAAATAGAAAAAGAATAGAAATGTGTTTGGTACGAAATAGTTTCTTTTTTATATTTATTCGTTTTTCATTTTTCTCACGAATCGCTGACTGCTGGCCATCGTCGCCCGTCGCCGCCTGCCACCGTCGCTGCACGACTGTCGACGGCAGGCGGCAACAGGTGGCGGCGGCCGACGGTGGCTCTAGGCAGTTGGAGGTGGCCACGGCAAGAGAGAGGAACAAAAGAAAAAGAAAATAGAAAATTGGTTTATTTCTAGACATTATTTCCAGGAACAAGAATCAACTTTTTTTTGTTTTTCATTTCCGCTCCAAATCTATTTCCGGGCTAACTTTCTATTCCGAGAAATAGAAAAACAACTTGGCATTACCAAACGGATTTCTGTTCTTTTTTCATTTGGGGGAACAAAAGAACAGAAATTGAGAGAAACAGAAATGTTACCATACGGGCCCGAAGTGACCACTTCTTGGCACAATTTTGGTCACTAGGATTAACTTCTTGCGACCACTTCCCCAACGATGATTTCTAGCAATCAAATACATTTTGTGGGCAATTTCTCTAGTGAGGATTGGGGTTCACATCAGCAACCATGTGTGTACGGTAGGTCGCAATTGTAGTCATTGTGTTTAGGGCAACTTCCCCGAGTGTTGCTTGAAAGTTAGCCTCATGTCAATTTTAAATTGCACTTATTTAGGTTGTGTTTGTTTTGTTGAAATTGTTCTTCAGGAATTGATTTTCTAAACTTTTACCCGTTTAGTTCGCAAAAATGGTTGGTCAACTAAAAACATTTTATGTCAACAAACTTTTCATTCATAATTTTAGGAAAGTAAATTCCTAAATTTAAAGAAATAAAAACGCTTTCCAAAATTACTCGTCTTGAATTTTTTAATTAATTTTCTCTTTTCTTTTCTTTCTTTTTTTATTTCATCCTTTTCTTTTTATTTCTCTCTTAGCCAATCGTCAGACCTCAGTGATGGCTGGCAATCGGCCACAAGCATGGGCCGACATGCTCTAATCTTGCCAAATGCCGTGAGCTTGAGCTCACCTATGGCTGTTGTGGTGGAGGAAGGAGGAAAAGGAAAATGAAAGAAAAGAAAAAATTAAAAATAATTAAAAATTGGAATTTAAAAAAATTAATTTAAAATTTGATCTTCTTTTGTCTGAAATAAAGTCACGAGATTGAAAACATTTTCTAATAAGATCCAAACATTAGAAAACGTTTCTGTTCATATATTATCGACAAACAAAAATTAATTGTATTTCTAGAAATTACTTTGCGGAAGGCATTTTCCTTTTTAATTGAGTTTTCTATGAAACAAACTCACCATTATATTTTGCAATAGAAGTTCTAGACTTAATTGAATATGACTCGATTGCCTTTTTTGTATAATGTTTATTGTTTAAGACTTGTGGTGCAATTCTTGTGCAATCTCTTACAATAATTATATTAGCTAATAACCCTAAAACTCCCTCCCCCATCACTACGAGTGAAGGGGCTTTCTACCATTACTCTCTTAGAGATTTCACCCTACGCCAGGAGGGAAAAACTTGTGAAGGTAAAAGAGAAGAAAATTATGTTCTCCCATCACATGAACATATAGATAATTACAAAATAAGTCATTTGTATCTATTTAGTTCTAAACTTTTTAATTTGACAAATTTAATTTTAAAACTTTTGAAAATTTGTCAATTTAGTCATTTGAGCCAATTTTTGACTGGAAATCGCTGATGTGGACAATTTTTTATACTTTTTTCTTCTCCTTTTACTCGTTTTTTCTTTCTTTTCCTTTTTTCCTTCTAACCCTGGTGCCCTTGCAGGCAGGGGCTGCAGTCCTGGGCCAAACGGTCATTGGGCCAAGGCCACAACTCTCGCTTGCTATAGGCGAGGGTTTCGCCGTGCCATCGCTTGTGGTCAATAAGTTGCTATAGGCGAGGGTTTCGCGGTCCTCGCTTATAGAAGGAAAAAAATCATAAAATTTTAAAAAATATAGAAATTATCTATGTTAACAATGCTTATCCTATATTGCACCACCTTCATATGTTACGTTCATATTTGCATTTTCTAACAAAAATTAATCGGAATGATTAAATTGGCAAATTTTGAAAAAGGTTTAAAACTAAACATACATTGGAGCATTTGTATGAATTTTATAAGAAATCTTTCTTATTTTAAGTGATCAAGATTTTGGGGTGTAAGTAGTAGTAGTTCCAATTCCAATACCGAACGAGTGGTAGTGAAGGAATAAATAAGCATAACGCCCAAGCTTGGAAGAAAATGTTTTTATACTCGAATGAAAAAGGGCAGTGGGTCAATAAGGGTCGGCCAACCCTCATTGGGCTTAGAAGGAAAAAAGAAAAGGAAAATGAAGAAAGAAAAAAGAACAAAACATATAGAAGGAAAAAAAATCATAAAATTTTAAAAAATATAGAAATTATCTATGTTAACAATGCTTATCCTATATTGCACTACCAGCGTTCATATTTGCATTTTCTAACAAAAATTAATCGGAATGATTAAATTGGCAAATTTTGAAAAAGGTTTAAAACTAAATTGGTCAAATTAAAAGATTTATGACTGAATTAATGTAAATACCATAAGTTTAGTACATTTTTGGTAATTGTGAACAAACCACAAGAAACTCATTGGGAGAAAAATATAATATTCATATTAAATTAGCGTTTTTCTTGTACTTTTCTGTGAGTATTTGGCCGGCTCATTGCAGGACTTCTACGTCTGGTACATGCTGGAGCAGAATATGGTTAAATTCATTCTTTCAAAAGTGGAACATTTACATACATACACACGTGTTTATCAAAAGGGAAAAAGCCACAAAAAACCCTAAACTATGCACAAAGTGACAAAAATACCCCAAACTTTGTTTTGCACCACCAAAAACCCCAAATTTTGCCATCCGTGACACATTTACCTCAAACTATTTTTTGTGACACAAAAAACCCCGAACTTTCATTTCGTGACACATTTACCCTAAATCTTAGAGGCATTTTGGTCATTTTGCTTTTAAAAATATTTTTCTTTTTTTTTCTTTTTTTCTTCCCTCCGCCGGGAGTCGGCGAGGGAAGCCGGCGTCCGACGAGGGGCGAGGGAGGCCCTCGCCGGCGTCAGGCGAGGGCCGCCCTCGCTGCGTCGAGCGAGGCACCCTCGCCGGCGTCGGGCGAGGGTGCCCTCGCTGGTCGACGCCGGCGGGGCAGCCCTCGCCGGACGCCGGCTTCCCTCCGCCGGAGCCGGCGAAAGGAAGAGAAAAGAAAAAAAAAAAACAAAAAACAAAAACAAAAAACAAAAAAAGACAAAAATACCCTTAATGGGGTAAATGTGTCACGGATGGCAAAGTTTGGGGTTTTTGGTGGTGCAAAACAAAGTTTAGGGTATTTTTGTCACTCTGTGCATAGTTTAGGGTTTTTGGTGGTTTTTTCCTTATCAAAATGAAGTTCATAATAGGCATATTAAGACACTCATATCAAATGCACACAATCCTCAAACAAAAATAATTTGTCCCGACCAATTTTTCGAATACAGAACTATTTTTTATATATATTTTAGGTGTACAGACATGGAAACCCTACTAACGTTGATTGTCGGATGGATCACAACAAAATTATTGAGTGATTTATCAAAAGAACCTAATTTACCGCAATTCGATAGGGTTTCCATGATAAGAAGTTTAGATATATCATTATCTCATCTCTTCCTTAATCATTTCGTATTTTCCTTACGTTTTTCCAAATTTGTACTTTCATGATAAATTTATTCCTTGACTTTACGCTTTATGGATCATTTTAGAATCCAAAAACCTTCTTTGAATGGAAATTACATTCATGGAACGCATCAAAGGCAATCTATGTGAAGAAACCCTACGCATATTATGTACATAACGTTCTAGAAGCATGAAAAGTCGCCAGAGCTAGGTACCAACTAACATTTAAACCCATTCAACAACTTATTGATACGTGACCCAACGACGGTTCCTCAGACATGTTATTTACGTTCATCAATGTCTCTTGCGATATGGAGTGCTAGAATCATAAAGTGGGGAACTTTGCTTTTTAGGGTTTTTCACAGCTTTAACTCCATGCCTGTTTGGTATGACTGTTGTTTGCGTTATAGGATGTAATTATATTGTACCGTGAAGTGCAGCCGCAAGCATGCGTTTGGTGGTGCATGTCTTAGAGTCGCAGCACCTCGAAGATGAGAGAATCTGCCTCACCCAGCTTTGAGATGCTACTGCCGTAAGGAGTTCATCGAACATATCAAATCCGCGACACCTCTTTTCACCGTAGTAGTCTGTACTAAACAGATTGGGTTCTTCCAAAGCATTCTTTTAACACAAATTCAATATACCAAACAAAAGTTAGAGGGCAATTTCACCTTCTAGCTTTTTGAGCTTCTCAACCAAACATTTCGTCACTTTGGGAGTTAGAAATCCATAGAAGTTTCCCGTTATAGTCTTTACCGAATAGATTGTTAGTATATATTCTTAACAAGTTCTTCAAAAGCAATCTTTTTGAGCTTTTTGAGCTTCTCAACCAATTAGTTCATAATTTCGGAGTTAGAAATGCAAAGAAGTTTTCTCTCCTCAAACACAAACTCTCCTTTGTCCTAGGAGGTCTCGTTAGTGATTATCTCAAGGAACGCTCGTTAAGATTACTCGATAAAGAAATGTTAGATTTTTAGTGCATGCTTCGAAAAATTTGACTTTACTACACGTGTTATGCACATTAGTTGGGAAAAGTACCGAAAAAGTCACAAACCTATTATATTGGTACCAATTCAGTTCTAAACTTTTCAATTGGACCAATTTAATTCTAAATCTTTTAATATTGGTACTAATTCAGTTCATCCGGCCAATTTTGGCCGGCCGGCATTGACATGGCAATTTTTTTTTTGATTTTTTTCGAATTTTTTTATTACTTTTTCTTTTACTTTTCATCTTCTTCCTAGCGGTGGCCGGCTAGCCTCCGATGAGGCTCGCCGGCCACTAGGCAAGGGCTGAAGCCCTTGCTTGCCACCGGCGAGGGTCGCGGCCCTCGTTCGGCCTCTCCCAGGGTTGCCGGCGAGGCGGCTTTGCTTGGATCTGGGCGAGGCCAGCCTCGCTCGCGGCTGGTGAGGCCATGGTAGCCATCGCTAGGGTAGAGGCGAGGGCCGCGAAGCCCTCGCCAGCCGTCAGCGAGGGTCGCGGCTCTCACTCAGCCTCACCCGCGACTTAGCCCAAATCTGGGCAAGGCCAACCTTTGCCATCGGAGCAGGTGGTGGGACTGCTCACGGCTCTCTGCTCATGGAAGGAGAAGAAGAGCAAAAGCCGGCGGCGACAAAGTGGAGGAAATCAAGGTCAGGAGCTAGGCTAAGCCGCAGGCAAGGCGGCCCTAGGCGAGGTCGAGCAAGGGTTGCGACCCTCGTCGGCAGGTTGGCGAGGGCTTCGTGACCCTTGCCTCCACCCTGGCGATGGCCGCCATGGCCTCGCTAGCCGTGGGCGAGGCTGGCCTCGCCCAAATTCGGGCGAAGCCGCCTTGTTGGCGGCCCTAGGAGAGGCCGAGCGAGGGCCACAACCCTCGCCGGCGGCAGACGAGGGCTTCACAGCCCTTGCCCAATGGCCGGCGAGCCTCACCGAAGGCTTGCCGGCCACCGCCAGGAAGAAGACGAAAAGAAAAGGAAAAAATAAAAAATAAAAAATAAAAAATAATTAAAAATTTGAAAAAAAAAAAAATCATAAAAATTGCCACGTTAGCGTTTGGCCACCGGCCGACGTTCACATCAGCGCTGGCCAACCAAAATTGGCCGGATGGACTGAATTGGTACCAATATTAAAAGGTTTAGAACTTAATTGGTCTAATTGAAAAATTTAGGACTGAATTGGTACCAATGCAATAAGTTTAAGATTTTTTTTTGGTACTTTTCCCTACATTAGTTACACGAACCTTAAGGTCAATGTACATGAAATTAGCGATCTTCTTCCGATCTACTGCTTAATAAGTTCCATACTTGCAACAAAATCCAAGCATGTCTACTTCCCCATATGTTAAGTTGGGATTGTCTTTGATGAACTAGCCACTAGGAGTCGATACTGCAAGTATACCCGAGTATGTCAACAGACATTGTTGTGCATACCTAGTGCATACTCTCAGTAAACATTTGGACCACTGAATCTAATTAATCTCGTGGAAACTCTGCGTAAGATTTGCTGTAATCAATGAGCCAAAACGAATCCCATATGGGATGATGTGGCAGGAAATGAGCCATTGAATCTTCCAAGCTTCGAATCACAATGTACGTATATGTTACCTAACAACGTTCGTGCATGATCCACCATACATGGATATGGCATATATCGGTATAGATTCATAGGACATTGTTAAAAGATAAAAGGGACGGCACGTCGGCACCACTCATTCTGTCATTTTTGAGATCGCAATGATTAAACCGAAGAATGTTTTGAGAGAGGATGGAGATAGCTTCCGATCGGGACGCATCAACCTTGAATTGCAAGTAGATGGGTGGTCAAAATCCATTTCGATCGGTGTGATGCGGACTCGGGGAGGGCCAGAGTCAGGTCGAAAATTGACAGGGGCTTGTGTCGTTTAAGAACACCAACGTGTTGCCGTACGCATGCTGTGTTTCTGATTTGCATTGCACGACGCCGTGTCTAATGTCGACACCGTTCGTGCGAAGATTGGAGGCGACGGGAGATAAGACACCGCGCGAGTCCAAGCTTTTTTGGGCCTGCAAAATGAGCGCGAGTTGGCTTGGGCTGTGCATGCTTGCATGAGACGCATCAGACCAGAGAAGAAATACCACCGTAAAGCATCAAGCTCTTCCTGCTGGACGAGTTCAGTTCACGGTCACCAGGCCTCCCCCGCCGCACTCGTAGTCGTCGTTGTCGCCGCCTCTGTTGTCAACCTTGGCTGTAGCCAAGGCTCGCGTTGTTGCAGCTGGGCCCTCGGTCTCGACCTCAAACGCATCGAATCTGATGTCGCCTGCGGCACGACCCGAGATTAAGGTTGCAAAACAAAAGGGCATGCGCCCCAAGGGGGGAGATAGACAGGGATGGATGAACCTGCGACCGGAGACAGCAGATGGGGTGCTCGTGTGGCGATTTGGCCCGTCCTTGTGACCAGGACCTTGGGGAAAAAAAAAGTACTCAAAGTCACCAATTGTGTGACTATAAAATTCTAGTTCGCTTGACGTTTTTGCCAAGCCTCTGAAGGCAGTACCCAAGTGACCACACCATTTGGAGAAAAATTATCCAAAAATCCTAAATTTATTATACTTTTATCAATTCAATTATAAATATTTTCACTTTTTCCTAATTGAGTCAATCCTATTAATTTTGGTTGAAAATTATTAACGTGGATGCCAGCAGTGCCATTTATAATAATCAGCATTAATGTAAACAAATTTTTAATAATATTTTAATACTTTTTTTGCATTTTTTTCTTCTTCATTTTGCATGGTTGGGCTGACTAGCCTTGTGTGAGGCACGACAAGGCTCACCATCACTCAAGAGAGATGCCTCGCCTAGCTTGACTTGGTGAGGCTAGCCCGCCTGGCCATGTCCACAGGCTGGCCACCAGCAAAAGGGAGAAAAAAACAAAAGAAAAAATCAGAAAAAATATTTAAAAGATTAAATAATTGAAAACTAATATTATTAAAAATTATTTATATTAGCATCGACCATATTACGTGGGACAATTGATGTCTACATTAATAAATACTTATTCAAATTGGCCAGATGAACTCAATGAGCATAATGTGAAAATATTCAAAACTAAATTGGTAAAAATGCAATAAATTTGAGACTTTTTGAACAATTTCCTCTACGATTTGAGATGGGTTGCACTTATCAATCAATTGGAAGTTCTCTTCTATCTAATATGGGCCTTGAGTATGACAAACTCTCGACCAAAGTAACAACTTCCTCATTAGCATCTCCTAAAGTCTTAGACAACTCCAAACAAGTACGACTCTAGAGGTGGCTCCCCAAAGTTCAAAAGGTGGCTCCCCTAGCTCTTTCTCCTAAATGGGTTCAAGAAGTGCCTTCTCTCACGACATCTCACTTTGTATTGTGGGACACTTGATTTCACACTCCTTGTCGCTATGCTGCTTTAGTATGACTTGTAATATCCCTCCCAAGTCCATGTGAGCCAATTCTCCAAAAGAAGTGCCGTGTAAACACACGGGATGGGGTCGTTCGAGAATATGTCACTCTCACGAATTGAGCTACTAGCTAGTCCCGTTCGATTTAGGGTGTCACAATTGTAGTTAATCATGCGATAATTCCTTTTCCCTATCCGGTGTTGGACATAGGGCCCGTTTGATTCAACTTCGGGGAAATGCAAACCATTTCCCCAAATATCTTTAGAAGAATAGGCATTTGGTGAATGTTGAAGTGTTTGGGTACTCTTATTTTGGTATTTGCATTTTGCAAAGTAACTTTGAGGTGAAAAAGGAAAAGGAAAAAAAGAAAAGAAAAGGAAAAATGAGGAGGAGATGTTGAAGCAGAGGGGAATGGTTGGGAGGTAGTCGGAGCTGGTGGGGAAGGCGGCTGGTGGCTGTGGTGGGGGAGGCGGTGGGTCGCGGCTTCAGGCGATGCGACGACAATGCGTGGCAACTGCAGTGCGTGGGCGGCCAGATCTGGCCGGCTGAGCATCGCTCAACCCGTCGCGTGTCGCGCGACCTAGGCGACGCCTCCTGAGGCTGCGACCCACGCGACGGCGGTGCATGGCGACGGTAATGCGTGGCGACGGCGGTGCGTGGGCGAGCAGATCTGGTCGATTGAGCTCCGCCGACTGAGCTTCACTCTTGAAGCTTCAAGGCCAACGAGGAAGACGATGAACAGTGATTTTTTAGGGTAAAAACAGGAAAACGCAATTATCAGTGAGGGCAATATTGGAAGAAAAAAATTCATTAAACCCCCTCCTCAGCATTCCACAGCATTGCAATTGCTAACATTTGGCCAAGTATACCTCCAAATGCTGAACCAAACGCTTAGAATTTTTCCCAATGGGCTTTTGGGGTTGAAAGCCCCTTAGGAATGCTGAACCAAATGGGGCCATAATTATGTGATAGCTTGGACATTTTTCAAAAATCCCTAATTGCATTGAACCTTGATCTCCATGTATATGCAACTTAAAATCTGGGGATGAATGTACTTGATTCAATTGGACGATCAATTAGCAGATGTTCTTTTAGAATGTTGAGTTCAACTCTAGCAGCATATAAAAATTTACTTCTTTTGGGGATCCACCATATAAAAAGTATAGTGGAGTTTCTAAAGTATTGTTTTTCATTTCTGGCGAATGTATGTGGGACATGATACTTATGAAGCCATCATTCTAAAAGAAGAGTCCTTGCTCTTTTCAAAGGTTTGAATTGAGTTGAATATTTCATTTTAATAGGAATCTCATGATAGCGTTCAAGATCCTAATAATGTATGTCCATCACATATTCTAATTCAACCCTTTCCCCTCTTATAAAACTTGTTTTTGTAAAAAATGAATAATTTCGAGAATATTTTCTTAAAAATAATCGTTTGAAATAATTGAGCAATAATTTATGTTTATATATTTTCTTGAAAAATAAATATATTTTTTCATTCATTTCTATAAACAGCACAAGTCATCATTTATAGGAATACTTTTCAAATTATTTCCACGAAACAAACGGAGTCTTAGATTACTCTAAAGTCATATAATGAATTTAGAATTTAGAATGTAAATCAACAAATTTTGTGATGAATATTTTCTTTTCTTTCATTTTCACTCACTTCTCTCTCTCTCTCTCAAACAAAAGGAAAATCTAACTCTTGTCATTTTCTTTCCATCCACTATTTACTCTTGGGGCGGACCTACTCAAGAGTGGCGGCACTGAAGCTTTGATAAATAGCTACATGTATCATAAATCTCGAAAAATATTTTCAATTTGGCCCCCACGAGATTTCTCACAAAGTAATTAAGGAAAGTTATCATTCCAAATTCGCCCTTCATCTTGCCCCCCACGATCCAAATTCACAGCAGACGATCGCGATCTCTTGAAGATCTCATCACTGCTACATAAACAAGATCTGTTTTTCCCCCTTATCTATTCAATTCAAGAACCTCCGCCTTACTTATTTAAATCAATTGAAGTCTTGAACATCTTGACAATTCATTAACTTTACACCCATTTGGAAATTCTCTGGACCCATCTTCAAAGTTTTCTTTTTGCGCCTTCCGAAGAGATTTCCGACGTTGGCTGAGCGATCCGAAGGCGCCATTGTGCAATGACAAACATCGCGACAAATGGCATTTTGGTGTCTTGTATGAGCTGACGTGCTCAGCTTCGCTCGCTCTTCCTGGCTAAACTCGAAGGATCGTCCAACGAGGCGCGTGCTACAGTGTCGGAACGGGAAAGGGAAACGCTACGGATCATCGTACAAGGCGCGACTTACGTGCGAGGGTAAGGGAAACTTGTCCGAACTTACGTGGAGGGAGAGAGGTCCAGAGAGGAAAAGGAAAAGGGAAAAAGTAAGGGAGGGAACAGTTCCTGAAATTCTGATGAGAATTTGGCCCGAACAGTGCCGCGGAAGATTCTGAAAAATCCAGCTCACGGTGATCAGCCCTTTGGCGACACTCTCAGGTCATATTCCAATGAACTCAGCCATACCCATCTCCTCTTTTGATCCATTATAGCCTCTCTCTCTTTCTCTCTTGTTGGGTTTCTCTGGGAATCAATCATATCTGGACGTGCCCCCATCGTCCCCTGTACTCTGTCACTGTAACAAGGGTTTTCTATTACGGGTCCTCTGTTCATTCTCTTTACTTTGATCACCGTCACCTCATGTGTATCTCCCCTTTTGCGCCCCCACCCTGTTTCTGAAAGCTCTCTCTCTCTCTCTCTCTGCTTTTCTTGAATCCTAGGTCTTTCTCCGTTCGCTCGACATGGTGCCTCCGTGATGGCGAGGAGGTGGAGGAGGCTGCTCGGGGTCTACTGGGTCGAGCTCAGTGTGGCGCCGATTCTTTGTTTCGAGTTGTTTTTGTAGTAAAGTCACGAGCTTTTTCCGGTTCGATCTCAGTGGGTTTCTTTGAGCGCTTCTCCCATGGCGTATCACCAACCGGTGCCGAGCTCTCCGTTCGCCGGCGTCGGCGGGGATACTACCTACACGAAGGTGTTTGTGGGGGGGTTGGCTTGGGAGACACAGAACGACACTTTGCGCCGTTATTTTGAGCAGTTTGGGGACATTGTTGAGGCAGTTGTGATCACCGACAAGAACACCGGCCGATCCAAGGGCTACGGTTTTGTAAGTGTTTGGCTGTCCCTAGTGGTTATTGGATGTGGTCTTTTTATTCGATTGGTTGATTATTACTTGGTTTTTGCGTTTGGGTTATTCTTGTTTTTGTCATGGTAATATGGTGCTGTTGACTACACTACAGCTATGATATGGTTATACTTGTATTGGATTTATATGGAGGATAGGTCACATTCCATGATCCCGAATCTGCGAGGAGGGCTTGCGAAAATCCCAGTCCGGTTATTGATGGAAGGAGAGCTAATTGTAATTTGGCTGCTCTCGGACGGCTACGGCCGCCTGTTTCTTTTGGTACTTCATTTTCTCCATCTGCATTTGAACATGAACTAGGTAACTAGTAGAGATCGAAAGTGAATTTGTGACATTCTATTTGTGCGAAATTATTTCTGACTTCTGTCAATGAGCAGTTCTTTTCTTAATTGGGCTAAAATGCTTTGTTTGCCTAGTGGTGCCTGAGGCATATTACAAGTGGATACATTTGTAATAACATGCTTTATATTCAAAGATGTGTGTCCATGAGTTTTGCAAAGTTTATGCATCTGCGTGGCAGCTGTTTTGTTAATGTTGGATCAATTTCTGACTATAAAGGGTTTAGATTGTGCTAATAATGCCTGATCCTAATAGAGCTCTGGTACTGTGATGTTCAGGCCTGCCTTTCAATGAGGAATAATAATGTCTCTAATGTTTTTGATACTCATGGAATTTGTTGCTGTCAATGCCCTTTAACATGCATCTTTCTTTCTGTTTCTTCTTTAAGGGCGTATGAGACCAGTAGTGCCTCTTATCGGGAGCGTGCAAACCCCAAGGAGTACATACGTTGGAAGCCCTTCTTACCAGCAACCCAGTACTTATGGTTATCAACCCGGATTTGTATATCCTCCCTATGGGTAGGTTGCAAGGTTTCATGCCTTCAGATCCATTATCTTTCTAAGTTGATCTTTTTTTTCTTTGGCCAATTCGATCCTTTTTAAAACTGCCGCACTTAAGTGTCAATTCAAAAAGGAGACACATCATGATTGGCTAATTTTGCTGCCTTTGTAGATACTAAATGTGGGTGAGTTCCTTAGTTCCACATGATTTTGTTGCAAAATTGGAAACTTTGAAGAAATATCTTGCATATTAAGATGTTTCAGTGAATTTGGTATTGAATGGAGTTGTGGTGGCACAAAAAGATCCACTCTAAGCTCCATTTAGGAAAGGCTTGGTGGCGGTTGTCATTATCGTAGCTGCTAACTGAAAACTTCAGAACTATAGATTTCGAGTATTGTGTCAGTGTAATCTCGTATTGAGTAAAATTGTATGAGGTTGCTTGTTGGAGAATGTAATGTGCTATATGTAATTGGTGAGTGTTAATACTTGCTAGGTAATCATTGCTGCATATCTCTCCACTGGAAATTCTCGCGTGTCTTTCAGTTATTGCAACCTTGGGAGAGATATGGAGAGAGTTGATGTTGTACACATTGTCATGATAGTTTCAGTATCTTTTCTCAAGTTATGATTCATGCTGTCATATGTCATCAACAGAAGAAATGTGATCATTCAGCTTGTAATCATTGTATAATCAGGAGAAATTATGAATAATAACTAAATCAATAAGCCTTGTGTTATGACCCCCAAAAAAAAAAGTCTTGTGTTATTTGCTAGTATTGTTGATATTTGCTGTCGAAATATGGTAATCATATGTTACCTCCTGTTCTCATGAAAAATAAAGAAGAAGAGGAGGATGTTACCTTCGTGTGTAATGGGAAGTTTGCCTGTCAGCAGTAAAAGTCAAAAACTATAATCTAAGAGATCCATTATTTTCTTTATGACAGGTATTCAACATATACACCAGAGTTCTACCCACAGGTAAGCACTTCAGATCTCAGCAACCAGAGCAATCATGTTGAACTAGAGATAGGGACTTTTTATCATTTCTATGTTGTTAATATGCTAATGAGATTCTTCCTCTGGGCTTCAATTAACACTTTTCAGAGTGCTTACAACCCTTACCTGGCCCAGAATTACGTTCAGATATATGGTGTGCCTGGTACGGCCAGTGCAGGACTATATTCATATGGACAAGTGGGACATCCCCCTTCAAGCAGTTATGGTTATGTTTCCCCCCAAAGTTATGGTATGCCAAATCAGCATGTAGTGCAATTTGCTGGACCAAATGTAAATGGTGCTACAGCTGCAATCCCTGCACTCCAAGCACCATATCCTGCAGGTAGAGTTCCTCTTCCTAAATCTATTCTCCCCATTCTTAAAGAGACTCTGTCTGAACACGTGCATATATGTCATATACATTTATCTGTGTTATATTTTTCTGATTGTGAACCTGTCTGTATTTTCTTTTAAAGATAATCTGAAGTTTTAACAAATTTTAACAATTTGTTGACCATGCCACAAATTTTCTCACTTATTTAATTACCATGTGACGAGACGGGATGTGTAGTGCAAAACATGTTGCATAGCTGTGAGATCCTCACTTTCTCTTGACACTGAGTGATTGGTGCTGGGGTGGCAATATATTACAGTGTATTATTTCCAATAATGCTGCATTTGTATGCTGCTGGGTGCGAACTTTGCTCTATACTGGTGCATTTTTGTGACTCACTACATTTAACCCTACTCCACACCTTGTCATTTGTTGAGGATTGAACTTAAGCACGTTTATGACCCACCCCCCCCTCCCAAAAAAAAAACACACACACACACACACACACACAAAAAAAATAAAACATAGTTCTCTACTTAGTTCATGCACTTTTGTGTTGTTCATATCCACATGAATGCAGCCGCTTGACAGATGACTCTGCTTGCTTCTGTCACTTCAATGCTGCTGTCATGAGTTTAATGTATTTCAGATTTTATGCTTCACCATGGAGACTCTCAGGATACTCGATGCTTATATTTTCATGATTTACAAGATAATGTGTTCAGATCAGTTTTTGATATTGTTTTCATTAATTTTCCCAGGTATGGCTGCACCAGCTCCTGGACAAGCACAAATTATAGTAACTGCCCATTCTCCTCAGTTCACTAGTGGTTCTGATCAAACAGCTGGTTGAATGGTGATCAGAAGTCACATCGACAGGTATAACTTCTTCACCTTGTCTGCTTCTTTTTTTTTCCAAAATAGGTTGGTGATATAGGTTAATAATTTCCCCAGTGGTATGCAGGTAATCCTTAGATTGCCGCAGGACTTAGAGCAGCAGTTCTGCTACTTGCGTGGCAGGCTTGGTATCTAGCCTTGCAAGCTGTCATCTTGGCATCTAGAGGTATGGAAGAGTACCTTTAGCTGCAATTACTGCTGCTCAGAATTTTAAGTAGCTGAAGTTTTATGCTTTACTACTGCAAGAAAAGTTGTTTTTGGGGATTTTGCATGTCGTCTAGCACATCTTTTTGCAATTTGTATTTCTGACCTTCCCAAATAGATATAATAACTGCATGATAAAAATTCTTGACCATGGCATTAAACCATTTAAGCCATGTTAAATTGGCTTTTCAGGTAGACCTCTAGCTGATGATGCTCCCTGTTTTTCAACCACTGTCGTCATGTTAACCTAAATGAACCTGTGAACCCCAACTGTCTTACATTTGTGTAAATCAGCTTTGCTGTGTCAAATTGAATATTCTGTGGAGCCTAATATTCTTATGCTGCTATAACAAACTTTTGGAGCATAGCTTATTTTGTTCTAATTACATTCTTATTAAGCAGCTCTTTTAACGGACAATTTCTGTACATACAAGCTTTGTTTTGATCTAGTAAATGAGCAAAGTAGTATCTAGCCCTGTTAAGCTTCAAGGTTTTTTTTTTTTTTTTTTTTTTTTTTGTTCGAAATGTTAAGCTTTAAGTTGCTTGTGCTATTTTTGCCGCCAACTGGCAATCTGTGCTTTGACTATCCTCTGATCTATACCAAACTTTGTTTGTATTGAGTACAAGTTGCTGATGGAAAAAGGTGTTGTCTCACTTAGAACAATTTGACATCCATTTTTGGTGGTAGATAATGTAGCTAGGTGAATAAGAAGGCTTCACACGGTGTGCATTGTCATGTGACATGGAGCTTTTGCTTGGCAGTGTGGATTGTGTGGCCCATGTGGCATGTCATGGCGGTTTGGTACTTACCATGTGGCATGCTGCCTTGGGTTTAGTGTTTCTGTGCGCAAGCACCTTAATGTTTGTTGAAATTTGTGTACAAGAAAGGGTGATGATAATGGAATGGCTTTGTAAAGTGTAGTGGTAATAACGATATTGAACGAAGTTTGGTGAAATGATGAATTAGCCTTACATCTGATCACATCTCATGATACTCACCAATGGTTCTAGAGTGTTTTTCTTTTCCTGTTGTGGGGCTTCCTTACTTATTTTATACCAGACATAGGAACCATCTAGGATCTTATCAAACCCCACTTGAAGCATTTCCTCCTTGAGCGAGAATGAGTTCATTTGGCCTTTGAACATATTGCCATGGATGATTCTAGCATATAAAGAAATCTTGAATTCAACCATCACGATCGTCTTTTCCCTGTCTTGTTGTTTCCTGTTTTACCTTTAAGATGGACATTTCTTTTAAGATGAATCTGATCGTTCTGCAGGTCATCCTTTTTTGTGAATCCCGATAATGCAGAGTCAGTTGTAAGATGTTGAGTCACTTCGAACTCCGGAGTCAGGTGCATGGTAAGAGCCAGGGGCGCTCTTCCACCGCGTCAAGTAGAACGTGTTCTCATGCCATCGCTCGGACTATTTGCCATGGAAAGATTCGATGGCGCCGCTTTGCAGGAATAGGGTTTTCCTGCGGTCATGTCAAATATCCCCTCCTCCCCCTGTACCCTAAGGAATCAATGTCTGATTCTTTCGGGACGATCTCGTACCCGGGTTGGTTCCGTGGTCCATTCCTAGCATAACCCGGATTGTTTCCCACGCATCAGGATGAAGTGCTGTTTCGCATTGATCCATGATTGTTGTTTGCCTGTCGATCAGATGATGTGTAATAGAACTCCCTAGGTTACATCATTGTTTTCGACTCTATTCCATGCTCTGATAATTGAGACAATTGAGACAATTGAGCTTCTATTATGCAGCAGCAGCAGCATCTAATTACTCAGACTCAAGGGTTTCTTCTTCCATTTACGCCTCATAAGCCAAATGATTGGTTAGCCGGGGGCTCTTAAACAAGGACTTCATAATATGCCGAACCCGCCATCGATCTTCAGAATGTCGAGATAGCATCGGATGCATCAGGCATGGTCGATTTAATCTTTGATCGAATGAGTCTAATCAGTTACTGAGATCCCTTATCCTTAAATTACTGAATGAATGTGAATCGGTTTACCTAATAAAGGATCGTTAAACGTGGCTCTAGGGAAGCTGATCGTGTAGCCAATGTCCATCTTACCGGGGATGTCGATGAGCAGAGTGCCTTACTTTTCAAGACATCTCTATGAGTACATATGATGCCACATTCGTAGTCATTTTCTAGTCGTTGTCATGTCTTAGCGACGGCCGTTAATAAGCCAGTGGGGTGGCCATGGATGATTGCTTTTAGGGTGGATTGGTTCTTACCTTGGAACCGAATTGAGCATGATGAAGTCTTGATTTGTGGAGTTTGGAGGCCCACCAATCCTGGACTTGACTAGATTAATTGGTTTGGTCCGATTATAGGGTTGATCCCAAAGTTGGTTTTTTTTTTTTTTTTTTTTTTTTTTTTTTTTGGGTTTCTTTTTCGTATAAGTGAGAGTTTCCCAACATTAAAAGAATAAAATAATTTATTAATTAGGATTTGTTTCAAAACAAATTGAGAAATCTTAGTCAGTTAGTTGGTCCATCGATTTGGTCTGGGTGATCCTATTTCTCATGTGGAAGTGTGAATTGAATTGATATTTTCTTGATTTGAATTTTTTGGAATTTGGAATCGAATCGATCTTTTCGGGAATCACCCTGAATTAGTTGGTCTGGTCTTGTTCAATTCAATTCTCGGGTTGGATTGAGATTAATGCACACCCTTAGTGGTGGCTATTGGCTATTGTAGATCGACTAGCTATAGGAATCATAACATGATCCTTATTTTTGTTTCTCCTTTTCAATTTAAATTGAGGCCTTCTCTTTTTTTCCTTTTTTTTGGGGGACCATTTTTAAGACATTTAATTTAGTGCTCATCACAATAAATTTATTACCAAAAAGTTAGAAGATGATAATATTTTTAGGGAAGGAACTAATAAAGACTAAGATAAGAGATGAGAGGAGGATGAGGGTGCGATCAGCTATACTACATTGCTTGATTACCGATTTAAATCAGACTTTGGTAAGAATGACAAATTTTGCAAACAATATTAGCATTAATGACTTTGACTTTATGCGATTGATAACTGGTAAAAGTGTACATGCTCTGCTTGTACGTGAGAGTTAACATTCATATATAAGTTAATATCAAGTTTTGAACTTATTTCGGTAAGAATGTTTACAAGATTAAAAAGAAATGCAAATTTCATAACGAGAGGAAATAATAATAATAACATAGAATAGGAGGATTAAAATTTCCGCATGATAAAAAAAAAAAAAAAAAGCTTATGAAATAACCAATTCAAAATAGTTAGAAAGAGGGGAGAAAAATGATTGCGATGTCTTGAAAATTCAAGATCCTCTTTACTTCAAAAAGAATTTAAAGAAAATGCAAAATAAAGTCAATTAAAAATAAATAATATATATATATAAATTTCTGTCCAAAAATGAAAAAAATAATATATATATTGCTTTCACAGTTCACACAAACCCACCCGCAAGCCATAACATATTCCCTTCTTCCCTTCTCTCTTTCTCTCTTTCTCTCTCTCTCTCTCTCTGCCCCGGACGCGCAGATCTGGCCGCATTGCGGATCGCATCCCGATGGAGGAGTACCCGGAGGAGCTCCGCACGCCGCCGGTGGCCCTCGTCGCCCTCGCCGGTTGCCCCGACCACCACCCGGCCGTCTCCGGCCACCTCCACTCCCTGCAGCCGCCGATGAACGTCCTCGCCCTCCCCGACTTCTCCAAGGTCCAGGTCGTCCTGGCGAGGAAGGCCAAGGACCCCGCCGCCGCCGCCGGCGACCCCCCCGGCGGGATCCTCCGGCGGGACTGGCTGCTCAAGCACCGGACTAGGGTTCCGGCCGTGGTCGCCGCCATGTTCGCGTCCGACCGCGTGTCCGGCGATCCCGCGCAGTGGCTCCAGGTGTGCTCCGAGCTCGAGGGACTCAAGTAAGAGCCGTGATCATCTCTCGCGAGTCCTGATTCGGTTGCGCGCGGCGTGGATGACGCGGAGTGGTGATCGTTCGGATTTTAGTTCGTTATTGCGACTCTGCATCGACGGTTTCTGCAGATTATATGAATAGATATACGCCGATCGTGTGGAAATGATAATTTCTTTCGTTAAGTTTATGTCTGTGGCCTTTCGGATTTCGAAATTCGCTTCAGTTTTGCGAGAATTACACCGAACATTCATCATTAATCTTTTAGAGAGTCCGAAAAGAGAATTATGTTGACCGGTGAATCAGGAATAGAAGTTGATTGCCTCATAACTTGATCATAACTTGATCACGATCGCAAGAACGTATTCCATTCCCACCATCATTAGTAGACATTCTGGATGTCAACTTATTTTTCAGTTTGGCAATGCTGCACTCACCAAATTGTAGCTCTACTCATAAATTGCCTGTCTGATTTTAGAGCTGCAGCTCGGCCGCGGAATGTCAAACTGGTGGTCATTGTTGTGCAATCTTCTTCTGCAGGTACGTAGCCCATGTCCTTTTCTTTTTTGTCGTGCTTGTTTTCAGGGAACAACTATTTATAGTTGTGTGTTTTAGAAAATAATTAGGGTCGACTTCTGATTCATTCATACGGAGAGTAGTGCAAGAAACTAAATGTTGGGTATCGCACTCTCTTAGTTTATGTTGAAAGTGTAAATGTTATGGCTTTTCATTAATAGAAGCCTCAGTTTTGAAGTCTGCTTTACTTCGTTGTGTTAAGTGGCGATTTTAATGTGGTTCTGCTATGAAAGTCGAGACATTCTCTCACTAGCGAAACTTTTATTTAGTATATTCGGATAGCTGGCATCAACCGCTTGACTCATGAACATATGGCAAGTTATCTACTTATTAATTGTGGAAAATCCGTAGAAGCAACAATAATAAAATTGACCTTCTGATATGAATCCTCTTACGTTATTCAGCTCGATTCCGTATTAAGTTTTGGGTAAGGTCTAGGTGTTCCGAATCTTTCCTTATCATCTCCTTGTATGTATTTTTCGACCTCCTGCCCCTTTTGACTGAGGTCCCATCCCCTGATCACCAACTCCTCGCTTCAGATATGAAGGTTTTCAAACAACGTGACCAAATCATTTCAGTCTTCACCTTTTTATCCTCAATTGGAGTAACACGTACTTCTCATCAAATTAATTAATTCATTATCTTATCTTTCTTGTGTGCCTGAAAACATGTGAAATATTCTCATATCTTCAAACACCCATTTTGTGTATTTGTCGATGCTTAACCACCCACATTTCATTGCTGGCCTTATGCCATTTTTTAGAATTCTTCCTTAAGCTTAAGTGGCATTTCAAGGTTGCTCAAAGTATCAGACACACTTCTCCGAGTCGTCCATCATGCTTGTTCCTGATGGGTGAGATCTCCATTAATTTCTCTTATCTCTTGCTAATTAAAATCAATATATCGGAAGTCTTCGCTCCATGGGACTTCTTGGTCTCCAATTTGCACAAAAGCATCATTGAAACTTTTGCTTTTGCTGAACTTACGTGTCATATATTTTGTCTTTGACCAACTTCGACAAAAGCCCACTTCCTTCTAAAGGTTTAGTCTGTTGCTCACTCCTGTTTGGGTTTCACCTGTCAAAACACGATATTATGCACAAAAAGTATATACTGAGGCCCTTTTCTTTAGAGAATTCTCCAGTTTCCAGTTTTCATTCTTGAAGGGCAAGAAAAATGTGTTTGGTCATCTTTGGGATTGTTTACAAAACAAAACAACGGAGAGCTGATGTTCCAATTCTGCGGCTTCAAGAATGGAAATGCCATTTTGTGGTTCTCAAAACTTCCGTTTCAAATGGAAATGCATGAAATCTTCCTCAAAGTGCAAAGCTCCTTTTTCTCTAATCTATTTACTATGTTTTCTTTCTTCGCACAAGTGCCTCCCAATTTGTACCGGGGTTTCCACTTGCTGTGTCATTGCTCTCTCTCTCTCTCTCTCTCTCTCTCTCTCTCTCTCTCTCTCTCTCAATACCTTAATAAGCTCATAGAATTCAGCAATATGTTTCAAGAGAAGTATATCGTTGTGACCCCACTTCTTCGACAGCTGATAAGATTTTGGGGGCTAATGCATAGCATGTTTCGGCATAACATTTCTCCTCTGTGTCGCTGTGAAGCTCTGTTGAATTTGGGATACTTGTTATAAGCTTCTATCAGTTTTCTTGAAGCTTCCCTGAAAACCCATTTAAAGAAAAGGAAAAAGACGAGCAGGGGGTTAGTTATGTAAATGTTAGAATTTGCAACTCAAAAACTTAAGTTAATAATAGAGAGAGACTAGATGTGTATGAGACCTAGTCGAACTTTGTAGACCAGCAATGCATGATACTTTAACACCACTTCTTATGCACAAATTGGAGTAAGAACCACTAATGAAAGTGACAAATAGAGAGGGAAACATACGAATCTCATCATTTACAATAAGGCATGAACAACTGAAGTAGGGCTTTAATGTCATGTTAGAATTTCATTCCAAAATCTTAAGCTATTAGATGAAGCAAGGCTACAGGCATACGAGGCCTAGTCAAACCCTTTAAACAAGCAATATTGGAGACTTAAACACAATTGATGTGCAAGATTATTTTTCTAAATTAAATATGATAATTGTGAATTATTAATTCTTACTTTGTCAAATCGAAATTAAAAAGATAAAATGAAAAGATGTAGCCAAATGTGTTTTCGTGATTTTCTTTCTGTTACATTTTCATTTTCATTAACCTAATAAATTTTCAAGAAAAGGGAAAATGACTATAAAAATTGATGAGAATGAAAACTGAAAAGGGTTTCTAAAGCCAATTGTCCCCTATGGTATATCATCTTGCATATGACCTGTCAAGTCATCCATTATGGGGTAAAAATAGACTTAGAGTTGAGCTTTGGTGTAACCCTCTGCTTATATGAATGCCTTCCGTCTCCCCTATACATTCCAACTTGGGTATCATCACCATCATACATGTCCATTATTACTTAGAGAAAGGTAAGATGTACTCCTTGCTTTTTGAGAATCTTCCAAAGAATTTCTTTTGGGACGTTGTTTTATACTTTCTCCAAGTTTTATGAAGACCATAAATCATATTTGTTCTTCCATCATAAATATCATTCTTTTACCGTGTCCTCAATTAGGGGTTTTCTAGGGGACACGGATTAAAATTATTTGGTATGTTAACTTCTTAATAATTAATCTGTGATGGTTTTGAATTATGTTGTGCAGATGAAATTAATGAAGATCGAATGATTGCTCTACGTAAGCGGGCTGAGGTTGATTCCAAGTATCTTGTTACCTATGCTCCCAGTGATGCTTTAGAACTGACACAATCTCTCGACAGGCATGTCTATATCATGTTGACTCTGTTTTCTTTATCCTTTGAGTGATTTTGAAGATCAAAGTTTTGACAGAACTGCTTTGTGCAGATTGGCCAATACGTTTGTTGAGTTAGCCAATACATATTATAGAGATGAAGGGCGAAGGATAAAAACACGGGTTGAGAAGAAGAGCTTCAGCTCAATTGAGTTAAATATACGCTATTGCTTCAAAGTAAGGACCATTACTATTGTTATCTTTTGACATGACTCTGCAATTCCTCATGAAACATCTTATCTTACCAGTTTGTAGTAATAGACATCACAGTAATTTTATCTGACCTTACCAGTTTGTAGTAATAGACATCACAGTAATTTTATCTTTTTTACAGCTAAACTGTATGATAAGATTCTAATTTTATGAAGTAGAATTTATCTGCTAGCAGGGCCATAGAGAAGATTGCATGGCAGTTATTTCCGCTAAAAGATGCTGGACCTGAAAAAATCGGTTCCTTTGCTTTGCTCCTTTTATGCTTCTTCGTTCATTAAATACTGATTGCTATTAGAAGCAAAATTTATGCTTCGGCTTTGATGCATATCTAAATTGAACAATTCATACTCCATGTAATCTTCAATGCTTTGCGTAACTTCTGTGTTTTGGCAAAAAGAATTGCATCTTGCGTGTTTGACAATTTTGTGCAGTACCATGTGTGAGGAGACATCATATATGAGGATGATCTTGTTGTTCTTAGTTTGACTATCTTATGTTTCGACTATAGTCCTTATGAATGAGCAATGCCAGGTTGCTGTATATGCAGAGTTCCGAAGGGATTGGGTTGAAGCATTAAGGTTTTATGAAGAGGCTTATCGTGTACTTCGAGAGGTATACCCTTCTGCCTTTGGTAGTGATTCCAAGTTCAGAAATGTATAGTTCAATGTTGTAGTCCTCTTGATATTTTATTTTTTTGAATTTGGAATAGTATTTACCTGTAAATATTTTGTCAATTTCTATATTTGCAAGTATCTGGAAATTGAATGAGAGACCATGTTATAGGAAGATGAGGCGTCTATGTCAATGCATAAGGAGAAAAATGTGGGCATATGATGAAGTTAGTCTCGCTTGTGTTTGATATCATATAGAGAATTTGTATTTATCTCTGTACATTATGTCTTGAAGTTGTTATGAAGGTTTAATTACACCCATGGGCTTTGACACTGGTGCGCAAATTTTCTTTTTGCATTTTGTTTCTACATTTAGATGATTGGAACTTCGACAAGATTGCCCCCAATCCAACGCTTGGTTGAGATAAAACATGTTGCTGAACAATTGCACTTTAAGGTATCAACTTTGTTACTGCATGGTGGTAAGATTATAGAAGCAGTCACGTGGTTCCGCCAGCATAATGCTTCATACAAAAGGCTTATAGGAGCACCAGAAGCTATATATCTTCACTGGGAATGGATGAGCAGACAATTCTTGGTATTTGCCGAGTTGCTTGAGACAAGTTCTGCAACTACTCAAAGCATTTCGTCTGTTGCTGCTGACAATCCTGATAGAGGCTTGACAGAGTGGGAATTTCGTCCTGCTTATTACTATCAGGTACAGACCCTTCTGGATAGTTTGCATTTTGAAGAATTCCCTTTTCTAATCTGTATGATGGACACCATCAAATGCAGTTCAGGTCACTTAAGCTGCATCAGATATTGGTTATCTGTAATGCTTATATCCTCTTTTGTCGTAACTTAAACTTGGCGACAGATAAGGAACTGAAGCTTGAATATCTATCAGTCAATAATTTTTTGACCACTAAGAGCTTTTTCTTTGCTTTTATTTTATGATGTGCATGAGTTCTGTTAAATATTTGTTCTTTCAGCTTTATGTTCTGTGTGCTATTCATGGTTGAAGCAACACTCTTTGGGCCACTGTCACAGTGTATTGGAAACCTTTTTTTTGATAATTTTGGCTTGCAGTGTGCTATACATGATTGAGGCAGATCTGTGTCTTAGCCATTGGTGCTATGTGCTGAAAAACATTACACTTTCTGATAACTTTAAAAATGATGTTATTACTAGGGCTTCTATGTCCATGCGATGCAAACTTATATGCTATCTATGAGGATGGCCTTGATTAGAATTGGTTACTTTTTCTTTGACCTTGTTCCTGATCTTGTATTTACACTTCCTAATCCAGTTGGCAGCTCAATACTTGAAGAAGAAGCGGTCTTCTCTAGACATTGCCTTGTCAATGTTGGTCAATGCAAATGAAATTGATGGTGGTGCTGAATCTGTGGCGCCTTCCACATTTGTAGGGCAATTCTCTCGACTACTAGAGCGAGGAGATGGACTTTCCTTCCAGCCGTAAGTATTACGAGGTTAATTCTAAAATTATATGTTGTTTTAGTTCTTCTGTCTGCTTGATATTTTCGTTTGATCATGCAGTATTGATGATGAGGAGTACATACATTATGCTCTTGCAGAAGGGAAAAGGTTCCAGGATTCCTATGAAATTATTGCATTGTTTAAGAAATCTTATGAATCATATGGTAACCTCAAAGTTCAGAGAATGGGATCCACTTGTGGATTGGAGATCGCTAAAGAATATTTTTCGGCCGGTGACTTCACAACTGCAACGCAGTTTTTTGACAATTTTGCCCAACTGTACAGACAAGAGGGCTGGGTCATACTGTTGTGGGAGGCCTTAGGTTACTTGAGAGAGTGCTCTAAGAAAATGGGTGTGGTGAAAAATTTTGTAGAGAGCTCCCTAGAAATGGCTTCACTGCCTGTATCTTCTGATGACATCCAGTCTCTTGGATTCAAGGAATGTGGTCCAGCTGGTCCTCCAAGTCTTCCAGAGAGAGAAAGTATTCACAAGGAGGTTTTGGAACTGGTCAGCAGAGAGTCGGGAATTAGATCAGTTGAAGAAAGTAACGATCTAAATGTGACAGAAGGAAACCCCCTTCATCTAGAGATTGACCTTGTCAGTCCTCTTAGATCAGTGCTTCTTGCTTCAGTGGCTTTCCATGAACAGACAGTGAAGCCTGGTGCATCTACGTTGATGACACTCTCACTTTTATCTCAATTACCGCTCACTACTGAGATTGATCAGTTAGAAGTCCAATTCAACCAGTCAGAGTATAACTTTACCATCACAAATGCTGCAAGACCTCAATCAACTTCAAAGATCACCAGTGGGCAGCAAAATAATCGAGTAGAAATTGCTGCATCTTTATCACTTGTGACCAACAAATGGCTCCGGCTGACATATGGCATTAAATCAGGTTAGTCTCCTTCTGTTGACAGTTCAGGGACCTGGCTCTAGTAGCGGCAGTAGTTCTTCAATTCTTTGTCATCCTTGAGTTAGCTGACCCCAGTTGTGCATTTTAGCTCTCATGTCTGATCTGACTGTACACACGTAACCAGAATATAGTTTTGATTTGAATTACTTTTCGCTGTCTCTTCAGTTTCTTCGATTCTTGTGATGGCAGAAATCTTGGTCTTTGTCTCCTAGGTCATTGCTTGTGAAGTAGATCTTTGATACTCACTTGTGAAGTAGATCTTTGATCACTTGTGAAGTAGATCTTTGATACTCACTGCAAATATATATATATAGTATTTATTTATTTTTTTAATTAAGAGTTATTCAATAGTGTTTTCTTGGGACCTTGATCTCTACTTTTTGTATTGCTGAAGATATAACACGTCTTTCTTTCCCAGAACAAAGTGGAAAGCTAGAATGTATATCAGTCATTGCAAAACTTGGGCCGCACTTCACCATATTTTGCAGAGCTGAAAGTCCTGCATCCATGGATGGTTTACCACTCTGGAAATTTGAAGACCGCGTAGAGACTTATCCTACCAAGGATCCTGCTCTTGCTATCACTGGTCAGAAGGTTATCCAAGTTGAAGAGGCCGAGCCTCTTGTTGATCTTAATTTAGGTGATTCTGGTGCAGCTTTAGTAGGAGAGAGCTTCATGGTTCCTGTTAGTATAGTGGCTAGGGGACATGATATCTATTCTGGTGAATTGAAGATCAATTTGGTTGATGTAAAAGGAGGGGGCTTGTTTAGTCCCAGGGAAATAGAACCATCTACCATGGACGGTCATCATGTTGAGCTCCTGAGTGTTGCCGGCGCAGAATGGGAAGACGAATCTCAAAAAGAAGCTGATAAAATTAACAATATCCAACAGTCCTTTGGATTAGTTTCCATCCCATTTCTTAAAATTGGAGACACATGGTCCTGCAAATTAGAGATCAAATGGCACCGACCAAAACCCATCATGCTATACGTATCACTTGGCTATTCTCCTCATGGAAATGAATTAAATGCTCAGAAGATTCATGTCCATAAGAGCTTGCAGATTGAAGGAAAGAACCCAGTTCTAATCAGCCATCGCTTTATGCTGCCATTCAGGCGTGATCCACTGTTACTCTCAAAGATGAAGGCGGTTTCTGAAAATAACCAGTTCACATCCTTACCCCTTGATGAGACAAGTATACTAATCTTAAGTGCTAAGAATTGTACAGAGGTTCCTTTGCAGGTGGAGTCATTGTCTGTAGAAGTGGATGAAGATTGTGCTGCTACCTCATGTTCAATAAAACCTGGAAGTGAGGATCTTGCAAATTCTGGCCTTCTTGTGCCGGGAGAGGAGTTTAGGAAGGTTTTCATGGTGATTCCTCAGGTAAACTCTTCAACACTTGGGATGGGAACTGTGTGCCTTAGATGGAGGAGGGATCCAGGAAGTGGAGCGCAGGTCAGTTGTATTCAAGAAGATAGTGTTCTGACGAGACACAAGCTACCTGATGTGAATGTGGAGTTAGCCCCCTTGACTGTTACCTTGGAATGTCCTCCTTACGGCATTCTTGGAGATCCGTTCACATACTTCATCAAAATTCATAACCAGACGCAGCTCCTTCAAGAGGTGAAGTTCTCACTGGCAGATTCCCAAAGCTTTGTTTTATCTGGGTCACACAATGGTACTGTCCATGTCCTTCCAAAGTCTGAGCACATCCTTAGTTATAAGTTAGTGCCACTGGCTTCAGGGTCACTGCAGCTGCCGAAAGTTACTCTGACTTCAGTAAGATATTCGGCTGGTTTCCAGCCATCGGTTAATGCGTCTACCGTCTTTGTTTATCCATCTAAGCCCCACTTTAAGGTGGCTGATCAGAGAGAGAGTAGGACTGAATCGGTTGCGGCAAAGTAAAGTGGCAATGACCGCACTAGCTGAAACTGGAACATGCTTGTGATGATTGGTTAGCTTAGTTTGTGGCTAGATTCATTCCTTGGAGCCAAAGAGCTGGGGCTTCCCATCTTTTGAGTGACATACTTTTATTAACCGCAACCATATAGAGGACGTGAGAAGTCCTCATAGTCCTCGTGTGACGATTCTTCTAAGAAAGCCAGCAAGAAAAGGCAGGGTTTTTGTTGGGGAGGATTAAAAGATGGGTCTCGGTTGGTGATTGGGAAGACCTGGTATAGAAATAGATTTTTTTTTTGAGTTATATGCTGAAGTGAAAACCCTTTTCTCATTGTGCAAAGATACTTGAATCAAGAAGAAAGGCCACAAGGCATTCGAGATAATGCCACAGGTTTCTAAAGAGGCGACGACGACGACGAGATGAGACGAAACTCTGGAGTATCAGGTTTCATCCAGCCGGTCAATCGTCTAAGCTCCGGGGGATACACAAAACGTTACAGGCAAAAGATTTCGGTCTTCTCCGTCGATATTGATGTCTGTTTCAAGATGTGGTCGAGAGGTCTTTTGATGGTCCCCGGTTGAAATGCGTGTCTCCTATTATTCATGGGGCCGTGCTAGTGCTAGTCTTCCTTCCCTTAGGGGGGGGCGGCCTCAAATTTGAATATTCTCATATGCTTCGAAACTGCAATTTGGAAGATGAGTTCCGCTGGACTTTTTAATTTATTTATTTTGCGCCGAAACGTGGAGAGCCGAGAGACGATTGATTGAGGAGCCCCCAACTTTCTGATGGGGGATGGACAGGATCGATAAAGCCTTGTCCAATGAATCATCGCATAAAAACTCATTGTGATGAGTTTGTCCGGAAGTATTTTCGGATTAGCGAGAGGGAGTTTGCGGGTATGACGTTACTTCGAGCCTTAGCTTTGCGTTCAGCGACGGCGTCGTACTCCCGTCGCGTGGCCCAAATAGGTGCTTTTATTTACCTTCTCTTTTTTCAAAAATCCAAAGAGAGCAAATTAAAAGCCGAAAAGGTTAACAAACGGGCCAGGAAATAATATATAAAGGAAAAGATTATTGGAAAATTAGGGTAAAATTCTGCAAAAATTCAGGCACTCCCGGCGGCCAAGCTCCAGCTTCAGATCATTGCAGATCTGAAGCTGTTTTCGTGAAGCTGAAGCTGTTTGATCAGAATTATTTTGTGGTGAGTGGGCTCTTCCCTCTCCTTTTTCTTTTTCAGTTTTTTTTTTTTTCTCCGCAATTCTTTTTTTCGCTTTTCGCCGTTGATTTTCCACCTCGATTTATGCCGAATTCATTTATCTATTTTTCCCAAAACCCACCTGGAAAATTCCCGAATTTCGGTTTCTTCTGGTTTCTCATCGGATTTCAGGCGGAAAACAGAGAGAAAGAAAGAACGGGGGGGGGGGTTTGGAAGAGAGAATTTTTGCGGCAAATTTTGGCTTTTTTTGTGTGAAATTATGATTCGTCAGCTCCACTGGGAAAGTCCTGCGTTTCCCTCTTGTGATTGAATTCGTATTACGATTTGTTAATTCAGTATCGAGTTCGATCGCTTTTTTTTTTTTTTTTTTTCAGGAAAAATAGATAAAACCAGGGGGGGTTTAGGGTTTAAACCACTTTTTTTATTTTTTTTTCTTGGGAACTCGAAGAAGAAATTCTCAAATGCATCACTGTTTCACGTCAGATTTCCAGTTAACGACCATGTCTGGGGCTGAACTGCCATATGGGTCGGGTTTGCCCGGCAACCCGAGCCCGACTTCTCAGCAGCAAGTGGCCGGCGGCGACATGCGCTTGAGTTACAGTACCGACAGCACGGCTGTTTACAAGCCTGTCGCCGCCATGTCACCCACTTACCATCAGCCTGGTAACGGTAGTGTCCACGGCGATGAAACCGGGCCTGGGCTCATGGGAGAGCCCGTCAAGAGGAAGCGGGGCCGGCCCAGGAAGTATTCGCTTGACGGCAGTGGCCCCACACAGGTGCCGCCACGGCCGGTGGCTCATAGCAGTGGGTTGGCTTCTCCCCCAGCGGGTGGGGCGGCCCCACCCAAGGCAGGCAGGAGAGGCAGAGGTCGGCCACGGGGTTCGGGCAACAAGCCCCGAATGGATACCGTCGATGGTAATGAAAGATAATCTCCTTCATGATTTCATCTCGGCTAATGTTATTTCTCCATGTGAATTGTACTGTATTCTTTGATCAACGTTCCTTCAGTTTGAATGTACAAGTTTATGGTGGCAAATTGGCAATGGGCGACTTTTTCTTTTTATAATATTTGGGTATTAGAAGCCTCTGCAATCCATGTTTAACTGTTGTTATGAATTAAAAGCGAGCCTTTATAGGATTAGTTGATCTGCTTGGGATCTTCCATCTTGATATGTGTTTTTGATTAAGAAAACTGCTTACACAACGCTCCACCATGTTGTCTGTCACCTGTAAAAAGAAAAAGGCATATGATATCGTGGGAAGAAAAGGCATATCAGAATTAGATATTATGGCCATCGTTACTTTGTTAATGGTTCGTAGCATAGTCTCTGGACTTACCCAAAAGAGGATATAGCTTTCTGTAGGCCCCCACAACAAAGCAGAGGCAAAGACAAAGTCATTAGTTTTTTGGTTCTTTTTTCCTTTCAGTGGGGAACTGTGACTGCACAGTAAGATTTGATTCGTTTGCAAAGAATAAGATACTCTAATAAACCACTCTCTCTTAAAAGATTTTTTTAATTATACAAATAGATAGCATGGGTTTTTGAACTGTGTCGGCTGCTTCGTTTAGGTCGCGAAACACACTCACCAGCAAGAAAAATAGCACGTGGATTTGCGCCCCACATCATTACGGTCAAAGCTGGAGAGGTGAGCTTGGAATACTTCATATTCTTTTAATTCCTTCTTGAAGTTTTTTCAGCAGATTTGGTAAAAGGCGTTCTTTCATTCTTTGCAATCACTTTCAACTCGCATGGTCTTGTATTTGCTTTCCTTCTTTAAGAAAGGTTAAACTGTCATAAACAACCTGCAGTAAAAAATAAAAACAAGAAGGCAAATTTATTTGTTCCATCTTGTGAAGATGTTGTCTGGCATTGGCTTTGACGAGAAAAAGTTTGAAGCGGCTTTTCAATTGCTTCGACATGATTTTTATTGATGATGGTGTGTTATTTTGTTTGAGGATGAGACTGGTCTGTTACCTTGCAGTATTTTCAGCTTTAAGATGACATGCAAGAAAATAAATGTGCTAAATTCTCTAATGAATGTATCTTTAGCAGAAGGAGAGTGGATTGAGTGGTCTTGGCAAGAGTGGTTATGCTATATAATTCTACAACAGAAATGATGAGTGGCGGCATGGCAGCAGCATGCTCATTCATCATGTTGTAGCTTTTTGGATTTACATGCAATTTTTCAAATTTGAATTCAATAATAATTTCAATTAGATTTTGGATGTCGAGGAAGCAACTTCTGTGCACTTGGCTTTTTATTGGCTTTGATGCCAAACTACTGGGCGGATTAAAAGCTGGAAACAAGAAGTGAGTCCATAGGTTAAAAGCCGCACAAAATGCCCTTTAAAGTGGCCTTGGAGCATGGATGATCATCATTCCGCAAGATTTATCGAGTAAAATTGTGTTAACTGCCTTCAGTAAATATGTCTTGCAGTTCTATTTGATTTCTAAAATGATCTGGCCATCTTTTTAGCTTCATTTTTGCATAAAGGTCGAAAATTCTGGTCCTCTCCAGTGAAGTTTATATCATCGTGACATTGCACTCTATATTGTGGAAGGACTTAGATGTGTTTATTGCATTTTGCTTCTCAGGATGTATCCGCGAAGATAATTTCATTCTCCCAGACTGGTCCCAGATCTGTCTGTGTTCTGTCCGCAAATGGAGTGATATCTAATGTTACATTAAATCAAGCGGCAACTTCTGGCGGAACTGTAACTTACGAGGTTTGTTTTACCTTTGTTCTTTGCATTTCATGTTATAGTTTAAATTGGGGGGTTTCATGTCGAAAAAGCCAGGGATGACTCTTTGCCTCAGGCTGTCTGTCTTGAGTTTGAGAGTCTTGAGTTTGAGAGTGCATTAATGAGAAGGGGATATTTAGACATTACATTGAAGAGCGGTAATCTAAACTTCAGTTGGTCCCTACAATTTGTCACGACCATACGAGATTCATCTTATTTATGAAAGGATATTATATTATAAGTTAACGAGTGAGGTGATCCCTAATTTCTCATTGACTCTACAGTCTGAATGAGTATGTACAACTTCTCAGTTCAAATGAATGATTTTGAGCCACTTTGTGGTGCACGAGTCTTGGCGAAATCTTTATTGCTCCAAAAACCAGGAGTTGTTTTTTCAACAACTTATTCGTGCACAATGTAAACAAAATGAATACATGAACTAAACTTTCTACACATAATGTCATGTAGGGAAGGTTTGAGATTCTCTCTCTTTCGGGTTCCTTCCTGCTATCAGAGAGCAATGGTCACCGCAGCAGAACTGGGGGCTTGAGTGTGGCTTTGGTTGGTCCAGATGGCCGTGTTTTAGGCGGTAACGTGGCAGGGCTGCTAATTGCAGCAAAGGCAGTTCAGGTCTCTCTCCTTTGTGGATTATTTTCTTCTGCTGATGTTTGAAACTGCTTCCTATGATTATATACCATTTTCATGTCCTGCTTGCTGAATGAAAATTGTGTCAATTTGCCTTTCTAAATCTCATGAACTCTCTCGCTTTCAAGTTATCGCCAATGAGTAAACTCTAGCTTTGTGTTATGAGATTGGTGGGATGGCATTTACCAATTTTTGCTCAAGTCCCCATCTTTTACCCCTCATGTTTTTAGTTTCCCTCTTCTTCTTTTTTGTCTGGAATTCCAAAAACTGAGTTGGCGTGATTTCTGTCCTCTTTTTCAGGTAATTATTGGCAGTTTCACTGCAGAGGACAAAAAGGAGTCTAGATCGTCAAGCAATCCACCTGATCCTTTAGCTGCTCCATCAAGATATATGCCCGGAGTATCGGCCGGCGAAAGCCCGCCATCTCGTGGAACCGTCAGTGGATCGTCCGGTGTTGCTCTAAGCCCACTCAGCCATAGCGCAGGCGCCTGCAACAATTCGCAAGGCCTAGTGAATGTGCCCTGGAAATAGACTGGCGGGCTGCCGACAATGGTCATGCTCAGGGGGTGCATTTTTTCTTTCATAGGCGTCGGGGGGGCCCCCTTTTTTATTTATATCCCGATACAGAACATTCACCTTCTAATAAAGCTGTTCATAAGCATGTGGAGCGCGCACTCTTCAGTCCTGCTGTCCTTGCAGGCTGCGTTTAAAAGACTCGAGTTAAGATTTTTTTCACATATTATACTTCTCTGGACAAAGAAGTTAAATGAGGAGACAAATGATTTGGACATGCTTTGCTGCGTTTCTGAATTTCAGTTAGTTTCGTTTGATTGTGTCATACTGCACACCCGTTTCTTCTTTATGCCATGATTTTCTCCAGGTTTCTGTGCTTTTTTCACATGTAACAGTCTACCAGAGGTCAAATTGTATTGACTCTTTGAGCCGAGTCTGGTGTTCAGGATTACTGAAACCTGACTCTCTGTCTGTGCTGCCGGAGTGTCCACCATCTGAAGTTTTCAGTTGTATGTTTCTGAGTATTGGAGATGAATTTGAGCTCTCCATATGTCTGGTTCATTCCTAGCTTGGGTTGGGATGATGGGGACTTAGGAAATTCATTGAGGAGCCCTCTCGGATGGACAGGGACGAGGGAGTTGGTCACTGCCTCGCTCGATGGAATATGAACGTATGTGACGTTGACAGCCTTGAAATTCAAGGTTGGGTTGTAGCAGGGGCGGAACTGTTTTGTCATGGCAGGTACCGAGGGCGGTGCCACTGCCGAACGGCACATGCGATGCCGTGCTCGGCTCACAACTCGAATCCCCTCGCTGCCGCCCGACGACCTCGAACCGTAGGTTCACCATGTGTGCGAGCACATGGAGTCGGCCGATGGTGGTTGTAGCGAAGTCGAACATTTTGTAATAGGGTGCGAAGTACCTACTTGTCTAGGGGGCAATTACGTCGATTGTCCTCCACAATCTCCTCTCCTGCCCATCACTTGCCACCATGTTGGGATTACCTTACATTAGTTATGGAAAAAGACTGGTGGTTAGTTAATAAGCGTGAGGGGAAAGCCTTTTTTGGGATGAGAGAGAATCAAGATCATTTGTATTGGAGATATGGATTGTCGCTCTGACCCAAGGCCTTATATTTTAGGTAGAGATCGTGTCGGTTATTTGAGTTGTGGAAGGAATTGATTTTCGGGTAATAAGTACGATAGGAAGCCTTACCTATGAACTAGCTTTTTGTAAGGATTGGCTTTTAACGCCATTTGCCAACGTTATTATTCACTTTGGGCTATAGGACTTACCTGTTCCGTCCATGTCCTCACAATTTTGTTCATCTTGAGCTTCGCCTAGAAAATGCCTTGTTGGTTGTTAAGATTAGAACCTCATCGTTCTCAGATGATGTGGAGTTCGGTTCATTCTTAACCCCTTCACCGTCCAAAAGGTAGAGCCGCCCTTCTATCATTTCTAAGTGTGGGTCGTTACACTTTTGAGATGAAAGAAGCTCGAACACTGAACATGTCGAGCCCCCATAATCATCTTTTTCTACTTGAGGCCAGCAATGGTCGTTGTGCTATCTCAAAGCTAGTCTAAGTTGGGAGCTCTATTACAGAACTCACTAAATTAAAGTGGACCATCTGAATTGAAAATACTCAAAAATGAGTATGATTTTCGATACATGAACGCAAATTTCATGATATTTTTTACAACTTGTCCAAACGACAAAGACTTTGATTATCTAAACTTTGAGATAAGCCAACTTCGCTATCACACTCGTTAGATCTAATGGCTCCTATTCGCCTAGTATCGTCATCATCGTGGATCATACAGCTCAATGGAATAATATACAAAGAAGATCTTAATCACATACACCGAATGCGAATTGGTCGTTTCTCGAGGGTTTAGTAATCGGTCTCGAACTTTCGGCTCGTCATGCGATGTGAAATTTTGTATAGAAATTACGAGACGGACGGTCGACGTTAAAAAATGACAAATCAAAGATAGGACATAATATAACATACTCTATATATATATATATATATATATATATATATATATATATATGTAATAAGACTGGGCCCCCACCCCTCGAGGTCGCCATCTCCAGAAACGGTTGGGGACAGGTCACGAGGTCCGCAGCACAACACGTGAGGCGGGTGGGCCCCGCCCCCGGGAGGGAAGGGGTGGGGGCAGCCGGCGGGGACAGCTGGCGAGAGCTGGACGGCTCCCTTTTTCACCTCCCTCTCCCCCCGGTCTGATCAAATCAGCACGCCCAACAACCGACACGTGTCCCGCCCGCGACCCTGTCCCAGTCCCTCTCCTCCCCGACACCTGTCGCGTTGGTTCCGTTGTCTGTCCGAGTCGGATTAGGGCAGCGCTCCCCCTTTGTCTTTTTTTTTTTTTTTTTTAGACGATTGATTTTGTTTATCTGTTCGGGCCATTAAAAAGAAAGAAGAATCGAGATCAATCGATGCATCATAGTTCCTAGAAAGATCGAATGAATAATCAATTTGCTTGATTTAAATGCGGGGAATCACGATATTTCGTAATTGTATAAATTATGAAAAATTGAGTTCACAGATATGAAACTTTATTTGATAGACTCATTTATATGTCATTTATCGATAAAAACGGGCAAAATGAAAACTAAATTTACATGCTAAAAGGGAGAAAAACACGAGGGCTTTTTAGATTCAGGTTATGAGTTCAAGGCCTTTTAGATGAGAATGGCTGTCAAATTGGAGACGAATTCGATTTGCTAATGTATTTTCCATGCAACGATGCAAGACAATGAAGACACGATTGAACTTATGATCAGGAGCACTAGAGAATGAACTGTTGGTACAGATGAAAAGGGACAGAATGTGATCTAGCAACAAAAAAGGGTGAAATGTTTGTACACTTCCTCGACAATGGGCCTGTTTGTTTCTCTCATGCTCCCTATTTCTTTCAAGTTAAAATTTAAACTATTATCTCATTTTAAACTAAAATTGTGAAATATTTCTTTAAATTTGCATGTCAATATGTATACGTTGCAAAAGTTTGAAATGTACTGTGGACAACTAGACTTGCTAAAAATAAATAGTTAAAGTCACTTTGTAACAGAGTTTAAATTTTTCACTTAAAAATACCATCAATTTAGAAGTGTGTGTTGTCCATACACCCATGTATCAACTCCATCCATCAATCCACAAGGGCCGCCCCATTCCTCTGCTTGCCATCGAGCTCAGCTTGAAACCTCAACCAAGCGTGACGAGCTTGAGCTTTGCTCGAGCCCCAAATCCGGTGACTTAAGCTCCGCAATAGAGTGAGAAAAGAGGAGAATATATAAGATGCGAGAGTAATTAAGTGCATTTCAGTCTTTTCATTAAGCACCATGTCCAGACATGCAAATCATATGTGTGCAAAGCTAACGATGCAAATCGATATAGGGACGGAAAAAGTCAATGTGACTTTCGAAATCTTTTCCCTTTAATCATTAATACTGACGTCGACAGACCATATAACCTATTACGTTAACTTGGAGTCTTAAGCCGTAAGAATTTTTCCGAAATTATCTTTGCCTAATCTACCGATCCTACGAGAGTTTCGTCGTGGGGTGTCGGCCTAGTACCAAAATCAGCTTTCCACAGAACAGAAAACGAGAGGGAAAATTCTTGATCCTACCCGCCCTTACCTCACACAGCCTAGCCCGCCTCTCTAGTGGCCAACGGGTTTCCAAGGAAAAAGACAGGCTCTCCCTTTCCGTCGCGGGCCCCCCCTCTCGCGTATCGAGACAGGGCCATATGGGCGTGCCGTCCCGAATGCCCTCGCGTCGCGTCCCTCGTGCGACGGATCAAATCGTGTCCCTGCCCCCCCTACCGTTACGTACTAAACCCTCCTTCTCTGCTCTAATCCCAACCTTCCCTTTGAATTATCATTTCTAATGTGCCTCTCTCGTTCGTGCACTAAATTGTTATTTTGGGTTTTATTAGGGAGTGGAACGGGAAGTTCGAAACATCCCCCCCCCCTACCTCCCTCGTTCGGATAGGGAGGGGGGACCACTGGGGGCCCGCCACGCTCCTCGTAAAGAAATTCCAAAGTCAAAATTTGTATTTGGCCGACCAAAAATATAAAAAGAGAGAACGCGACTTGATACTTGTTAGACTTGTT
The DNA here is from genome assembly GCA_014182555.1 of Eucalyptus erythrocorys. Lineage (NCBI taxonomy): Eukaryota > Viridiplantae > Streptophyta > Magnoliopsida > Myrtales > Myrtaceae > Eucalyptus > Eucalyptus erythrocorys. The sequence continues at coordinate 55,582,694 of CM024602.1, forward strand.
GAAATAGATTATAAATCTATCTTTTAACTCATTAATTATATATACTAAATGGGTCGTGAATAAGTTTGAAAAGTAGCGTCCGGATCTAAACAATTGACTCGTGCACTAATATAAAACACAGTGAAAATGAAGGATTTAAATTATCAAGAAACACATCGATAATACGTTACTGAGCGTTGTGTTACTTTTCGGGCAATGTTTGATATGACCTTCTTTTTTTCTTTTTTTTTTTAAATAGTCGCGTTTTACACAACTTGTTGAATTTCTTCAAGGCTCATTCTCTAATTGGATACAGATCGTATGATTTTAGGATGCTCGGTTGTAACACTAATGTCGAATTATTGAACTTATTGGTTGTGAGTGGCTAGTTTATACTCATGTGTTCCGTTTGTTTTATGAAATATGAGTGATTTATAAATATTTTGTTGAAAATAATTATATATGAATGAATAATATTTTTTATCATTTATGATAATATTTGGATATAAATTATTATCAATAATAAAAATATTTTTCATTAGGTAATTATTTTAAGTAATATCAGTAATTATTTTTAAAAATTTACAGAGGTTTAGTAAATAAGGAAGTAAGAGGATATCCAAGATGGAAATGCACGCGACAATGATGTAGCAATTGATTACTCATTAATCCATTCGACCTCCACATCCAAACTGGATGAATCTTTCTCGTTCGTTGGCTTATTGAATTTCGTGATTATTCAATGCCCACCGAAGTTTTAGAGAAATTAAATTTAAATCGGACTCCTACCATTATTAAATTCGGTCTACGACTACTATCCAAAATGGAAACCTACGTTTTTGTCGCGACTAATTTGATGTTGACTGTCGTATTCATTATCTTTAGCTTGAATAATTTTTTTTAAGAAAAAGACCTGGTGATTTTCGATGTTACCTATTGCAACGATTTTTGACACTTCTAGTATATTGATGTCATGCTTGATCATGTCTGACGCTCAAATGGGTCAACCATTTGAAATATAAATTATGAATGTCTTATGCTCATTTTCCATTTTAATCTTATAACACCGTGGAAAAAGTATAATATGATTAAACACATTAAATAATATAATTTCATAAAATATTTCCATCATATGAATATAGCGGTTTTTTTTTTTTGTAAATATATATGTATGTCGAAATTCGTATTTAAACATGAAAAACATATATCACTCATTTCAAAGCCCTAATGCGATTTGACAGGCAAATTTTCAATCTTGTCGTGCTTGGAATTTCGATCGGTTTTTATTTTTAGCGCAACATAACTAATTAATAATAAAATCCATGCCTTAAATTGCACAAAAGATATAAAGAGCTCACTTTTACTTTTTCGTTACTACCGTACAGATTCCTTGCTTAAAAGAAAACTTTAAGATGAATTTTTTCTCCTTTTTCTCAATTATTGAAAACAAATTTTATTTGAAATTCATAAAATAATAGAAAACGAGAGCAAGGGACAAGTAAGCAACGAGCCTTTACGTCTAATGGAAAAGACGCAAGGATCTACTTTTTATGAAAAAAAAAAAAAAAGGAAGTGAAGATTCAGTCTTTTTACTTACTTTTTCTACCTGCATTTTACGGTGAAATTATCTCTTTATCGATCGCTTTCTCTCCATTGGCCCCGAATGATCTAGCATTTTTTTTATTTTTTCGTAAAAGACATCGGAGAAGCAGTCAAAAAATTCTCACACGAGTACAACATTGATTGCCCATAAGGACCATTAAGTAATTATACCAAGCGCACTTTCTTCATGAAAAGTGGATAGATAATTTCTTTGTTTTTCCCCGGTCGATTTTTACTTTTGCATTTTCCTCCTACCAATGATTAGAAACTATAAATTTAAAGGAGTGATAATGAGAAGTACAAAAAGCGAGACAGTCGAGTATTCTTTCTTTACTATAAATATGATGATGTAAATGATTCATAAATTTTGATTCAATATGTGATGTGGTATATGAACTTTAAATTAATTCGATATAATTTTTGAACTTTAGTGCGATATGCGATATACTCTCTAAACTTTTAATATGCTAAATGTGATTTATGGATTTTTAGTATATATTTAATTTTATCTTTAAATTATATGAAAATATTCAATATCGTCATTCCATTAATTGATATTCATGAACAATATGAAAAATTTTAATGCAGTTTTGGGACCAAATCAAATATGTATCGAAAGTCAACGGATCACGTTAAATAACTTAAAAATTTAAATTGATATTACATATTTGGAGCATTCACACTTATGACGCGGCGCGATTACGATAACGATGCGACCTGATTATCACGACATTACGTCGCGCGACCGTCGCGATTTTTCACCTGTCCTTATTTCATTTCATTTCATTTCATTTATTTATTTTGGGGGACCAAATAGTGAGAAGGAAATCCGGGGAAAAGAGGCGCGCGGAGGGGGCCAGTGGCAGTTCCGTGATTCGGGGGCGGCGGCGGGGGCATATCCGGGCATTCGGCCAAACTCCGGACGATCAGGATGGGGACAGTGGGGAGGTGAGTAGATCCTTGTTGGTTACCCGACGGCTGGCGTCATAATCATTTTCACGTTATTCGGTTATTATTATTATTATTATTATTATTATTATCGGGGGAATGGCGGGTCGCGTATTTCATATTTTATTTATTAATTTAACCCGTTTTGAATTTTTCTCGTCTCCTCCTCCCATAAATAAAAGTATAATTGCCATAATTATATACGAACAAATTTCACTCTCTCTCTCTCTTTTTATACAAATACAGAAATCCAGGAAGAAGAAGAAGAAGGAAGAAGCAAGAAGGAGACGACGACGACGAAGAGGAAGGAGGAGAAGAAGAAGCGGGATTCGGCATGGGAGCGGCGGTTGGATTTCTCCTCCTCCGGCGACGACCGGCGAGCGGCCTCCGGTTCCTCTCCGCCCGACCGTCGCCGTCGCCGTCGACTCTTCGAACCGCGTAGGAAACCGCCCCGTCCCGTCCCGGGGAGCTTCCGATTCCGGCGTCCGGATCGTTCGAGGCTCCGAGCGGCGAGGAGGACGACGTTCCGGTTCTTCCGCGCTTGCGAATGGGTGGGAGAAACGTTCGCGTCGCGAGAGATCTTCCGGTGACCGTCGGTTGATTGCGGCGGCTGCTTCGCTTGGGGACTCGTTCTAGAACCTTGTGGAGAGAAGTGCGTCCGTTGCTGTTCCTGTCCTTATTTCTCGACGTGGATTTGGTGTTCTTGCTGTTTCGTCTTGCGCGTTCGCTGCTCGAATTGAGGCGTTGCGGGATTGAATTTTGCAGAGGGATTTTGTTTGGAGGTCGGGGAGGGGAAGGATAAATGGAGACGCCGAGCTTGGGATCGGTGGATGAAGTGGTGGCGGAGATCATGAGGATACACAGATCTCTGCCGGCCAGGCCTTCGATCGACGAGGTCGAGGCGGCCAAGGCGCTGATCCGCAATGTGGAGAAGGAGGACCAGGCCAGGCTGGAGGCGATCGCGAGGCAGACCAAGGGCCTCGACGTGCCCGAGGAGCTGTTCATGGTCCTGCAGGAGATGCAGAGGAACCTGGTCCATTACCAGGGGAAGGAGCAGAAGAGGGAGGCCGTGAGATTGCTCGACCTCGAGAGCGTCCACGCCCTGTTCGACGAGTACATCCAGAGAGCTTCCGATTGCCTCAACCCCGGGAGCTACTCGAACGGCTCCGCTGTGAAGGTTTCGAGCAGCGGCGGTCCGAGCGTCGCCGCCGCCGCCGCCGCTTCTGTCTCCGTGGTGTCGAGGAAGCCATCTGCAGGCACTTCGTCGGGCTTCTATTACTCGGAGAAGGAACCGGCGAAGAGCGGAGATTTGTTCACTAGAGATGATAGTTATGTGAAGAAGGCGAAGTCCTCATTCTATGTCGATGGCCCGGTCGGTTTACCGAGCCCACAGATACAAGATTCAACTTTGAAGGCTGGAAGTGCTTTGGGTATGCTTATCTCTCTGTTCTTTGCATTTTCCTTGTGGCTTTGATGATGCTGTCTCTTGCACAGCTGCTGTCTCTTGCACAGCTGCAAATTGATAGATGCAACTTTGTAGTTTCTATAGGCTATGCCTATATATGGCCATGTCCAATGTGGATTGAGTTACAGTCTCTCTTTCTTTTGGAGAGCTTTCCTGGGTTTTTTGTATAACACTGTCTTGAAATCTGCTAATGCTCGTGTTTGTTCGTGCACAGGTCAGGATGGTGAGAAATTGAGCTTAATAAAGCTTGCCAGCTTGATTGAAGTTTCTGCAAAGAAAGGGACTCGAGAACTCAATCTCCAGGACAAGTTGATGGACCAAATAGAATGGCTTCCCGATTCGATTGGGAAACTATCGAGTTTGGTCAGCATAGATCTATCGCAAAATCGATTGCGAGCCCTGCCAGCAACTATTGGAGGCCTCTCATCTTTAACAAAGTTGGACTTACATGCTAACAGAATTGCCGACCTCCCAGAATCCATTGGCGATCTCCTCAATTTGGTCTTTTTAGATCTGAGTGCAAACCAACTGGCATCCCTGCCTGCCACCTTCAGCAGACTGGTGCGTCTTCAGGAACTTAACTTGAGTTCAAATAGTCTGTCTGCACTTCCTGAGTCGATAGGATCTCTTGCTAGCCTGAAGATCTTGAATGTGGAGACCAATGACCTAGAGGAGCTGCCACATACTATTGACCACTGTTCTTCACTTAAAGAGCTTCTTGCAGATTATAACCGGCTGAAGGCCCTTCCTGAAGCAGTAGGGAAGATTACTACCTTGGAGGTGTTGTCAGTGCGATATAATAATATCAGACAGCTGCCTACTACAATGTCAACTCTATCAAATTTGAAGGAGCTTAATGTAAGCTTTAATGAACTTGAGTCCGTGCCTGAGAGCTTATGTTTTGCTACCACACTCGTCAAGTTGAATATAGGCAACAATTTTGCTGTTCTGAGATCCCTACCGAGGTCTATTGGGAACCTTGAGATGCTCGAAGAATTAGATATCAGCAACAACCAAATACGGGTCCTTCCAGACTCATTTAGGATGTTAACACGATTGCGTGTCTTGCGTGTGGAAGAAAATCCTTTAGAAGTTCCACCGAGACATATTGCAGAAAAGGGTGCACAGGTATTTTTGTGTTCTTTCTCAGGCTACTACATCTTGAATGCTTTAAGGTTATATTTTGACACTATTTATTGTAAACTGGGCAGGCTGTTGTTCAATACATGGAGGAACTTGTTGAGAAAAGGAGCCAATCACAACCTGTGAAGCAGAAGAAAGGCTGGGCTCAGATGTGCTTTTTTTCAAGATCTAATAAAAGAAAGCGAGGTGGAGCTGATTACGTGAAAACCTGACTTTGAATGAGCATACAGGAATGAAATGATTGGTTAGTATTCAATATCTCATTATAACTCTGCTGAAACAACACTAAATGCTGTTCTTTTACTATTCTTTAGATGGTATCATTAGCATTGACCAACAGGATGGATCTTTTGTTATCGTCTTACATATGACATTTAAGAACTCAAGCTACAAAAGGGAAATGGCTACAAAAGGGAAATGGCTTTCTTCCCCAAATCAGTTATGACTTTCCTTTTGTATATTTAGCAGGAAATTTGTTCCCTTCTGCCATGTTAGAACCATATGTAGTTGACTTTGGGAATTAGCAAGTTGGTTAGACGCTAAGACTCTGCATCATTGTGTGACGCTTCAGTTGGATTTACTTTGCATAATATATTGGTTTATGACTTTCCTTTCTATATATCTAGCTGGAAATTATTTCCCCCCTTCTGCGTGTAGGAACCATATGTTATTGAGTGGGGGAATTGGCAAGTTGGTTTGATGACTATGACTAAGCATCTTTTTATGGATTTTCTGTTAGATTTTACTCTTTGATAATCTATTGGTTTAGGCCATGAGGAAGTAATTTTTCTTTAGCATCTTGGATTGGTGGTAGATTGCCTCATCAGCTGTGAGAGGTGCTTTAAGTTTGGTGTTAAAAGAGAAAAAAGAAAAACCCAACGTAGGCAAGTTGTTTTGGAATAGTGATTGGGACTTGTGTCCCAAGAAGTGTAAAGCCATGCTTTGGTTTCAGCACATTAGAACTTTCTGAGATCAGGTTTAGGGGAAGCGACTTTTTTTTCAACTTTCTCATTCCCGACGGGCGTGGCTTGCCTCTGACCAGGCTAAGGGAATGGACTTATTTGACGTCTGAGTGCTAATCTAAAAGATCACCTGATTGAAAAACAATAGGGTGAAAGACACAATCTAATCATTACAAGAAAGAAGGTAGTGATGAACTTCTCAGTTATTCATTGTGCCAATTTTAAGCATCTGGCTCGATATGGTAATGGATGCTCTTTCCTTTGACAGGAAGATGATTGTGTTAGGCAGTAACTGGGGTATTCTTTATTATGAAGATACATTAAACATTCCCTGAAACCATTTTCATTTCTTCATGTGACCAGGCATCGGAGGCGTTTTTAAGCATGAAGAGCGCTTTTTGCAAAGCGAACCCTCTCTCCATATCCTGCCACGGCGCAGCAGATCTAAACCACGGCTTGCATGACCCTTCTAAAAACTGTAGATTTCATTGCTTTTCCTACCGTTTTCATTTAAAAAAAAAAAAGGTTTACAAATTTTCTGCATTTCCAACTGTTGTGTATCAACTGTATTCATCCGCTGTTCTCTGGACTTTAGCAAAAATTGAGGTGTATAACAATCAGCCGGCGCGTAATGGAAGAAGACCATGTTGTTGTGTCCTGTTGGATGATGGTATTCCTCCCATCGCTATACAAAAGGCTCAGGTATTACCCGAGCAGACGAGCCTTGAATTCATCAGCGCCACTGGTGTATGTCCGCACAAAGTTGGGTTCGCGGGACCACTAAAATGATCTTGGCGTTTTCTGTCTTGTGTCGTGGCGGCTCTGAAATTGCAGATCCCAATGCCAAAATTGGACATCGTGGTCAGAGCTCTCGTTGAAAGAGAGGAAGGGAGAAAGGGGGAGGAGGAGGAGAGGTGGTTTGTCGTTTACTTCACCTTAAAGTCTTTGGGATGCGAGGTTGCGTGGTTGAATTTTGCTTCTGTATCTTTGCTTAAGTGTCTGTAGTTTTGTTCTCTTTGAATAATGTATAGCAGGTGGCACGAACGAGAATATGGGGAGGGATTAACGTGTAGTGTGTCTCACATGGCGTGGATAAGAAGGAATAGATCTTGTTTTGCGCTCTCTGATTAGGTACTATTATGCACAGATTTGAGTGACGCTTTATATGACGTGCCTCGCAATAAAGAATCGATCGTCTTTGATTCATATGGTTCTCAGCGGTAGATCTGGCGCTCTCTGCCTTCTGTAAAATGGCCATTCGCCTACGTCCTGGCTGGTCTCGATTAAATTAGCTGCGATTTCCTTATCTCGGCACAGTACTCATCGCAGAAGGCCTATTGCCGATCGCCATCTTTCGAGCTCTTTAAATTAGGCTCGATCCTCGCCTTTCCTGGAATCCTGTGATCTTCTCGATCCGACGCGAAGCCATCACCAACTCTCCTTTTGACATTCAATAGTGAAAAGGGTTTGCATTTGTTTTTGCCACTCAGGACCATCTCGTGATCGTCTTTTTAGCACATCATCACCTGCCGTCGGCCTTATCCGCAGCCCGTTTCTCTTTCCAGTGTCCCTTTACAGCTCACCGCCGCATCTTTTAACCATATCTTATACAAAAGTTATTTGATTTTCAAAGTGCTGATTGCACATTACCCCATAATCGAAGCGAATTGAAAATTATAAATCATTTTATTTGGGTGTGTTTAACAATCCAGGTATATGTTGGCGTATGTACTCAACGTAATAGTCGCCACCTTTCTTTTTTTTTTTTTTTCCCTTGAAAATGGGGAAAAAGAAAGTTGGGTTTTATGGATATTATGCGAAAAAGGTCTCAATCCGAGCTCTTGACATGTACCTAAAAGATCACACTTGGGAAAAAGATTCAGGTTGTTGGCAGTTGGCTGGCCGTTTGACAGCCCCATGCGCTTGCCCTGCGTGGCTAATTACAGGCCATAAAAATCGTCCGATTAATGGGAAAATCACGCATCAACCACTTAAGCGAAACGACTTAGAACAGCCATACAATAAATAATTCCACCGTCCGCATCGGCGGCGGAGGAGCACACGCCAGACAGGTAGCTATACATGCTCGATTCCCCCCGATTCCATGGCAACGGACTTAACTGAAAGAAAATTCATGATCAAGTAGACAGGTAACCTGATCAATTAGGTTGATTCCGAAGAAAGAACTCATTTGACTTCCATCGTCGTCGTCATCAGGATCCAGGATCCCAACATGGTGGGGAAGCTTCGTGTCGATGATCGATGGCGAGACATCGGACGTTGACAGAAGCCAAGATTCAGATGGGGTGCTCACGTGTACTGTTCTCGAGCTCAAGTCCACGTTACCCAGTAGCGGCAAGTTACGTGCTGCTGCAGGCCCCTACTGCTGCTGATCCCCTCCACTGATGTTTGAAGGGCGAGCATCAACTTGGCATGACGGAAGGTTAAAATCGTAAAAAATCTCAAATCGGTATATTTATGATAAATTTATTATAAATTAATTTTTCAATTACCAAACAAATTTGTCTTCCATTAAGTTGCATAAAAGTGAATGATAAGTAATAGTTAACGAGTGTATTGATATAATATTTTACTCTCTTTTCAGATATATATATCGGTTTAGATTTTTCGTGGTATTAATTCAATTTAGGGAAATCTAATAGAAGATTAAATCTACCATAAATGTATTAATTTATATTTTTTAATTATTAAAAAATTAGTATGAGATGAATTTGTTGCAAGTATTTGAATTTGGGATTTTTAGCTGTCAAAAATTAATTTAGAGTTAATTTATTATAAATATATTGATTTAGGATTTTTTTTTGGTGATATTTACCGTAGTGAAAATTAGCTTTAACGTTCGATTGGATTGCGCCCAAAGACTTTATGGCTTGTCGATAAAGATAAACTTAGTGCGGACGTACAAGACGATCGGTCGAGTGGGACAGCTTTACCACCTCGCGTCGATGGCGTGGTAAACAAAAGAATTAAAAAGTGAAAATCGGAAGGGTATTCGGGTCTATTTGGAGGGCCCTTTTTTCTTATGTATATTTATTTGTTAACACCTTTGAAATTTGACATTAATTTAACAGTGCACTAAGCAAAAAGCTGAGCTGGTCCAGCATGATTTGATGGTTTTGTTCGGTATGTGTCATCTTCCTCGTCCCACTCTACTTTTGAAATCTTTTCAAACTTTTACCAGCTACGAATATTCTCATAACACTTATTAAGATTACTAAAATAAATAATCGATAACAATAAATTTTTAGGAATACTTTTAAGAAAATTATCGTCATCAATGACTAGGCGTGTCACGTGAGATGATTGCCATTCAAATCAGCAATTTTCAATCAAAATTAAATTAGAATGTCGTCAATTTTTTTTTTGGGTACTTTTCTCACTATTAATAACCCTTGAGATACTTTCTTAACATATGCCCTCTTTAATTGCTACTTGACCCTGGGCCCGAGATAATCATACCGAAGCTCATCAGATTATGATTAGTTTAATTTCTACATCATTGCATAGCAAAGGTAATCGGAAAGAGATTAAAGAGATGGGCACGAAAAATTTGTTTCTTCAGATTCATCTGAGAACGAAAAGCATATACATTTAAGAATCTTAGGGAGAACCTAAAATCTCCAGATTTGGCATCATAGCAACACCATCCGCGGTGAGACTGATTCAGAAATTCGAAGAGGAAATCAAGGATTTGCTTGTACACTTTATTTTGCACACGCATTAGGTTGGAAATGAATGGCTCGTGTCGTGTCGGGTTATCTCTCCATGGAAATCCAACATCCGTCGTTCTCACTGTGAATGCTGGGGAGCCCGTCTGTACATCCGCAACCTTCAAATAACTTGTACGTCGGCCGGCCCTCAGTATTTTTCCCGGGTTAGAGGGGCGCGCCATCCCATTTCAGGCAGAACAGCTCTCTTCTAGCTCCAAGGAAATCCCTGGAGAGCGCCCTGGGTGGCTCTCCCCTAATCGAGCAGACTCAATGAATTTGGCACTATACGCGATTATGGGTCAAGTAAATATTCTCTAAGCAACCTCGTCTGTTTATCGCTCACATGAAAAGTCTCATGCTAAAACAAAGCAAAGCGTTCGCATTGTCGTGTCACCTTTGAATTTCTCATTGGTAATTTTCCAACTCGGTTGCGGACCCCTTGCTTCGTTTGCTCGTCAGTCCCGACGGCACGAGGCGTGGCACGTCGCGCAACGTCTCTCGTAGGTTAGTTTCTATGGTTAATTACTAGGCGCTAGGCGAACTGACAGCATGAATCCACACCCATAGCGACGGGCTAGGATCGCGCAATCAAGTCACGTTTTGTGCCGTGTCGGTCTAGTCGGTGCCGTGAAAGACATTGTGCTTGGTGCCGATGCAGTAGTCCTCGGTCTCGAGGAGGTTCTCACACTCATTGCAGGGCCCCAACTCGGCCCATTGGGCCAATAGTTGTGGCTGGTTGGGCCAGGCCCAATATGGTGGCCCGGCACGGCTGCAACCGAGTTGCCCCTCACGTAGAAGATTTCTTTCGAACCGGGAGAAGCACAGCCTAGCGCCGTCGTTGATCAGATGAGGAAGTCATAGACTCTTGAATTTTTCATGCTTTCCAAAGTTATGTCAAAACATTCAAGAAATGAAATTTTTCCTAGACGTACTAATTTTGCATGAATAAAGTATAGAAAATCTCTAACGATATAAGTTTTCAATTAAATAAAGTATTAGTGAAGATCTTTCCCAAACCATGTATCATCTTAGTGCACAATCAATGCATAATTCACTTGAATGCACATCTCAACTTTTTCTCTTCTAATCCAACCAAGAGAAAGAGCGGTGTCTCGAAGCTCCAATTAAATTTCGGATCTCGATACAAGGAATTGTTAGGCAATTTCGATCTCGATCTGGCATTTCTGAAAGAATCTAATTCGGCAAGTATTTCGTTCTATAGATTAAACCTCAGCATGTAAAATCAGATGGAACCCTCGATCTCTCTTAAGCAAAGCTAAACAAAAGCAGGAGATCTAAACTTTCACGTAACGAAGGATATCGGCATTGATCAGCATTTACATTAGGCCTAACCAGTCCCAATGTGTTTTAGTCTCTTGTTTTACGTGATCATATGCACCTTCGAATGCATACAAAATCAGTTCGTAAAGAATGACCGCCGTGTGCATGCATCTCTTCCGCTCAGATCCCGTAAAACGGCCCTTGAAATCTTATTGACTGTATCTCAAGAAGATAACAGAACAAAGAACTAACTCAGCACTTCACTGCTCAAAACTAGACTGCAGTTTTCAAGAACCACTCTAGGAGGAATGATGAAAAATTTAAACGCGAAAGACGTTCAAGAAATTCAAAGATCGCAGCATGACCTTTCGCAGTCGACCGACCACGAGCTGCATGAGAACATCTGCTTTCGAGAGCGGAGACGGCGGACTCGAGGACATGGAGGTAGTGATGGCTTGATGGTACGAGTACAACGAGCACTATACAGCGGACTCGAGATCCTGGGAGCTATTGCTCGTCATCGTCGTCGACGTCGTATATGATTCTACGGCGTTTTAGACTGGTGGGCCGGTCTCTGCGACTGAAATGCTCCTCCGAGTGGCTAGCTAGTTCACTCGGGGTCTTCGTGAAGACGACGTTCGCAGAGATGCGCTTCCAATCGCCTTTTCCGTAGATATTCATTCCTCTGAGAAATCTCCTGGATAATGTCCATGAAAATCAAAACGAGACATTGTTAGTTAGCGATCTTTCTGACGGTTGAATCCCTTTCTTGACGATGCTGCTGTGAAAGTGCAGTCAATCAACTAGCAAGCATGGCGAATCTTGAGCTCGTAGAAACACTTAAAACAACCTAACAAAACCCCAATCACAAACCTAACGATCTCTAATCTAACTGAAGAAGGAAAAAGAACTTGTGGGTTTGCAAGCTGTAGAGCAAGATAAGTCATCGTACTCGTGTTCTTCTCTGGTCCAGATATGGCGGCGATCTACCGACGACGAGGACAACAACAACAAGGAGGGTCCACTGCTCTCGACGTCTCCATCTTCGCGCTTGCGTTTGCCTTCGTCCTCCTCGTCTATGGTCCACTGCTCCGGGAAAGGGATTTCACCCGACTCTATCAAATCCAAGTCGTGCAGCAGCGCCTGAAGATGCGAGCGGATCTGCTCGACCGACTTGCTGGGGAAGAAGGGAGCGACTCTCTCCGGAAAGCCATCGAAGGAGGCCGAGGAAGGGGAGAACATAGCCAAGGCGTTCTCAAACCGCTTGTTCTCTTCGAAAGTCCAGACTCCACTGCCGCTGCCGCTGTGATGATCGGCGGGCGCCTTCAGAGCGGCCTTGCGCGAGTAGATCTTTAGCAGGAACGGGAAAGCCCGAACTAAACAGGAAAGAGCGTCATGCATCTGGGGACGGAAACCGAGCGCTACCGTGGTCAGTAGGGAAATTCGCCATCAGAGATGGAAGGGTGGGGGCGGCCATGGTTGGCTTTCGTATCTTCTTTGCTTTCTTGATGTGCCGGTGGGAAGTCCCGCGCGATTCTTCTTGGGCTTATGAACTTTCCGTGCTTTTTATAGTGCGATCCGAAGACGTTCGGAATGAACTCTAATCCTACTCGCGTGACGTCATCTATATTTATAGTGAATAAAGGTCGAATAATTCTTTTTTGGGTTAATTTTACGAAAAAGCCCCAAATTCGTATATATTTGACAAATTTACCCTAAAATAATACTCCAGACTGGTATACGTGTGACAAATTTACTCTTTTATAATTTCGTTAAATTTTACTGTTAAATTACTGAGGTGGATAATATGTGATAGTTGATAAGTGTACTGGTTTAAAATTTTACCCTCCATTTATCATGGTGTACCGGTTTGTGATTCTTCGTGATACTATTCCAATTTAAAGAGTAAATTTGTCATAATAGTACAAGTTTAAGGTTTTTGGCGGTTAAAAAATTAGTTTGGGATAAATTTGTTATATTTATATCATATTAGTGTTTTTTATGATAAAAAAATTAGCTTGATATATATATATATCATATAAGAGTTTTTTGTGATGTTAACCATTCTTTTTTCTTATCGGAATTGTTTTCCTTGATGAGGGGACAGAATGAAATGGTTTCCAATGATATAAGGTAGGTTTCAGTAAAACTTAGTAGTGCTCGCTTTATTCATTGTATTCAAGCATCTTCCTCAACATATACCTATTTTGTAATATTTGTAGTGTTCAATGTGTATTTCCCCTTGAAAGCACATCTTCAGTTTGCCTCTTCTATTTCGTCATATAGTAGAAGTTACCTCTCATTTCGTTGTTGCAACACCTAACGGAGAATAATGACAACCCGAATAATATCGGATTAGCACAGTGAAACAAAATAATCTCCCATCTTGTGCAAACATAATAGGAAACAATACAAGAGAGTAATACAAATACCAAAATATAAATACCAAGCACCCACACATACAAGGTAATTTTACGTGAAAAACCTCCTCGGTGTGAGGAGATAAAAAATTACAGAATCGAAATCTACCCAAAATCTTTAATATTACTATTAACAAAATTGGGTGAACAAAGTTCTTTCTAGTTAATATTAGAAGTACATAGTTGCGACGATATTAAGAAAACCATTCTTGGCAATACATGTAAATTTCACAAGAAATCAAGGTAAAATTTCACTAAAAATGCAGGTTTGGTTCAACCCACGAAATACCCGATGTAGGGGAGTCTAAGTGAAAAACAAATTGATCATATTCGACAAGCATACTGACAAAATTTCAGCTTAATCGGACCAAGAATCGACCTTCAATGTTAACTTGATGAAAATCATATGCGGTCTTTCCTAGATTATCTACTCTCTTTTTCTCTTGTTATTACGTCTCAACCCATGTTCTTTGCTGTTACGACATAAAAATAGTGGGAAGCCTTATTTCTCCATATACATTGTCATACGTGATCAAACTTTTGGGTTTGCAATTTATTGGGCTTTTTTTTTCACATAATAGTGATCTAGCTAATAATACTCATCCAACGTAATATTTAGTGATGAAGTGCACATGAAATCCTCCAACATGACCAAATTGCAAGTATCTAATTTTAAAATTTATCCGGAACGTGCGATCGAGTAACTTTGTAGCATGTCGAATGAAGGTGGCTTTGAATTTTTTTGGGGGTTGTTGGTGCTATTGCGGTGCTAAGTGGGCGCCACATCAGAAAAAAGCCAAAAAACCTTCTAAAAGGCCAAAAAAAAAAAAAAAAAACTTGGGAGAGACACTAAAGGGGGCAGGGACATGTGACCTTAGAGATCGGACACGGAAGTTGAGCCGTGTTATGCAGACCATAGATTTGGCCTTGAAACCCTAGATTCACCAACAGGGTGTATGGCTTCATGGCCAAGTACAGGGAGTTTCGCCCTGGAAGCCTAGATTCACCAACAGGGTGTATGGCTCCATGGCCAAGTACACAAAAGTTCGGCCTTGAAAGCCTAGATTCACCAATGGGGTCTTTGGTTCCAAGGCCAAGTACCCGGATTCGCGAGTTGGGGCGGTCTCAAGTCTAGGGTCTCTAGTCTTGACACCGAGGTCTCAGCTTTGGGGGGTGAGATTCCAAGATCCGAAGTCCAAGAGATTAGGTTATCGGCTTTCGAGTTAATCTTTTGAGTCTAAACAAGAGGTGATCGGTTTTAATTTTTAGGGTGGACTTGTTCCCACTTCGGAATTAGAACTATCTATGAAAGGCCAGTTCCACAAATTGAGAATTGGGATCCACCCATGGGTTCCAAGACTCTCTGGAAATTAGATCACTGGTTCAGGCCAGTTCCTAGGTGGGTCCATTGAATCGGCCTTTGCACGATATTAGTTGCCACTTATGGCTCTCCATTATTTTAGAAGACAATTCCGATTTCTTGAACCTTGTTCTTGCCATTATCTGATCGAGACCGAACAAGAATCCTTAATAACCTTAGTTGGTTGGGACAAAGAAGAGACGGTCATCTAATAGCACGCCAATAAGGACGCAGGCACATGATGAGGGCCCATTTCTCTTTCCAATCGCACGTAAGAGAGTTCTAAATGCTTCATCTGCATAGATTATCTTTCAGCGGAAGAACATGATCATAGAGCAAATATCACCTCTTAGGAAACGGGAAATTCGAGCATATGGATAAATATCAGCTTCCTTATGTGAAATATCAAAGGATCACACAACAGAATTGCTATGACTATCGATGATGACCCAGAAGAAGAAATTACAATTAACAAAAGGAGAGGGAGTGACGAGCATCCTTGTTGAGGCTGTGACCTGCGAGTGCCAAGAATGAGCTACAAGCGCAAGAGAGGAATCAGTGCTTTGAATTGAGAGAGCAAGAACGTGAGAGGCTGAAAGCGTCGTGGTGGTAAGTAATTAGGGTTTTGAAACTTTAGAATTAAGAAATATATATATACTGGTCTGGAACCGGGGAAAAGGATTGATTCTTGTGGGAGCCGCCCACAATAGCCGGTTCGACCAGTTCCCGTGGTATCAGAGCCAGGTTTATCGGATGGTTATGGGCGTTTGTCCTCACCATCCTCAACTAAAAAGGCCAGAGCCCGAGCGAGAGCCAACAGAGCCAGAGCTAGAGCCAGAGCCAGAATCAAAGACTAGAGCCCGAGCGAGAGCCAACAGAGCCAGAGCTGGAGCCAGAGCCAGAACCAAAGCCGAAGCCAGAGCCAGAGCCTACGAGAGCCAGAACTAGAGCCCGAGCTAATAACCACAACTAAAAGCATTTTGATTGCCTGAGACATATGGGACATCGTTGAAGAAAAGTCATGCATGCTCAAAGGCAAGTGTAAGTGGTTCAACAAGAGAATGTAAGGGATTGTGGAATGAAGACGGAATAAAAGACATGGGATAAAGTACAAGAAAAATCTCAAGGTACGTCCAAGGCTTTATAACACAAGTCCGAAGTATTCCGAAAATGGATCAAGGGGAGTGTTGGAAATTGTGATCCATTTTCTCTAAAACTTTCTAGAAACTTTAAAATTGATATTAGCTAGAAAAGTCAAGAAGAATCCTTAATAAAAGAAAAGTCTAGAGATGTCCAGCATGTAAGAGAAGTCTAGAAATGTCTAGCATATAAGAAAAGTCTAGATAAGTCCAGCATTCAAGAGAAGTTTAGAATCCTCTAAGGCGGTAATTTACGCCTATAAATAGGCATAGAGTTCATCATTTGAGGTATGTGAGAGGTAAACCCTCCACCTTGTGTGAGAGGCATGAGAGGTCAAGATCTCTACTGTACCTCCATCAAACTATTTTGTTCAACTAATGAAACTATTTTCCCCCATATCCCGTGTTCTATATCTTCCAACTATCCCATCTCATCCATTGTCCATCATCTACAAATTATACCATGCACTTGCACACATCACTAACCAAAAATTATAATCAATACTAAAACCATGCTTCCGCGCACACATAACGCAAAAATATTTTTAACACTTTTTCTCACCCCTTGTCTAAACCCTCGGAGTCCTGGACCTAGCCTATAGGGTATTGGGCACCATGTTACTAATGGCTTGCCTTGTAGTACAACGAGCTCCATAGCTATGGGGTTGGGGCTTGATACAGTTGAGAGAGAGATTGTGCAGCAATGAGCCTGATACGCAGAGAGGAAAGACAACAACCACGGAGGTAGCAACAGACATTATTTTTTAAGAAATCTTATTCCAGAAGTAATCCATGCCGCATTAACCTCATTCAGCGCAAATCAAACAACGGCAAATTATTCATTGTATCCCATGAAAATAACATGATTCAGCCCCTAGGTCCTCAAACTTGACTACGATCTTCATGACCTTGTCTATGAGGAATGACTCTACTAATGAATGAAAAGAAAAACAATGCAAAACATTTCAAAAGATTCAAAGATCGCATCGATGGCCTGCACGATCAATTGGGGCAGAAGCAGCGGCAGGGGTATCTGCTTTTGGGAGTCGAGGCACTCCGGACTAAGCGTCAGTTTCTACCTGGATAACGAGTAGATGGTGGGCTCGAGGACATGGAAACTATAGCTCCGATATTGCTGATGTTGTGAGTATCATTGATGCTCCGACGAAGTTTTTGACTCTCTGTGCGGTGTTTGCGATTGAAGTACTTCTGCGCATGACTAGCTACTTGCGTTGGCGTCTTCAACATCACAACGTATTTGGAGATGCTCTTCCAATCCCCTTTGCCGTATATCTCCAATCCTTCGAGAAATCGCCTGGATTTGTCAAGAATAGCAACGTCAGACTAAAAAGAAACCTCCAAATTGGCCCACCTACAGGAAAGGAAAAAAGAACAGAGAAAGATCGTTCATACTCGTGTTCTTCTTTGGTCCATGCGATCCCTCTTTTCCGTTCCCCTTTCGGTTCGACTTTCAATTTGCCTTTTGATTTCTGAACCGGCAGCGATCCACCATCGGAATCGCCTTCCTCGTCCACTGTCCAATGCTCCGGGAACATGACTTCACCCGACTCTATCAAGTCGACATCTTGCCACAGCGCCTCAAGATGCCTCCCGACCTGCTCGACCGACTTCCCGGGAAACTCGGGAGCGATCCCCTCGACGAAATGGCGCAATGTGGAGAGGTCAATCTCTCCGCTAAGAGTAGCCAAGGCATTCTCGAAGCGCTTGTTCTCTTCGAAAGTCCAGATGCCGCTGCCGCCACTGCTGCCGTGATGATTGACGGACGCCTTCGTGGCGGCCTTGCGCGAGTAGATCTTTAGCAGGAACGGGAAACCCCGAACTAAACAGGAAAGAGCGTCATGCATCTGGGGACGGAAACCGAGCGCTACCGTGGTCAGTAGGAAATTCGCCATCAGAGATGGAAGGGTGGGGGCGGCCATGGTTGGCTTTCGTATCTTCTTTGCTTTCTTGATGTGCCGGTGGGGAGTCCCGCGCGATTCTTCTTGGGCTTATGAACTTTCCGTGCTTTTTATAGGGCGATCCGAAGACGTTCGGGATGAACTCTAATCCTACTCGCGTGACGTCATCTATATTTATAGTGAATAAAGGTCAAATAATTCGTTTTTGGGTTAATTTTACGAAAAAACCCCAAATTCGTATGCGTTTGACAAATTTATCCTAAAATAATATTCCAGATTGGTATACATATGACGAATTTACTCTTTTGTGATTTCGTTAAATTTTACCATTAAATTACTGAGTTGGATAATATGCGATAGTTGATAAGTGTACTGGTTTAAAGTTTTACCTCCCGTTTATCATAGTGTACCGGTTTGTGATTCTTCGTGATACTATTCCAATTTAAAGAGTAAATTTGTCATAATAGTATAAGTTTAAGGTTTTTGGCGGTTAAAAAATTAGTTTTGGATAAATTTGTTATATGTATATCAGATTAGTGTTTTTTATGGTAAAAAAATTAGCTTGATATATATAAAAGAGTTTTTTGTGATGTTAACCGTTCTTTTTTCATATCAAAATTGTTTTCCTTGATGAGGGGACAGAATGAAATGGTTTCCAATGATATAAGGTAGGTTTCAATAAAACTTAGTAGTGCTCGCTTTATTCATTGTATTCAAGCGTCTTCCTTAACATATACCTATTTTGTAATATTTGTAGTGTTCAATGTGTATTTCCCCTTGAAAGCACATCTTCAGTTTGCCTCTTCTATTTCGTCATATAGTACAAGTTACCTCTCATTTCGTTGTTGCAATACGTAACGGGAGAATAATGACAACCCGAATAATATTGGGTTAGCACAGTGAAACAATATAATCTCCCATCTTGTGCAAACATAATAGGAAACAATACAAGAGAACAATACAAATACCAAAATATATATACCAAGCACCCACACATACAAGGTGATTTTTCGTGAAAAACCTCCTTAGTGTGAGAAGATAAAAAAATTATAGAACCGAAGTCTACCCATAATCTTTTACTATTACTATTAACAAAATTGGCTAAACAAAATCCTTTTCTAATTAATACTTGAGTACATAGCAGCGACAATATCATGAAAACCATTCTTGGTAATACATATGAATTTTGCAAGAAATCAAGGACAAATTTCACAAAAAAACGTAGGTTCGGTTCAACCTATGGAATACGTGATGTAGGGGAGTTTAAGCTAAATTCAAACTGATCATATTTATGAAGAATTTGTTTTGCTGACATAATTTCAGGTCAATCAGACTACGATTCGACTTTTGATGTTAGCTTGATAAAAATCATATGCTGTGCTGTCTTTATCAGATTTTCTACTCTCTTTTTCTCTTATTATTACATCTCAACCCACGTTCTTTGTTGCTACCACATAAAAATAGTGGAAAATCTTATTTCTCCATATAAATTGTCATATCACATTAAACTTTTGGGTTTGCAATTTATTGGGCTTCTTCCACATGAGAGTGACCTAACTAATAATAGTCATCCAATGTAATATTTAGTGATGAAGTGCACATGATATCCTCCAACATAACCAAATTGCAAGTATCTACTTCTAAAATTTATCTAGAACATGTAATCGAGTAGTTCTGTTAACTTTGTAGCACGTCGAATGAAGGTGGCTTTGAAATTTTTTTGGGGTTGTTGGTGCTATTGTGGTGCTAAGTGGATGTCACATCAGAAAAAAAGCCAAAAAACTTCTAGAAGGAAAAAAAGAAACTCGAGAGAGACGCTAAAGGGGGAAGGGACATGTAACCCTAGGGATCGGACTCAGAAGTTGAGCCGTGTTATGTAGACCATAGGTTCAGCCTTGAAAGCCTAGATTCACCAACGGGGTGTATGGCTCCAAGGCCAAGTACACCGAGGTTCGGCCTTGAAAGCCTAGATTCACCAAGGCAGTCTTTGGTTCATGGCCAAGTACACGGATTTGCGAGTAGGGGGCTCGGTCTCAAGTCTAGGGTCTCTAGTCTTGACACCGAGGTCTCAACTTCGAGGGGCGAGAGTCCAAGGTTTGAAGTCCAGGAGATTAGGTTATTGACTTTAGGGTTAGTGTCTTGAGTCTAAACTAAATGTGATCAATTTTAAGGTGGACTTGTTCTTACTTTGGAATTAGAACTCTCCACGAAAGGCAGGTTTCACGAACTAAGAATCGGGATTCACCTACTGGTTTATGGACTCACTCGGAATCGGATCACCAATTCGGTCTAGTTCATAGGTGGGTCCACTGAGCCAGTTATTATACAATATTAGTTACTGCTGAATGGCTATCCATTTTTTCAGAAGACAATTCCGATTTCTTGAACCTTTTTCTTGAACCTTTTTATTGCCATTATCTGATCGGATTCTTAATAATCTCCGTTGGTTGGAACAAAGAAGAGACGGTCATCTAATAGCACACCCATAAGGACGCAGGCACATGATGAGGGCCCACTTCTCTTTCCAATCGCACATAAGACAGTTCTAAATGCTTCATTTGCATAGATTATCTTTCAGCGGAACAACATGATCACAGAGCAAATATCACATCTTAGGAAACGGGAAAATCGAGCGTATGGATAAGTATCAGCTTTCTCGGGTGAAATATTAAAGGACCGCAGGACAGAATTGCTATAACTATCAAGGACGACCCGGAAGAAGAAATTACAATTAACAAAAGGAGAGGGAGCGACAAGCATCCTTGTTGAGGCTGCGACCTATGAGGGTTTAGACTCTATGGTAATAGGGTTTACAATACATATAAAGATCAAACGAGAAGGGCAAGTCGCACGTCTACCATCTCTTGCATTGCGCAGGCACATGAACATCCATAAAACACATTCAATTTGCAAAAAAAATGATAAGAAAAGAAAATGATATGGGCATGTACAAGCATGTACAGATGGACAATATGGCCATCGATATCTTATTCATTGTATCCCATGAAAATAACATGACTCGGCCCCTAGGTCCACAAACTTGACTACGATCTCTTCATGACCTTGTCTATGAGGAATGACTCTCCTAATGAACGAAAAAAAACCAATGCAAAAGATTTCGAAAGATTCAAAGATCATCGATGGCCTGCATAATCAATTTGGGCAGAAGCTGCGGCGGGATATCTGCTTTTGGGAGTCGAGGCACTCTGGACTAAGAGTCAGTTTCTACCTGGATGATGAGTAGATGGTTGACTCGAGGACATGGAAGCTATAGCTCCGATATTGCTGATGTTGTGAGTATCATTGATGCTCCGACGAAGTTTTTGATTCTCTGTGCGGTCTTTGCGATTGAAGTACTTCTGCGCATGACTAGCTACTTGCGTTGGCGTCTTCGACATCACAACGTATTTGGAGATGCTCTTCCAATCCCCTTTGCCGTATGTCTCCAATCCTCCAAGAAATCGCCTGGATTTGTCAAGAATAGCAACGTCAGACTAAAAAGAAACCTCCAAATTGGCCCACCTACAGGAAAGGAAAAAAGAACAGAGAAAGATCGTTCATACTCGTGTTCTTCTTTGGTCCATGCGATCCCTCTTTTCCGTTCCCCTTTCGGTTGGACTTTCGATTTGCCTTTTGATTTCTGAACCGGCAGCGATCTACCATCGGAATCGCCTTCCTCGTCCACTGTCCAATGCTCCGGGAACATGACTTCACCCGACTCTATCAAGTCAACATCTTGCCACAGCGCCTCAAGATGCCTCCCAACCTGCTCGACCGACTTCCCGGGGAACTCAGGAGCGATCACCTCGACGAAATCACTCAATGTGGAGAGGTCAATCTCTCCGCTAAGAGTAGCCAAGGCATTCTCGAAGCGCTTGTTCTCTTCAAAAGTCCAGATGCCGAAACCATCGTTTTCGTAGCCCCTGTAGCCCACCTTGGGCGAGCGCTCGGCGCTCGTGCACTCTTGATGAGAGGTCGGGAAAGCCGCGTTGGCCATGGCCTTTTGCGAAGAATCGAAAGAATCCATCATAAGCAGGCACAGGAAAGAGCTGACGATGCAGGATAGGAAACTTGAGGGTTTTGAAGAGGGTTGATCATTTGTCTCTATATATATATACACAGGTCAGCGTGGCGGTGGGGGATCTTTCAAAATCAAGAAATTTAACTGATTTGGGAGACCTACTTGGAGTCTGAATCTTTGACTGGATTTGGACTTCTATCTTTCGGGGAAATTATAGTTTGTACCCCAACATTTTGGTTTAATTGCGCCTTGCGTTTACAAGTTTTAATTCGAATTTTCTGCCCAACATACATAGAATTTTCCGGCGAATCTTTTTGTCATCAATCAAAATATTTGAACTTAAATTGTTGATAATGTTTAGTTAACTAACTTTTTCTAATGAGATAGATAATTATCTATAAAAACATTCATTTTCAATCATTGACTTTCCATAAAAGAAAAGCAATATAAAAAACGGTTTGTTTTATCAATAGAAAGTTGAACTGAATAAGGGATAAAAGAGAGACAAATTGAAATTGGATTGTTCTAGGATGATCAATAAAGATAATTGTCCATTATGAACCGGTTCCACGAACCATCCGGGCCGCCGGTCCTCCCAATTGGGTCCATGAAACCGGTTTACAATCACTACAATTCCACATGGAGGTCCTCTCTATTTGCTAAGAGATGGAGGAAAAAAAAAATACTTCTGCTTGTTATGTTTAAGTTAATGTTGTCAGCTTTCAATTAAGACGCCCTTATCTACCTTTGTGTCGAATTAATAAAATCTTTTAGAACCCAAAACGCTCATGACACGGGCCGATCGATCTCACATTTGCTTGCCCTTACGGCCTTAGGATTTCTCCCAAGCAGCCTTTCTCATACTCGACTCATCCATACCAAAATGGGCGCAATAAAAAAAAAACTCGTTTTTTTTATTAGTTTGTTTATTCATAATCATTAACTAATTCATGATTATACTCCATTCAAATAAAAAATATTTTTCTTTTTGTAGAAAACGCTAGAATATCCCACACTTTTCTTTCAATACCAGGGTGAAGAAATAGAATTAGAAGAAAAGACGAAATTACTAAGATAACTTTTAGAAAATGATGTACTAGTTTAATTCAAATTTTAAAATTAAAGAAATGTATACTCGTTCTTTTCTTTTTCTTTTAAGTTTGACCAACTAATAAAAAACTAAAGTAATTTCAGTAAGGCCTTAAGATTTTTCCTAAGTAGCCTTTTTCACACTCGACTCTCGACTCACAAGGATCTTAGAGAGAGAAACTTCTAGAGAGAAGCTCTTGATTGTATCTATTTATGAATGGGATGAGTACAATGAGAGGAGGAGACCTCTATATATACAAATATAAGGTAAACAATATCCGTAGATCTCTCCTTGATCTAACGGTGGAGATTACAGCTTCCCAACTACCAGCTACCCACATTTATAACATATGCGTACAAATACCATATCGTCTGCCCAAGGAGTATTTTAGAAGACTCGGGAAAACTCTAAGGCTCGGGGATACAAGCCAGGGTCGCTTGTTCCATGGATAGGTCACGTCCTTCATTTATAAGCCTCTTGGGTCATGCTTTCCATCGGGTCGTCTAATCAGGTGACCTTTTTGTCCCGTCTTCGGCATGAAAGGCATCGATCTCTTTCTTGAACTGCCAAAGAGCTTCCGCGGGTTCCCAACTTGCTTTGCTCTCTGGCAGACACTTTCATTGGACCAAGTATTCTCGCTTCGACGTGCAGTACAACTTCCATATGACTCGATTCGCCATGATGCTCTCGACTTTTCGATCATATGAGGTTTTTGCCTTGAGTGGTGCCAGTTGTGACTTCCCTCGATCCGGATTTTCCTCATCAACTTGGAAAGGTTTTAGCATATTTACATGAAAAACCAGATGCACCTTGAGTTTTGGTGATAGCTCTAGCTTGTATGTGACCTTCCCGACTCGTTGTAGCACACGAAATAGCCCCTCGAAACGACAGATCAACCCCTTGTGCACGTCCTTGTATCGGAGAACCACGTGCAGTTTGGCCAACACTTGGTCTCCAACCTAAAATTCCACATGTTGTCGCTTCTTGTCAGCCCACTTCTTCATGCGCTTGGAACACGCTCATGCCAAGTCTGTCTACTCTTGCAAATTCTTGGCGAACTTGAACGCGGGCGGACTACTCCCCCGATAACTCGATGCGATTGCGCTCGGGGTATTTGGTTGCTATCTGGTCGCGATCTCGAATGCGCTCGGGGTATTTGGTTGCTATCCGGTCGTGATCTCGAATGGGTTTTGACCGATTGACTTGCTCCATTGCAAATTGTAAGAGAACTAGGCTACGTCGATCAATTTCGCCCAATTCACTTGCGTCGTACTCACATAGTGTTGGAGGTGGAGTGCATTGACCTGCTCCATCTGACCGTCGGTTTGGAGATGCAAACTTGTTGACATTTTCAGCTTCGACCTCAGCAGCTTGAACAACTTGGACCAGAAATGCCCTGTGAAGCGATGATCACAATCGCTCATGATTGTTTGTGGCACTCTCCAATACTTGACCACGTGCTTCATGAATAGCTTGGCCACCTCCTCGGCCGGGCAATTCTTTGTCATAGACACAAAAGTCGCATACTTGGAGAACTTGTCCACCTCGATCATGAGAGTCCGTGGACATCCTTTCCCATGGACGAGTTGGGGGGCCACGCCATCCCATCTCAGGTAGAAGAGCTCTCTTCTAGCTCCACGGAAATCCGTGGAGAGCGCCCTGGGCGGCTCTCCCCTCATCGAGCAGACCCAATGAATTGGCACCATATGCGATTATGGTCAAGTAAATATTCTCTAAGCGACCTCGTTTGTTTATCGCTCACATGGAAAGTCTCATGCTAAAACAAAGCAAAGCGTTCGCATTGCCGTGTCACCTTTGAATTTCTCATTGGTAATTTTCCAACTCGGTTCGCGGTCCCCTTGCTTCGTTTGCTCGTCAGTCCCGACGGCACGAGGCGTGGCACGTCGCGCAACGTCTCTCGCAGGTTAGTTTCTATGATTAATTACTAGGCGCTAGGCGAACTCACAGCATGAATCCCCACTCGTAGCGACGGGCTAGGATCGCGCAATCAAGTCACCTTCTGTGCCGTGTCGGTCTAGTCGTTGCCGTGAATGACATTGTGCTTGGTGCCGATGCAGTAGTCCTCAGTCTCGAGGAGGTTTTCACACTCATTGCAGGGCCCCAACTCGGCCCATTGGGCCAATAGTTGTGGGCTGGTTGGCCAGGCCCAATATGGTGGCCCGGCACGGCTGCAACCGAGTTGTCCCTCACGTAGAAGATTTCTTTCGAACCGAGAGAAGCACAGCCTAGCGCCGTCGTTGATCAGATGAGGAAGTCATGTTGTTGAATTTTTCATGCTTTCCAAAGTTATGTCAAAACATTCAAGAAATGAAATTTTTCCTAGACGTACTATTTTTGCATGAATAAAGGATAGAAAATCTCTAACGATATAAGTTTTCAATTAAATAAAGTATTAGTGAACATCTTTCCCAAACCATATATTATCTTACTCCATTGTATTTTGTAGTAATCAATGCGTAATTCACTTGAATGCACATCTCAACTTTTTCTCTTCTAATCCAACCGAGAGAAAGAGTGGCGCCTTGAAGCTCCGATTAGAATTCGGATCTTGATACAAGGAATTGTTAGG